>BTCW01000010.1:56260740-56892560 GCA_033239725.1 Echinochloa phyllopogon
CGGATCTTTTTGGTTGGTGCATCGCCCTGCTCCACGCGTTTACAACCTTGCGTAGTGCTCTCGCGGCGAGAGCCATGTCATCCATGATGCATTCCTGATCCATGCGGCCTCTCCTCTGGCGCCGGCCGACCGCCCACGGCCATTTGTTTATCGAGCTCGCACGATTCCGCGAGCTCACCCCTCCCAGATCTCGCGGGGGGTGACGCGGAGCTCACATGACATGCTGCGCCCCCGCCGCGTCGCCATTGCCCAAGTGACGTGCAAGGCCGTAAAACTAAACCTGACCTCACTGATTGAACCTATACTTTGTCGACTGCCGGTGTCAGTGCACAATTAACTTAATTAAGTATGGAGAGTCGCGGCCAAAGCGGGCGGCGCCGCGGCGTCCTGGGTCTCTTAGTTTTCAAATTCGGGAGTCAAATTTTGGCTTTAGGGTGCGTGCGCCACTGTAGCATTTCGTTTGTATGTGTAAAAAATTGTCTAAAAATTGATTAATTAGGCTCAAAATATTCGTCTCACAGAGTACAACAAAACTGTGCAATTAGTTTTTTTATTTCATCTACATTTAGTACTTCATGCATGTGCCGACATTTTGATGTGATGAAAATCGTCTTTTTCATAGTAGAATTTGGGGACCAAATTTAGGAACTAAACAAGTCCCCGCTTGCATGCATCCTTACAATTAAGCATTGAGTTGGGAGACAAGTACAGCAGCAACCAAAAGGAAATGCACTGCCCAGCTCGTTCCCAGAGCTTCTCATGTCAGTTCCATCAAGGCCAGGGCCTCAGCTCACTGCTGGCAGCATATGTTTGTGGTGTGGACTTTGGAGCCCAAAGATGTAGGCCACTGTCCACCTCCTACCGTTGCATATAAACTTGTAAACTAGTTAAACAATGACCACTTCTGGAACGCTGATACGCTCGCCGGGGACATATTCATATGCCATATATTACTTGTTTTCATTGTCTCCTTGCAAAGTTTCAGTTTTGTATTTCAAAAGCATCTTGATGCACGGTACAGTATTTTATATACTAAAGTACAGTGGCGGAACTGGGGTGGCCGGCAGGGGCCATGGCCACCCCCAACAAAAAGAAAATTTTGTGCTACCCCTACTTCAACTCAAACCAATATAATCAATATCTATTTCACTAATTCATATCTCCCAATTTTCTATACTTTTCTTTTTTAAATTTCTTGTCTTATAGTAATATATAATTTTTTGATGAAATTATGCCAATTTTTTTAGAAAACTAAAGGTAAAACTTAAAAGAAAGACACTTTATTCTTTCTAATAAAAGACAATTGAGGAGCGGGATGCGATATTAACATGATTGCTTAAAATTCTCAAGTAGATTAAAATGAATTAGAATTGTACAGCGAAATTTAAATGGACATGTAAGATATATTGATAATTTTTAAAAACTTTTTATTTTTTGTGCATTACGGTTACTTAATTAATTATTATATAGTCATGGCCAGTTAGTGTATACTTGTGTCCATAATATAAAATTAAGATAAATTATCAAATTTTTGAAGCTCGCAAATGTTAATCTTGTCGGTTGGTCCCATTTAATTTTCTCTCCGGTTGCGCCACTGCTAAATTATTGTGCAAATAAACGGCTTGCTTGATGAGCTGAGCTGATTATCCCGTCTCCACGCGTAGTTAAGATGCATGCACCAGGAGCGGCAGATGCTTGTACGGCGCAGCGGAGTGAGCTGGGTGGTGGCGTGTGCATCAACAGCAGGCGACCGGCGTTCGTGCAGCTCCGGCAGGTTCAGTGGCTCAGTCGGTGGAACCGCGGCAGGCTGCCATTGTTATTCCGTTCAGGTTGGTGTACACGATATGTTATATCTTATACTGGGAAGCTCGCGTGGTGACATGTAACAGTTGGTGATAAGGACCGTTTGCTACGGAGTACTAGTGTTATACAAGTGGCATAAAACTTAAGGGGATGTTTAGATCATAGGGAATAAAGTTTAGTCCTTTAAATAAATGACTATTATATGTATTAAATATAAATTAATTATAAAATTGATTGTATAAGTCATGTCTACCTCGCGGGACGAACATAACCACTAAGCTATGATTAGTACATAATTATCACATGATTATTATAGCATTACATTGTCTAATTATGGATAAATTAGGCTTAATAGATTCGTATCGTGAATTAGTCCTCATTTATGTAATGAGTTTTTTTAATTAATTTATATTTAATAGTTCTAATTAGCATCGTGAGGGGACAATTTTATTAAGTGGGATCCAAACACCAAATTAGCTTCTGATTTGACCTTCCCGATCACGGCTTGCTAACGAGAAAGTCAACTTCCACACGACAAGAATGTCAGCATCATCCATCAAGTCTAAAGTTGCAAAAGGAGCGGCGTTCAGATTCTAGGGGCATGCACATGATGAAAAGATAACATCATCCCCCAGACCCTGAAGGGAGATAATTCAGTTTTCGATGGCTGGTCCAAAACTAAATAAACTCCGTAACACAAGAAACAAATCTTAGCGATGTTTCATGACATTAAATATGCTGATGTGGCAGATGAGAGAGAAAAGTTTTAGGGTTTATATCATTTGGCTCGGTTACCTAGTTTCTAACCTAGTTAATCGTATAATAAAACTGTCACTGAGACTAACCTTACAATCAAATAACTAGCCGCTTTTGGACAAGAGACGTAACATTCCAAGGTAGTAAAGCTTTTGAAAAGTTCAGACACAGCTTGAGGAGAAGCAACGGTACGCATAACCGGAGCCAAACAAACAGAGAGTCCATCAAAACCAGTCTGCTCCAAATGACAGATTGCACAAGGGACAACTGGAGCATAGTTCGAGCAGAACCAACACTACACCAAACACTATTTGTATTTGATGTAAAAAACTCGAACGTTCCATCGCAAACCATTTGGAATAGTCGAGGCAAACACTGTAAAGACCTGATCCAGCGATCCCGCAACGTTCCATCGCAAACCATTTGGAATAGTGCAGGCAAACACTGTAAGACAACCTGAATACCTAATCATCCCTCAGTATACCAGCAGGCATTATCCCAATTTGGGAGTTTCATTGGGGACTTTAGCATTTCGTTTGTATTTGTGAAAAATTATCCAAACATTGATTAATTAGGTTTAAAATATTCATATCGTAAAGTACAACAAAACTGTGTAATTAGTTTTTGATTTCATCTACATTTAGTACTCTATGCATGTTATGACATTTTGTTGTGATGAAAATCTTCTTTTTGCATAGTGGAATTTGGAGGTTGAATTTGAAATCTAAACAAGACCTGAAGCATAGTTCCAGCAGAACCAACACTTCCCCATGCAGCCCTACCCCCAAAGACTCTATTTGACAGATTAAAATGGATCCCTGCACGGCTGCACCCATAGCCCTACCACAATGGATTCATAGCATCCCATCTCATTATTCCATAGCCATACCGATGAAAATTAAGAAAACTAGAGTTGCCAAGCCAGACCCAAAAAAAGCAGTATAGGTTGTAGTTTAAAACAAGGCCAACCAATTACTCTACCATGATGTGGCAAAATGACGAGCATCAAATTAGGTGCAGCTTCCAGAAAACTCCATTGTGTGACTTGTGGGTATTCCTCGGTACAGGAGGTAAACAAAATCTGCGCTCTAACAGCCTTGCTGTCCTAAAAATTATTATGCATCCAGCATAAACTTTTTCCGGGGCAAAAAAGACCTATTTCACATGTTTAATGAGTTCCTCTCATCAAAAGGATGATGGACAAATCATCCGTTAAGAAAAAAACAAAAGATTTGGGAACTAAGCTCTTCACTGACTGATACAATTCCAGCCACCAAATATGATATCAGGGAGTAGAGAAGAATCAGGCACTGGCTTTCGATTCAGCCTCTGCTGGGGCAGGTGTAACACCACCAGTTGTTGGGCTGAAAGAGGAAACAGAAAAAAAAGGCATTAATTGGTGATCAATCAAAAGAATTTGTCTCTTGCAGTGTACATTCCAAAGGCAGGATAGATACTCACAGTCCAACCATGACTTTGAAAGCATCGTAGATTCCCCACTGAGCACCAGTAAGGGTACCAATCATGACAATGCGAAGAGGAAGTCCCCTGGTGAAAAGACCCCAAAGACCAAGCTTCTTAACAGCCTGAAAGATTGCAGCAACAACATATAGTCAAACAACAAGCTAGCAGCAACAACAGGCAACAACAAGAAGACACAGGTTTCAAGTTAAAGCTTGAATATGCTTACATCACCAACTGTAGCACCCTTGGCATTGTTAAGGAAAGAGACAAGGTTGTCCGCTGGGTGAGAAACAATAGCACAGAAGACACCAGCAATGTAACCACCTGCAAAGCTTATACCCAACTGGGTGTTCTTGGAGCACTCAGACTTTGGAACAGGCATAGCATGCTTGTAGATAAGCTCAACAATGGTCTCAAAGGAAGCAAACTTCATCATGGTATCTGCATACATCACACCAGTATTGAAAAGGTTAAAACAGCTCATAACAGGAGAAGATAGCTTATACAAGAATTAAGAGCCAAAGCATGTAATGCAACTAAGAAATGAAGATAGAATCTTTTATCTAAAAACAAGAAAACAGGGCTTGGTACATTCCATACCGCAGAGAAAAATGTTGAAAGTTACATCAAATTCATTCAAATAAAAGGTATGGACTATGGAACAATCTAGGAAGGACTTGATTTGAGTGAAAAAAATCCCTAATAAAACACATAACTGAGACAACTACAGGATCCAAAGCTTTCAAATGACTATCATGCATTTTCAATCAAAATGGAAATCCCAAACAAATAGTTGCAAACAATTTCACAGCTGAAACTTGAAGATACAAAACTTAAACAGCGGTACGGATTCTCTTCTTATTGGTGTCATGTGCAACAGATTAGTTGACTATTCAATATATTTTAGTTATGATACAGACTATAAACCTATTTTTGACAAATGTCCCTGACAACTCTAGTGAGAATCACTAAAAAGAATGAGGTGAACAAACTCTAAAAGTGGTATAAAAATATATAAGAAGCAATATGGATACAGAATGGTGGAGAATTATCATATATCTGAAATGATTGGTGCTGACAAACAAAAAAATAGGCAGTGGGTTCAGAAGACATCAAGAGATCAAATGAGTTGTCCAATGCAGACAAGACTAGTTATTAAGCATTCAGTTTCAAAGTCATCCACAATTTAGACATCCAATTAACATGAATGAAGTTATAAAAACAAAAGATCGTTGTACCAACATGATAACAGATAAGTACTTACATGGAATCTGACGGCCCCAGAGGGGAACAAGTCCCTTGTAGAGCCTAAATTATCACGCAGTAAGCACTGTTAGCACACAGGACCAGAAATGAGTGTCAAATCATGATGATTTTGAGTAAGCACATTTACTTACCCGAGAGCACCCTCAGATCGGACAAATTTGGGGAGCCCATCGCTCAACCCACGAGCAAAACCAGGCTGTGTCTGCACACGTACCTTAACAGCTTCAAAGGGGCAGAGAGCCACATCAGCAATTACCTCAGCAGAAGCAGATCCTGCAAGGTAGATTAGAGTCTTGTACTTGTGGGCATACTCAGGCCCTGCAATATCTGAGTAATACTTCTTGAAGAACTCGTAGAAGCCAAACTTGCAAGCCCCCTGAGCACTGTAACCAAGCAAGGTAGGCACCCATCCCCTGAAGAAGCCCCTAGCCCCTTGTTCCTTTAACAGGACACCAAATCCAGATGTGATGCTCTTGTATTTCGTTGGATCAATCTGAAAAGAAGGCATAAACTCAATTCTTGACATGTCACAGTAGAGAAACAGGAGAAATCACACACCACAAAATAGGACACAAAATTTTACACGTTCGCAAAACTTGAGAGTTAGAAGCAGACATCAGATTACAAACTAAAGCAGATGTCCATAGTAAGAATCAAATTGGTAAAAGTTCTCCAGATGTCAGTGTCATTGCCATTTGAATAGCGACAGGTGCAGATTTCCAGAATACTTCTGTCCCCATTAGAACAAAAATAGTGCAAATCACATGCATAAATGGAAAGTTTTCACAAGTTTCAAGATATACAATTGAAATCAACCTATTGAACCAAACAAGTTAACTGTCACATTCACATTTGCAGTTCATTTGGTTCCAAACCTGAATGTGGCTAGAACTAATTGATAGCCATTGAACAACAGATCCATCGATTAGGTTTGTATTAAAATTAAATGACTTAAGTGGGGAGACACGTACAAAACTACAAATTTATAGTTACCAGAAATGCTGAAAGGTGTGCTCTTAGAGAACTAGCATATCCTAGTAGCCAATTGCAGCACTTGGTAAACAAAGAGCACCTTGTGTTGGAACAAACAAAGAGCGTGTCAAGACAAAAATTAATAGTGTGGATGTTCACAGGCTAAAGCACAGGGATCAAACCCACAGGGGTCTAGCCACACCTTCACAAATCGGCTTGAAGTAACTAATAAAGTGAAACAGAAGCCCGCTGCAATCGCCATCCACTCAACAGCTGCTCATCTAGCAAGCAGCACTGTTTACAAACCCCTACACGACCTAAACAAAAAGCGCAATGCAAAACTTCAGGCATAGTGACTTAGGAACTGGCAGATTTACGCAACAGATTACGATACGAAGCCGGTAAATGGAGATCAGAAGCCCACAACTACCAAGTCCAGAACTAAGCCAACCAAACACAACCAGATCCGCGCGTGATTTCCCCGAAATGGTGCCCAGCAAGCATAAACTCCACAGATCTAGATCGCTGCCGGCTCACCTGCATGTTGCACTTGACGAGGTCGAGCGGGGTGACGGCCATGTGGGTGAGCCCGCAGCTGGCGATCCCTCCGGCTGTGCAGGCGGCGTAGAACGCCGGCGAGTACAGCTCGATCTTCTCCTTGGGCGCCTGGATCGAGAACGGCATGCCGCCGCCAGCTCCAGCCGCGGCCGGGGCCGGGGCGGGGACGGCGAGGCGCGCGGGGGAGGCGGCGAAGGAGCGCGCCGAGGAGGAGGCGTAGAGGAAGCTCGGGAGGAGCGACTCGCGGGAGCGGTCAGAGAGCGCCATCGCCGCCGAGAGATTCGGAAGATTCGTCTCTCTCGTGGGCTCGGGAGGGGGCGGGTGGTGCTTTCTGAGAGCTCTCTCGCGGTCGCGTGTATTTGACGAGGAGGCGGAGACGCGATATGAAGGGGGGATTTCCAACTTGCTAGGGCATCGTTCTCTACGGTGGCTGCGGCGGAGTGGGGTCCGCTGAGTGTGGGCCCGCGGGACTAAAGAGAGGTCCCAGCGTTTCGGTTGGTGAAGGCATTTGTGGCTGGTGTTTGGGTGTGAATCGGCTACTTTGTGCATACAAACGTGTTGGACATTTGGTGCTTATTACGATCGTTCGAGAGAAGGGCCAAGAGCCTCTCTAAGAGATTAGTTAAAAAAACTAGTCAAATCTACTAATTTAGCTACTCTTAAAATAGATTTGACTAACAAATAACAGAGTAATCCAACAGATTCTGTAAAGATGGCTAGTGAGGTAGGCTAGCTAAAAATAGCTAGCGAATAAGGTGGGATGGTGAGCCACTAAATTTGAAGAGTCATTTACAGATTCTGTTGCAAACATTTTTTCTCTAACAATAGCTAAATTTAACTTTAAAAAATGATTTGGCTAGTCTTTTAGAGATGCTCTAAACACTTGGGAGCACGTTATTTTCATTTCTTTTATGTAAACTTTGATATCCTTTGATCTTTGGAAAGACTGGATGAGCATTTCTCGGAGTGCCTTTTCCCATTTATTTTCTTTTGTTCTAAATGCATTTCGTTTTCTATGCTGCGCTAGCATGTAGTATGATTAAACCTCTAAAGTTTGAACCTGAACACCACATTTGTACTTTTAGGTCGACCTTTAAAGTTAAATCTCCATTGTTTTTGCATGCCTGTCTTGCACGCCGTGGACCCTCCTCTCGTGCCCGTGACGAGTGACGACTTCCTCCTGGGAATTTTTTTTTTTAAAAAAGCCTCCTGCGAGATTGGTGGCTAGAATATGCAGATGAATATTCCACCGGGACGGTCTTGTCCCGCCCGCCCATTTGACCCATGTACTAGATTCGAGGCTGAGAAGGGGGCGGGGCCAGAAGCCAGATACCTCTGTGGCCTTCCCAGGGACGGGGCCGCCCGATTGATAGACCAACGGTCAGGTCCACGGGCCACGGCCAATTTGTTACACGAACACGGTGGTGCGCGCGGAAGAGGATTTGGTCAGAAAAATGCGCACAAAAGGAAGCCTGCTCGGGGCAGGCCCATGACACGCTAACGGCAGCTGTTTTTGCCTTCCCTCCCACGCCCAAGCCAACCGTCCACAGTTACTTCCCCTCGCGCCATCTCCCTCCCCTCTCCTCTCCACCTGGCCGGCAAGCAACTCGCGCTTTGGCACCACGCACAAGTCACCGTCGCCGAACACCGCACGCCCCCTACGAGCTCGATCAGCTCACCCTCACTTCACCTCGCTGCAGAATCGCTTTCATCTCCCCGCAAAGCCATCCTTTCCCACCCGTGCCTCAATTTCCAAGTCCCCCCCGCGTTGCTTTTAAAGCCAGCGCCGTCCCATCCCATGCAAACCTCCGAAGCGATCTCCCGAGAGCTACGGCTGATCGAGCACCGAAAAACCCGACGCAAGGAACCACGCCGCCGCCGCCGCCCGGCCATGTCGACGACGGCGCCCGCGCACTACGGCGGCGCGCGGCACCGCACGTGCCGCATGTACTGGTGCTACCAGTGCGGCCGCGCGCTCCGCATCATCTCCTACCCGTCCACCGACGTCTTCTGCCCGCGCTGCTTCGGCCGCTTCCTCCACGAGATCGACGCGCCGCCGCGCCCCGCGTTCCCGCCGCCGCCGCACTTCCTCCCGCACCCGTTCCACCCGCAGCACCAGTTCGACGGCCACCCGCGCCGCTGGGTCATATACGGCGCGGAACCGACGACGCCAGTACCGGGCCGCGCGTTCCGGCAGCCGGCGCCGGCGCCGGTTCAGGCTTCGGCTCCGTCGCCTGCGCCGGCGCCGCAACGGAGGCGCGTGCCCTCTCCGCCGCCGCCGCCGGTGCCGCGGCGGCCGTCCACGCCCCCGGCCATCGACCCCGGGAACTACTTCACGGGGCCGAACCTGAACAACCTCATCGAGGAGATCACCCAGAACGACCGCCCGGGTCCTGCGCCGGCGCCGTCGTCGGCCATAGACTCGCTCCCGACGGTGCGGATCACCGCGGCGCACCTGTCGGACGGCCCGCAGTGCCCCGTGTGCAAGGAGGACCTCGAGCTCGGCGAGGCCGCGCGGCAGCTGCCGTGCAAGCACGTCTACCCCTCCGACTGCATCGTGCCGTGGCTCCGCCTCCACAACTCCTGCCCGGTGTGCCGGTACCAGCTTCCCGGCGCCGGCGGTGGGGGCTCCAATGGCAGCGGCCAGGCCGCACGTCGCGGCAGCAGCGTCGGCAACAGGAGCAGGGAGCGGGAGCGGGACAGAGAGCACCCGACGATGGTGAGCAGGGAGCGGGAGCGGGACAGAGAGCACCTGATCACGACGCGTGGGAGCACGGGCGCCGCGGCAGGCAGCACGACGCGGCCGACGCCGGCGGTAATGACATGACGGCCCTCCAGTCTTTTGTTCTCGTGGCAACCTGTGTTTTTTTCTTCTCGTTCTTCGCCTGAGCAAAAAAAATCACAAAACATCTTTGATGCCTGATGGGCGTTGTACGACGGCAAAATGGAGGAACACGCAAAGTTAATTGTGGCCATACATTTACTTGCTGTTTAATCAACTTTGCTTGTTCTAAGCTGATTCTTATTTTTGCATTTGTTTCAGCATTCTACGCCTGGTGGCGCTCTCTATTTCTCGTCTAGCCATTCTCAGTTAAGTAATCTGATCAGATTCTCCTCTCCCTACTTCAAAAATGCGACCGTGCTAGCAACCTATAACAGCAAACTGAATTGCAGGTTAACTCTGACAATATTCTGCCAGTTCAACGTGACTGGTGAAATCCGTTGTGAAGATGCACAGACGACTAGACATGTTCTTAAGAAAATGAAATGGAGCCTGCTGTAGAAGGCGTGTAAATCATACACAGTTAAAAGGAGCATGCCAAATTCAAGACAGGTTCCATGTATAGTGAATGATGTATCATGGTAACATTATTTTCTGAATAAGCACCAGACATTCTGTGATGTGTTTGATGTTGGCAGAGAGAATTGCAGAACCTTGTAAACACATGTTCTGCACGTTACAGCTGAATTTTCTTCTCATTGATCTCTCAACCTCTCAGGAAGCAATTGAGCAAATCCACATATGGTATTGATAGAACAGGGTCGGAGCATCAAACATAATGGGTTGATATCATTAAATAGTTTGTAGCATACAAAAATGTAGATCAGATTCCCCTCTATTGTATATCAAACTACCAAATTTAGTTCCGAGACGGTCGACCGTTTAAGCCACGGTTCAACATGGTTTCAAAACCAGCGTGAAACCCCGAGGTGTATGATGCATTCTTCAGAATCATCTGCAAGGAAAACATCCAGGTTAGCTATGCTTAGCAACGTTAAAGACGAAGGTCCTGTATCTTAGAAAAAAATTGATGCCTCTGTTATTATTAGTGGATATATATAGTAGAAGTAATAAAAAATAAAACTGCATATATATCACCAAACATCATCTTTATATATTATTGTATTGGACCAAAATCGTTCACATTTATGTGTTGAAATGCATGATGATCCTTAAATTTACATTTTCCCTCTTGCCATGTGCCAATGACCAATCACAAATGTTGCCAGATGGACTCTTGCCGATGGTGGCTCAATAAGTTTTTCTACATGACGGAGATATCTATCTTACATAATGTAGAGCCTTTTAGCATTGTATATGGGGAACAATTTCAACTTTAGTTAGAAAATCTCAATGGGAGAAGGAAATAAAACGTGGGGCACCTTTGTAATGTGGATTGCCCTCATCGCAACATACATAATTTAATACATTTTAGAATAAATCAGAATTTTATCATATGTAAAATCATGTAAAAAATTGAGTAGGTCTTCTTTAGAAAAGCCGTAGAGAAACTAACCGCTATACTCTCCAAATCTGAGGCAGACCGGCCCTTAATGGCATCTATGATCGAAGAAAGCTCTTCCTTCTTAGCAGAAACATCTTCTGTGTTGACATCCAGTTTCTTCAACGCCTGCGCAGCAATACTATCAACACAAAGTGCAGACAAGGTAGTGGAGGCCATCATAGATAAGCTCGCTAGCTTACCTCAGCCAAGAACAATGGGGACATGATGTCAAATACATCATTTACAAATTTTTCAACACTGGTACCATTAGTAGGTTTATCTACTTTGCTCCTCGACGCTTCTGGGCCCTTGCTCTGAACTTTGGGCTTAGCTTTCACTTCTGTTCATGGACAACTTGTCATGCTTGACTAATAACATTTCAGAAATCCTAAGCTCAGGGAAATTTACAGATAAAATGCATGTGTTATGTGTAATATAAGCATATGATGAATAAGAAGCAAACTCCTTGCGCTATAATGTTTATGACAGAACAGAATCTAATCAATTCTTCTTCAGAAGCCAAATTCATTCCAGATATGATCAGCGCATGTAATTAAACAATTCGTGACAATATTCCAGGTAATGCAAGTCAAGTACTACAGGATACACGCAAATTCCCCCAGGATCACAACTGACCACTTCAATGGCTTATTAAGTAGCATTTGGATATCAAATTGATAGTGG
The DNA here is from genome assembly GCA_033239725.1 of Echinochloa phyllopogon. Lineage (NCBI taxonomy): Eukaryota > Viridiplantae > Streptophyta > Magnoliopsida > Poales > Poaceae > Echinochloa > Echinochloa phyllopogon. The sequence goes on from BTCW01000010.1 coordinate 56,272,530, forward strand.
GGCTGGGGTTTGGATTTTATAGAGGTGGGTATGGGTCTGTTATGACATTTTTTTCACATTCCCCTGTTGGCATGGATTGGTTTTGGGATAGGACCATAGTGCCCTTCCTAAAATAAAAACGACAAGCATTTGTATGCTAAGGGGCATTTTTTGTAAGTCTGTAAGTAGCACATTCATAACCAACCCATTCCACCAGGGATGGGTCAGTGAGAAACGATCTCATTTGTTATTCCCAGACCTCCTCTACTCCCCCACACTTGTATCCAAATGGCGCCTTGTGTGTATGAGAATCACTAAAATTATCGGACCAAACATCACAAACTTAGTATTAGTCTGCTCTAATAGCAGGGATAAACATTATCTTACTCCTAAGAAACCTTAGCCTACTCTTAGAACCATATTAAAGGACAGAGATTTTGCTAGCCATGAGAGCATGATGTACAAGTACAAAGTTCCGAACATATGATATAATGACAGTTATGGACCAAACATAGTTCCGATTCCCCACGAAGACTACCAAGAACCTTTTTTTCCTCGTCATATATGATATAATAGCACATACTAAAGAAAACTTTTCTCGCCTAGACATGCAATCCAAACATATGTTATACATGCACAGCAAGGAGGCTAAATCATGTAAATTTTGTTGATTCAACAGAATACCATACAGCTGAGAATTGCTAGCACAATCTGCATGTATATATAGAGGGTAAAGCAAATAACTGCAAGGGATGAAATTTGAAAAGTATGGCATGCATCAATAGCTGACCTGTCTCTTTGGGCGCATTATTTTTATGAGGAACGTTAGCAGGTGCCATGTTCTGAACTGGTTGTCCTGAGGAATTTGAGACACCAGATGGCACCAGATGCGCTAGATCAGGAGGATTTTCCTTATCCACAGGTGGTGCAGCCTGCAAATCATAGCAGTAATATCAAATATCTCTCCAATTAAAAATGAAAGCATGCCTAGATGATCCAACTAGTACCTCTAAGTCCACATATGCTGGTTGCTTTCCAATGGAGATAAGAAACTTGTCCAGATTGCTTGAGCTAAGAGCTGAGATGAAATCAGAGATCAAACTTAAGGATATATTAACATTATCCAATCACGGGTGACTAACAGGCAGTTTGAATTTGAGAATAGCAGTAGCTGCAATCTACAAATTATCAGCAGTTGAAATAATGTAAAAGATAATTATTCGGAACCATACCAATTGTCACATCATTTGTCAGCGGATGGAAGTAACAGCTCTGTTTGTCCTTGAAACCTTGATCAAGTAATAGTGAAACGGCACTGCACACAAAAACACATTTGTATGAATCAGTTAAATAGATTACTTGAAAAGGCAATAGAAAAATAGGAGGAAATAGTTCAGAGGACAGAACTACAGAGCGCTATGAAGCAGAAGTACTTTGGCACTCAATCAGTCTATCTTTCAACAGTAGTAGATTCTATCAGGCTGTCAGAAACTCGCAAATTGATGGGCCAGACTCCCACTAGGCCATTATTATCGTATCACAGTTCGAACAAAACTATGGTTGATAATAGTTTTCCACCAATCAAGGGCATCATAATTGATAAAGATAAGAGACAGAAGCAATCATACATTCAAAGCAAGAGTCCATACCTTGCAGACTCATTTATTAATGCGAAGGGAGTAACACACCCCAATGGCACCTGAATGTAATAAAAATGCAAAATAGCTTAGCAAGTCAGTTAAGGAAAACAGTAAATACTGAGGTACTCAATTAGATTTCTAACAAAGCCTGCATGCACCTAAGCCAAGTAGTCTCCTCAGTAAAAATGAAGAGAGACAAATTTCTTCATGCGTTGAACCAAATAATGGTAATAAGTAATTGGAAACTTTATCATCTGAAGAAGCCTTCAGCACAAACAGATAGTTCTGTTGTTGAACTTATCAACTTATAGTAACTAAACATCATCATGGAGCTCTCAACAGAAAACAGAAGAGGTCCTGACTCAACAAAAGATAGCAGCAAAATTACTGGCACGTTTTTCAGTGAACCTGGTACACTAAAGGAACTTACACCCCCATTGTGCTCTGTGAAACCTAAAGATGCCCCATGTTCCTTTGGCTTCATTGCTACTATGATCAGTTGGAAGTTCTAAACAGCGTATAGGTGGCTCACCTGAAGCACTTCTAGAAGATTTTCCTCAGGAGCCATTCGCAGACCGCCTTTTCCCAAACCAAGACGTTGGGAAAGAACTAGAAGTTTAAGGAAAACAAATTTAATTTAGGCCATGCCAAATAAGCAGCAATAAGATGTAATCATCATCAAAACTACCTACTTTTCATGTCAACTTTGGTGCCAGCAAGGGCAGAAACAACATATAACCGATGCTTCTTGTCCTGAAACTCATAATTCAGGAACATTAGGGCATGACGACATGTGCATCAGTGAGAATTACATGCAATCAGCTGCAACAAACATACCTTCAACATCAAATTTTTACTCAAGGCACCTCCTAAATGGCCAACATGTTTGGCCTGGCAAAACCAAATAAAAAGTCAATAAGCACCCACGATGAAATATGGGAAATCATCGCAAAAGGAAGTATGGAGTCCTTAGTTCACTGACCTGTTCCTCCACTGTCAACACAACAGGGTGATCGTAGCACGTGAAGTCAATCTTGAGCTCCTGCAGGAGGCATAGCACCAAATTGAAACCTAACTGGCGAATTCCATGGTGATGCTAGGAAGCAAAGTGTTTTATGTTGCAACATCTAGAGACAATCATTAGATATAACTACACTATTCGCACTTCGATTTATGCATATTTAGGCAGAAACACTCTGTACACCCGCATGACTATTTTTTTTTTATGTAACCAGGCCTAGCGCTGGGTTTACGGTTCAGCTAATTCCCAGCAATATCTCGATGACGATCGAGCCAGGGTCACTGGTGTGGCCACGAGTACTGATTTGGTAGATCTCCATGGCCATGGCGCTACGCGAGGAAACAATCCGAGAAGGCTGGGAGCAACTGAAGGATGGTGTCGAGTACGGAGGCAGCAGAGGTGGCGATGGTACCGACCTGGAGGCGCGCGAGGAGTTGGTCTTTCGTGTACCCCATGGCTGGCGACGGCGGCGGCGGCGGCGGCGGGCGAGTAGGGAGAGGCCGACTTGCTAGTGCTTAGGGCGTCTCTGTTTCTCGGATGCGGATGCGAGGGACAGGGCTGTCAGCGAGCCGAGCTCGAGATCGATCGCTACTCGAGTCGGCTGCAGGTCGAGTCGGGCAGGCTCGATCCTATTTCAGTCGATCACGAGCCTGCCCGAGCCGTTCAAGCTCGGCTCGCAAGCCTAGAAAGAGGCTTGAGCTCGGCTCGAATTTCAATCGAACTGATCTCAAATCGGGCCAGTGACGACAATTCGAGTTCGAACAGCTTCCCCTTACATACTCCCGTTGTCTTAAAAAGAAAGTAACTCTCCACGTTCCAAATAATTTTAAATTTGATTAAATTTATTAAAAAGTCATTAATATTTAGAATACAAAATAAGTAGCATGCATATTATCTATTTAGAGGGACAAATATTAATATTATTTTATATAAATTTAGTCAAAGTTAAAATTATTTGACTTCTTAAAAAGTGAGTTATTTTTTGGATAGAGAGAATATCAGTGTTTTTGTTTTAATTTTTTTAAAAAATCTCGAACAGCTCAAGTTCACTTTCGCGCCCGATTCGAACTCTTCTTTACCCTATCTTTGAAAGCCACGTTTTTCTTCCTCGTCATTCATATCTAGTCAGTAGTGACAGTACGTAGCAGTGTTTTACGTGATAGACAAGATGAATTTTCTGTTGTTTTGTGTTTTTTTTACTGGAACCCCAGCTTCCTTGCTTGGATCTTACTGCTTTGACATGAGTATGTGTAGTTGAACTCCGCAGCAACAGTTACTTCTTTTTTTGGATTCCCTCATCATTTAAATCTAGTGACAGTAGCAGTAGTTGAAAGTTGCAACGCAATATTCAAAAAAAAGGTTGCAAGGCAGCTTTTCACAGCCCTGCAGAAGCAAAAGCAACGCGACCTGAATTTTTCACAGTCGAGTAGAAGCCAGCTCTTGTTCCTTTTCCAAATCAGAATTCTAGCTAATAACAATTCCTGTTATTTTGCTTCTTTACCCGAGGGACAAATCATTTAACTGTGGCAGTAGCTTACTAAGCACAAATCTTACGCCTGATCGAGGTTCAGTTTTAAGAGAATGAGAGGCACTGCCACTGTGTATATATTAGTATAACTGTATAAGCACAGAATAAGGGCATAGGGCAGGTCACTAAGGGCCCACAAGTCATACATGGCCCACACAATTTTTTCAGTCACAAGGATCCCAGAAATCCTGCGTCTACTAGATACTACTATAGTAGTATAGTATCATCCAATGACTGAAATAGTAAAGGGGACAATGCTTTGGACACAAGTAGGGGTACATCATGATAATCCATTACTTGCACTTGCAGAAACACAGACGATTCTACACATAGCATGGCATGCAACTAAGAGGAGGTTAGCTCCATGGAAAGCTGCCTTAAAACATGTAGCTCCATGAGAGCTCCCCCACGTTGCACAATTAGCCTAGCACTAGTAGTACAATAATTAATTTCTAGCAGCATATATGAATCAAATAATCCTTAACCGTATATATATAATGATTATTATACCGTGATCAATTCTTGATCACGTAGGTTGCGATAGTGATTAATCAGTCAGTGTTGAGTTGATGAATGATGATGATCACTTGAGACTTGACCGCCGAGCTGATGTTTGTTGGAGGACCTGATGGACGAACGATCAGTTGAGGGATGAGAAGCTCCAGAGGTTGATCTCACCTTCCTCCTCCCACTCGTTGGTCGCGTCCATCGCCATGGGCGCTGGCGCGAAGAACGAGCTGCATGGGTCCATCATGGCGTACTCCATGCACTTGGGCGACTGGAAGAAGGCCTCTATGTCCGCGAGCGCGGCGAGGTCCGCGTCCCCCGCCATGTCGATGTCGTCGTGCGCTATCTCGTAGTACTGGCCCGTGTTCCCGGTCTCCGGGGAGCTCGCGCCCGACGACGCGTCGCCGTAGCTGCACGGCGGAGTGGTGGCGTTGATAGCCGCGGCGGCGGAGTAGGGGGCGGCGGTGGCGCCGGCCTGCAGCGGGCTGCAGCCGGCATTGGCGGCCGCGGCCGCGGCGATGCGCTGGATGGACTTGGGCGACATGGCGGCGGCGGGGATGTGGAAAGGGAGGTGCACGGGGAAGTTGAGGTCGGCGGCGGAGCCCTTGAGGCAGAGCAGCGCGGCGTCGTAGGCGCGCGCGGCGGCCTCGGCGGTGGAGTAGGAGCCGAGCCATATCCGCGTCTTCTGGTTGGGCGCCCGGATCTCCGACACCCACGAGCCCCAGCTCCGCATCCGCACGCCCTTGTACTGGCGCTTCCCGCCGCCGCAGCCCGCGCCCGCGCCGTGCTGCCTCGCCGCCACCGCATTATTGCCGGCGCCGGCGGCGTCGAGCGCCGCGTCCTGCAGCTGCGCGCCGCCCTTCACCATGTCGCGAAACCTGACGCGCGCGTGCCGCTGCTCCTGTCGCTGAAAGCCTGACGACGCTCTGGCTGCTAGCAAAGTTCGATGCGTGATGTCGATGGTTAGGAGTGCAAGAGCTCGATCGAAGAAGGCAACAAGCGTAGTAGTGGCTAGCTCAGCTGGGGTAGGTGTGTGTGGCTACCGGCTGGTACGCAGCGCAGCGTCCGATGGCTTATTTATAGGAGGCAGCCGCATCACTGATCAGAGGGCTGTGCATATATTATTTGTCTCACCTCATTTAGCTGTGCGTGTAACGCGCATTTTTATAGCGATTTTGTTCACATCACGCTGATATTGCCTGTATTAATTTGTTATTTTGTCCAATACAGCATCGATATTCGGTCGTACTTCGTCAATACTACCATTCTGCAATAATTCACAGGGAAATACTAAGATATGGAGGGAGGAACGAAGGATCCTACTGGTTCCGACGTACGCAGCATGTCAGCGACTCGCGACGACAGGTTGTATGCTTCAATTTTACTCAAGTGTGGATAAGCCATTGAGCAGCAGCATGCTATACATGATACATGATAAGTATGATTAGTGTTGGCGTGCCGTGCAGTGGCCTGCATGCTCGATCGATCACCAGGGAATAACAATCGATCGATCATCATTCTGCGTTGTACAGATGTACAAACTAGACTGGCCTGGTCATTTTGCTGCTTTGGTGGTTGGTGACTTGGTGTAATGTTGCTAGACTAATGTTTTCAGTGCATGTGTATAGATATAGATCATTATCTAAAAAAATGTATAGAAAGTCATCTTTTAAGCTTGATCTGCACACACTGCTGCCCTGACAATTTACCGCTGTACGCAGTACGCATACAAAGTCACTTACTACTAGCTAGCAACACGTCAGCTCTCGTCACTCTAATCAGGTAATCACGTATTCATAACTTGTTCGCATCAACTAGCCCGCTCAATTGGCCAACCAGCGCCACATTGCCGACGTCCGTGTACATGGCCCTGGCCAGGCCAGCTAGCGGTAAACAAGACAACCTGAGGAAAAAGTCTTCACACTTCAGATTTTTAGCTAGCTAGCTAGCTAACACACCCATCATCACCCAACAAAGTCACACTTAACCATGTGCTAAATTACTTCCCCGCCGTGAACAGCCGACCGGTTGACCACGCACAGGAGCCCACTGTGCTCCGTGCGCCGCCCCATCCCCCTCCGTTCCACCACAAAAGAAGAGATACACAGGGCACATGCGCCCTTCCAATATTCAACGAAACAGTCGACAGACAGGCACGCCAGATTCCGTCGAGCTCGAGCAGCCGGGACCGGGAGGGAGAGTCTCTCCGGCCGTACGACACGAGTGCCGAGACCGCGAGAAAAGCCCGGGCACGCACGCGCGCCGGACCCGTGTGCTCTCGGCGGCAGATGATCGGGTACGGGCTGGCAGCCCGCACGGCCGCTCCGCTAGCGCGCGCGTGAACAGTAGTGCGAACCCACGCGCCGAGCGCGTCCCGGCTAGGTGCCCCGCGCCACCGTACTACCGGCCAGTAACATGCGCGGCGGGGGCAGGGGGCGCCTTCGCGCGCAGCTTCGTCCGAGGCGGGGCGGGCGAGCGCGACGGCGACCCGATGGTTGGACGTAGCGAGACCGGGGGGCGCCGAGCCGAGGCGCTGGGCGCATGGGTAGTCATGACCGGGGTGGGAGCCGTGCGTCGCGCGCGGCGTCAGCGAACGGGGAGCCCTGGCCTGGTCCGGCACGAGCTCCGTCCGGCCTGGCACAACAACCAACCAACCAACCGGCGCGTACGGAGGTGGGGTCCGGACCGTGCGTGGTGGGTTCCTTCCGCTAGCGTTTCGGCTTTGGTCAGTCGCGCGCGCGGCAGGGAGGGGAGGGGATCGGAGCTGCTAGCTGGAGCCGCACTGGCCTCCGACCGCAAACCGCGTCGAGCTGATGCGGAGAGGAGGCGACCGGGACAGGTGGTGAGAGGGATGGATATGGCCTCGAGATCGATCAGCATCAGCTACTACCATGTCCATGGGCGGGCCGCGCGACCGGGACGGAAAGAAATGATGGATGCTGTGGATGGTGTGGGGGGATTCCGCTCCGGGATAGCGATGCTTCGTTCCATGCTTTGGTCGCGCTGACGTAGCTCCGCGTAGGACTCGAGATCCGCTGCGCCTGTGCCGGGCACCGATCAGTACGCTGAACGTACGTGATCGGCTGGCACTGGCACTCTGGCAGCGGCAGCCGTGCGATCGATCTGTACGATGCACATGTTTACTACTGTGCTGCTTGAGCTACAACTAGCTAGTTCAAGTCATGACAGCGTTGTACGTTGTGCCTGCCAATGTATCCTTCCTATCCTATCCACGGAAGGATGGAATGATGGAAATGTGCCGTCGGGGAGCACAGACTGCAGGTTGTCCAACTGATGTTGGTGAACACAGACAGGTAGCTTTCGGATCTCTCTGTTTCACGTACTGATGCGATGCAGGAGGGGACAATAATGAATGAGCTCTCCCAGTCGCGCTTTGAACATCAGCTAGACAACTGAACTACGATTGCTACCCATATCATCAGCTGCACCGCAAATGAGAAACCAAGGCCCTGATGAAACTCCAGATTAGGCAGGTTCTATTGATCCACACGGTGCCAGGCCATTCAGCCAGTTCTATTCTACAGAAACCCGTACACTAAGCAGTAAGCACATGGTATAAACTAATGATCATTTTAGTCCATATCGAAAAAGCGTGGCTAATTGGCCGGCCGGCTAGTCCAGCTCCGGGCCCCCGGCATGCAGCCGCCGCCGCCGCCCAGTTCCAGGCCACAGGCTGCCAGCTGCTGCCCTCCCGGATCCAAACCCCACCGCGTGCCCGATCTTGACTTGGGGCGTCCCCTCCATTTTCATTCCTCCGTACACACACGCTGCACGGCCACGCACGCCATGCCATCATGCCATCGGCGGCCCAGCACGATCCGACTGCCATGCTGTTGCCATTGTCGCCATTGACGTGAACCTAGGAGGGGCCTGTAGCAGCAAGCAGCAGCGGCCGCAGAACACACAGAAAATCTTATTGTTAGACGCTTTTTCTGGTCAACACACACGAGCGACGTATCGCGCAAACGAAGAAACGATGAACTCGCCTCAGCACCACACAAACCGGTCAGACCGCTTTAGGGATCCGGTCAGACCGGTTTTCCTCGGGAGCTTCGGGATGAACCTAAGATCACCACCTCGGGAGGGACCCCGTCGGAGATGGCGCGCCTAGGGTTGCTCTGAGATCGGTCAGGCCACTCAGAACCTCCTTGAACGCCGTCGAGACAAACAAGAAAAGCAAAGGGGTTGGAAAAGCTAGGGTTTAGAGATAAAAGGTAGAAAGATAGTATTGATCGATTGGATGATCATCCTCAACCGGCCACGGCCCTTTATATTTATAGGGTGGGGAGGTCTTGCCCCGCAAGGAATCCTTTTACAGTTTGGAACCGACTAGGATTCCTAATTCTACTCCAACTCGGAGTAAAACCGGTCAGGCCGCTTTGGCAAACCGGTCAGACCGGTTTGGCTGTTGCCAAATCGGCTACAGGGAAACCGGTCTGACCGCTTCCTAGAACCGGTCTGACCGGTTGCACTCGGCCTGTCAATTTTGGGTGCGAACATATGCCCCCCTGTTTTCTAGTAAATTTTATGCACTAGAAAATATGCTAAGGTCGATGTTACAGAATTCAACGGCCATTTTGTCCTAAGGACGATTTTTAACCATAAATCGGCCATGTCCTATCAAGCACTTTGCCAAACACTTGGATAAAACTTCTTTAAGTATCTCCCATTTAGAGCTCTAGGTAGCTGCTGTCCTTGCAAAGTTTCTACCATGTAAGAATTTCCTGAGCAAACCTTCACAATCCTGAAAGGACCCTCCCAACTTGGAGACCACTTGCCAAACTTGTTGCTTTTCAATCCAATGGGCAAAATTGTTTTCCAAACCAAATCGCTTACTTGAAAGGACTTGAATTTCACTTTCTTGTTGTATGTTCTCGCCATTCGTCTCTTATCCTTTTCAATTTCTTCTAAAGCTTCCAAACGCTTGTCGGTCACTTCATCAATATTGTCCATCATCAAAGCATAATATGTATCAACATCAAGATTATTTTGCTTTGCAAGTCTATATGCGCCAAGATTCACCTCTACGGGCAAAACGGCCTCTTGACCATACACAAGCTCAAACAGAGTAACTTTAGTAGCACCATGTTTAGAAATACGATGAGCCCATAAAGCTTCAGATAATACCTCATGCCATCTTTTAGGATGATCTTCTACCTTCTTCTTGATGAGCCTTATCAGGGTCTTGTTACTAGATTCAGCTTGACCATTGGCTTGAGCATAATATGGAGATGAATTGAGAAGCTTAATACCATAGGAATTAACAAATTCACGCACCTCTTTGGATATGAACGAAGTCCCTTGATCCGTAGTCAAAGTTTGTGGAATACCAAACCTATGTATGATATTTTCTCTAATAAACTCAATCACCTCTCTATGCGTCATATTCTTCAATGGAACCGCTTCCGTCCATTTGGTAAAATAATCAATTGCTACAATCACAAAACAATGACCCTTTGTCGAAGGAGGACGAATCTTGCCAACAAAATCTAAACCCCATCCTCGGAAAGGCCAAGGCTTAATAATTGGATGCATCAATGCTGTAGGTACCAACTGAATATCCCCATGTTTCTGACACTCCTCACATCCTTTGTAATATTTAAAACAATCGGCTATCATATTGGGCCAATAGAAACAAGCTCGCCTAAGGAGCCACTTCATCTTGGGAGCCGATTGATGAGTACCACAAATTCCTTCATGAACCTCTGCCATAGCTAACCTAGCTTGGTCAGGACCCAAACATTTTAAAAGCAAACCATCAATAGTCTGACGATACAACTCATCACCATCCAAAACAAACTTGAGAGCCCATCGTCGGATTTTTCTGTCAACTGTACTGCTAGGATTTTGCAAATAATCAACCAAAGGTCTTCTCCAATCATCCACTTCGTCTTGATTGCAAACAACAGCCGAAGTAGTATTTTCACCAGGCAACCGGTCAGACCGGTTCTGTAAAGCGGTCAGACTGGTTGAACCGGTCAGACCGATCTGAGGAAGCGGTGCGACCGGTTCCTCCAGAACAGAACACTCGGCTTCTAAAAACATCGGTCCTTGTTCTTGAAAATTTCTTTTCTGAACGTTATAACCAGATGCTTGTTGAGCCAGAGCATTCGCCTTTGGATTTCTTTCTCGTGGTACATGACGAATTACAAACTCATTTAAACAAGATATAATATCAATGCATCTATCGAGATAGGCATTCAAAAATCCATCTAAGCATTGACATACCTTAGAAACTTGTTGTACCACCAGTAAAGAATCACCATAAGTTTCCACATGCTTCACTCCCATGTCATGCAAAATTCCCAATCCGAATAGAAGAGCTTCATACTCGACTTGGTTATTAGTATATTTATGATCTAATCGGTTAAGTGCTTCAAAAACAGCCCCATGTGGAGAAGTAATAACAATTCCAATACCACAACCACTTTTGCAAACCGATCCATCAAAATGCAACTTCCATGGAGTAAAAGTAACATAACCGACATTTAAATCAAGTTGCTTATCTACTCTATGTCCAACAATAAAGTCGGCTACTATTTGACCTTTCATTGAAGTTAATGGTTCACAATGCAAGTCATATTCAACTAAAGCATAAGCCCATTTGCCGACTCTACCACTTAAGATTGGTTTGTGCAACATGTATTTAATTATGTCGGTTTGACATGCTACTATACAAGTACTTGGTAAAAGATAATGCCTCAACTTGGTACAAGTATGATATAATGATAAACATAACTTTTCAATAAAAGTGTACCTTGTTTCGGCATCCAATAATCTTCTACTCTCATATGCAACCACATGTTCCCTTCCTTCGGTTTCTTGAGTCAAAACACCTCCAATGACATTTTCTTCCGCCGCCACATACAACTTGAATGGAACCCCACTCTTAGGTGCTTGAAGGACGGGTGGCGACGATAAATATTGCTTGATCTCATCAAATGCCTCGTTGTTTTGACCCCCAAGTGAAACCAATGTCATTCTTCAACCGAAGTAAAGGAGTAAAGGCATTCACTTTCCCGGACAAATTACAAATAAATCTCCTCAAGTAATTTACTTTGCCCAAAAACCTTTGCAAATCTTTCTTGCAAGTAGGAGCCTTTACATTGTTAATAGCTTCAATCTTTTTAGGATCTATTTCTATGCCCTTTTCATGCACAACAAATCCCAAGAACTTTCCAGCCGATACACCAAAAACACATTTGAGTGGATTCATCTTCAATTTATATCGACGCATTCTTTCAAATGCAAGTCTTAAATCAGCCAAATGAGAATCTACTCCAGCCGATTTGACAACAATATCATCGATATAAACCTCTACTATAATGTCAAGCAAGTCATGAAAAATCAAATTCATAGCCCTTTGATATGTGGCACCAGCATTCTTTAAACCAAAAGTCATCACTACCCACTCAAATAGACCAACAAAACCCGGACATAGAAAGGCCGTTTTGGCTATATCCTCTTCGGCCATAAATATTTGATTATAACCAGCATTACCATCAAGAAAGCTAAGAATTCTATGTCCAGATGCAGCATTAACAAGAAAATCGGCTATAGGCATAGGATATTCATCTTTAGGAGTAGCTCTATTGAGATCTCTAAAATCAATGCAAACACGAAGCTTTTTTGTTCCTTTCTTTTCAACAGGCACAATGTTAGAGATCCAATTAGCATATCGACAAGGCCTAATAAATTTAGCATCTAGTAATCGATTGATTTCTTCTTTCACTCAGTCATAAATATCAGGATTAAAGTTTCTGCGAGATTGTTTAAAAGGCCTAAAACCAGGTTTAATGGGTAAACGATGCTCAACTAAATTACGACTTAAACCAGGCATTTCATTGTAACTCCATGCAAAACAATCAACGTATTCTTTTAATAACTTTATTAATTCAGATTTAAACAAAGGATCAAGATTTTTGTTTACAAATGTCGGCCTAGGTACAGTACCATCACCAATATCTACCTCCTCTAGAGGATCAGCCGACGTAAACCCTTATCCTAACTTGCTTAAATCATCAAAATCTTCAATGGCCTCACACATATCGTTCTTATGCGCCCGATAGTGCTCACGCCTCTGCTGTAACCACTCTAGATTCGGATCCATCAAATCATAAGAGATGGTATAGCCAGATCTCCGATCGGCCTCATAACAGCAGTAGCAAAGCCATCCTTGGTGCAACCAATGATCTCACAATCAGATAAATCTAAACCAGATAAACACTTAAGATTTTCATGATCATCCAAAGAAGAACTATCGGCCACTGCAACACAAGCCGATGTATCTCCATGAACGACTTCTACTTCATCATCTATCCATTGAATTAAAAATTGATGCAAAGTAGAAGGCACACATTGGTTTGCATGAATCCAATCACGACCAAGGATTAAACTGTAGTTACCTTGTGTCTCAGCGACGAAGAACGCAGTAGCCAAAGTCTTGCTTCCAATAGTGAGCTCCATGGAAGCAACTCCCTTGGCGCCCATAGGTTCACCTCCTCCAACGCCGCTGATGGTCATGTTGGTCTTGATCAATTCTTCATCTGAACCTCCCAGCTTCTTGAACAGAGAATACGGCATCAAATTAACTATCGCTCCTCCATCCACTAGCGTGCGAGAGATAGGCTTCCCATTGATATGACCCTTCATGTACAAAGCCTTCAGATGACTTTCAGTAGCTTTAGGCTTCTGGAAAATAGCTTCCTTTGGCCCAAAATCGAGTTGAGCGATGCTTTCCTCTGACAATATATAACCATTCATAGACATGTGAATTACATTAAGCTCAAAATTCATATGCTCAGGAGAAGAACCATAATCAACAAGCTCTTCATCGTCCTCTGAAGTGGATACCGATGATAACTTGCCATCACAAACCAAAGGAGTAGGAGAAGAAAAACTGGGCGGTGTGTCGTGCAAAGCGGTCTGACCGCTTTCAGCAACCGGTCTGACCGGTTCAACCGGTCTGACCGACTCCCCAACCGGTCTGACCGGTTCTGTCAGGGAGCTGGTCTTGGCTCTCCACTCTTTTCCTTGTGGAATCATGGGCCTGTACTTGTTGAATGCTTCGTCTCTCTGCTTCTCTAGCTCTTTCTCCTTCATCTCCTGAAATCTCAAACGCTGAAGCTTCCTTCTTTGAGTACGAGATAAACCGGGAGGGCACCATCTTGGCAAAAAGTATTTGGAGTTAGAACTACTTCCACTGGCCTCATGATCATTATCAGAAACAGATCCCTTCTGAATAGGTGTCTCAACCTTATTGTCTATGACAATCGGTCCTTTGCCACCGTCTCCAATGGGAACGTTCATCAACCCAATCTGAATAACATCTTGATTTGTAGTCCTCTCTGTGTCAATATCCATCTTATGCACCTCCTCACGCTGTTTTGGCTTGTAAACTTGCTTCATAGGAGGTGTTGCCGATTTCCCAGGGAAACCGGTCTGACCGGTTTGTGAAACCGGTCTGACCGGTTGGGTCTGGCGACCCTGACCAGATTGGCAAGGTGCCAAACGGTCTTGTCTATGCCTCGAAATCCTGTCCAATGCCGGCCTTCGTGGTCCTTCCCATCTATGTTGGAAAGGCTGCTGATACGGCACCCACATCACTCCATTATCGTCATAAATTGGACGAGGTGAATATGAACTTGATGCCTCCCATCGTGGAGCAAAATTCCTCTTTGGCTGAGAACATTCTTCTTGATGTGGAGACACTCTCATTCTCTTTTTTACCGGCCGATCACTCGTAACGGCCTTTTGCTTGGAGTACTTGTCAAATAGCATATCAAAGGTGACCTTTGGCCTAAGAGTACTCCCCTGATTCTTCGCAACATTGAGCTTCCAGTTTCCAATCTCCGGACGGCTTGGTTTAATCATATTTGGACGACCTTGGAGGAAACCGGTCTGACCGCTTTCCCTAACCGGTCTGACCGGTTTGTCCTGTACATGCTCAAACGGTCTCTGCTCGGTGGAAACGGTTGACCCTTGCCCCCTATGTTCAGAGGCTCTTACAGTAACCTTGAAAGTCTCCCTGCCATCTGGAGTTGTCTCACATGCAACTTCTCGAATCAACTCTTTTCCCCTCAAATCAGATTTTACTTCACCAATCACAACATTCTTTCCTTTGGTTGCTTCGGCTTGATGCGACCGAACCAAGACCTTAGGCTGTTGTAAATCCATAGTATTGACAGGGAAAGGAGTTTTGTCCACTTGCATCTCATGAAATGTCAAACAACCTTCATTTATGGCCGATTGAACCTGTCGACGAAACACATTGCAATCATTAGTGGCATGAGAATAAGTATTATGAAACTTGCAATATGCACGCCTTTTCAATTCTTCAAGTGGAGGCAATTTATGAGATAATTTGATATTTCCAGATTTAAGCAATTCATCAAAAATACGATCACACTTGGAAACATCAAATGTAAACTTAACCTCTTCTTGCCGACCTTTGCTAACCGGCTTAAGTGATGTACAAGAGTAAGTTTTTTCTTTAGAGGGCCATACAAATTCAGCAGCAAGTACTTCTTTATCAGTATCACTCGAATCATCAGACTCATAATCAATTATATGAACATTGGAACGACGTGATCTAGAAGTATCTCTTTCTTTTTCTTTATTAATTCGGTTTTCAACAATTAAAGCTCTAATTTGAACTTGTGCAACCGAAAGAAAATCAGAACCCTCTATTCTATCTCTTATGGATGACCTTAAACCTTTTAAGCAAATATCAGCAAGGTCCATATCAGTGATTGACAAATTGAAACAACGGTTTTTAGTTTCTTTAAATCTCTTAATGTAAGCAGAAACAGTTTCATCCCTACTTTGCCTAACCGATGTCAAATCTGTCAATTTCAATTGCAAACTCCCACTATAAAAGTGATCATGAAATTTACGCTCTAACATATCCCAAGATATAATAGAACCGGGAGCAAGTGAAGAAAACCAAGCAAAAGCGGTGCCAGTCAATGATAAAGAAAATAAACGCACTTTAAGAGCATTATAAGCACCCGCTTCTCCTAGTTGAGCTATGTATTGACTAATATGTTCCCACGTGGTTCGGTCATCATCTCCACTAAATTTAATCAAATCAGGCATACGCCAACCACGTGGAAGAGGAAAATTATCAAACTCAGCATCATATGGTTTTTGATACAAATTTGTGTTACCAATATCGACACCAAGTTTAGTTTTTACCACATTAGCCAATTCTTCTCTAAATTTGTTAAATTCAGCCCAGTCAGGATTATTTGGCTGTTGTGGTTGCACATTCTCCAAATTCATCTTATTTAAGTAGGGAGCAATCTTAGCTTGAGCTAGCCTATAACTTTCAAACACATCATCAGGTATAACGTTTCTTTGAGCAGATGTGTTATGTTGTACTAAATTGAGGCTTAGCAGTACCCAAAGTATTAGTGTGAGCATAAACCATTGGATCAGGTAAAACAGAAAGTGGCAAAGGTTGCTCATGCACTAATTCAAGCGCATTGATCAGACCGGTCTGACCGGTTTGGCCGTGTTCGGCCCGGTCGGTTGGAACGGCAGGGATTGACCAATGGCAAACTCAGGTGGCATACCATACATGTATTTTTCAGTATTAACATTAGGTATGGGTGACAAGCTAGGAAAAACTCCCCCACTAGTATTAATTTTAGGAACACTACTACTAGTTTCATTATTGTTAAAGCAAGTAGTGGTCCTATCTTTCTCAAGATCCTCTAAACGTTCTAAACGAGCAATATATGAGGCAAGCAATTCATCACTTTCTACACTATTTTTAGGAACAGTAGTAGAAGAAGTGTTCTGTGATTTACTTACAGTGGGTATTACCTCAACTTGATTGTCGTTTAACTTGATCGCCGGTAGCTCAAATTCTTTCAATCTTGCCACCTTGCCATGACGATCTTTCTTGACGCCAGCCAAAAATTGTGTCTTCATGAATTCTTGTAGCGCCTCAAATTTCTTCTGCTCCTCCGGAGTAAGATCTTCCAATGAAGCCGTGATGATGTTATCCATATCAAGATCACATCGAGATCCCATCTTGTCTGGAGCTTAGATCGAACGGTTTTGAAAACTAGATCTTCTATATTCCCCAGCGGAGTCGCCAAAAGTATGTTGACGCTTTTTCTGGTCAACACACACGAGCGCCGTATCGCGCAAACGAAGAAACGATGAACTCGCCTCAGCACCACACAAACCGGTCAGACCGGTTTAGGGATCCGGTCAGACCGGTTTCCCTCGGGAGCTTCGGGATGAACCTAAGATCACCACCTCGGGAGGGACCCCGTCGGAGATGGCGCGCCTAGGGTTGCTCTGAGATCGGTCAGGCCACTCAGAACCTCCTTGAACGCCGTCGAGACAAACAAGGAAAGCAAAGGGGTTGGAAAAGCTAAGGTTTAGAGATAAAAGGTAGAAAGATAGTATTGATCGATTGGATGATCATCCTCAACCGGCCACGGCCCTTTATATTTATAGGGTGGGGAGGTCTTGCCCCGCAAGGAATCCTTTTACAATTTGGAACCGACTAGGACTCCTAATTCTACTCCAACTCGGAGTAAAACCGGTCAGACCGCTTTGGCAAACCTACAGGGAAACCGGTCTGACCGCTTCCTAGAACCGGTCTGACCGGTTGCACTCGGCCTATCAATTTTGGGTGCGAACACTCATGATTGGCTAGCTGGTCTGCGTGTGCACATGTCATGCGATTGGTCTATCAAGGAAGCTACCACTACTACTAGTAGTAAGTAAAACAATATGTTCAGGATGAGGTTGTTTATGCAGTGCAAACGGTGAGAAAAGATCCTCTCCTCCGGCGAGAAGGAAGATACCTTGCGGCTCGGGCGTGTACTTGTTTAGTCGGGGCGATGTATTGGTGCAATGCATTCATTGGGCTGGCTGGTGTTCTGTTGGCCCAGGGGGGCAGGTAGGGCATGGCTGCAGGAGTTTTATACTATCCCTAATTGCTCAGGATGCTGGAGTACGAGTATCTAATTACCGACCAGGACATAAGTTGGTCAAAGTAGGATGCATAGGGCTCTCTGTGGCCTTTTTCTTTCTTGGCTTCTATGATGGAGGAAAGAAAAGGATAGGTAAAATGGCGTCCAGACATGATTCTAAGAGCGTGGCAGTCTCCCAGTCAAGTCAGTGAACGGTGGTGCTTGTTTATATATATAGCCAGTTAGCTTTTAACATGATGCGATGTTTGATAAAGGTTTACAACCATACGAATGCGGTCAGAAAGCTAAACATTATGATCAGATGGGTGTTTAGCATTATCACCGAAACTTGTTTTTGTTTACAATTTTTTTCCCTTTATGGCATCCAATAATATAATAAACATCCATGCGCACCTTTAATTTTGTCGATTCTGCAGTTGGAATTTCTTTTTCCTTCATCAAAATTGGCAAGGATTCTTTACTTTTAGCATTTCACAATCTATTCTGCAACAGGTGCCGCCTTCTGAAAGGACTCCCAACTGTGAGAGCACGTGGTAATAAAATTGTAGTATACGAACCAACCTGCACTCACTTTCTAAGATTACCGTCATGTAGCATCAGTGTTACTCTTGGCCCACATTGTGTGGAAGGCACAACCTGCCGACGAGTAGGCCTCGACATATCAAATTCAGTGCTACCACTTTCAACCATCAAGGAAAAGATGCAGTGAACATGCTGCCTATATGATGACCACATCATAATCCTGCCTGACCTTGACCATTCGTAGTTTAGTGCCGGTAATGTTCGACCCCCAGTTTGCCACGACATGTATATATAAATAAGAAAAACCACGTACACTAACAAGAGAGAGAACATACGGTCTTCTGTAACTGCGATGGGCAACCTGAAATTCAGGAGGGTCAAAAGAAGCCGGGAAGGCAAGCTAGCGACCAAAACCCCTCCCCCATTTTTCAAAGAAAATTAACATCATATCCTGATCAGATACTATACTCGATCGCTAGCACCACATTAAATCGGGCAACATTGCTTTCAGATCTTTCCCTTATCTCGCAACATGCAGCAGCAGACGTCCGCCTCAGACAGGTGTCCCGCGACGAAGAGGAGGAAGAACAGGTCTCTGAGAGGTCAGCAAACTGCTCATAAATAAGCGCGCGCAAGCCAACGGATCAGCTGCCGTCAGAGGCCCACGGCGACGCGGTTTAACAGCCTAGCCCGCAGAAGAAAATCCTCCGATATGATGCGATCGCTTTACGAGCCATCCATTCCATTCCATCAGCTCGATCGATCATGCTTTTTTTCCCTCTCTTCTCTTTTTGGGACTCGTTGGATGGATCGTCAAAGTGGATGGAAATGGACAGCGGGAGTGGTTAACTCTTGCAGGCGTATCTTTCAGGCCTCGCCGGCAAGGAGCTGGACTGCATTAGGAGCAGGGGACAGCGGATGGGGCAGGAAGCTTCCGGTTACGTGCAAGCGTGCAAGATGATTCGCGTTTTGCCTTTTGGGCGATGGGTTTTTCTATTGCGCATGTGAGGGGAGGGCGTTAACCTGGCTTGCTAAAGGGCAGAGAATTCTGCCGGCTGGAGAACTTGCAGGGTATCAGTTACCTACTTGCTTGCCTAACAGTTGGGATTCCTGATGAGCATGGAATTGCGTTTTTGTAGCTTAGTTTTAGGCTTCAGATCTGGTGCCCAATTTTGTGCAGTTACTATTTTCTGCTGCATGTGTGGGTTAGGGTACTTGATGCATGTTAGGATGCTTGAAATCTTCTATTTACTTCTTCAGAAAAGATTGCAACTCTTCTTGCACCAGGAAAGGAGGGCCATCTAGTAGCTGTGTAGCACAGATTTCTTCTACTTGTGTGTGCGCTGTCTGACCAATGGCCAGGGATAGCTTTTGCCAAAGAGTTGCAGGCGTTTCGCAGGAGTCAAAGACTCACTTGATCATTGTTTACAACACCCATCTAGATCAAGAATCTGGGACGTTAGAATTTTGGTTCTTTTGTACTTTTAAGCCTACTGTAACATCCACTTCAACCGACAACAGTACTCAAGACTAGTTCAAAGGTTTGAGAATTTAACCAAGGCTATGTTGCTAGGAGAATTGGGAATAAAGAACGGATGTGCTGCAAAGTTTTAGGAATTAACGACATCTATCCTGCAAAAACTTTTTACATAAAGTGATTCCAACTACCATCCACTTTAGATAATAGCGATATATTTCACAATTATCATCTGAGTGATCTGCCTTTTACAGTCACTGAATGGCTAGTGCTGATTAGTCTCCATCTCCACCTTGATATGACCCAAAGAACTAGAACCCCTCAGATAAAAGTACTGCCTATTTTTAAGTTTTTCGTTATCGGGGTGGTTTGTATGAGACATATGGTCATATCGTCAAATCCGTACAAATCAAACGGTTTAGAAAACCACATGGTGTAAGGTTGCGATGCAGTATTACCCAGATATTCCGGTAAGAAAGGGCATCATAAGTAATGAGGTGATACTGGTACCTGCATATTTTTCTGGAGCAGTAGACCTACCCTGCAGCAATACCCCCATGGAATGTACATTGGTGTAGGTATATATTCTGCAATCCCAAAACATAGTGAAAGTGAGATTGCATTCATACAATACAACATAAAATTACTGACGGAAGCACTATATTGGAGTCATGGCAGAGTAAGTGAAAAAAAAGATGCATATCGTTGGTTTAAAAAGGATGGTACATATTGCAAAACTACTTTAGTACTACAGCTTGCAGGTGAACAAAACATTTCAAATTAGCAACTGCAATGAGCAGGAACATCGTCTGCTATTTTTGGACATCAAACTCTTAACAACGAGCCCGGTGCCGGTGTTCATATTTTTCTAGATTTATTTTAAAATCTAATAGCACTATTCTTTTAGTGGAAAGCGACGTGCATATCGACAGTGAGACACCTATGTAACTTTTTTATGGAGTAACAAATGCAACTATTGAGGTTATATCCATGCGCGAAGCTAGGTATAGGCTAAAGGGGGCCAAGCTCACCTATGCTAGATGTGCCATCATGCATAGACATATTCTACCCTACGAATCACCCAAACAATCTAGTATATGTCCTGCTAAAAATTTTATTCAGAGGACACCTCTAGTGAGACACCTCTCTACCTTACAATATGTAGATGACATAATTTTATTTATGGAACATGATATTGAACAGGAAAAAAACATGAAGTTTCTACTTGGTGCTTTTGAACAATTGTTTGGGCTAAAAATCAATTTCCATAAAAGCGAGTTATTCTATTATGGGGAAGCTAAGAATTGGGAGGATCAATATAGAGAACTATTTGGTTGTGGTATAGGTCAATACCCATTTCGGTACCTAGGAATCCCAATGCATCACAAAAAAAATTGCAATGCGGATCGGAAAATAATAGAAGAAAAATTTGAAAAGAGGTTAAGTAGTTGGAAAGGAAAAGTGTTGGAATATGGTGGTCGTCTAGTCTTAATAAATTATGTGCTGAGTAGTCTTGCTTTTTTATGCTATCTTTCTTTGAAATAACAAAAGCGATTTTGCACAAGTTGGATTTTATCGGTCCAGATTCATATGTCTAGGACATGGTTGGAAAATATGACAAAGGACAAAAAAAACCTTGGTTCTAGTGGGTGCAGGCGTCATGTGTTGGGCCACATGGTTAAGCCGAAACGATGTTGTATTTGACAACACATCTAGTTGTTCCTTCATACATGTTATTTACAGGGGATCACACTGGACACGGATGTGGTCCATATTCTAGAAGGAGGAGAGTATCTCTATGCGACATGCATGCCGTTATTTGGAAATTTTGACAATGGGGGTTTTCGCCAAAAACGAGTGGAGATTTAGCAACAGATTAAGTTTATGATAAACTTCTATGATATATTCTTAGTTGTTTTGTTTCTTGGCTACTGGATGTGTCTACTACGCGGAAGAGGAGTCAACCGCTTAGTAGAAATTTTTAATAATTATCGGCCTCATACATCTATTGATGTAGCAGCCAAGATCTTTTCATTTGCTCAATGAAATGAACGCCCTTTATCTAAAAAATATGTCCCACTAATGTTTCATATAGTGCTATGTCCCGCTAATGTTCTATAAGATTTCCAACTACAAAATATCTAGTTAACACGCTGAAAATATAGTTAGCAGAGACGAGGAATGAAATACAATAATATTTAAAGTAAAAATATAAACTCTATAAACTAAAGAAGAAACGAAGGAAAGAAAATAAGCTTGTTGCGATTCCCCTTCCTACGAATCTACCGCTTGGGTACGTCTTTGTGGATTGTCGGTCTTAAATTCCGACGATAATTTAATTTTCTCTTAACACATATTTTTTTAGTTTTTTCTGATTCTTATAAGCAATATATATATTCGTCAAACTAGTAGTTTTGATGGGCTCTGACATGAGGCCCGCAAACGACTCGGCCGCACGAAGCCCATATGCAGCCCAATCGTTCGGAACCCAGCGCCCGATAGGCAATCTCCCCACCCCAACCTGACCCGCGCCGCCGTGCGTCACGCCGTCACCACTTCCGCGGCCAAGGTTTCTGCCTCGTCGGCGATAACCCGCCGCCGAGCAAAGCAAGTAAGCAACCGAGCCGTGATGATGGCGGCGGCTCTGTCAGCGCTCCCGCGCGCTGGTTTCCGCCTCGCGTCGTGTGGCCGCCAGCCTAACTTCCGCGCCCTCTGCGCCGCAGCTGCGGCCGGCGAGGCCTCGACGCGGAGGCTGGTGCTGTACACCAAGCCGGGGTGCTGCCTCTGCGACGGGCTCAAGGAGAAGCTCCACGCCGCCTCGCTGCTCGCCGGCACGCCCTACTCACTTGCGTCCCTCGAGCTCCAGGCAAGCGAATTTGCTAGCCATTAACTAGTTCGTTCCGAGATGGATGCTAGCTTGACTTGGATTTCGGATGCCAATTAGGAGAGGGACATCACGACGAATCCGGAGTGGGAGCGGCTGTACCAGTACGAGATCCCAGTGCTGGCCAAGGTGCTTCCCGATGGCACCGAGGTATTATTTCATTACTCTGATTCGTTTTGCTCACCTCTACTCATCATTTGGTGCCAACCACGAAGCTTTTCAATGTTTCTACATATTACTTTGTTTTGTGGAACTTCTCCATAAGCCTTTTGTCATTCTATACTCGCATTGCAGGAAATACTTCCCAGATTATCGCCCCGTCTAAGTGTGGAGCTCGTACAGAAGAAAATTCATTCCGCATTTGATTAGTAAGGATGCCTTGTTTGGTGGGGGGAAACGACTTTATTTATGAATCAATAGCTCCATCTGTAATATTGTTGATTGATACAATGATGTTTGGTATAAATACTTTCTTGACTGAGAATTTGAGATACATGGTTTTCAATTTACTTACATTCCATAAGGAATTTTTAGGTTTGTTCATTGCTCTGCGAAAAGAATTTAGTGTACCTTGAATCTTCAGGAATATACACCGTGATGGTCAATGCTGTCACAAGGAAATACAGATAATTGAACAGAAATACCACAGGGAATCACAAATGCTTCTTCATGTGAATGCATATGTACAGAACCTTCAATGATGAATCAAGGTTCACCAGAAAACCAACATGAACGAGTACATTCTTTATGTGAATGCATGATATGCTTCGGAGTTATCCATCTTTCTGGTAAATAGCATCTCATTTTGTATTTACACTTGACTGAGATTTCTTACAATGTTAGCCTAGGCACAAATACAATGTACCCAGTTACCCAGTACCCACCTTGGTGTAACCAGAAAACCGCATCAAAGGATCATGATGTAGTATAAACTGCATGGACACGCCATCTTGTAGAGCTTTGGAAACCCATTCAACTGTTGAAGGACCTAGAGACCATTCAGTGCAGAAACAATATTCAGATAAGCAACCAAATGCATACATCCAAAGTCCTGTATCCATGTAGCGCAGTGCACTCTAATTTTGATGTAATTTCAAGCTTCTTAGGTGCAATAGTGCTAAGATAAACTATGTATGTAAATCAGTCTTGTAACAAATATTGAATAAGTCCGAGCGCTGTCTTGGTAAACCTAAAACAACTTACTTCATTTTTGTTCCAGTGCTGGCTCAATGAACGTCAGTGCTGCCACTGCAATGCTTCTTTTCTTGCCTTCAGATGTGTATTTCCTATGAAACTGTGTTGACATTTTTGGAGAAATCTCCAGGGAAGATACACTCATTAACCTACAATGTGGAGTGATTTCATTTGGTTCTTTCACCAAAGCAGGGCATGTAAAATCCCCATATGCATTGGTTTTTGGGTGCTCTGACATTGGAGGCCAGGATACGTATGGTGTTGGCATTGGAGGCAAGCTAGGAGCACAGGATGGAAGGAAAGCTTCTAGGAGTGGAGACAACTTCAAATTCCTAATTCTACCAAAAATTGAGATATTTAGGCCAAGGTTCATTGAACTCCATTGTGTGATTATTTGGGCTAGCTGTTTCAACCTGTAAGGTTGTAGAAAATTGCTGCAATCAATCGGGGAAATGGAAACTTGGACTGTAACTGGTGTTGCAACCGTCGATCCATTCAGATTTGTTAACTCAACAAATAATTCCTGCATTTGCATTGATATGGTGTGACTTCATGTCAAAATCTTTAAAGAAAAAAAAACAGCTATACATGTTACAGTATATTAGTGCACGAGAGTTAGAGTAGGGTGACCTCTTCTGGTGTCTGTTGCAATGTTAATGCAAGCTCATTCTTCATCTCCTTAAGAAATTCCCTTACTTGATGAATTGTTAAGTCAAACGTTACGTTGAAGATAGGCTGACTTGAGTCTGCAGTGGAAGTATTATGTGGAAGCAGCACTGTAATCCCTCCTGGGAACCCCAGAATCTCTAAGCAAAGCGGGTCTCCGAAAACAGATGGTGTCAAAGATAAATTCAGCTGCTGAAGTGTAAGTCTTATCAAAGATGCTCTCAGTTTGTTGATGGATCTTGTGCTCATGGAGGTATTTCTTGGGTCTGGACGAACACCAAATTTGACATAAGTGGTGTTCGTGTAAATGTATGGACGCATAGAAACTGAAACCTGGAGAATTGTCAGGCAATGTTCAGTTGATTGGCAAATTGTTTCTTTTACAGAAGCGGATTTGGGATCATACCTTACTATTGGGCACTCCTATTTGGTTATATATCTCATTTTCCAGCGTTCCAGCTCGTGAAGCTATCTGTGAGTGTGGCATTAACAAAATGAAGCCTGCCTCAATTTCTGCGGGAGAAGTGAATGTCTGAGAGTTAAAAGAAGGTAAAATAATGGGGGAGACGCCAAACGGAAAACTGCTAGTGTTAAACTGCTAAGCACTACTTGAGATTATGGTATACACAAGATATGTTTTCATATCCTACTTTACTTGAGATTTTCTCTCCTTTGTTTCTTTTTTAGGAAGGCCGTAATCACGAAGCCTCTGAAATAGTTGTTCAGCATGACTGCATGGTGAAGTCTCTGGACTTACCGGCGATCGCGTCAGGGTCATCAGGGACGCCTCCTGATGCCCGGAGATGAAGCAGCAAGAGGAAGGCCGAGAGGAAGCCGCCGACGGCCAGGAGCAGCACAGAGGCGCACTTCGCGTCGACCACCTTACCGACGACGGCGCCGCACCGGCAGCGGCTGAACCTGGCCGCCGGCGCGGAGTTGGGGAAGGCCTGCTCAGCGCGACCAGCCTTGCCCATGGCGAGCGCATCTGGCAGTAGCCTCTCTGCTTTCGGCTCGTCAGTGTGGAGAGATCATCAAAGCTGGAGGCGGCGGCTGCGTCGCGTTGGGGGGCAGCTGGAGAGCTGGCGATGGTGCTCGCCGTTGCCGCAACGGCGACGTCAATGTGGATGGGTTTGGGTGTTAGGAGCGGTGGATGGGAATGTTCACAACGATGATACAGCATAGGCCGGCTGTCAATGGTGGTTGTTTTAGTTTTGAACGGAGGAAATGGTTTCTAGCTCCGGTTGTTTTGACTTTTGTTCTTGCACGGTTTTCGATCTAGTAATATCAAAACCCTTTTTTTCTTGTTTAAGAACTATAGTTATTTTTGTGCTAAAAACTCCAGGTTTTTTTATAACCTTTGATACAGGATTTAGCAGCAGAATAATGGTCAAATTGATTGGAATTCACCATGACTTTGATCTGGCGCAGAACGGCATCCCCGATCCAATCGATTCTGCCGCAGAAGGCCTTCCATTTTATTCCGCGTCCATATCAGTTTCAATTTTCGCATCCAAGACAGTCAATTTAGTTGCTGTGAAATGAGGTCACAAGGTAAGGTAAGGTCAGTTCGAGCGTGCATCCCTTTGATGAGCAAAACAAAACAATATGTTCCATTGATGCATACGATGCTCCCTTTACACCAATGCCAAGAGGCAGTAAAGAATCAACCCCTTTGCTAGTTCACACCTGCTCCTTGCACTCTCGTAGGGTCGTACTTCGACATCTCATAGGCAGCTCGTACAAGACTACTTCCATTATCGCGATCCGGTTCGATCGGCATTTTCGAGGGCTAGCATCGGCAATACCGTAATACCAATTGGAAGGCAACAAGAACCCACTTGTCACAAATTTTGCACCTGAGACGGGTTCACCTTGATTATATCCATGTGCCGAAGCCTGAAGATATGCAAAATTCCCAGAAATATAGAGATTCCATTCAACCGTAGTAGTTTCAATTACATACAGTACAACTTGACCATCAGTCATCACCGGTGTGAAATGTTCTAAATAAGACAAAACTGTCTCTTTTCCAAGGTGTACAGCATTTGAGCCGCAACGCAACATCAAACAAGTAAATCTAAATGAGCTTCTTCTTTCTGAAAAACCCTTGAAGATGCCACAATTGCAAGATTGATACCACAACGCAGACACCTAGCGACAGAATACTGAACCAGGCAACCCTTGTGTTTGTTTTCTCGCTCACAGTTCGCATCTCTGCTTCCCTGCACAGACAAAGATCAAAGCAATCATTAGCCAAATCATCACAGGTACTCATTTGTCATAGGAGTAACATTGAAGTTAGTGAATTCATTAGCAAAATATCTTTAAACAAACCCTCTGCTGTCCGGTAGACTGGAAGTTGAAATCCACAGAACTGATATTTCCAGGACACAACCACCTTTCAGTTCCAATATGCCAATTTTTATTTTGGTGTAGAAGACTCGAATTATACAAGACATATAAAAGATGTTTCCAGACAGGTAGAAGAGATGACTTGCCTTGCTTTGAGGTATATCAAGTTCTGATGAATGGCCTGCACTGCCACTTCAAGTTTCTGAAGCTCTAGTTCTACACCCTGCAGAAAAATAAGAGAGGTCACATTCAATTAACAGCACCAAATAGTGCATTGAATATGAGCTCATGACACTTGGACAGAACTGTGTTTTGGTACTACAGTTCATATTCCAACCTCAATTTTTTCTTTCTTAGCAATAGCATCCCAGTCCTTTGTTGCGAACCCAATCTTCCAGTCAAGATTCACAGATACTCCTGATCCTTTCTCTGAACTATCTATCCAGAAGCATGCAAGGTAGTTTCCAGCTTCTGCAGTTGTGAATGCAAATTGACCAACTGTAGCATTCTCATTGTGATGTAAGGTGTTCCCATATGGCGAAGTAACCTGCACAAAGCATCTGATTCATTTAAAAATAAAAGGAATAGTTTACAGTATAGTAGCAATCCACACATCAGATTTCAGCTTCAGACAAGTCTCAATATTGTCAACAACAGAAGAATCAAATCGGTAAATTCGATCAGAATGAACTATCATTTCTCTACTGCATACTGGAACTTGAGTGATGTTGAAAATTTGACCTGAAATATATTTATTATGGTTGAAACCCATGTCATTCACATATCCTCAAAACGACTATAGGCACTCCTCAACATAACAGAACATATGCTCAGTACCTGATATTGCATCAGGGATATTCCATGCCCATTAAACCTGAGGTGAGGAATGAAGCCGATTCTTTACCATGTATGATGGGGGGAAATGCAGACGAGCATATCTAAATGACTCTGCTAATTTACAAGATCTAAAAGTAAGTTAAGGTACCTTATCATGCCTGTTACCTTCACTTTTACTCAGACAAAGGCACAAAGCCTAGAACAGTAGACATAAATGGAGTTTCGAGTATAGAAATATGTATTTGAAAAGCTGAGCTCTCATTGGCTCACTTCAGTGCCCTAACTTACTCCATGGCCTTCTTGTTCTATTGCACTACAATGATTCATATTGATTATGGTTTTACTGTCTACATCTTAATCGTATGGAATATTTACATAGTTCACTGGAAAAGAAATCGCCAGATTCCCTAAGATGAATCAGCTAGTATTGTCCCAACTCGTAAGTGGCAACCTAGGTGGAAACCGCCATTACGTAGAAACAAGAAACCAACATAGTTTGAGAATCAACACTACATCGTCAACATGAATCATGCAATTGCAATCTAGTTGAAGCAGCATGCCTGCAGCCAACTTTTCTATACATACTGAAAGTCTATGACTAATGCTCTGGTGTCGACAAATCACACAAGCAACACAATAGAGACCCACAGAGTGCCAAAGTAGTACTCCAGAGCCAGGAAATAGGTTACAGGACATGAAGAATTTATCTATAGTAAACTCAATACACTTGAAATAAAAAGGCACAAGTTTCTGCCTATCTGCAGCACACATTCACCAAAAGAGCATAATTACAGGCACCATTAAATTCTTGGTATCCGGAAGCCCCAGGCCCCAGTAAATCCAATTTTTCACGCCCCATAGCTCAATTTAATGAAACTCAACATTCTAGATTAATCGGTATCCACATCAAGGCTCGCTACACTGAATCAGTAAAGAGAGAAGAGAATAGGTTACCCTGACGGCGATGGTGGGATGGGAGTAGGGGTGGGACTCGTACATGATGGAGTAGTCGGCGAGCACGACGACGTTGGACTGGATCTCCTCCGACACGCACTTGGTCCCCGACTGCGGCACGTCCAGCCACACCGCCTCCGCGTGAAGCGACGCGACGGCAAGCACCACCGCTAGGGCCAGCGCCGCCGCCATCTCGGGATCTCCGCCCCGCGGAGTCGGGGCAAGGGAGCCGGTCAGCTGGAGGCTACTCCGTAGTTGGGGAGTGGTGGCGTCGGCAGATGAGACGACGGCTGAAGAAGTCGGGGGGAGCAGTTTTGAAGCAGAGGGGCGCACGTGACGTGATCACGTGATGCCGTCCTCACGCGATGGGTATATGACGAGTGGGCCCCGTTATGACGTGTCGGTTCTTGTTGTTTGCAATCTGAAGAGATAAATTAAATCTTGAGAATTCGTACCATGTCACAGACAGGACAAAACAACAATGCGAAACAGATTGGATTTTGTTATGCCAGGATGTGCATTTTGCTCAAAGAACTCTACACAGGTTTTTTTTCCAGAACAGAATTCTACAGTTAAACCACTCTACAGAGAAAAGCAAGAAGCTAGAAGCGCATCTAAGCTGAATTCCTTTTTTTTTGTGAAATTATATCTAAGCTGAATTCTTCGCATATCACATGGGATCAGCCCAAAAAATTACACATGGCAACATCAATGAATTAGGTAATGTTGTTTCTGATTTTGTAGCAAACTCTTTTGGGGTGATCTTATTATATAGGAAATAGTCCATTTCACAATCTCCAATCAATCGTCACGGAAGTCTAATTTCCAACCTTCTACTATGAAACCAGGCATCTAGGCCATACAACTTTCAAAACCGAGCAAATTCGGACCTTTGGGTGAGGCAGTTTTCGATTTTTTTAAAATAAAAATAATTTAATATTGAAAAAAATCATGACTAATTCAATTTAAATTCAAAAAATATGAAACCTATAAAATTTCTAAAAATGTAAACTATACATTGGCGCTCTGTTTGATGTTATTTGGATCTTATTTATTTTTGTTCCTTATTTTTTAATGCTTCTAGTCATACTTATTATTTATTTAAACTATTACTTTGCAATAGTGCACCTACATACATGTTACTTTTTTAGAATTTTTTGAGTGCCAATTTGATATTTTTTAAGATTTTAAATAAATTAATTTTGGTTTTTATTAAGATTCAACCATTTTTAAACCCTTACAAAAATCCAGAAAATCAAAAATCACCATTGAAACCACTAAGAGGTCCTAATTTGCACGGTTTCGATAGCTGGATAGCCTATAATGTCCGATTTTATAGTAGAGGGTTGAAAATCAGACTTCTCTGATGGTTGGAGAGTGTAAACTAGACTTTTTTTAAGTGTGATAAGATGCAAAATATAGGTGAAGAAAAGGACTCCTTCCGGGGGAAGCCCGGTCGCTCTCCCCTCGAGAGCGACACGGGAAGATCCCGCCGCGCCGCCGTTCCTCCAGCCCTCCGCCCCCTCATCCCGTCCCCGCCGCTGCCAGAGTTGGCCGCCGCCGCGCGGCCGCGAGGACGGTGGCGGCGGGGTCCCCTTTCCCCCCTTTTCTTCTTCCCCGACGCTGCTCCAACGGTGCTCCTTGCGGCCACGGTGGTGCTCGCCGGCGCGGCTCCCCTTGGAGGTGTCTTCGGCGCGCCGGCCGGCCGGCGCCGCAGGCACCGGCCTCGCCGGGGCTGGCCGGATCCGGGGGGGCACCAGATCGGGGCCCCGCCCCGGTGGCCGCCGACCTGTGCCTCTTCACCTTGCCCCTGGGCCGCCGCGGCCCTGGCGCGGTTGCCCCGGCGCCGGAGGGCCGGCTCGGGAGGGGGGGGGCTCCTCCTCCTCTGAATCTGGCCGGCGGCGACGCGCTCCGGTTGGGGGCGGCGGCGCTCTGACGCCCGGCGCGGCGGCTGCGGCGTAGCGGCTTGGGCTCTGGCCCTCTACGGTGGGGAGGGCCGCCCCGTCCCCCCGCGGCTGCTCGGCCGCGGGCCACACAGTGTGAGGATGGATGCAGCGTCTGCCTTCGACTCCTTCATGGCCGGTGGTACCGCCCCCGTTCCTCGGGTCGCCGACTAAGCGGTCCCCGTAGCGCCGTCGAGTTCCCGTCGCTGGATTCATGGTTTCTATCCCACTCTGTGAGGCACGGTGTCGTCCCATTGAGGGGATGACAGAAGATTTGGGGCCATCGAGGGCTCCAAACCTTCCCGAGGTGTCGGGTGTTGTTGTGCGGGTGTATATGGAATCTAGTGTCGAGCTTCAGCGGCTGCGAGGGTGGGCGGTGGATGGAAGCGAGCGGGACTGGTACAGTGCTCTCGGCTCGTTGGGCGGAGATCCTCAAGCGCGAGCTTCGATCCGGATGCCGGGTCGGGCAACGGCAGTTGCTCTTCCCTCTTGAGGGCGTTGTCTGTAGGTCTCGTTCGACAGCGGTTCGTGGAAGCTCCCCGTGGTAAAAACCAAACGTTGGCGCTGTTGCGCCTTTGCCTTCCTGAAGGCGTTATTTAGATTTCTTCCTGTAACCACCGTTGGTGGTGGAGTTTTAGGCTCCGCGGATGGTCGGGTCCGACATATGGTGTTCTGTTCTCATGGCCCTTTAGTTTGTCGTCCAGAGTAGTCTCGATCTTTCTCTGGCGAGAGGTCTAAAGGGTCCTTTTCAGGATCTGTTGATGTTGATCGTCATGCGGCGTGTGCTCTATTGTAAAAACTGGTAATCACAGTATTTTGGCTATATCTATAAAGCTGGCTACAACATTTACTGGATAAGATGCAAAATATATATTGCGGACCACCAAATGTTAAAATACACAAAGCAGTCCTCAAATGTGTATATATTTTAAGAATTCGGGGACCTAGATGACACTAGGAGATAGTGGTTTAGGAAGCGCTCATATATTTTACTAAGAGTAAATTAAGACGATTTTTTTAAACGAATTATTAAGACGAATTTGATGTCTTGTTAAAAATAGAGATGAACTTAATGGCTGGACAGTTTTGACGCAGGATGTCACCTCTGATTGCCGTCTGGAATTTACTTTTCTGCCATGGAATTTACGTCGCCCGTGTACGATGTCTTCACGTCCTGCCCGGAAAGAGTCTAGCCAGTTTACAAAACTGCTGCTCTTGCTTTTGTAATAATCATATTTCACGGGAAACTGTGTTCCAGAGCCTATATATATCCAAAAATCATTTTGGATCATAACTGTCACGTTTAGAGGCCTGGCAGAAACACTCATGGTGAACGGCGCTTCCACCAAGACACCTCTCCGGCCGGTGGTCGCCGATTGACCTCACCTCCGGCGACATCTCCTGCCTCCTGGCTGCCACCACGGGCAAACAGAGGAGCCAGCAGGACATCATGTCGAAGGCGCGGACAGGCAGCCAGGAGCTCAGGAGAGAAGCCCCCTGTTGGCCATGACCGGCCCCAAGCATGGTCGCTGCCGCGACCCGACGACGACAGCACCAGCCTCATGGCTTCATGGGTGTCCGCCTATGGTGAAAGGGAGCAGATGGCTAATTTGACGGATTCGAACAAACGCGGGGCGAGGAGCCGAGAGCACTGGGGCCGCGCCACCAAACAAGCACTCGCGCCACCGGAGCAGTGTCGCTGGCGGTAGGCCAAGCGCGCCGCGAATGGCCGATTCGCGCCAGTGCGCGCGGGCCGACTTGGCGGCGGCGGCGCTCTTGCGCGTCAATGGATCGACGCCTCGACGCCGGTTGTGCGCGCACGCGGTTAGGACGAAGAGAGAGGGGGTGCAGAGCATGGCGAAGGTGGGGCTTCAGTGGGACTGGGTCACTGGAGTTCTTGGGCTGCCCTGCTTCAGGTCAGTCAGGGTCGGTGAGACACTGAGACGGTGACTCGGTGCCAATACCATGCATGTACGCAGTACGCCGGCGGCGCAGGGAACGTCAAGGGGCGGATTGCAATTGCCAGTCCATGTGCAAGCTATGATGCATGATACTCGCCCTGCCCTCTGGGCTCTTGCTCCAATTTATCTGATGCACAGGGCTGCAAATGTCGCAGACTGACTTGCAACGATGATGATTGACTGCGACTGGATTGGATGCAAATTTATCAACTAACATGGCTCGAACTGAAACGTTTTTCAGGAATCGACAACAATTTTAGTGACTGCAAGATTGCGCATTTATGTGTTCCTCATATATTGTGCATTTTGAATAAATAACAAAGAACTGGTTGCCCGATCTCATAGTAATGTCGTATGAAGCCGGAGAAACTTGGTGAAAGGAAGAAAAAATTTGCAGCTAGTCTGATACAGCATGACGCAGAAGTTCAGAACAAGAGGAAACAAACAAACAAACAAACGCTAGGTCGCTAGCGCAGTGGAATCGGGGTGAACTAATTGCCACTGCCGTCTCGCAATTGCAACGCAGACTTCATCTCATCGTCTGTATTGACAGATGGCCGTTGGAATGGATGGAAAGAAACGTGCAAATGACTTGGTCCAAACTGAAACAATCTTCAGGAAGTGCAAGGAAAGCAGAGCACAGACAACAACAACAACACGAGAAAGCTTCCACCAAGACGCCTCTCTGGCCGGTGGTGATTATTATCCTTGGTGTCCCATTCTACATGGTGACTATTATCCTTCTAAGCTGGAGAATCTGGATGGCCATAAATGACCTTCCACCGAGACGCCTCTCTGGCCGGTGGTCGCCGCACGCTTGACCTCACCTCCGGCGACATCTCCTGCCTCCTGGCTACCACCGTGGAGAAACAAGAGAGAGGCAGCAGTACATCATGTCGGAGGAGCGGACCAACAGCTAGGATCTCAGGAGAGAAGCCCCCTGCTGCCTGCTGGGCATGATCCCAAGCATGGCCGTCCCGGCGCATGCACCGTACGTACCCGATGACGACAGCACCGGCCTCGTGGCTTCATGGGTGTCCTAGGGATTCGAACAAACGCGGGGCGTGCATCCAGATTCCAGACCTCGCCCCTCGGGAGCACGCCGATCGCCGGAGAGCCAAGGGCGGCGGCGAGACCGGAGAAGGAGAACTGGAGAAGCAGCGCGGCGGGATGATGGGAGAGCGGGGATGCGCTCGGAAAGCGCGTCTGTATTGGGTACCCGTTGTTTAATCCCGGCCGCTGGAACTGGATCGGACAGCTTTGCGTACCCTAGGGGTGGACGGTAAATGAATACCGACCACCCCCTCGTCTCCGCAACGCCGCCCGCTGTCGAGGCCCCGAGCTGGGAGGGGTGGCAAGGGAACACTGGACGAGGAGCCGAGAGCCCTGGAACTCTGTACGCGAGCCGCGCCACCACGAGCACTCGCGCCACGGGAGCAGTGTCGCTCACGGTAGGCCAAGCGCGCCGCGGATGGCCGATTCGCGCTGGTGCACGCCGGCCGGCTTGGCGGCGGTGGCGGCGCTGCGGCCGGGGCGCTTGCGCGTCCGCGTGGGCCGGAACCGCCGTGGTGTATAGATAAGTTGGGGCCAATCACGTTGTATGAGAATTGGTTTAACGTGATGACCTCTCGGTCTCACGGTTCCGTGTTAAATAGCCAGGAACAGCCCCCAGCGTGGCAACAGTACAACTTGGAGATCAAGAATTACAACAACCTAGGCTAACTTAAGTTACAAGCAAAGCTAGAGTCTATCCTAACTAACCACCGGATACAACCGGTGTTTACAGATATCTTAACACACCTCCTGAATCACAACGGCCAACTAAGTTGAGATTGTCACGAAAGGACTCTAGCTGACGCACCGGCAAGGGCTTGGTGAATCCGTCAGCAACTTGATCCCCAGAATGTATGAATCGAATGTCCAAAAGTTTTTGAGCAGAACTTCTGTTGCATCAGTGGATGAGCTCACCACTATTATGTCATCCACATAAACCAACATGAAAATAGTGATCTGTCCTTTCTGGTAAAAGAACAGAGAAGTGTCGGCTTTAGAGGGAACAAAACCAAGGCTTTGCAACTTGTTGCTCAGCTGTGAGTACCACGCTCTCGGAGCTTGTTTTAATCCATAGAGGACCTTATCCAACTTGCATACATAATTGGGAAATTCTTTGTTTTCATATCCAGGCGGTTGCCTCATATACACCTCCTCCTCAAGAATTCCATGGAGAAAAGCATTCTGAACATTAAG
Organism: Echinochloa phyllopogon; assembly: GCA_033239725.1. NCBI lineage: Eukaryota > Viridiplantae > Streptophyta > Magnoliopsida > Poales > Poaceae > Echinochloa > Echinochloa phyllopogon. The sequence goes on from BTCW01000010.1 coordinate 56,307,219, forward strand.
CTGCCGAATAGACCAGCCTCGGGACAATGCCAGAGACAGTACCAGCCGAATGGTTGCTGCCTTCACCACGGGACTAAAGGTATCTTCATAGTCAATACCATAGCGTTGCTTGAACCCCTTTGCTACTAAACGTGCCTTGTATCTGTCAATAGTACCATCAGCCTTTTTCTTAATCTTGTACACCCATTTGCAATCAATAATGTTTTTCTGGCCCTGTGGGGGTACTAGATGCCATGTCTTATTCTTGATGAGAGCATTGTATTCATTATCCATTGCCTCCTTCCACTCATGCTTCCTCAAAGCATCATGCAGATTATCAGGTTCAGGGACAAAAGCAACATGAGCATATCGTACTGTACCATCTGTGTAGATTTTAGGCTTGCGAATCCCATGTTGGAGGCGAGTGACAGGACGAGCAGCAACAGGGGCTGGCGCTGAAACAGCTTCAGGAGGCATTGATGTTTCTAGGGCTGTTCGAGCTGGATCAGCTCCGGGATCCATGGAGATCGCAGAGGCCGGTGTCGACGCAGAGGGGGGAACAGGAGTAGAGCGCGAAGTAGATCCTGTCCCCCGCATGCCCCCCGGCGACGACAACACCGGAACCACGTCGGAGTCACGCGGCGGCGAGACAGTGGCAGCCCCGTCACATGCGGCCAAGGAGCGACCACGCGTCGGCGACGGAGAGGCAGGGGGCGATGGTGACGGAGTGCTGGCACCAGCCGCGTCAGCGGGCGTTGGATACAAGGCGGATCCGTCAGTCTGACGCCCCGAATCAGCAGGTGGATCAGCTTCGGGAGGCGCGCCCTGGCTGGAAGTGGGAAACGACCCGTGCTGCAGGAAATAATGAGCATTTGACTCGGAATTTCTTCCTGTGTCATCGTGAGCTGGTGTACCAGATACGGTGTCTGCAGTAGAAGCGTTAGTAGGTGAAGAATTAACAGAAAAATCAACAGTTTGATCATTCCCACTTGATGGATTTAATAGGGATGGAGATAGCAGAAGAATTTCTGATCTAAGGCGGGCACCAGCATTAGGATGAAGTTTAGCAAAAGGAAAAATCTCCTCATCAAACACTACATCGCGAGAGATATAAATGCGCCCTTCAGCCACATCAAGGCATTTGAACCCCTTGTGCATGTTACTGAACCCAAGAAACACGCACTGCTTGGAGCGAAACTGTAACTTGCGTGTGTTGTAGGGACGAAGGTTGGGCCAGCAGGCGCAGCCAAAGACCCGAAAGGAGTTATAATCAGGGGTTTGGTTAAACAGGCAGTCCAAGGGGGTTCGGCCATGGAGAACCTTGGTAGGAATGCGATTCATCAGGAATGTGGCAGTCAAAAAGGCTTCATCCCAGTACTTGAGAGGCATAGATGCTTGGGCAAGAAGAGTAAGCCCAACTTCAACGATGTGCCTGTGTTTACGCTTAGCACTCCCATTCTGCTGATGAGCATAGGGACACGACACATGGTGCGAGATTCCAATACGTTGAAAAAAGGAACTTAGTTTTTGATATTCACCCCCCAATCTGTTTGCATGGCTAGAATTTTTGTATCAAAGAGACGTTCAACAAGTTGTTGGAAATCATTAAAACGTTGAAAAACTTCAGATTTGTGTCGAAGGAGATAAATCCAAGTAAATTTGCTGAAATCATCAATAAAGCTAACATAATAAGTGTATCTTCCAATAGAAGTAGGTGTTGGACCCCATACATCAGAAAATACGAGCTCTAAAGGTTTATTCGACACACTAGTTGACCTTGGGTAAGGCAACCGATGGCTTTTCCCTTTTTGACATGCATCACAGACTAAATGACTATCTGGGTCATGAACAAAAGGAAGCTTATTTTCACTAAGAACTTGTTGAACTATCGAAGACGAAGGATGGCCTAGACGGCTATGCCACCGAGAGGATGACACCTTGGTGGCAGCAAAGGCGCTTTTATTTGGAAACGATCGCAAGGGGTAGAGGCCTCCTTCACACCTGCCTCGAAGGAGAGGTTTCTTCGTTGCCTGATCCTTGACAAAAAAATGAGTGGGGTGAAATTCTAAGAATGCTTGATTATCTTTGGCAAGGCGATGAATGGAAACTAAGTTCTTATTTGCTTGTGGAACATAGAGAACATTTTTTAACTGAAGATTTCTAGTGGGAGTATGAACAAAACTGTGACCAATCTGTGTAATTCTCATACCTGCACCGCTGGCGGTGTGGACCTGCTCACCCCGTGTGTACTGGTCTCTCACCGTCAGCTTGTCAAGGTCACCAGTGATGTGATCAGTAGCCCCTGTGTCAGTGTACCAATTGGTGTCAACACCATAGGACACAGACGCAGAGGCGGCAATCTTGTTCTCTGGAATGCCGGTGAAGGACGCATCAAAACGCTTGTAGCACTTCAGGACTGTGTGGCCCTCCCGGCCACACAGTTGGCACTGGACCTTCTCAGCATTGTTCCCCTGGCGCCCTCCACGAGCGCTGGTGCGTCCTCCTCCACGGCCGCGGCCTCCACGGCCACGCCCATTGCCGCCCCCTCGGCCACCTCTAGATGCAAGGTTGGCAGAGGACTGCGATCCACTTCCCTGTAGCAGATCCATGCGTTGCTCAAAGCTAACCATCTGTGTGTAAAGCTCACCAGGAGTAATGGGCTCGATGCGAGTGGCGACGGCGGAGACGAGCGGGTTGAAGTCGATGTCGAGGCCGGTGAGGAGATAGGAGATGAACTCCTCATCTTCCAGCTTCTTTCCTGCAGATGCCATCTCATCTGCAAGAGCCTTCATCTTGCTGTAGTATTCAGCAACCTTCATGGATCCCTTCTGCGTGGTGGCGAGCGCCATGCGAGTGTTGATCGCATGAGCGCGAGATTGAGAGGAGAACATCCCCTCGATTTCCTTCCAGACCTCAGCTGCAGTTGTCAACGAGACAACCTGCACAAGGATATCACGAGACAGGGAGGAGAGCAGGTAGTTCAGGACCTGCTGATCTTGAGCCATCCACGCCGTGTAAGCAGGGTTTGGAACCTGCTCATTGTCCTTTTCGCTCTTGTCGACAGTCTTGGGCGGGGCGACGATGGATCCATCAGTGTAGCCGGTGAGCTACGCTCCTCGCAGCGCCGACACAACCTGCGCCCTCCACAGGAGATGGTTGTTCCTTGTCAGCTTCTCGGAGACGGGATAGCCGATCGCTGGAACAACAGGATGCACGAAGGACGAAGGGGATGCCATGGGAGAGTCGGGAAAGAAACGTGGCTCTGATTACCATATGAGAATTGGTTTAACGTGATGACCTCTCGGTCTCACGGTTCCGTGTTAAATAGCCAGGAACAGCCCCCGGCGTGGCAACAGTACAACTTGGATATCAAGAATTACAACAACCTAGGCTAACTTAAGTTACAAGCAAAGCTAGAGTCTATCCTAACTAACCACCGGATACAACCGGTGTTTACAGATATCTTAACACGTTGGAGGTCCGGCCGGAACAGCGGGCGCCGGGTGCCACGTGGAGGGAGGGACTTGATCAGTAAAGGGCGCCGATGGGCTACCCGGGTGGGTGTCCACACGGCGAGGAGGAAGACAGAGGCGATGCAGAGCACGACGACGGTGGGGCACGCGCGGAGCTTCAGTGTGGGGTATTGGGGTCCTTGGTCTTCCCTGCTTCAGGGTAGGATCGGAATTCCACGCATGCACACCGGCCATCGCAGGGAACATGAACGGTGGATTGAAAATTTGCAATTGCCCCTTTGCCAGTCCATGAGCGAGCTATGGCATATTGTATCTGATGCACAGGGCTCCATTTTTTTTAACGGACGGTGAAAGCTTACGCTTTCCCGAATTTTTATTAGAAGACGAGAGTTGACCCAGTTAATAAGGAAAACCGGGTCCAAAAACCATACAACTTCAGTTTGAAGACCGTACAACTAGGGAGGTGAAGCACCATCCCGCACGACTCCGGTCCATTGACCGTACAACTCAAGGGGTAGAAAAAACCCGAACAACTCTACAACTCTGGTCCGCATGCCATACAACTCCAGTGGGTTGGATTGGGACATCAACCAGCACCGCACAACTCAACTGAAAACGACCCGGTGGACTGGATTGGGACATCAACACACACCGCTCTAAACAACTCTGCTCGGTCGTATTGGGACGTCGACTCGAGCCAACTCTGCTCGGTCGGATTGAGACATCGACACGAGGTACCAAACACAACTTCCACTAATTGAAAACTCTCTTCTCCTCTACTCTATCTCCTTTTTTTATTTTATTTTTTATTTTTTCAACTACAAAAACTGAAACAAAGAAAAGAAAAATAGAAAAGGAAGGAGAAGAAAGAAAGCACTCTCACAAAGCACCATCGCCGACGCACCAAGCTAGAGGACCAAGGCAGCAGTCTCCCGTCGGAGAAGCTCAACGTCACCTTCAGGAAGGGCATGACGCCAAAAGCGTCATTGAGGTTGTCCCAAGAAGAGAAGGGTTTACACCCGCTTCAACTCCGTGGTGCGGAACAGAGAGATGGCCGGTGCCACCAACCACACCTCCGTGGTGCGGCTGGTGGGCCGCCGCACTGCTGCAGCCAACTACACCACCATGACAGCGTTGAGAAAACAGACCGCGCAAAAACCACCGTCGGCCATGCCACCGCGGCACCACCGACACATCGCTACCTGAGAAGACGGCTCGGAACAACCAGCTACACCACCATGGCGTCTTTGGTGCACCGTCGTCTGGCCGCCGCTAGCCAAGCCACCTCGACGTCGCTAGCATCCGCCCGAACAAGCCGCCGCTGGCCGCGTCACCATGACGCCACCAGCACCATCTAGAGCCGAAGCCGCCGCAGGGAGCAGGGGCCCATGGCCACCGAGCCCCCTTCGTCAAAGCCACCGCACCAAGCAGCACCCAGCGGCCGCCGCGCGCCGCCATCATCGCTGCGGCCGAGCGCCGAGCAGGCCCCCGGACGGGCCCACCGCCGCCGCATCGCCTCCCACAGCGAGCCCCGGGAGGGCCAGCAAGGGCGTCGGGGAGCCCCGGGCGAGCCCGGGAGAAGCCGTCGCCGCCGCGGCAGGAAGCCGCGCCGAGGCAGCCAGACCGCCGCCGCCAACCGGCCAAGAACCAACGGCACCACACGGATCCGGCACCTAGACCGCGGATCCGGCCGCCCCTGCCGTGGATCCGACCGCACCCGCCGTGGATCAGACCGGAGGCCATGGGCTTGCAAGTGAGAAGGGGTAAAGGAGAAAAGAAGTTGGGAGGGGAGGAAAGGAAGGGAGAGGGAAGGAGATGGCCCCGCCGCCACCTTCCTTGCTGCTCGCCGGACGTCCGACGCGTAGCTTCGGCGGCGGCGGAGGTGAAAGGGAGGGCGGCGGGGTTGGTCTGAGGGGCGCCGGGGGAGTCGCCCGTGTCACCCGTGGGAGGCGACGCAGGGGCAGGGAGTACTCGTCCTGCTGCACAGGGCTCCATCACCTCGCCTCCGGTGACATCTCATGGCAGCCAGCCCGCCACCACGGAGAAACATGTATAACAAGCAGAGGTAGCTAGCGGTACACCGTGTCCAAGGCGCAGACCGGCCAGGTGAGAAGCCCCTGCTTGCTGGCCATGATCCCAAGCATGCACCGTGCACGCACGACGGCGAGAGCACCGGTGTCCTTGGGCGAAACAGAGCAGACGTACTATCCGCACTGCTATTGCTCTAAATGTTTACTCTAAAAGGAATATTCTAGCCACGTCAGCAAGAATCTTTACTCTACATCAAGTTCTCCTGCACTCCTGTTACTATATATATTTACTCTATTCCAATAACTATATATTTTATTCATCCATCTCCAACTACCATCTCTAATTAAAAATTCATTTGTTACCTGTATAGGGACTAAAACGTGAGAAACTTTAAGTTTTAGGGACTGCAGCGCCTGTGCCGTAAGGTTTCGATTACGCCGGGAATGCCGTAAAGCTTCTTTTACGCTTGCGTGCCGTAGTGTTTGCCGCACAGCGCTGCAGCTAAAATTACTTCAAATTTTTGCGCTATCTGCATGCCGCAGTGGATGCCGTTCAGCGCTGCAGATAGTCTAATTTCTATTCACGGATCGAACGAACGCGGCACGTGCATATAGCGCAAGCCTCGGGTGCTCACCGGAGAGCCAAAAGGGCGACGGCAACGGTGGGCGGGGCGGGGAGGCGCTTGCAAGTCGGAGCGTGCACCGCGCGGGCTGGCATGGCGGCGGCGGCGCTGCAACCGGCGCTTGGGCATCCGCGTAGTCCGCAACCGCCGTAGTGTATGAAGAAGTTGGGGCCGATCACGTTGGAGGTGCGCCCGGAACAGCGGACGCCGGGTGTAGCGGCCTACGCTGGGTCGCTATCGCAGGAGAAACGGAGTGATTAATTGCAACTAGCAAGGTGGCCCGCGCAAATTTACGCGGGTAGCTAGTTTTTTACTAATATTTAATTTTTTTAACTTAAATATAATTTTATTTAAATATCCGTTGTTCTATTATCAATACTGTTTGTCCAAGTGTGTCTAAACTAATGTATTATTTTTATCATCATGCATGTGGCACATGGTATGAATTAATGATGCAAGCTTATATTTACTCATTGTATTTGATATTGATTCTTTGATCAACTTATATTTTCCTTATTTATTCAATTTAGAATTTAACTATTTATTTACTCTAATCAATGTACTTTAAGGGTTAATATAGATTGTTATATCTTATCAAAAACCAATAGTGTATATTATTTTTATTTCGTTTAATATGGTAATAACATTATGTTGTTAAGATTAACTCTATCAATACCTCTCAGACTCTCCAAATATTAAATGGAGTCTACCTCTATTCAATGAGAACTTAGGCTGCAGTAACCAATGGGTGCCTACCACGGTTATGGATCAATCTTTTGCCTTTTTCCTCCTCCGGTAAAAGATGGAGTAATATATAGACATGGTTGATACCCGATCTAGTGAATGATTAACAGTAGTTTACACTTGCATGATTATATCGGGCATTAAGAGAAGCATTTCTTTGCCCAGCCTGTTGTCACTCAACTTTCATGTCAACACATGTGCACGTCAAACACGCCTATCATCAAAGTTGTACGACACCTGAGTTTATTTGCTTTGTTTTAACTAAATCTGCTCCTGCTTCTTGCACTGACTCGTTTACGAAGACCATCAAACGGGATTAAGTGTGGGCAAACCATTTGATGATCTTCCGTGAGTGTTGAGCATGGCCATGGTGATGATCAATTCCAGTAGCGATTCACTTCCTTCGGATATGGAGAATTTTTCTCTCACGTTGTTCTCACAACCTTGGTGAACCTAAATCTAAGCAACTTTCATCAGTTACATGTGCAAATCAACATGGTGTCCTTCGCTCATGTTGAACGTTGCACCACCTTAGTTTATCCGCTTTGTTTTTTCTCTCTCTGCTTCCTTTTGCACTAAGTCATTAACAAAGACCATCAAAAGGGTTTGAGCGCGGATAAACCATTTGATGATCTTCCATGAGTGCTGAGTGCGGCCATGGTGCTCAATCCTGGCAGCGATTAGCTCCCTTCAGACAGGGAGAATCGTTATATCCTGCTGTGCTCACAACCTTTTTGAACGCCCTAAATCCGAGCACCTCTCATTAGGTACACGTGCAAGATCGACATGGTGTCCTCCGTTCATTGTTGAACGTTGCCTCTTATATAGAGAAACGTGGAAGGGCACATGGGGCTTCAGGCTATCCGCACTCGTCGTACTCTGTTCTTATCATCTAAAAGGAATATTTGTGCCTAGTCACTGAGATTCTCTCCTCTATATTAATTTCTTCTGCATCTGTTATCTTGTATATCTCATATTATATACCAACTACTAACACGTGAGCCCACCCATCTCATTTTTCTCCTTTTTCTTCACCGACGCCCCCACTCCCCCCACTCTATCTCTCTCCCTCTATCTCCCCACCTCTCTCTAGTGGCGGCGGCGGCAAGGGGTGTCGGTCTCCATGGCCGGCAGCCTTCAGCCCCGTTGTCCTCCGGCGGTGCGTGGAGCGGCCGAACCCCAAACTCCGGAGGCACGCGGGCGGCTCCCACGGCGGCGACGACGGTGGACGGCCTCCTGGCGGCGGACGGTCGCGCGGCAGTGACAAAGGACTCCCGCGGCGGCCACAGACAGCCGCGCAGCCGCGGTGGAGGGCTCCCGCAGTGGCCGGGGACGGCCTTGCGGCGACGGCGGTGGACGGCCTCCCGGCGGCGGACGATCACGCGGCGACGACGAAGGACACCCGCGGCGGCCACGGACGGCCTCCCGGCGGCGGACGGTCGCGCGGCAACGACGAAGGACTCCCGCAGCGGCTACGGACAGTCATGTGGCGGCGGTGGAGGGCTCCCGCGGTGGCCGGGGACGGCCTTGCGGCAACGGTGGAGGCCTCCTACGACGACCATGGACGGCTACGCGGCGGCGGCGGAGGGGCTCCCCGCGACGACCGCAGAGGGGTGGCGGCGGACGGAATAATATAGACCGTTAGATTTTCATCAAATCTGACGACATATATTTTTCTCTTTTTTAGATTAACGGAATAATATAGACCGTTAGATCTTTATAAAATCCGACGGTCCATATCCTTTTCTTTTTTAGATTAATGTGGGAATTTCTTGGCCCTCTCGGCGAACGCGGTGGCTCCTTTTAACACTATTGTATTAATATAATAGATTGCCTTGTACCCGTTCAGGCGTGAAGATAAACGGCCTGAATATTTCTTTCAGCAATGCAGAAGAGAACTGTCAGCTTGTTTAATTTCATTTCATTGAAAAGCTGACATGACAATCTTGGTAATAACATCATGAAATGGTGCATTGAGACTGGCCTTACATGTCCAGACTTGTACGCCATGAACCAAACCTGTGATGCAAAATTACGAATAGCTCCATCAACTATGGACACTGCAGATCGTGATACAAAAATATCAGCACTTCGCTTAAAGAAACCCAAAGAATAAAGCAACAAAAGAATAGCTCCATTCCAATTGCAATTTCAGACTGCACAGCACGATCTTTTATCATGTTGTGGTCCAATCAGGTGAGGTGGAGTGGAGGGCAAGCAGCTGGTGGCTTCTGTTTTGTTATTAAGAGATCCATGTTGAACGCTTCCATCACGATACCTTTCCGGCTGCCACTGGCCGGGAGGTTTTGGTCGACGGCCCCATCAGACTCTCTCAGCAACCTCTTGGCCTCATTCTCCACCAGCCAGCGGTACTTTTATCTCAAAACAAATCAATACCAGCCACCAGTCAAACGAACAGGACGGAACATCTCGTGGCTGCCACCAAGGAAGCACCATGTCTTGATGGCGAGGACTGGCCAGGGAATTAGGATGTCTGGTGCCCTGGTTGCCAACTTGCCATGGTCCGTGGCCGGCACTGAAAGGAAATGGGCCTTGAATGCATCGCATCGTGCTCGATCGGGGCCTTCCTTTGGGCCTCCGATATCTTGGGTTGCCTGTCAGTCTGCTCGCACTCAGACGGTGAAGAAAAGTCAACCCTTGTTCGTCTTCTACTTTCTGCTCTCCAATCTCCGGCCGGCGTCAGACTGAACATAGAACAGCGCCGAGTGTCCTGTCCATGCATGAGCCGGACAGATGATAAGAGTGTCAGCAGATACGCACCTCCTCTTGCATGATCTTTAAAACAATTCTTGGCAGTGTTATCCAGCACTACTAACCGCAGAAAATTAAAGCCGAAAATGACAGGGATCAACGTGTGGCATCCTCAAAGAGAGCATATCTGGGGGTTCCATGTCGAATCAGAATCGTCAATTAACAAGCAAAAGCTTCGCCATTAGTGGGTGCATCAAGGGAGCAAGCAAATCAAAGGCGAGCAAATGCGAGGCTGATCGATCGCCGTCGTCCCCGTCGATCGCATTAAGCACATTATTAAAGGGAGGGCATTAATAAGCACTGATGGAATAGTTAATTCCAGCTCTACGTAAGCAGAAGAGCTGATCTTTATGTTCTTTACTGACTGATTAAGCAACCCCGTCACCGTCATGGCCTTATCCATTACATCAGGTAAGGACGACCCATCTCTGTCTCTTATGGACTCTCTCACAAGAAATTTCAGGAGGAAATAACAGAAAAGCAAGAAGGGAAAAAAAATTAATCGCACCACATACATGGTCCAACTGATCGATCGATCAATCCATCGGCCAAACCAGGATGCGCGTGCAGTGTCTAGCTACCTAGAACACTGACGAGCATCACGATGGAGTCGCCTGATGCTTTTTAATTTAGAGCACGAGAGTACTAGTAGTGGCCGCCGTTGGTCGCCGGCGTCTCGACGTCGAAGACGTGGCCGCGGGTGTTGCCGAGCTCGTGCTTGCCGTTGCCGTTGGGTTGCGGTAAGGTGGTGGGCAGCTCGCCGGCGGCTGCGCCGCCCTTGGAGCCGCCTGAAGCGGAGACGTCGGTGACTTGGTTCTCGTGGTCCTTGCTCTTGCCCCAGATGAACGTGTACAGGCCTATCACGATGATCACTGCGCCGATCACACTGAAAGAGTGCAAAAGAAGGTGACCATGGCATTAGCACTACTCCTCCTAATACTAGCATAGAATCATATATATATTGTACCTTCCGAGTGTGATCTGTTCTTTAAGTATGATGGAGCCCATGACGGCGGTTACGATCATGCACAGAGGGTTGAAGGCTGTGACGAACACCGGGCCTCGCTGCCTCGACACGATACCTTGCACGTAGTAGGCCACGCCGGAACACACTATGCCCTGCACGTACGTACACATTGTACCGTGTCATGAACTCATGATCGATGTGTGCAGTGCAAGTGTACGCGATTAATCAGCTAAGCTGCTTACAGCGTAGACGGCGGTGAAGAGGCGGGTGTCGAAGCCGATGACCCAGGCATGGGTGTTGCGGCGCTCGGCGACGAGCGCGACGGCGCCGCTCATCAGCGAGCCCATGAAGCAGATGAGCACCGTCAGCGACAGCTCCGCGGGGTAGCTCTGCAGCGTGTTGGCCTGGAGGATGAAGAAGCCCGACCAGCAGACGCAGGCGACGATGACGGTGAAGGTCCCGGTTAGGAAGGCGCCGCCGGCTCCCTGGCCGCCGGCGCTGTCGTGGTGCTGCGCTTTGGACCACGGGAAGTTCACCACGGGGCCGTGGTACAGGATCATGAGCACCGCGCCGGCGACGATGAGGACGGTGCCGACGATCTTGGCCTGGCTGTGCACGCTCCGCAGCCGCACCTTCTCCATGCGCAGGATGAGCGCCATGACGAATGTGACGGCAGGGAGGACGTTGATCAGCGCCGACGCGAAGCCGGCGGAGGTCATGTTCGCCCCCATGTAGTACAGGTTCTGGTCGAGCACCGGCCTGCACGAACAACAGGTACACACATATATGGACGTGAGATCTCCAGCTCGATCTATCTGTAGTACTTGTTGTCATGTATGTGCGATATATAGTAGATGATTTGCAGTACGTACTCGAGTAAGGCGAGCCCCATGATCTTCAGGAAGATGGTGAGGGTCATCCTTGGCCTGATGCTCCTGCACCGCGTTGCATCGGAGAGCAAAAAATTAAGCAGAGAGATAGCTAGTTGTGTGTGGGTTATCTTAATTCGATAATTAAAAAGAGTATAGCTGGTAAAATAGAGTATGCATGATGCAACTTGCATGCAGTAAATCCCAGTCTATGATACGGCCAACTCAACGGTGCATGCATGCAGGCCATGCACCATCGCATCACCATGATGGGACTGTTACCTACTGACATGTAGGCCAGGGCATGGTGGTTCCAACACTAAGTACTAAGTAGCACCTCCACCAATGCCCAATCAGGAGCTCGTATGGTGTACGTGAGTTAAAAGTCATGAAAATGTAGACTGGAGATTTTAGATTCTGCGGTATGTAGTATTCTGATTTAACAGCACATGATGACGTGACAATGAAATTAAGCCGCAAAAGAATATACTTTTTTGTTGAGGATGCAGGTACGAAACAGAATAGACGTGCAACTTTTCCGATTAGGATCTATGAGTGCTGGTCGTGGAGCATGCACCATCTGAAAGCGACATCTGAAATGCTACACTACGTCGGCTTTGCAGATCGACAAAATGGATGAACTAGCTTCTACTCTTAGATCCGATGCGTGACTACTATTTACTAAGTTGGACACCTCGATCCTGTGATGGATGAGCATGAACATATGCAACGAGCTAGTGCCACAACTTTTTTTCAACAACCGATCTGATTGATGAATTGGAATGACAACCGCGTCGCGGTCATGATTCTGCATGCAGAATCTATATATATGTGTGTGTCTATGAAGAAGCACGTAGGAAGTGTGTAAAGCTTGACAACGATGGAGTATGAGAGTGAGAGAGAAGGATCGAGTACGTAATGCCTAGCTAGAGGCCGGGGAATTGATATGATATATGAAGCTAATAGGGTCGTGCGACATGATTAATTACCTCTCGAACCAGAGCGCGAAGGGCGCCATGACGGCGGTGGCGACTAGGTTACGATACACCACGAGGACGAAGTGGCTCATCCCGCGCTTGAGGGAGGCGACGGCGACGATGTACATCCCGGCGAACCCTATCTGCAGCAGGATCATGGCCAGGTACGGCTTCACATCGTTCAGAACTTTCCCCACACCCATCCTGCCTGATCAATGATCGAGCTCTCTCAAAACAACTCACACAGCTAGCTAGCTAGCTAGGGCCTTCTTCTTGCTCACTCGCGCTTCGATCTACTAGTTGATGATATATGCTGGCTACTAGCTAGCTGTGCTGCCTCGATCGAGCTCCTCTGATCGAAGACAATTAGCTAGCGGCTATGGATTGAGGAGGCAGCGAGCTCACCGAACCATTTATATAGGCGCGCCCTCGTCACAGTAGTACTGTGGCTGTGGGCGCGCATGCAGGGCAGCAGGAGTAGCTATCAAAGTTGGATGAGCTAGCCGAGATGCCAAGTGCAGCCATTGATGGATCCGAGTCATCGGCACCCGGCTGTCTGTTGCAGTGCTGGCTTAGCTAATTGTTCCTTGTTTAATATTCCACTTCCGGCGAAAGGAGAAGCCCATCGGCCTCTCCCCTCCCCTCCCGCCCTAGCTATTCCAGCTTTTCCCCCGTGCCTTTTTCCCGGAAAATGCAGGGCGCACGTAGAGGCTACGGGCTGGACGGACACATCTTTTTCGACCAGCTGCAATGCAAGCCCGGCGATCGATCGAATACTTGCGGCAGGGAGGAAAGAATAATTATCGATCAGAGTCGTCATCTGGTCAAGCCTTGTGGGAGTTAGCAGGACGTACTACATACCTAGGTCTCTCACTGCACGGCCCCTATAGGCTAGTAGTGCTTGTCGACGTACAACGTCATCATCAGGATTAGGAAGAGCATGCATGCAGTATGGATTATGGAACATCCGAACATGTTGTTAATCAGCTGATAGGATGTGGCATCGATACTGGGCTAGCTGCTGCTGCTGCTGCCGGAAGAATGTTATTCTCTTCGATCATCATCGGGTCAACTCGAAACCCAAAGGTTACTATACGCCGCCGAAAAGAAAGCAAAGAAGCGACAAATTAAATATCTGATCGAGGGCATGATGAGATCGAAGAGCGTTACAACGACTGCTGCTGCAAAACGTGGAGGGCTCTGGCACCATCGTCGTCGTTCTTGGGTTGTTTCTGGTCCACCAGTGTAGGCTTTCGCTCTAACCCATCTCGATCTCCCCCTTTAATTTCTTTACCCACTAAACTACATGCCTCGACGACTCCAGTGTAGCCAAACACGCGCGCTATATCTCTGGCGCTGCTTCTAGCAGCCGGCACACACCCTCGTATCCGTTGATGCTACTACCATACATGTGGTGTCGCCCTCTAGTACATCACGTCTATGGTCACCGTACCGCACTAACTCCAAATGGAAATTGCTTCCCGACATCAACCATTCACTGATTCACCATGCTTCTGCACATCTCACGCACCTCATCGCCGCAGGTTTGCTGTACCGGTAGTGATAGTAGGGTGTAGTTGGTTTTGCATAGGTGTTGCTTTCTACCGGATGAGACTCGTGGTCACCGTCGCCCTGCTTCTACACATCATAATCATCGTTACAATAGCAATCCTGGTGGTGCTTGTCCTAGTCGCCATATAGCAATCTTGTCTCTTGAACATACTCCTTCAATATTTTGGATGAGATTTTCGACAAACATTAGGAATATCAATCACAAATAACTTTTAAGTCGTTAAGTTTAGAAATGTGAAAACCATACGAATAGATTTGTCTTAAAAACTATTTTTATAAAAGTATACATATATTATTTTTTAATAAATATTTTTATAAAAATAAGAAGTCAAAGTTACATTTTGGAGGCCGCATCGTTGTCCAAAACGACATCTAAATTATATAGGGAGTACGCACCATCAACACGTATCCGACAACTGGCATGACACATTGACAAAATTCTGTAATATTTCAATTAGAGCCTATAATTAATAACACTGATCTTAACTACCTCGACCCCAGGCCCACGGGTATGATGTGTCCAGGAGCTTTCAGCTGCAACTGGGTATCTTGGGAAGGATACGAACAAATTCTTTGTGTTACACGGGGGATTCACTCAAGCACAAGGTTCTCCTAGTTTTCTAGTTTTATCTCTACTACGGTTCAAGTCAATTACGACTAGTATATATTTCCAAAAGTCTCGGTGAATACAACTAGAAGTCCAAAACTACCCAAATACACGCACAGATATTTGAGGCATATCCGGCGGACAAACGATTCTACATCAGGGCACAGGCCCTAAATATGTCGAGATTCAACTATTCTGTTGACATGTGTACTTGTGTACATCACATGTTGTGAATTTAAGTACGACACTTGGATCTTGAAGGTACCCCAAGATAAAAGTCATCATCGATTTCTATATATGGGCTCAAAAGATGATGACGGCCTCCTATTCCAACACTAGATGATGTGTCGTTATCTTTTTTTTTCTCGAATACGCACTAGATGATGTGCCATTTTCTTGGTTTCCAAGATGTAGACATCTCTTGGGCGTCTCCAACAAGGTACAATCACCTAGCTATAGAGAGATCCATGCCATTATTTATCCTACGTGGAGGAGAGTAAAGCAAGACATAGTAGTAGATTGTCAGCTAAGAATACTAACTCATAGCCAGTAGCACCCTCTCCCTTTCTTGATAATTATTGTGTTCCAACTTGGCACGGGATCGGAAAGAGATGGCTGAGCTGCACCATTGCAAGGGGATGCCTAGCTGCTTTGGGCGGCCTTGCTTTTGCTTTCTTCGATTCCTAAGGGTTAGGCTACGCCAATAATGTTGGCTTAATAAGTCAGAGGATGCATGTCAGGAGTCGATCTTAACCGTTGAACCACACAAACACCTGGGTTGTTCGTGCAACAAGTGCAGCCTGTCCATGGGTCAGCGAAAAAGACATTAGTCGCGGACACGCAACTCCGACACTCTGAGGAACTGAATGCGCTTAGACATCATCGTCGTCCTCGTCCGTGCCCCCCTGCTCCTCCGCTCCGTGCAAGCAAAGAACCAAGACACACAACCACACCGACCTCGCTCCTCTCGATCTGCTTCGCCTTTTCACAAGTGACCGCGAGAGAGAGAGAGAGAGAGAGGGAGCGGGGCCGGCATCCACCTAGCTAGCTAGGTAGCTAATGGAGGCATGCAATCAGCTAGGCACGGCGCCCGTCCTGCTCGCCAGCTGCTTGCTGGCTGCCTATAGCTTGTGTAGTGCATGCTGATGCGCGTACGTGCTGGTGCATGCTCCGGTTGCCGGCAGGACATGGTGCGCTCCTGTTAGGATCCGCATCGCCTCTCCGCCACCGCCGCCGCCGTCGTCGTCGTCGTCCGGTCCTCCCACAGAATGAAAACGAGCTCCTTTCTCTCCGCTCCTCCTTCCCCGGTCGGGCAAAAAATAAAGTAACTCGCCCAATTACCCCGCCTCCGGTTTGGTAAAAGAACTAGCACTACTCCCCCAATGAGGCATGCGTCAGTGGCGTACACGGGATGAGCGGATGGATAGGTATGCGCGCCGATCCGGTTGGGTTTGTTATTACGTTGACGGGTGCTGCTGGCCGGCCTGGCCACCAACGCAAAAACGCAACGCACGGTGTAGTGTATGTGTATGCGAATGCAATGCATATCTATCGATCTGCACGTACGCACGCGCGTACGAAAAGGCAGGCTGCAAGAGAATGAATTGAAGCGTTGTTCGTCTGGTCTGCGTCAGATAAGACTGGCAGCAGCATCTTTCGAGCGAATAGATAGATCGGCAGTATTCAGTTCGATCCGCACTTACTTGCACTTGCGCGTCGCCGCGGCCGGCCGGCTTCGGTTCTGAACTTTCCTCGGATCTGCCGTCCAGTTCGATCGCAGGTTAGGGCAAGTTGCAGGGGCTTGCCGGCACAAGTCAAGAGGGATTTGGGCACCCCATTATAGAATGTTTGCCGCGGAACAGAAAGGGCCGCGCGACAATTGCCAGCTGATAATACCGTGCCACAAGCAGTGGTTTACACATTGGACATTTGGACGCTGTCCTTTCGACCGCCCGGCCGGGTAGGGGCGACCACTTGGCTTATTAGCTGGCTAGTCAGATATATGCCCCGGCCTAGATCACTGACCTCAAACATAAAGGCAGCTGATATATATTGCACCGAGTTTTTACACTGTACAGTATATTTGCTGCACGAAAAATTGTTACTTTAGTTTTTGTTTAAAACGAACATCGATACTTAGTACGGTTGACACACATCCCGAGGCATGACAGGGTGATCGATCAGCTAATAACAAAACCAAGCTGCAAGTCGTTCTCTATCTATCTGTGGCTTTGAAACCCCTTGGACTGGGCCCCTGGGCCCCTGGCTGACTACCGGAACTCTGACTCCTTGCCACATCGATCGGACGGTGTGGTGTTCGATTCAATCATGGGTTTAATTTGTCTTCGGCGGCACGCCCGCCGTATCCGCCTTTTAATTTGTCTGCTGTCGCCGTCACGCGGCGCCTTGGAAAGGTGATCGTCCAAGGCGAAATACATATGCATGCATCTGCCACACCACAGGCACTTCAGGTATGGTGTTGGTGCAAGTGCAAGCACAGGGAGGAATCATCATACCATAAATACGCTCCACCGTGGTGAGAATTCAGCAGCAAGTGGATCTTTGGGTGGCGGCAGGCGCAAGAAACCGGTCGATTGTTTTGCGAGTAATCCATTTTGTTTCACACGCTTGTGTGCTTGTAATTGATTTTTTTCTCTATTTAATACAATGATGCACGACTCTCTATCGCGAAAAAAATATATAAACGCTCCACAGCGCTGCCTCGATCTTGCCTGCCCCGCTGATCTGGCCCGGCCTGAATCACACGCACTGCAGCTGCTGCAGCGCATGCTCCCCTTTCCTTTTCCTCAGGTCAATATCTGTGACAGCGGAAAGGAGAATACAGGCGCGCTCCATGGTGCGCTGCGCATGCATCCATCCATGCAGGTGCAGCAGCCCAGCAACGACGCCGCCAAACAATGGGCTCGTCAGACCAGCTGATAGCGAGTTAGTTGGCTACGCATTTCCATTGACAAGCAAGTTGCTCCCCCGGCCTGTGCGGCACTCCGCACGTACTGTTCCCCATACGACGGCACAACTGCGCGCACTCTCCCTACCTTATTCCATGTAAATATGCAAGGGCGGCAGATCGATCGAGCACCGAAGCAACAGAAACGCATTTGATATCAGGCGTGCTTGGAATAATGATTTCAGCATCAGCAGCAGCAGCTTCTTAATTATTAAACATCAGATCGATCAGCTGAATGGAGGCCCGGGTAATGCTAACCTTGTCACACGGGGCTAACGGCGAACCAACGAATAATATTCAGCTGAAAGGCGATGCTTGCATGAACCACGCGACGACGTCATTAGCATCAATGATTTGCGACGCTGGCCCAGACTAAAATATTGTTTACTTGCTTAATTGTGGCCTAAGATATGGAGTTCTCTTGGGCCCTGCTTCGATATGCGATATACTGGAACATCTACCTTTGCTTTGCTTTTCTTTTGTCAGAAAAATGCTCCCCTTTGTTCGAAAGAAGAATAGTGCTCCTTTTGGCGATCTTATCCGCTGATGGCGTACATTCCGCATTCTCAGCACCCAATCTGAAACTCTGTTTAATTCAAGACTACTATAAATAAGCCAAGAAGCTAGTAGGTTCATATATATAGTTTGGTGTGATAAAGTGTCTAAACTCTAACGTACACGGTAGATGTTTTTTTAGAACGATCACCTTGCTTTTATAATAAAGCATATAAGAAGGTTATCTTAACGGAAGTTTTAATTTTAGATTTGCAAACAAAATCCAATTAAAAGGGTCAAATATATACAACTTTTTATAATAATTTATCTAGCTATGTACGCGTTGTCCTGTGCCGTTCAAAAGATATTGGAAGTTCTCTATCTCTCGCTTAACACTGTCTTTTGCCAATTGGTACTGATGATTAGAAACTGCGATATTTAAAATAAGTATATAAACCTATAATCTTTGAATTGTCTCCATCGATCTTTAGTTTAATTTGGAATCAAACGTGTCCCTCCTGAGTCCTGACACCAGAGCCAACCGGCACCGAGGCCAATGCACCTCGCCAAACATTCTTCCATAACCGACTGCGACGAATGTTGCTTACAGTAGCAGCAACCAAGTGGTATTTTTTTTTCCGGCATGCTATACGTTTCTAAACACAGTCATGGCGCAGCTTCTGCAAGTTGAAGTTGGCATCTAGATAAAGCCACGTGGCGAAGCTTGTCATCACTAATCAGCTATCAGCACTCAGCAGTATTGCTATGCGGCATCTCAACAAGATTCGTAACCCAACCCTTGACGCGACCAACGAATGCTCTACGTGCAAAGACCGCTGCACCAATCGACCGCTGCAGGAGAGCTAATACTACTAATCCAGCAAAGAGGTGCGCCTTTGGGTATTGGCAAGAGCAGCGAAACTAGGTTGCTTAGATGTCATGTAATAGAACTCAGTGCATAATCTTCTCGAGGGTTTGAAGCGCGTGATGTTTTAGCTCTCACGTCTTGTAAATTTTGTGATGCGTTCAATTCTTGCTTATTAATACAAAGATTCGCAGCTCTCATATGTAGTCGAGAGAAAAAAATATCGTTATATGTATACCTCTATACGGTGAGAGTTGTGCTCTTACTTCCGACTCCCGTGTCGCTCACTTGGGCGGCCTGGGAAGCGACACCCCATCAAAACAACCGCGGTGGCGGCCATCGGCGTCGATATCAAGTGATGTTGCACGCTCGTCTTCCACTCTTCCCATTCCTTTCTTTTTTTCTCTTCTTCGTCACCTCCGGTGGTGGCTGTCGGTGGCTCGCTAGGGCTCGAGCTCCACCGGGATGGCTGGATCCAAATTCGGGGAGACGGATCTGCTCATCTCACATCCGGATGCGTGCTGACTGAGCCAACCGCAACCCTAGCACCGTCGCTGCCCTCCCTCTCTCTCTCCAAGCGCCTCACCGCCGTCGGAGCTCGCCACAGGAAGCACGGACGACCAACTGGGCTAGGAAACGACGAGACGGCTCGGTCAAGGCGGCACGTTGGCCGAAGGACAACCGGGCGCGGGCGCGGGCATAGAGACTCGCTACGGCGGCTGCATGCATATGCTGTTAGTTCGATCTCTTCCCGTTACGGCCCAAAGGCTGTAACGAGCCCTTCTCTGCGCCCTAGTCGGGGGCGCCCAACCCTAATCATGGTAGGTGGGCACCCGTCGCACAGTGCTATAAAGAGAGGGTGGGGGCCACAACGCTTTGTACGAGGTTTACCGAGCCACCACAAACCCCACCTACAAACCCTATCCGACCCGAGGGAGCACTGGAGCGGCGGGAAGCTTCACCTCCACCGCCGTCCTACTACATCGCCCGTCGCCGCTGTCACCGACCCGATCTATGCCGACGAGCTCCGGCCGCCCCTGCGACCTTCGACCTCGACATGGCTGCGCAAGCACCGACAGCTCCTACCACCTCCGATGGTCTGACCCTTGTTTCTCTCTGTTAGTAGTGTAGTGCTAGTGCTTGTGCTCTCTTGGTAGTTAACAGATCTGTAAAAGATATGTTTATCATTCAAGTTTATGCACCCGAGTTAGATCTACTACTAAAGATTCAAGTTTGGGGGTCTAACAATGGTATCAGACGCCTACTAAGTAGTAGATCTAATCTTTTTCGGGTTAGAGCGATGTTAGTTCAAGTGAACAGACCCAAAATCAAGAGGATTAGGGGAAGAACACCGCAAATCGTGTCGGTTTAAAAGCAAATCGACAAAATCGAGTCAAGATTCAATCGAATCACATCTAAAAGTGTCACGATTCAAGTGAATCGAACGAAATAAAAGAAAACCGAGGCAAATTTCTAACCCTAACCCTAACCCTTACCTCGCGGTGAACACCGCACGAGCAGCACCACCGAGGAACCCATCGACGGCGGCGCGCGCACTCTCGGGTGCACGCGCTCGCCGGCGAGGGGGCCCGCGGCGGCGCTCTATCTTCTTTGTCTAGCCAAGAGGCGATGAGGAGAAGAAGATAGAGAGAGGGAAAAAGGGTCGGCCACTCGTGACCATGGCACTCCGGCCATGGCGCAGCGGCGCACGCTCGGGCCGCACGGCGGCGCATGATACCGGTCGTGGCTCGCGGAGCAGGGGAGAAGAAGAGCAGACGCTCGGCGAGAGGCCCGGCGGCGCAAACGGCCGCCGGCCATGGCGCACGGCAGCGGGCGCAAGCACAGCCGCGCGAGAGAGAGGACTGCTGCGGTCGGGAGGAGGAAATGACCCTAGGGTTAGGGTTCCCAGGCGCGTGGCGGCTTATATTCCACGCGAATCCCACGGTCCGCCGTCCGATCCGAACCGACGGTCGCGATCGAGGCGGGGCGGGAGAAGAGCACGGAGCTGGGCCGAATTGGTGGCCCAGGCCCACGCTGCGGCCAGCTAAGTCGCGCGCGAGCGCGTGAACGAGGCCGAGGAGCGGCTGGGCCGAGAGTGGGCCGAGCTGCGGCGCGAGAGGCGCGCACGAGCGAGCGGGCTGAGCTGGCCGAGCGCTGAGCGAGCTTGGGCCGTGTGCGTCGCATGCGAGCGCGTGAGCAGCGCTGGGCCGAGAGGCGGGCACGTGCTTTGGGCCGAGCAGCCGAGGGAGCTAGGTCGCGCGCGCGAGAGAAAAGGAGAGAAGGTCGTGGGCCGTTTTCAGTTCGCGGGCCAAACTCGGTGTTTGAATGCACAGTGGCCTTTATTAATTGTTTGAATGATTTTTCAATCAATTTTGAGTAAAATTTTGAGTCAAATTTGCCCCTGTTTAAATTTGAACCAAAGTGATAATTTTTCAGAGGGGAAATTAGAGAGTTTTGCTACTAATTATGTGCATTTTATAAAGTTTTCCGCTGCAAAGTTATGTCTCTATTTAAATTGAACCAAAGGGATATTTAATTAGAGAAAGAGAAATAATTTAAGTATTTTTTATGATATTGTTATTTTCTGGCCAAAGCTGATTATTGCAATATTATAAACAGATTATTTTAAAGTTTTTTATGCATTAATTCTATTATTCTGTCCAAAGGTGATATAGAATTGATGTAGAGAGTTGTCTGTATTGACTTTGACCAAAGTTAAATTAATACATGCAACAATTATAGTGTTTTATATTCTCACCATAATTTTTTGGACTATTAATTTCAGGACCTGGCTCCATTGGCTCCATCCCTGAACTAGTTGGAAGCAACTACAAGGCATGGCGCAATCTGCTAGAGTGTGCTCTACTGCTGCTGGAGATCGACTCGGTGTTGACTACACCGTGTCCCCCTGTCATTGAGCCAGTCGTGACAGCTGAGAACGAAGAGGATGCAGTCTTCCAGGCACGACAGCGCGCCAATGCTGATGCCATCGCTGCACGGGACCTAGAGAGGGCCAAGTGGCAGATGATGAACAAGAAGTGCCTAAAGATTATACAGACAAAGATGTCTGAGGCGATCAGGACATCCATTCCAGAGAAGGATGCGAATGGTAATGTACACACTGCTGCTCAGTATCTGGAGATAGTGGAGCGACGGCACCATTCGCACTCGAAGGCTTATGCTAGCACCCTGATCGAGAGGCTCATCACCACCAAGTATACTGGAGGTGGTGTGAAAGACCACATTCTAAAGATGAGCAACATGAACGGTAAGCTTACCGCCATGGAGATGGGATTGCCAGAGCAGTTCCTAGTGCACTTAGTGTTCAGGTCGATGCCAGCTGATTTTGGTGTGTTGGCGTGCAACTACAACACTCAGAATGATAATTGGGACTTGCATAAGCTTATGTCCATGTGTCAGCAAGAAGAGGACAGACTGAAGGCGCAGAATGGAGGCTCCATCTCATTTGTGCATCATAACAACAACAGAAAAAGAGGCTTTGGTAGCAAGGGCTACAAAGCGAAGCACCAAAATGAGAGTGGTCCTTCCAATGCTAACGCTAAGCCTCATGGGAAAGGTCCCGCTCAGAACGACCAGTCCAAGAAAGTCAGCAAGAATCAATGTCTGTGGTGCAAGGAGGAAGGCCACTGGCAGAAAGAGTGTCCCAAGTGGCTCAAGTATATGCTGGCTAATGGTGAGGATGTAATCACATTTGTAGATGAATCCTTGTATTTAAGTTTTTCGAGGTCCACATGGTGGATTGACTCAAGTGCAACTACTCATGTTGCTAATTCTTTACAGGGATTCCGTTCGAGTCAGACCCTAGAAAGAGGCGCAAGAAGCATTAGAGTTGCTAATGGCGTCGAAGCTGAAGTGGAGGCCATAGGAGAACTCCCCATCAAGTTAAAGGATGGCTTCACTCTTCAGCTGCATGATGTCCTCTTTGTGCCCTCATTAAATAGAAGTTTGATTTCAGTATCACGTTTAGCAGACAATGGCTTTAAGTGTCATTTCGATGAGATACAATATATTATTCAGTACAATAAAGTTTGTGTGGGTCTTGCCATCCGACAAGACCAACTCTATATGTTGTCAACACGTGATTCTGTGAATGCTTGCGACTCGAATGCGTGTGAGACAGAGATTGTCTCCACATCTACAAATAGAAAGCGTAAGAGAATTGATAGCGTCTCTTCGAAATTGTGGCACTGTCGTTTAGGCCACATTTCGAGGGGAAGGATAGAACGCTTAGTAAAAGAATCAATTCTATCGCCCTTAGAATTTTCAGACTTAGATCAGTGCATAAGTTGCATTAAAGGCAAGTTTGCTAAGCAAATAAAGAAAGGCGCGAAGCATAGCACAAGCGTGTTAGAAATAATTCACACGGACATTTGTGGTCCGTTTAATGTGATGTCTGTGGATGGTTTTGAATACTTCATCACATTCACAGATGATTACTCGCGCTATGGTTACATTTATCTAATGAAAGAAAAGTCAGAAGCGTTGGATAAATTTAAGATATTCAAGGCTGAAGTAGAAAATCAGCACAACTCAAAGATTAAGTTAGTAAGATCCGACCGTGGAGGGGAGTACTACGGTCGTCACACCCCATTTGGTCAAGCGTCCGGACTTTTTGCAAAGTATTTGCAAGAGAATGGCATAGTTGCCCAATATAGTACACCGGGCGAGCCACAGCGGAATGGAGTAGCTGAGAGAAGAAACCGTACCTTAATGGATATGGTTAGAAGCATGCTAAGTTATTCCACTTTGCCAGTTAACTTGTGGATGGAGGCACTGAAGACCGCTATTGACGTTTTAAACAAAGTTCCCTCTAAGTCAGTACCTAAGACACCATATGAGTTATGGACGGGTAGAGAACCCTCTTTAAGATACATGCGTGTCTGGGGAAGTCCAGCAGAGGCTAAAGTATTTAACCCAAATATTGGGAAGTTAGATCCCAAGACAGTCAATTTCCACTTTATTGGCTACACAGAGAAATCAAAAGGTTATCGTTTCTATTGTCGTGACAGACACACGAAGTTCGTGGAAACGAGACATGCCATCTTCCTAGATAGCGAGATGATCAGAGGGAGCATGGCGCGCAGAGAGATTGACCTTGAAGAGAAGCGGGTATATGTGCCCACTCCAATGATTCAGGAGTCGGTCTTCCTACCGTATGCTGTTCCGACACCTGCAGTGCAGCCCACTGTGGTGCCAGAACCTGTTGACAGTTCTCCAGTGCAGGCAATGGATAATCAGGAACCTGTCCCTCAGGAGCCTGAGAATCTGGTTGTCGCACAGGAGGAACCTGAACAGCCCCAAGAGCCGGTGGCGCCAGCCGTTCAGGCACCGAGAAGATCTCAAAGAGTCAGAAAATCTGCTATCCCAGATGACTATGAAGTCTATAAAAGTGAAGTTCACATAGAGGGTGATCCTACTTCTTATGAAGAAGCTATGAGACGTCCTGATGCGTCCAAGTGGCAAGAAGCCATGGAGGATGGGATGAGGTCCATGAGTACCAATAAAGTTTGGGACTTAGAAGAAATTCCTAAAGGAGCCAAACTAGTAGGCTGTAAGTGGGTCTACAAAATCAAATATTACTCTCAAGGGAATATTGAGAAATATAAGGGACGACTTGTGGCCAAGGGCTTCACTCAAAGAGAAGGGATAGATTACAATGAGACTTTTTCCCCAGTCTCTTGTAAGGATTCTTTCAGAATCATAATGGCTCTAGTGGCGCATTTTGACTTGGAGTTACATCAGATGGATGTAAAGACGGCATTCCTGAACGGAGATTTGTATGAGAATGTCTACATGACTCAACCCAAAGGTTTTGTTGTGGAAGGCAAAGAGCGTATGGGATGTCGCCTAAAGAAATCCATTTATGGCTTAAAGCAAGCTTCAAGACAATGGAACATCAAGTTTGATGAGACAATTAAGAAATTTGGGTTTAAGGCCAATGTTGAAGATAACTGCGTATACATGAAGTTTAAGAAAGGGAAATTTATTTTCCTCATACTATACGTGGATGATATCTTGCTCGCCTGCAATGATATTAGATTGTTACAGGAGACAAAGAGTTTTCTGTCCTCAAACTTTGACATGAAAGATCTTGGTGAAGCCTCATATGTTTTGGGGATTCAGGTTCATCGAGATAGAAGAAACGAGGTTTTAGGCTTATCTCAAAAGGCATATATGGAGAAGATCCTAAAGAAATATAGTATGCATACGTGTAAAGCTACACCTGCTCCTATTCAGAAGGGCGATAAGTTTGGACTATTTCAGTGTCCTAGGAACCAGTACGAGATCGATCAAATGAAATCGGTTCCATATGCTTCAGCAGTCGGTAGCTTACAGTATGCACAAGTGTGCACTCGCCCTGATTTAGCGTTCGTTACAGGAGTACTCGGAAGATATCAGTCTAACCCAGGTGAAGAACACTGGAAGATGATAAAGAAAGCATTACACTATGTGCAAGGCACAAAAGACCTCATGCTAACATACAGAAGATCTGATGTCCTAGAGATAAGAGGATATTCGGATGCAGATTATGCGGGAGACAGAGATGATAGAAAGTCTACATCTGGATATGTGTTCACTCTCGCAGGAGGAGCTATCTCATGGAGAAGCTCTAAGCAAGAGCTAGTTGCAACATCTACAATGTATGCAGAGTTTGTTGCATGCTATGAGGCAACCAGACAGGTGATGTGGCTAAAGAAATTCATACCTGAATTGAAAATAGTGGACTGTATAGACAGACCATTAAAGTTGTACTGCGACAATGCGCCTGCAGTATACTATGCTCACAACAATAGGTCGAGCAATGCTACCAAACCCATAGAGATAAAGTTCTATATGGTGAAAAACAAAGTCTAGGATCAAACTATAAGTCTGGAGCATATAGGTACCAAAGAAATGCTTGCGGATCCGCTCACTAAAGGCTTACCACCCAGTGTGTTTAGAGAACACATTACCGGTATGGGTTTAACGGAAAGTCTGTGATTCCTGGACAGGGCCTAGTCAGATCCTTCAGAATGGATGAGTGTATTGTGGCTGGTTAATCTGGTTGTTATTACGATTAAGATGACCCATGCTCGGTATGGTTGTTTGTGATGGAGTGGATACACAGCGAGAGGCTGAGATGCAAGTTTTAAGAAGAGATCGAGAGGGAGATTGTTAGTTCGATCTCTTCTCGTTACGGCCCAAAGGCCGTAACGGGCCCTTCTCTGCGCCCTAGTCGGGGGCGCCCAACCCTAATCATGGTTGGTGGGCCCCCGTCGCACAGTGCTATAAAGAGAGGGTGGGGGCCACGGCGCTTTGTACGAGATTTACCGAGCCGCCACAAACCCTACCTACAAACTCTATCCGACCCGAGGGAGCACTGGAGCGGCGGGAAGCTTCACCTCCACCGCCGTCCTGCTACATCGCCCGTCGTCGCTGTCACCGACCCGATCTACGCCGACGAGCTCCGGTCGCCCCTGCGACCTTCGACCTCGACATGGCTGCGCAAGCACCGACAGCTCCTACCACCTCCGATGGTCTGACCCATGTTTCTCTCCGTTAGTAGTGTAGTGCTAGTGCTTGTGCTCTCTTGGTAGTTAGCGGATCTGTAAAAGATATGTTTATCATTCAAGTTTATGCACCCGAGTTAGATCTACTACTAAATATTCAAGTTTGGGGTCTAACATATGCGGCCACGGCGGCAGCTGCAAGCGGGCCACAAGGCGGCGCCCAGACGCGTGCAGCTGCGTGAGGCGACGCACGGTGATCGTAGGTACGCTTAGGAGGGTGGGCGGTGCATGGTAGCCGTTGGTCGTGCCGGCAGGTGACCATGGGGTGGCACATCTAGATGGGTGGTAGGCGCTGAGGCGTTATGGTGGTGCAGGGTCTGGTCAGCTGTTATTGCAGTCCGCGAGGTTAGTTTTGGAGTTTTGGATGTTGGTCGTTATTGTTGCTACGGTGGTTGACATGCTGGTGTTTGTTCTCGCCTTGATTGGTGGTGACCGATGGGCCAACGGATGCTAGAGTGAAGGCGATCTAAAAGGACCGACATGAAGGAACCTGCTCACCCATGCCCGTGACTAGTTTTCTTCGTTACCGTTTAGCTGGTTGATGGCGTCTCCATGGTCGGGTGGAAGGGTGGTTGTGTTGTTGTAATTGTTGTTTTATTTCTGTTTTCATCTGCTCTATCAATATACTATCGGCAGTAAATGTTCCATCTTACGATTAAAAAAAGAGAGTTGGCTCCTACTTAAGATGTGTTCACATTCAGCACTTGTGAATTATCATGTCTTACCAGAGGACACTTGGCCTTAATTCACATGTGAAATCTAAAAGTTGAGTAGTCCAGCGTTGTGGGGATTGTGATCGTGGTTAAATAGTACGATGAAGATATAAATACTGTCATGGGGATAAGACCATACATGGGATACTTGTGTCAAATTGGTTTCATTGAATCCATATGCCCCAGTACTCCAATAGTGTGTTTATTTGGTGGTTTAGGATCTGAAACAAACTTTAGTTTGAAGCGGAGAGAATAGCTCACCAAACTGCCTTAAAACCTGCTACCCAAAAGATACAGGATGACTGAGATCTCGAGGCTACCAAATCAACGAAGCATTTCCTGCGAGAGACACAATCAAAGTCATGTCTGATGCGTGAACCTCACTTGCGCTCTGCTTTTCCGTCGTCCACGAGTTGTGGGTTGGGTTGTGGCCCAGTGATTGAGCCATTGAACGGAGTACCATCGCTGCTCGCCATGGAATGGATCGCCAACACCTAGACGCTGACCATAACGAAGCAGCAGCCAGCAGCTTCTGGCCAGGTAGGGCTTGGGAGTTTGTAAGTGGCGGTGACCGAACTCTGAGATCCGATCCTGCACAGCACCCGGCCAACGCATTGGCAGACACACGAAGAACACGGATGTGTGGCCTGGCATGGGGTCCAATCCAATGGTCCATTTGGAATTGGATTTGCTCGGTGACAGGGTGACGCTGAATCCAGGCCTAAAGTGAAACCAGGCCCAGCCGGACGTGCTCCCGGCAAGTTGGCACAATAATACTCCATTTCTGCTAGTGTATTTGGAGACCTTTTGGTAATGTGCGTCACTGTCGAGTCGGGTACAACCATCACATCGTCCATGTCCGGGAAGGCCGATTGGTGCAGAAATGAAACGGCATCATCGATGAGCGGCGAATGTTATCAGCATGCCATCCACATCCATGGACCAGCCTTCCGACGGGCCACAGCCACCCACTTTCGTACGGCCCAGGCTTTCCCAAGTTGGATTGGATGATCAACTGGACCGGACTAGCCCAGCCCACGAAACATTCCCGAATCTACGGATATCCAATCGTGTGTGTGCCTGATAGTCTCTGCTAACCACAGAAGGGTGGGCCCACTCAGTCAGCTAGCGAGCCGCGAGCGAGAGAGACCCGTCACCCCGTCCAAATCCTTGGCCTCGTCATCCGCAGCGCCCACTCCCAGTGGCCGCCGCCGCCGCCTCCTTTTCCCAACCCCCCCGCCGCCTCCCTCACCACCACCACCACCACCACCGTCCCCCGGAGCGCGCGCAGATGGCGACCGCGGCAACGGCGTCCGCGACTGCGGCGACCCGCTTCACGCTCCTAGCGGGCGCCGGCTTCCGCAGCCGCGCCAGCCGCCTCCCCACCGCCGTGCGGTTCCAGCGCCCGCGGGGGCTCACCACCACAGCGCTCCTAAAGACCGCGGAACTCCGGCCCAAGGAGCTGGGCCAGCCCGAGACGCTCGACTACCGCGTGTTCCTCGTCGACGGCGGGGGCCGGAAGGTGTCGCCGTGGCACGACGTGCCGCTGCGCGCCGGGGACGGGGTGTTCCACTTCGTCGTCGAGATCCCCAAGGAGAGCAGCGCCAAGATGGAGGTCGCCACAGACGAGTCCTTCACGCCCATCAAGCAGGACACCAAGAAGGGCAACCTCCGATACTACCCGTAAGGATTATGAAACCAGGAAAATTGGATAAGAAATGTGTAGTTCTTATTGTTCCTTCTTCCTTTTCAGAAAAAAAAAAAGATTTCGCCTATTGTTTTGTGAATTGGAACTAAAACATGTAAATTGAGGGCATGATGGTAGGCCAGCCAACTGATTCAATTGAATGATGTGGTATAGTCGAAAACTTAGCATTTTAAAAGGTTTTTGCTCTCTTGCTCCCATCTGATGGGCTCTGAATGGGGGTACTGATAGTTGTTCAGTGCCTTGTGGGTTGGCTATGCAATAGCACCTTTATGGTTTATAGTATTGGGAAAGTTCTGTACCCTATAGGTTACTATAATGTTTTGATGGGAACTGAAATTGCTAGTCTAGCTTCTTAGCTTGGTGCAGTTCAGATTTGACTCTGCTCTCTATGTGAAATACTCCTAATATTTTCAGTTTGACATTTAAGGTCATGGAAACAATTAAGTGTCTTTAGAGGTACATTGGAACTGCTCTGGTCGAATGCCTGTGCCTGACCCGCTGTCAATATACCCATTACAGTAGGTGCTATCAAGCATGAACAAGGGGAATTTAGCTTGGTGTTTTATTTCAAGTGGCAAGGTTCCCACCATCTTCGGTTCTTCTGTCAATCAGTAGATTTCCGAATAAAAAGCTTTTACAGAGATATCCTTAAGGAGAATGGTAGTTGAAATCATGCTAGAAACTCATGATTAATTATGATACATTGGTGAAATGAACAAGGGGAATTTGTTCTAAATTAAGACAGTCTGATGCTCTTCTGTTATGCTTTGACTCGATTCCTTTATTTTTGAGATAGCATGATATTAATGAAATGTTCCTGTTTTTAAGTTGTTATCAGGCTCAACTGTGAGACTTACATGCTCGTTAGCAATGCAATTGAGTTTAAGCTGTTATTGGCCTCG
Source organism: Echinochloa phyllopogon (assembly GCA_033239725.1). Lineage (NCBI taxonomy): Eukaryota > Viridiplantae > Streptophyta > Magnoliopsida > Poales > Poaceae > Echinochloa > Echinochloa phyllopogon. The sequence goes on from BTCW01000010.1 coordinate 56,337,054, forward strand.
CGACAAATTTTTTTGCACGGTTTTCTTTGACATTACTTGTTACATCAGGTACAATATTAATTGGAACTATGGATTATTTCCTCAAACATGGGAGGACCCAACCTCTGCAAATTCTGATGTTGAAGGAGCATTCGGAGATAATGATCCTGGTAATGAACATTATTTTTATTTGTTATGTTTGACAAACATGGTTTTCATAGCTTCAGGTTATCTAAATCTTTCTTTCTGGTGGCTTTATTTTCCAGTTGATGTTGTTGAGATAGGTGAAAGACGTGCCAATGTTGGGGATGTTCTTAAGGTTAAACCATTGGCAGCTTTAGCAATGATTGATGAGGGGGAGCTTGATTGGAAAATTGTGGCCATTTCTTTGGATGACCCCAAAGCATCTCTTGTGAATGATGTGGATGATGTTGAGAAGCATTTTCCGGTATGACTGGTTCTCGTCTTTCTCTTGTAGTGCTTGTCCTTGTTCTCCCTCAGTATCTATTGCAGATCTCCCTGGGGGAAGCGGGGGCATTTCTCTATGTTATGTCACTGTTATTGCCTTTTTTTCTTGAGAAAAATGTCATTATTACTGTGCTTTTTAAAAATAATCACTTGAAGATTTTAAAAGCAAATATTGCATAAAATACCACTGTTCATGTATTGTAAAGTGGGATGCCTTCATATTATGCCACTACTCACTACTGCTTTCTGTTTATAGTTTCGTAGATTCAACTGAAGAGCCTGAAAGTAAATCATTGGTAGCAAACTTTTGCATTGAAAAGAGATAAAGTTATAAATGCTACCCCTATAATGATCAGACTGTAACCAATTTGTCCTTGTTTTTCTGTGTTGTTATTAGGCTTATGTTTTTAGTTGAATCACACAGTCTCTGACTACTGCAATGTTGTGTGCGCAGCCAGTGTCCACTTTCTCTTACATTTGTTTTGTCCATTTTGTATTCAGGGGACACTGACTGCCATCAGAGACTGGTTCAGAGACTACAAGATACCAGATGGAAAGCCTGCCAACAGATTTGGTCTCGGCAACAAGCCCACAAGCAAGGTAAGCCCTGAACTCATCTTCTTTGTTTAGCCTGAAGCACTGAGATAATTCTTGCAATCTTATGGCATCCTTGTTCGTCTGAACTAGGAATATGCGCTGAAGGTCATTCAGGAAACCAATGAATCATGGGAGAAATTGGTGAAGAGGAATATCCCTGCTGGAGAGCTCTCACTAGCCTAATATTGGGTCCATGGGAAACCACAACATTCTTTGAACATCGTTCTTCTTAAGCTTGTCGTTTTGTATGCTGTAAGCATGTTTTATTTGCAGACCTTTTGCGAAGCGTGTAATGGGAATAATCTTGCTTTGTCGGGTGAATAATGATTCTGGAGCGAGTTTACCAGAGCGGCAACGTCGGCGAAGAATGCTTCTTGAGCAACGATATTCTGTGTAACAGCATGTTTTCCAAAATGGAAACTCCCTTGGGAAGTCAGAACACCTATAAACTGGCTCAATGTTGTTTCAGGCCATAAACAGGTCTTTTACAACACCGTTAAACATCATTTTTGGTGTTGGATTGTTATATCTTAGAAGTCGCAACATAAGTGAAGTATTGCACGCGCAGAAGTTGCAAAACCTACCTAAGAGGGCCTTGTAGCTAAAGATTTTCACATGATTTTTGCAGGAAACAATTCGACCCCTGCAGGCACATCAGCAACACTCCACGAACCTAGAGAAGTTTCCATGCCAAAAACATGGCCTAAACCTACAGAAACTGATGCAATCCGAATTAACTTCCACTTGATTACGATGCAACGAGCAATCCTGAAGCTTCCAGAGGCCCTCATCACATAAAAGTTGTGCCTTGCGCAGGAGTTACCGTATCCGTTTGTGCCTTCATCACATAAAATCTTGTACCTGCACAATGCAAACCGTATATAGTACTACTCTTTGCCGTCATAGAGAACCCTCATATATAGTTATCGCATGCCAAAAATTAGGGGGAAATAAAAAAAGAAATTAAAAAAGAACATTGCAACATCAAAGGTGAAAAATACAGAGAAAAATTGTACAATGTACCATTCTGGAAGAGATACTGGACTACTATAACGGTTATCATATACTCCCTCCATATTGGTATCAGATGACGTTTAGGACAATGACACGATCTCCAAAACGTAACTTTGACTTCTTATTTTATAAAAATATTTATTAAAAAATAATACGTATACTTTTATAAAAATATTTTTAAGACAAATCTATTCATATGGTTTTCACATTTCCAAACTCAACGGCTTAAAATTTATTCATGATTTATATTCCCAATGTTTAACTAAAATCTTGTCCAAAACGTCATCTAATACCAATATAGAGGGAGTACTATATACAATGTATCATCAAAGGGGAAAAATGAAGAGTACTATCTACATACAAAGCATTCCTGCAAACAGGGATAACCTAATGAATGGTGGACCGCTAACCACATCTCCACCTTTCAGTGGACTGAAAATCAGGCGCCTTAAGATTGATAAAGAACCAACAGCGAGGTTAGGGTTCCAAATTGGGGGTTAGGATCGTTGGTACTGTACAAGCTCACAACCAACCAACGAATCAGAAGAGCTAGTCTAATCAAGTGGTGCTCAGCAGCTCACTGACCCAAAACGAAAACCTGTCAGGATGCTGACAGTTTGCTCAAGTGATGATAGTATGATACAGGCTGAAGCTCCACAAGTATCCGAGCGTAACTGCTATGCATCATAGAATTTATAAGTGGGTAGGGACGAGATGGATTCTGTTGCTTCAAAGAGCCCAGAACACTAAAACTGGCAATGCATATGAAACGTTTAAGTTTTCTGACTTCAATATCTTGAACAACTCCCAAGAGATCAATTGAGCTAAGTTCCCAACAAATTTGTCAGTCTCCTTTCAGAGAATGTCCACATTTATGAACTAGATATGAGCGAAATTGTGTGTACTTAATGATCCATCTGTAAAAGGACTGTTTTTTTAAATAAAAGTCCGTTTCATAACGATGTTCCCTCTTGAAATTATTCAGTCCTATATCTAAATAAGAAACTAAGAGTGCATAAAAACTAAGGTGTCACCATCCATTCAGGATCAGCATGGTCAATTTCTGAATTCACTCAAGGTGCTATGCAACTATATAGGCTTGATGAACTAGGCATACATAAATATAGCTAATTTACTTGGCTGAAGTTCAGTTCTTTTGCAGTCCAGCCTAGCTAAATTTCCAGGATGTGTTATTTGTGAACAGAAGTCAGACAAATGCAGAATACTGCAAAAATCAGGCAGCATACTCAATTTCCTTTAGACTTCTACGGTGATCCACTCAACACTAAATTAACAGTAAACGACCGAACAAGCAACAAGTTCAAAATAGCTAACAACAAGCATTTAGATTAGGGAAGGAAATTTCCTACAAATTACATGCAGCGTGGCATTCATACCAGAGTCAAGACCCAAGGCCCTTGATGGTGTCATTGAGTAAGACACAAATTTCCTTAGCCAGATCATGGCGCCGTATCTGTGTTCGCATCTCCTCATCAAGCTGCTTCCTCCACCTGGTTTCGATCAATCTGCCCTCCTTTTTCCTTACTAGTGACAGACCCTTCTCCAGAGGCAACCCCGCTAATGCCCGCTCATTCATTTTCCAGTACTCATCAAGCACCTCAGTGACCACCGGCATCATGGTCGATGCATCTCGGGTCTGTCGGGCCACAGTGTTGACAAAGCCCCACACTTTGGCACTCATATCATGCACAAGGTGGTCGTGCGCGGTGGCGGATTCTCCCGGCGCCTGGTGCCGGAACATGGTCTTGAAGCGCACAAGCTTGCAGGACAGCCTGGACTCATTGATGTGCGGGGAGATGGAGCCCCTGATGGAGCGGAGCAGCACCCCAGCGTCTCGTTTCAGCGGTATTCTGCCAGTGCGCTCGCAGAAGGCGGCGGCTGCGCCGAGGAGCGTGACCTCGTCGGCGTCGCTCCATGTCTTGGGATAGTCCGCGGGTTCGAGCCTCTGGGCGGCGCCATGTCCTAGGTTGACAGCGACGCCCGCGGGTTCAATACTGTGGACATCTTCACGCCCTCCATCGGCGTTCGACCCGAGCGCGGACGCCGTGGCAAGCACGACCGTGCCCGCGGCGCTTCCCGCTTCCGCTGACGTGCGGAGCCTGCAATTGGGCTCGCTCCTGCGGGAGGGAGAGCCGTGAGGGCTGGGCGACCGCTTCTTTGAAATGGGAGGGGAACGAGACGCGGATGCCGCGTCGGCGTCCATGGAGGATGCGGATGACCGCTTGGACCACGGCATCGGCGCGTCGACCCGTGGTGCGGATGCGGGTGCGGGCTTGGGCGCGCGCTCTGTGAACAGGCGTCGCTCATCACTGGAGCTCTCTTCAGCGTCTTGGCCGTCCGGGTCGTCCTCGGGAGGGGACACGACGTCGGCGACGCCCCACACTTTGGCGGACAGGTCATGCACCCGGCGGTCGTGCGTGCCGGCAAAACCCCCCAGCGCACAGTGCAGGAGCTTGCTCTCGAGGCGGGTCAGCTTGTCGTACGCAGTGGCCTCGTCGATGTGCGGCGAGATGGAGTCCTTGATGGAGTCGAGCAGCGCCGCCGCGTCCGGGCGGCGCGAGGCACGGCCGGTGCGCTCGCGGAAGGCGGCGGCCGCGGCGAGGAGTGTGGCCTCGTCCGCATCGGTCCAGAGACTCTGGATGTCGCCCTGGCCTGCGTCGACAGTGACGCCCGCAAGCCCGAGCCTTTGGTGTCCTCCGTCGGCGGCGACGCGGGCGTCGGAACCGCGCGCGGCCGCGGCCGCGGCGAGCGCGAGTTTGGCGGCCTCCGCGGACTCGCCGAACCTGCGCTCGAGCTCGCTCCTGCTCGAAGGGGGCCCGCGGGGCCCCGGCGGAGTGGCGCGCGCTCTTTGGGGTGGGGCGGCTGATCCGAATGTCCCCAACGCTCACCGGTCGAGAGAGAGGTCGGGGTCTGCCACTGGTCTGCCGCAGTGCGCTGAGTCCGGCCGTGCAAGCCTTCCCAGTGGGAATTTTATCCGAAATCATCATCTGTCCCGATTCTTCTACTAAAACATTTTACTGCCTCTTATTACGTTTGCTGAGTATTTGACATTCAAGAATCAATCCATCAAACTTCTAAATTTTACTGTCAGCGTACTGAAAATAAAAGAGGGGAAAAAAGGTTGATGCTATTTTAGAGTCATCTGAAAGGACTTGTATTTAGGTCGATGAACGATGGTTATGGTCTGAAGACCAAGGGCTATCGTCACTTCAGCCTCCTGACGTGAACTCGATCTGCAGATAGATCTCGTTGCAAGCCTCTAGACTGCCGCTCCCTCACCCTCCATTCTTGATCTCTGCAGACTGCAGCCCACCCCATGTTACTATTCTTGATCAACCCAACGCCAGCTTGCCGCCGGCGACGTCTGCACCGTTATCAACCCATTGCCGCAACGACAAGCCTCTGCCCACGTCGGATCCCGCAACCTCAAAATCCTATCTTCCCTGACTCCGGGCGACCGGAGGCAAGAAAGAAGAAAGAGTGCCAGTTTTCAGGCGACTAAAGTTCAGGACTCAGGAACATGTGTTCTCTAGATAATAGCAAAAGGTTTACACTTACTTCAGTGACATTACAAAAGTTCGAAAGTTTAGCTGTGAACGACTCTGTTACTAGCTGTGAGTTGTTCTGTACCTACCACGATGATGAACTTGCAAGCAAACGCAGAGAAACTGACATGCAGATGGCTTTGAGCAACTGTAGCGGATGGAAATTACATTTCAATGTACATAGCTTGAACAACTTCCAGACAGCATAACACTACATAATTGGACAGATTGAGGTAAGTTCCAACGAATTTACCAGATCCTGGTTTCAGAGAGTCTGAAAAATAGATATGTGCAGAAATGTGCATGCGTCCACAATCCATCTGAAATAGAAGTTGTGTTTCTTATCAAAATCCCATTTCAAAACACTGCCCTCCCCAGTCACCATCATTTCAGGATCAGGATAGCAATTTCTGGATTTGCACAAGGATGATGCAAGGAATAATATTGCTAAGTTCAGTCTGAGGATCTGAAGCAGTTACATAGGCTTGATGACACTAAACATAATGAAATCTATATGGTTAAGCTTGCTGAAGCTGAGCTCTTTTGCAGGCCAGCTGAATAAAACATAGCCATTCACTAATCCAAGCAGGCATTATCGCCGTGCCCGTGCTGTTTTGTTACAGAAGTGGGACAATGCATCTGTGCCATCATTTTAGGGAAAATGCTACAGGAAATCGACAAGAATGTTTGATCTCCAGCTTTCTCTAAACAACTTCTACTGTAGTTGACACAACACTAAATCTGAAATGAGCAACAAACCAGTTTGAACTAATCACACGACAAACAGTCAAACTAAGGAAGGAAATCTCCTACAAATCTAAAATGCAGCATGGCACGTCATTCATACCCGAGCTACGGGCCGAGGCCCTTGATGGCATCAGTGAGCAAGCCGCAGACTTCCTTGGCCAGATCATGCTGCCGCATCTGTGATTGCATCTCTTCATCAAGCTGCCGTCTCCATTTGGTTTCAAGCAATCTGCCCTCTTTTTTGCCTAAGAGTGACAGGCCCTTCTCGAGGGGCATGACTCGCTCATTGGTTTTCCAGTACTCACCGAGCACCTCGGTGACCACCGGCATCATGGCTGCTGCATCCGGGACACCATGTCTCTCGCCGGCGTCCGAGTCGTCCTCGGAAGAGGGAACGACGCCAACGCCCCACAGGATGGAGCACAGGTTGCGCAGGCGACGGTCGTGCGGGCCATCAGAGTGCTGGAACTTGCTCTTCAACCGCTTCATCTTGTAGTACACCATGAATTGGTCGATGTGCGGGGAGATGGAGCCAGAAATGGAGTCAAACAGCTCGGCCATATCTGGGAGGCGCGGGGCTCGGCCGTTGCGCTCGCGGAAGGCAACGGCGGCGGCGAGGAGCGTGAACTCGTCGGCGTCTCTCCAGTACTTCTGGACGCCGCCGCCGCGGCCTCCGCCGACGCGGGCAGCCGCGGCTCCGAGCATCTGGATGGCCCCGTCGCCGCCGTCGACCCGGGCCGCGGGTCGGCGCGGGCGTTGACTCTTCCGGACGGCGCCGGAGCCCGCGTCGGGGCTGACCGCGGACGCACGCGCGGCCACCGCGGTGAGCGCGAGCGCGGCGGACTCCGCGGATGTCCGGCGCCTGCGCGTATGCTCGCTCCCTCGGGCCGGGGAGCCGCGGGGGCTAGGGTTTGGGCTCCGGTCGCTGTCGCTCTTGCGGGACGGGCGCTTCTTCGATCTGGGAGGGGAGGGGGCCGCGTCGGCGTTCATGGCGGATGCGGACGGACGCCCGGATGACATCGTCGCGGCGCGGCGGGGCGTGGCCGGGCGCGGCGCGGCGAGGCGTGGCTTGGCGGGGCACGGCGCGGCGTGGCGTGGCGTGGCGAGGGCGCGGCGCGGTGCGGTGCGCTCTATAGGGCGTGGACTCGGGAGGCTTGGGAGGGGAAGTCGCCGGGGATCGGTGACATCGCGTGAATTGCCGCTGCGCCGGATAGTTGTGTTTCGTGATGTGCCCGCTTGCTTCTTCTGCTTCACACAATCTTTCTGAAACGTTACTGAGCCATGCGCCATTTTTGAACCAAACAAGCAATAAACCACTTCGGCATGAAATGGCCGTTTAGTTTTATCAAAAACTAAATTTATCTAACTTTAAGAAAGTTTATGGAAACTCCAACATCAAATCGGTTTCCGTTAAGTCCAAAGTGAAATATGTTTTTAGTGAATTTATTTTATACTGTGATGCTGCTATATTTTCTAAACAGGACTTAAGGCCCTGGTGTTTCATAGCGCTAAACTTTAGCACCGTCACATCGAATGTAAATATGTTAATGAAGAGTATTAAATATAGATTAATTTAAAAACCCATTACATAAACGAAGAGTAATTTGTGAGACAAATCTATTAAGCCTAATTACATCATGATTAGATAATATAATGTTACAGCAAACATACAGTAATTATGTATTAGTTATAGCTTAATTAGTCTTGTTAGGTTCGTCTCGTGAAATAGGCATGACTTAGCAATTAGTTTTATAATTAGTTTATATTTAATACATATAATTATCACTTATTTAAAGTATTAAACTTTAGCATTTGGATCCAAACACCCGGCAAATATGCGACCAAGCATTAGCTACGCCGCAAACTAACTTCCTTCAAAGCGTGTGTTTGCGAGAAAATATAAAAAACTATTTTTTGAATAATCTAATTTCTGATTCATATCCCAAGACGGTGAGAGAAGATACGGGCGGTGCAGGACCGACGCAATGCTTCGACTCACGAGCCATGAGCCAGAGAGCTAGAGATTAGTCATACCCACGAATTTTTTACTTCGATGACAATGAATGGATCTAACGGACGTTACGTGTGACTATTGGTTACGTCATGACAAAGTCATCGTGGGATAGCATGAGTTAATGACCGATCGTTGTTGGTTAAGATTGGATAGTACTCCCTCCATACTGGTAAAGAATGATGTTTAGGACAACGACACGGTCTCCAAAACGTAACTTTGACTTCTTATTCTTACAAAAATATTTATTAAAAAATAATATATGTATGCTTTTATAAAAGTATTTTTTAAGACAAATCTATTCATATGGTTTTCACATTTTCAAACTCAATGGTTTAAAAGTTATTTATGATTTATATTCCCGATGTTTGACTAAAATCTTGTCCAAAACATCATTCTTTACCAATACGGAGGGAGTATGTAGGTATTGGCTCGATAAGATGGTAGAAGTAGCATCTATAGGCTTTGAATTGGTGATATATTTTTTGGTTCGGATTTCTCGACTCTAGGGAGAAATCCTCATGTGCGTCCTTAGCTGGCTGTACCTGACAATGATCTTGCTGAAGCATTGTTTGGAGCTCGATCGATTGCTCTTTACGGTGAAAATTGATGATCTGATCTTAACTGGTTGGATCATAGCAACGATGACTCGTGCGTGTGCACGTGCTGTTTCTTTGTTGAAGGTATTGTTTTCAGAGAGCCTCTTTCGTAGTCCATATGTTGTTTTGTTGATGTATGAAAGTGAAGGTTAAGTCGTATGTATAGTCTGTTTTGACATATTTTTTGTGTTTTATGTTCTCTTTTAAGTTGTGTGTATTTTAACTATACAGAGATCAAAAATAATTTTAATGTAATTGTATCTCTTTCGTATAATTGACTAATATTAATAAAGTTTCTCTCGTCGAAAAAAGAGCTGGCGACTCTTCTACCGCTAGCGAATTGATTTTTGCCGTCTCTCTCCTAAGTGTTGCTCCGGACCGGCAACCTCACCCACGGTTGGAGAGGGCCTAAACAAAAAAAAAAGTCACCTGAGAATTAGATCATTTTTAAAGACTTGGAACATCCCAGCATGTATTGATAATCAGAAAAGAGCTTTGCATGTCAGAGGCGCGAAGCTGAATGAGAATCATATACATTTTTTAGATTAAGAGACAACAGTCCGGCCTCAACATTCTCAGAGGAACGTCTACGGCTACACAGTACATTAAACATGGTCCTTAGACCAGAGCCAAATGCCACAACGCGCAACAGAGAGTTTTGCTAAAGCAAAACACATGAAACAAAGCTAAAGAGAATCATATACTGTAAATGTCTAGCATTGAACTGTTTACATTTAACAAATCAAACTCCACAACGTAATATCCTATCATGACAAGATCACTCTGATTATATCTAAGGCACGATATCAAGTTTGTGCATGTGTGTCATCGATATATGTTGCACTGGTATTTCCTCTTACTTGCATTGCACCAACTTTAATATGTGCAAAAGCACAACTTATTTTTTATTTAACTTGTCAGCAAACGCTGAACAATAGATATCTCTTTGTTGCAGTGAGCAGTAAAATATTCTCTAGTTCAAAATGAAGAAAATAAGCTTTCACATTTTTTTAAGAAAAGCTTTCACATCGTGTATTAGACTTTAGAAAGTTATTTCATACGGGCAAGACACACACGTCTTATAGAAAATAAGGCTGCAATAAAATTAGAATGGTCAATGTTTAAAGATCAAATCGGATTATAAATATTATAGCGTGGGCAAGTAACGATGTGGATGCACAAGTCAAGTAAATTTTTGATCGGCCAAAAAAGCCTCCAAACGGTGCAAACCCTACATGGTATACGGATGGATCTCATTTTTCTTTTCAACATCTTAATTGTTTTAGAAGATGCCCACAAAAAAAATGTTTTAGAAGATGCCCACAAAAAAAATTGTTTTAGAAGATAGGTCCCACATTTTTTTTGTTAAACCTTTCAATTTAGATAGATAGATATATTAGTATAGATAGATAGATATATTAGTAGATAGATAGATAGATATAGATATATAGATATAGATATAGATATATAGATAGATATAGATACTATTATGTCATTAACCTGGGCCAGCCCGGCCCAATGGTACATCCTTCCAACCCAAAACCAAGCCCGGCACCGACCCGGTAAAATGGTAAAAAAAAAAGCAGCAGCCCATGATACTGGCGTCAGTGTGAAGCGTGAAACGGACCGTGCAATAAAAGTTGCCGGTAACAGCAACCAGCCAGGCGCAGGCGGAGCATATGCTACGCTACGCGCTAGCACCGCCTCACTTTACAAAAACCAAACCCGTGTCCGGACGCTGAGCCCTCTCCCCCACCGTCCTCCCTCTCCCACCGGATCCGAAACCCACGCGAAAAACTCGGCCCGGGAAAAAATCGCGAGGAAAGAGACTGCCCCGGAAAGGAAACACAGGGAAGCTCGGTCGGGAAACCCTAACCCTAGCTCCGCCGCGCCCCCCAAGCCGGAGGCCTTCCCCGACGACCCAGCCGCCGCCGGGGGCGCCGGTGGCGATGCCCCCCTTCCTGCACGAGGTGGTATGAGTGGGGAAATGGCCCGCGCCGAGGTCTCGCCCGAGGGGGCGTCCCCCGGCATCGGGGCCGACTTGTACGCCCAGGCCACCAAGGCTCTGGCCCTGCGGACGCCGTTCGAGGGCGAGGAGGCGGCGTCCAGGGTTCCCACGCTGCCCTCGCGGCTCGTGAGCTGGGCGGGGCCGGGGGACGCCCGGAAGAAGCACAAGAAGATTCAGCTGCCCCCACCGGACGACGCTGCCGTTGAGCCTCCTCCACCTCATGCAGCTGCAAAGGTTGGTCTGTGGGAGCAGTTTGAGGCGTATTTCCGTCCGGTAACGTTGGCTGATGTCGAAATGTTGAAACCAAAGCTCCCATTTGGCTACACCAAGCTCGACTCATGTATGGTAATCCCATTTCTGGGCAGTGGCAAAGAATTGATAAACCAAGCTGAGACGTATGACGTGGCTGTCTCTGAAACAAGCTCATATTTGGGTGTGGGCGGTGCAGAGGTGGTCACTAACAGAGAGCGTGGCGAACAAAGTGTTCATCTCCTTAGCCAGAAAGAGAAAAGGGATCAAACCGTGGATCCAGACATACATGACGTGGTCGTGCAACAAATGGTCAGTGACAAAGAGCTTAGTAGGCGGAGCAGAGTGTCTGTACAACTAGGAGAACGGCCATTTAAAGTGGATCAATTTGGGACCAATGGCACTGTGTCAGCACAATGTGCTGAAGAGGAAGGAAGCTCACTTAGCTGGTTGCTAGGAGCAACAGGCCGGTTTGTCCTCACTTCAGAGCGACCCAACAAGAAGAGAAAGCTTTTGGGTGTGGATGCTGGGTTAGAACAGCTTGTTCTGCTTCCTCGCTTGGGAGCTGAGGTGTCTTCAACCTGTGATGTTTGTTGTCTGGGAGAGAATTCCATGGACTCCAATAGGATAGTTAACTGCAACAACTGCAAGGTGTCAGTGCACCAGAAGTGCTATGGTTTGCATGCTGTGCCTGATGGACAATGGGTGTGTGCTTGGTGTACATATTTGGAGTCAAATAAAGATTCTGGCAACACTCAGTTGACGCCTTGTGCTTTATGTCCAAAGGAGAAAGGGGCTCTTAAACCTGTTAAAGTGGAGCCTACTCGAAATGCAGATGTTAGCCACCTAAAATTTGTGCACTTGTTTTGTAGTCTCTGGGCACCAGAGGTTTTTGTGGAGGATATGGAATCAATGGAACCTGTAACAAATCTTGATAGTATCCAAGAGAATAGGATGAAGCTGACATGCAGTATTTGCAAGATCAAGCACGGTGCATGTGTCCGATGTAGTCATGGTATGTATGTTCACCCCATGTCTCTGACTCTCCTTAAAAACGATTGTGAATAATCGACACATACCATTCTTATGCTTATGTGCTATCCTTATTTAGGCTACTGTAATTTGGGAAATGTAAAATCTCCGGGACACATTTGTTTACTTGAGCTTTGGACCTTTGGTATTAGACTCTCGGTGCTTATCAACAGTATTTCTTCAATTGTGATTTCAAAATTGACTTAACAGTCACATGATACCTAACAACTTGAGCCTGAACCTTTTTTATTAAAAATCATGCAATCCATTCTGGCATGCCCCACATAGACGGGCAATTTTTCAAAATTAGGTTTGTTATGCACTTATGCTGTGTGAAGCACGGCATTCTGCGGCATCAATACTAGGCATACAGGCCACAGCACAAAAATGCTTGCTAAAATAGGTTTGCTGTATAAGCTTCCGCACGGGGCATTGTTTGTCTGCTGAATTGCTGGCTTTGAAAACTATTCTTTTATATTTGCAAGGGGCAGGTTATGCGAGATAACTAGTTGATTCCTTGTTCACTTTGTCATAGTGACAGAACTAATTAAAGGAATTTTCATATATGTAAACCCTAGGCAAGTTTGATATAATTGAATTTTGTTTTGGAAGGCAAAACTGGCACACACCAATTAGCTCTTGATTGTAGGAACCCAATGAATTTGAATTATTTTGGCATTTTGCAATATTTGGGGGAGAACCTATGATATGCCTTTTCCCAATCAAGCAAGTTTTATCGTGGACATATCTTATATTTGAGTTTTGGAACACCTTCACATGCGTCAATTTAATACGCGACTTAAAAAACTGTTCATCCTACCACGAATAACAAAACAATTGATATTGCATAACAGCCGTTCAGTTCAAATTTCAATCAAGTGTTACTCTGACATTTTAAACTACTGTATATTCTATCTATGCACACATATATTTGAATAGACATGGTAAAATCTGCTGGTATTTTGTTTTGTGTTGATTTACTGTTTCGTGACTATTTTGAACACACTACATGAAAAATGCTTGCTTCTATGTTTCTTATGTAGTTGCTATAGTGGTGTTTGTCCTTCTATGGCTACCAGATTAATTAATTGGATATGCACTTTAGCCAGCTGAGTGGACAACACAGTATTCTTAATAGTCAAAAGTATGCATTGAACATTTTATATGCCTGCTAAATACTGTGCTCCGTTGCTCTCTTGAGGAAATGCTTCCTGCAAGGCATTTGTTGTGAGAAACCTAGTTCATGGAGCATGTTGTTGGTATTTAACTGGTCCAACTTAATTATTTGTGTGCTCGCGTCTTCTTCCAGTGCTCTTGATTTGATTGTGCGAACCTTCGAATAAATTAATGCTTTCTGCAATGATGCATAATTGGTTTGGGTAAAATGTATCATCCTGGATCTTCAAACAATGTTTTTTCAACCTGATATCACAAGTTTTTTTGTATTAAGCATTCCTTAGCTTGAGAAAGGAACTCTATGGGATATTTGGCACAAGCCAGTTTCTGAAGAGCTACTTGTTATGAATAGCACTTGTATTCAACAAGATGGGAGAACCAGTGGGTTATATCTCAACTGTTAATCATAGATTTTAGGATGGAAGCATGTTCAGTTTTAAGTTCTGTCACAATCTTCCCCTGGTTCATGTTCTTAATACTAGCACTCGTTTCGATACCTTTTGCTAAGTTTCGTGTGTCTTCAGGGACATGTCGGGCGGCTTTTCATCCTATTTGTGCAAGAGAGTCAAAGCATCAAATGGAGATATGGGGGAAATCTAGGCACCCTAATGTTAGACCTTAGACCTTTTGTTCTGATGGTTGCCATTAACCTTATCGAGGTAACTGTGGCTCACTTCTCTTTGTTTTTTGCTTCCCTTTTGCAGGTAGAATTGAGAGCATTTTGCTCAAAGCATTCTGCAGTTGGATGCACAAGCTCAGTAGAGGACAGTAACCATGCTTCTAAACAGAGTCCTACAGAATCTGGCCCAAATAATACAAATCCCATCACTGGAAAAATACCAAAACTAAGATTCACACGCAAAAACAAGGACAAATTCATGAATTGTGGAACTAGTACCTCTAGCTCTGGTAACCTGATCAGAGTCGAGACTATAGAGCAAGATGCTTTGCCTAATACAGTTAAAAATGCAAATGCTCAACCAATTCGAGGCTTGGAAACTGGGGATCTCTCTGTTGGTGGGGATTGCGTGAGAAGTTCTGGTGATATCGCTGTAGTGCTTAGAAAGGTAACTATTACTCATGTAATGCCCAGTTAGAGCACATGAATTTACTTCCAAACCATTGCGAAACAAAAACATAATCTCTGCACTGTTTTGCAGCTAATTGACAGTGGAAATTTTAGTGTTGGTGATATAGCATCTGAAGTGGGCATTTCTTCAGAATCCTTGGAAGCTGCTCTCTTGGTACTTCATGCAGACACCTTTATATATTTGCTATATTAACTTATTTACAAGCTATTTTGCTAATTTTCTGATTGCCAGGGTGAAACTACCACTTTTTCCCATGGTTTGATGCTGAAAATTATCAAGTGGCTCCAAAATTCGGTGCATATGCATGATGTTCAAGGAAATGCTCGCAAAGGGAATTCAGTGGTGCTGCAAGATAACAATTCAGATGGGTCTGATACCACAGATACCACTGATATGAAAATTCCATTGGTCCCAGATGATGACAAAGACATATTTGTTGATGTGTCGGATTCCGCTGTAACTGCAACCTCATTTACAAGATCTAAAAGCAACAGTAAGATTTTGGAAGAAGGTAACGCAACATGTGCAACTGGCGTGACTAATTTACAAAATGGAAACAATAATATGGTTAAAGATAAGGCTAATCTTGAGTGTCCTCCTGGTCAAGAATTTGCAAAAGAATCTACTCAAGAGTTCTCCCCAATTGGCAGCAAGGGTGTCTCAAAGGAAGAAAAGGGAAAATTGGTAAGAAATATGACTTATGAGCACTATCTACAGTTTTGTTTCTTGTCTCTGAACTGGCTTTGAGCATGAAGTTTCTCTGCATGGGTGACATTTTCCTTATTTTTCTTTGACATGGGAATTAGTTAGACTTGTCTGGTGGAGAATTTCAAGGGGAAGATATATTTCTTTTGTTGCCCCTTTAGGATTATTTACTATAAATTCTACTAGCTAGGTACTTTAAATAGTATTATTTTTTGCTAAATGACCAGTTTAATGATTAAGAAAAGTTTGCCTCTGCAACAGAGGCCTCCTGACACTTTCCCCAAACCCACCCCAATCTCTGCCTCTCTAAAAGATGCCATATTCGTTCCATGGCATATAATTGAGCGAACCATATAGTCAACTGATGCCTATCACCATTAACATGTCTCCCAATTTTCTGAAGTTGTGGCCCTCCAAACCTTGGCTGCCAAGGGGTGCTGTGTTGTTATTGTTTTATGGTCCTAGTGAAGTAATCTTTCATCATGGATGCAATTTGATTCACATCCTTGTGACAGATACTGAACAACACATCTGGAAATAAAGAATTTGGTACTTCCACAGAGATACCAAATGAAAACCAAGGTAAAATCTTTTTTGAACTCTACTTATGACTCTTTATTCCATTGATTTTTCAATAATCTCTAGGTTTCTTGTGGGCAATACCGTTTTCTCTAGGTTCTGGGTTATTTTATTTGGAATGACAAATAAAACAAAATGAATCACTGGCTCACTGCACAGCCATTTTAATAGCAAAAAAGATTCCCTTAGATCTGTTCATTCAAAAACTTTGTGGACTTTGTTATCTTTAAGGGGATACACACTGTGCACGTGCGAGTGTTGATTTTGAACTACAAGGTGTATCATTATTCACCAATAGCGACTGGTTCAAAAGGTTACGTGATAATGTAGGCGTGAACAATATTTTGGCTGTGCTGAAATACAAGTGCTCTGCGCCAACTTGTTTCCCTTTCCTGTTCAGGAGGAATCATCGTACCGATGCTAACAGTTACCATTTCCATGTTGTTCAATACTGTTTTGTACAGGAAGTACAAATATTCTATGGCTAACAGTATTTCGTGTTAAGATAGAGTTGCATTCAAGTTTCTCCTTGTGAGCTGTAGTGTGCCTTATTTGGTGGGCTAACTCACCTCAGGGTTTAGAGCCATGGAATTACTGAATCTGTAATCTTTCAGTTGAAGCCAAAATAAAAATAGGTGAAATTGAAGACATTACATTTGCTCATGGCACTTTAGTTGGTTGACTGATATGGTAAAACCAAGGATAGCGTGAAGAATCTGTTCGCCCTCTCTCTGGAGGCTCTGACTACATTTAGGTTCTTCTCTCTTGCCTTCAACTGATACAAGGCCACAAGGGTGTCTCTTTTATAGAGACGACTAACTTGATACGTAAGCAAATATCCTAACCAATTCATCAAACTTTCTCCCTATCCTAACAAACTAACTAATCCGATCTGAGGTACAGTAACCGCGTGAACGGTACATATCCTAACTAATCCTTTGTGCTAATAAACTTGAACAACTAATACTAATCTAGTTCCGGCCAGGGCCGGGCCAGTTTACCATAACATCGACCAATCCACTTGACTACTTATAAGGGCCTTGGGAACTGCTGATTTTGATCATGCTGCTTCAGCAGCCTCTTTACTTTCCCATTTTTGTGTTTTTGCTCTGATATTGTAGGTACAATGACCATTGTTTCATTGTCTTATAGCATTGATCATTTCATTGTTTTTTCTGGCCCTCAAATGATCAAATACACAAGCAATTGGTTTAATTGAAGCACCGGTCGAACTTAGTTCTGCAACCTAGAGTATGAAGCCCCCAAAGCATTACCTCAAGTGATCAAAGCAATTGTGCATTGAACTTTCCTCAAACTTATTAATCAAATCTAGTTTCACTCCCATCCATGTGCTGCTGCTTCCGCCTGGTAGTGCACTATTGTGCAGGTGTAAGGCCGGTAACAGATATAGAGCCTGATTTGGTTTGCAACCAAAACTTTGGCATGCCAAAAGTTGCGCAGAAAAGTTGCCAGCATTTTGGTAGGTCAGCTGTGAGACATTGCCATTTTTGGTAGAAAACCAAATGATGGCCAAAGAATTGGTTTGCCAAAGTTTTGGCATGCCTGCCAAAATTTTGGCAGCAATCCAAGCCATAGTATTCTCTGCATTGTGATCAATTGTTAGGAATTATTCTTCACCTCTTTTTCAAACTGGACCACATTGATTAATTCCTTGTCGTGTGAAGTGGAAATCATGTGCATTTTCTGACATACTATTCTTCATTCATTTTCTGGTAGTTATTTACAGTTTGTCGGTCTTACTATATATTATAAGCAGGTGTATTGCTTGGGAGGAAAAGTAGTAATTTAACTAGAGCTGGACTTGGCTCAGGCTTGAAGGAAGGAGTATCTTCACTTGATCATTGTTTTTCTCAGGATGATCATGCTAGAGATGGCGAAAAATTAATTGAAAATGGCTTTGGCACTCCTCGTGATTGTGATTCAAATTGCTCTCATGGGCAGCCTTTTTTCAAGTAAGTAGCACGTGTACAAGTATAACTGGTTGAATATTGGTTCTTCTGCTGTTGTTTTCATTGATCTGCTTCAGTTTTTGTCTTTGAACCAAAAGGGCACTGCTGTAAGCAGTTGTTGATCCCTCTCTTGCTGTATGCAGATTTGATGATTCACATTCTTATATTCATCCTTTCATTAAGAAAAAGATATCTCATCATTGGGGCATTACTTTCAATCAGAATAAGGAAGCCCCAAATCAACACAGTAAGTTCTTATTAGTTTCTCTAAGCTAATTTCTTGGTAGCAATTTTTTTAATTTTAATGTTGCAAATAATATTTTGCACGTCAAGCTTTATCTGATCTTACCTTTTATGTCCAATGTTAGTAGAAGAACCTTCGTGTCCTCATGAGAAAATACCTGTCGATTCCTTGGTAGAACATGAGGATGAAACAGATACAACCGCATCAGATCAAGTTTTGAAAGCAAAATCCTTGGAAATTCTCGAGCATGCACCTGATGATGAAGTAGAAGGAGAGTTGCTGTACCTACAAGCGAGACTGCTTGACAATGCTGTTGTTTTGAAGCACAGATACGGTAAGAATATTTCTCTCACGTTTTCTATTTATTTATTCATCCCATGTGCTTCAATATACAAGGATAAAGAATGATAAAATCCTTTGACTTCTTCATAGCTCTTATTCCAAGCTTCTCTCACTTTAATACTGTGCATGAAACTATCCCATAAATGAAGTGGTTGATTGCTCAGTTTCTTCAATATGTGTATAACTCTCCATGAATGCAGTTGTCATTTCATTAATTTCCTGAAATATCTTTCTATTTTTCTTGCAGAAAAATTGATAGCAAAGGTTGTCCAGAATCTTTCTCGTGAACTGGATGCTTTCAGTAGAAGAAAATGGGACCTTATTTTTGTGAACCAGTTTCTTCGTGATGTTAGAGAAGCTAAGAAACGTGGGAGAAAAGAAAAGAGACATAAGGAAGCCCAAGCTGTGCTAGCTGCAGCTGCAGCTGCTGTTGCATCCTCTTCACGGAATTCAACCATGAGAAAAGATGCAAAGGAAGTCACGGCGCCTGCTAATCAAGAGGTTTTTGCTGTTTATGGTTGTTAAATCGAGAAATTAGTATGGTCACAGATCTTATGGATCTCACCCTTTCCTTGTGTGCAGACTTCTCCAAAACTTGTTGCTGGATCTTCAAGAGTTGGGCAACGGACTAAGGATTCATCAAAGTCATCGAACAGCAAAGTACCACCAGATAACAAACTTCGCAGTTTTCAGATGCCAATCTCCTCAAATGAAAATGGACTCTACTGTGATGTATGCATGCGCACCGAGACTCTGTTGAACCGGATATTTATCTGCTCCAGATGCAAGGTGCTTTGGATTTTGTTTGAGTACTCATGTATTTTGCTATATTGCACTATTAACTTGGAATTTTTAGCAGGCTGCTGTGCACATAGATTGCTACAGAAATCTGGAGAATTCTATTGGCCCATGGAAATGTGAACTTTGTGAAGATCAAGATATTTCTTTAGAAAGCTCAACCACTAGTGATAAATCAGATTGTAATGGCAAAAAAATACCCTTTGCACGGTGTGGTATGTGTCATGGCACATCAGGTGCTTTTAGAAAGACTGCAAATGGGCAGTGGGTTCATGCTTTCTGTGCTGAGGTAATTATAGATGATAACCTCCTTTTATTTGAATGCCTTTCTTGTTTAAGTCCTATACTTTTTTATATTTTTTTGAAATATTTTCACAGTGGCTGTTGGGCACCAAGTATGTAAGGGGACAAGAAAATCCTGTAGAAGGAATGGTACACAACTCTATCAACTATTGTGGTTTTCTTCTAGTTTTGATTTGTTAGAATTAATAGAACTTTTGCAACCATTTTTGCTGTTCACTTAATGAGAAAATCTGTTTGATTCTGAGTGTTGCTGTGACATGAATTTTTTGGCTGCTCAATGCTATCAGGAAAGCCTTGTAGAGGGAAAAGATACTTGTTGTCTCTGCCTCTGCAAAGTTGGCATGTGCTTGAGGGTACGCATCATATGTTCCTGCTTATCTAATCTAGATGTAGCAAACAAAACACTGAGAATTTGCTAAATTTTTGTCTCTTCCAATATGCAGTGTAGTAGTGGGGATTGCCACATTACTTTTCATCCTACTTGTGCTAGAAACTCTGGTTTCTACATGAACACAAAAGGGTTTGGTACTATGTCACAGCACAAAGCATACTGTGGTAAACACAGCGCACAGCAGAAAGAGGTAAATCCGCGTATTTAAGTAATGCATCTCTTGTTCTGTATGATGTTTGTTTTGCTCCTGACATGGACCAGAAGTTGCATTTTATGCTGCATGCTAGTCTTGTGTTGGTATAAAATGTGTAGTTACTTTTCTGTCTCTTATCATCTTTCTTGATATTTTAATGCAGAATGATGCACAGCAATATGGACCTGAGGAGCTCAGGAGCATGAAACGGATGAGGGTTAGTGTTTCTGATTTACTTTATATTGTTTTCCTGTGTTTAATAACTTAGTATGTTTGCCAAGTTACTAAAAAATAATGCAAATGTTACTGCAGAATGTTTTAAAACTCCCCAAGTGTTTGAACACCTATTTTTGCTGACATTCTGCATTATTTAAATCACTGAACAATCATGTCCATTCCTGTTCCCCAACTGTTTATACTGTTTAATATTAGCTCCAAACAAGGGCCTTTTTATGCTGTGTTTGAAGTATCAATTCTACAAGAGCTCATGAATTACAGTCAGTTATGTCAGTCTGAAAGACTGAAAGTAATAAATTATCCTTAGCTACCTTGTAAAAACTATGTGGTTTGCTTGTATCTTATTGAATTAACTACATAGAGTTTTGGGTCTACATTATACCACCATCATAATTCATGTAGCAAATCTGATCAGTTATTACTCGTACACATGTTTTTTTATCTTATAAAACCTCGATAAATGGCCTTTTTATGCTGTGTTTGAAGTATTAATTCTCTGGTGATACAAGAGCTCATGAATTACAGTCAGTTATGTGGAGATCAGCCTGAAAGATTGAAATTAATAAGTTATCCTTAGCTACCTTGTAAAAACTATGTGGTTTGCCTGTATCTCGCTGAATTAACTACATAGAGTTTTGGGTCTACATTATACCACCATCGTAATTCATGTAGCAAATCTCATTAGTTATTACTCGTACACAGTTTTTTTTTCCTTGTAAAACCTCCACATATGACTACTCCTGTGACATGCACTTCTCCGTTTTATTTGTTCAGTCGTTCCCAAGCACCAAGTTAAGATGCATATGAAAGTTCACTTTTAGATTCTGTCTTCCCATTATTTCCAAGGAGCTAAACTCACGTGAGGCTTGGTTTTTGTATGGCTCATGTAGAAAGGATTCAAGCATATACCAACACTTTACTCGTAGATGCTTTTTATATGTATATCCTGGTCAGAAGTTGCAATATGTTGCTGAACCTTATCTTGGGCCAGAAGGAACACTGTAAAAGTTTGTGTGCATTGGCTAGCTCATTTGTTCGGAATGGTTCATGTTTCCAGTGTCTTGTTTTCTTGCCACCATGATTTACTACTGTTTGTTTGTTGACTCCCACTACAGTACTCCTGAATAATTGTGGGCCGTCCATTTGATTAGATCTGATTGAAAAAGGTGAACTATTAATAGGTCATCCATTATTATTATTATTTAGAAAATAGGATAAATAAAAAATTTAGATCTCACCTCCGGTAGATGGCCCGACCTCGTAGATAGATGGCGGCAGTGGAGACAAATCAAGGAAGAATTGAACGGTCGCTCTTCATCCGCGGCGCAGGTTTATCAAATCAAGGCCAATTTGTTTTTTTTTGGGATCACGACAGCAGAGATTCATATGCATATCGATTTGTTGTGTTGTTTTTTAGAGCTTCCTTGCATTTTCTATTGTACCTTGTCATGTTTGTGGATCGATAGATGCGCTAATCACAAACGAGGGAGAGGAGGCTAGGGAGAGGGAGCTCGAAACAAAGAGAATGTTGGCCGTGCTGTGCGTAGAGAGCTGGAAGCAGTGGCGCAATTCGTCATGAGCGTCGAGAAGGCGACTACACCTCTGTTATCGTGCTCATGTGGGTCCTGGGCATTGCAAAGGGAGATGTGCGGAGCACGAGAAGCTACTACTCTAGCTGATGATGTTGTCGGGTGCTGCGCGCGAACCGAGCTCAGATGGGCTGGGGCTGAGTTTGCAAAACGTCATAGTGCCGAGGGCGGCGCACGAGAAGCTGCTACTCTAGGTGATGATACCGCCAGGTGCTGCGAGCGAGCCGAGCTCCGATGGGCTGGGGGCTGAGCTTGCCAAATGTGATAGTGCTGAGGGCGGCACTCCTGAAGCCTCCGACACTGGACGTTCTCCGCCGTAGGATAGAAAGACGTGGCGACCGGGGGGGGGGGGGGGGGGGTATGAGGGGAGAGCATACGCCAAGCTTAGCCCTTCCTAGCCGTGGACGGTGTGCTAGCATGTGTGCAACTTGAGTGTACGGGCGTTGGGTGCTGCAGACTTGGAGGAGCTAGATGGCGTGGACGGTGTTTCGTCCAAATGTGACATGATACTATCTTTTTGGTGATGGTGCATTCTTTCGATGGTATTTTGGAGAACAATGACCTTTTAATAGTATTTCATGGAACGCCGATCTTTTAATGTTATTTATGGATATGGCTATCTTTCGATGCTATGAGACCAATTTTCCTATTAGATTAGGTTTAATTGGAACAAGAAACATATTCTAACATAACAAATCACGCTCCCGTGATTTGAGAAACAATTTGAGGTGGAAACCGTAGGGATCACTGATGTAAACTGAAAGCATGATAGCTTGGATGGCAACACGCAACACATAATGAATTCATTGATTCGCGAGGTCCGGCATATGTCAGTACAGGTTGGATGGTTACCAAATCAATCGACTTACATGCCAAATTAGTTACTAGGGAAGATAGGAATGAATCTTCTTTGGTTGGACTACAGCTGCTACGTATCCCGGGTCGTTGCCCTGACGGACATGGCAGTCTCGCGTGCCGTGGTGCACGGCAGCTGGGGTGGATGCCATGAACGTGGCGCAATAGACATACCACTAGTCGAGCGACAAAAATGGCATGAACAAAATTATAATATGGTGAAGATTAGTAAAGCAATAAGTTCGAGCCACCTTAACTCTGCACAAATCACGACACATCCGATTGTAGGAGCCCTTGGAGGAAGAATCTGGTCTTGTGGCGGTCGACTCTTCGCGGTGTCGGATGTGCACGTGTAGACAGAGACCACATAGTTGGTTATTTCCCTTTTACATTTATTGTTTTGTCGCTTCTAAAATTCAAGGGCTCAGATTATTTGACCTCTTACCTCCTCTCCTAGGAGGCAACCGAACATAACCCTTGTTTGATACTCGTTACTTATTTTCGTTGTAAATTCATATGCATGAACTATGTTACCAAATGGGCAGCTGAAGGGGTTACATGTACAATGTAACATTTACACAAATCGTGGACAACATGACATGCAATATAATCAAAGTATATAGAATAATAGATTCAGGAGTAGGATCAGTCCCTGTTGTCATGGACTGTTCACCTAAACGGTTGTTTAGCCTGTTTGAACGGCGTTTAAACGCTACACACTAGCTTGCCGTTTGCGTTTAATCATCTGCTTAGCCCATTTAATGGGCCGTTTGGCCCGATTATTGGCTAAACGACAGGTGACCGACTATTTACAATTTAGCGTTTAGGATAACATTCATACTCAAGTTTGTTTCTGTTTTGCGATCCACACAATTCATTCATATCGACACACTTTGCTAACTCATGGGACCTCTATGTTAAGTTGTAATTACCGGGTGTCATTGCTCACTACTTGATGTTTTGTTTTTCAGAGGATGCCCCCTTTTGTTTTAGTTCTTATGAGTACACATATCATCCTTTTGCAGGTCGAATTGGAAAAATTGCGCCTCTTATGCGAGAGGGTAATTAAGAGAGAGAAGGTGAAGGTATGTATAGCTGGAAAGTTTACTGCTTATGTGGCGCTGAAAGTTGAGCTATATGAGTATATGGTAGTCATGCTTGAATTAGAAATACTCCATGGGACTATGGGAAGTGTATTCAATTTTTTATCCCACTGCATTCTTTTACTCAACCGTTGCGACCTTCTCCATGTATGGTGTTTTGATATATTTATTTCATGTTAAGACCACAGAATGGAATAACTATCAATAACCCTTTGAATAATTAGAGGTGCTTAGGCTAATTAGAGGGAGTTAAGGAGTAGGGGCATATGGGGTGGATGGAGGTCTGGGACACCTCTTGGCCTTGGACTTCACATACTTCATTTAAGCTAGCTACATACAGTAAATCCAAACACGGGAATTGGATTTTTGGCTTATGAACATTAGCTGGATGTTCCAATCAGCATAACCTAACACTCTGTTGTGTATGTCAGAGAGAGACGGTTTTGTGTGACCATGACATACTTGCCAAAACAAAGGACACTGTTGTTTTCTCCTACCTTGCATGTGGAGCAAGTTCAGGATCTGCGACTACATCAGTTAATAACAGATCATACAGTGGAACAGCGCAAAGATCTGATGATGTCACAGTAGACAGTACTATTTCTGGGAAGAAAACCATAAGGTTTTCTCTGAATAGCAGAGATGCTGAGAGGAATACAGCTGATAGCTCGAGGACATTGATATCATTCAAACGCAAGTGGAGTGAGAGGGGACTGCATGCTGGTAAGCAACTTCCACAAAGACCAGCTATTACCTCACAGAAACTAGAAGATGGAGAAACGAAGATAAATGATAAGAAGGTTTGTGCCTTTTACTCCTCTTTTCTGGTTTTCTTTTCTTTTCCTCACCATGCTAATTTGTGGAGCACATAACTATGCAACAGAGAGAAATGTTTCAAAAGGAGATTGTAATGACATCTGATCAAGCTTCTACACAGAATCAGCGCCTTCCTAAGGGTTATGTTTATGTTCCTCGAGATTCTCTATCTAAAGAGAGGCCATGGAATCGGAATACAGAGCCCCATAATCCACAAGAACCTGGTGGATAGGATCAATTGTGATCAAGCTGGTTCATTTCTCTCAAGGAAGGCCATAAAAACTTTTGGAAGCTTATTCTTTGCAACGGAAACCTCAAGCAGCAAACGTGGCTGGCCAATGCTATTGCCACTAGGGTTACAGCCAAGCAGTGATCTTTTCAGACCCAAGATGTGAAATGGTGCACACTGAATTATCGTGTGATGGTATGGCGTGGCACCACAACAAGACTGGCCCCCAACAGGTAACTCGGGTGATCAGCGGTATGTGTGAATTGACATGCCTGGGCTAATACCAAAGAGAGCCTGCCAACTGTATATAGGGGTTTTCATTTCCGAGCACAGATTTTGTAAAATTGCCTTGTACATACTTTATTTTCAGATGCTAGTTTAGTTATGCAGGAAAAGAAAAGGAATTACCAATCATTTTAGGTTGGATAAGAAAGGGAAACTACATCGGCCCGTAAGCTTGGTTCAGGACAAAATGCAGTGGTTGTTTACCCACAACATTGGACAGAAGCATTTACTCGATCAATGTTAGCTGTAAGGATGATGAAAGTGCCTCAAATTAAGGTGCTGTTACTGCTGTTCGGCTACTAGGTGGCGAGAGCCTTTCTGTTTTGGGGGAAATAGTGGTTTCTTTACTTATTCCAAAGGTCAACTGTTTTTAGAATTTAAGATAGTAGCAGTGGGGTAATTAACCTGTAAGTTATTAGGTTCAGTAAGGTAATGATAGTTTTTTTTAAAAAAAACTTATATATATGGGATCCTGATATATTTGATCTGAGACAGGCCTTTTCTGCTCGCCGTCCAGATTGCAGCATGTTTAGTCATCTGTTTCAGATTGCAGCAGTTCATATTTTCAATCTTTTTTCTCGAAAACTGGAATGCTTGTGCTTTAGCACATGAAATTGTTGCAAATTCTGCTGTGGCAATTGTTGTAAATGGCTGCTTGCGGGATGCTACGGCGCTGCCATGATAGCAGACAGCCATGTTTGTGGTACTCGAGAGTGCTAGATTATTGTGCCTGTTTCTCTTAATCTTGTGCGTCGTGTCCAACAAATTGTTGACAAACAATGTACTTGACGTGTCCGGCAATTTGATTTCTGTTATTAGCACATTTATGCTTCTTTTTGCTTGCACCAGTTTGACCGGATGAAATCTTACGCGGTTGCCCAAAAAAGCTGGAGCTAGTGACGTGACATCTTCTAGGATGGAATCGTTCAGGTTCTAACGACGTACACGAACTCGTACGGACGATACGTACAAGAACTCCTGACGATAGAATACACTCAAAACCATTGCTCAGCTTGAAATGCTAGGAGAGTTTCGTCCTCATTAGCCCGCGTACGCTACGTTTTCCGGGATGTACAAAGGGTGGAAGGCTACTGTTGGATCGTGTCCAGACACGTACCCTGGCCGGAACAGAAGAAATATCGACGGAACCTTCGGGGCACAGATGAGATGAGGTCAGGTCGGTGGCCGTGCGCCGCGACCTCAGGATGTGTGGTGCGGCCGAAAGCCACCGCTGCAGCGCGTGGAGAAAAGCACAGCAGGTACACCGGCTGTGTACGACGCAGCAGCCAAAGCAGATTCCATCGTTCCTTGGCCCGGCTCCCTGCCACTGTCCGTCGCGCTGTCCTTCGTCAAAGTATCCGGAAGCTTTTTCCAAACGCGACCGCGACCTTTTCTTTTGTTCTAGAAGATTTGGCAGGGGATTTGGGGGCACTGCAGTGCCGCCCATCTCATGGGGGCCTCAGGGGGTGGGTCAAAAAGCTCGGAGTCGGAGCACAAGCGAAGCCAAGGCCAGTTCGTCCTTTGGTGCCCTCGGCCTCGGTGTCAAATTGGCATCACATCCCACCCCACGTCCCTGCCCGGGATCGATGAACAGTGGCACCCAATGGCGGGGAGACTGGCGGAGGATTGCGTAGCTTTTCGGAAGGAATATTTGCTCGATTGCCCGGCCTGCTGCCGCTGTGGATGGTGGTGGTGGCTGGCTCTCGCTCGGTCGGGGCCCCCCGTCGCCGTCGCCCTCCTCGTCGCGTCGCGTGTGGCTCCGTCGCCCTCGCTCGCCGCAAAAGCGAGGCAGATAGCCCCGCAGATTCGGTGGCCAGTGTGCCGCTGGCTGGCGCCTCCGGAGGCTCCTCCGGCCTACCACCACCATCAATTCGAATTCGATCGACACACGGGCACTTCTCCGTCCTGCGCAATTATCTCCACTTCTCCAGGCGCGCGCGGCTAGCCGTCACTGTTGGGAACAGCCGAACAGGCGCTCGGCCGCCACGCGACAATGGTGTGCCCCAATCGTACACAGTCCCTGCCGAGTACGCGCGGTTTGGGTCTCACCTCGCCTCGCCTCCTCGGCCCGGGCGCCGGGAGACGCGTCCCGTCGCGGGGTCGTATGCAAGCGCGTGTTGTGTTCATCGGCAGGCCGGGCAGTCGCTGCGGGGACGAATGGGACGGGAGCCGTGCCGTGCTCCCCAGGGAAGGAGATGCCGGCCCGGCCTGTACCTTTCTTTCGCTTGCAAGCTACAGTACAGTAGCAACCCGCTAGGCGTGCGCGGAGATGCTCCACGCGCTCGCCTCGAGATTTTCTCGACCAGCTGAGGAATGGCCACGACTTGAAATCCGTCATGCCGCTTTCTGCCCGGAATCTAACCTCTCATCACCTTTATTTGCATGGAGTTAACCACTGAGAACCGCTTTGTTAATTACTACTCGCGTGGTGCCTAAGGCCTCGTTGGTTTTCCTCTGATTAAAATTTAGCCCTATCACATCAGATATAAACGTGTTAATTAGAAGTATTAAATATATATTAATTAAAAAACTATTACGTAAATGAGGATTAATTTACGAGACGAATCTATTAAGCCTAATTATACTATGATTAGATAACATAGTGCTACAGTAAACATATAATAATTATGTATTAATTATAGCTTAATTAGACTGGTTAGGTTCATCTCGTGAAATAGACGTGACTTATATAATTAATTTTATAATTAATTTATATTTAATACGTCTAATTATCACTTATTTAAAGCTTTAAACTTTAGCACCTGAATCCAAACACCGTCTAATAATCACTCGAGGGCTGCTGACAAGTTAACCACGCAAGGTTTTCTGCTTCGGCCCGGGGTTGCTTGTTTTTTCTACCGGGAAGGTGATACCCGTGCGGTTTCTTGCAGCCCTGAAAGGGGTAGTGAAAAACGACGAGGAGGTAGGCGTAGAGTTCGAAAAGGATTGGACACACCGTCCCCCGATTATTGGCCGCTGCAAAAGCTCGCGCAGTTTCGCAATGATACGCGAGGTTGATTGCGGGTCTTTGCCACTCGCGCGCGACATGGCAGGCTTGCTTTTATCAGTTACGTGGTGATGATGGGGCGTGCCAAGCAAGTACCAAAGCAGGCCGGCGTACGTACCATTCCGTTCGCAACTGAACTGACTCGAAGCTACCTCGTGCGCAATCGTTCTTTATCGAAGATAACTTATTTATATTAACTAGTTTATTAGTGGTCTAAAGTCTACTAGACACCTAAAGTAAAGTAACTCTTGAATATCACCCGTAATAGAGACAGCTCGATCTGTAAACTACTAAACTGGTAAGTGACAACTTACGTGTCGGTGTCGCACGCGTAGCCGTCGAACAGGCAGATCCAAATAATGGGTCTACAGATCGATCGAGCTAGTACTGTCAAGAAGGCGCCGGTAGGTGATCATGGGTCTACTAGTCTACAGTCTACCGTCCACAGCTAGCACGATCTAGTAACAGAAAAGGTCATGCTCCGTACTCCCCGTTAGCGCGTGGGCGATGGATTTGATGCCCCCCACGCGCGCACCAGCCATGCATGCCGCGCGTGGCGCCGCCCGCTTGCGCGATGAAAACAAACACCCGATGGAAGCACGGCCGAATCGTCCGAAATCCGCCAGGAAGGCTGCGTACGGGCGTGGCACTCGGTCAACCCACCGGCGGCAGGAGAAGTCTCCCCGCGCTCGTCCGTACGTCTCGGCTCGGCTCGGCAGTCGGCAACCAACAAGGACCATTTCTAGCTGCTGGACACTAGTAGTAGCTAGCGGCCGGCGAGAGAAAACGGGAAAAGAGCGAGCGCGTGGCTGAGGGGTCCCGGGCAAAGTGCATCAAGGAAGCAAAGCGCGCACTAGTAGCACACAAACCGGCCCCAACCAAAACTAACTCGCTGTCACGGGCTCCGCCTCGGCCGGGTGCCGCGCCGGGGTCAGGGAACGGGCGCGACCGCGACGGCGCCCTCGCGCACGCGTCCATCGTGCCGGCCCGCGTCGTCCTGCCTGCCTTCCTTCCTTATCTCCTCGTACAGGCACGGCGTACGGGCCCCGTTCGCGATGGATGCGTTGGTGCGCGCTGGGGCGTGGAATCACGCGACGGCAACGCGCTCGGCGCTACCACTAGCTTACTTGGCCCGGCTGGGAGGGGGATCGGATTATGCCGCCGGAGGTGCGCCGGGGGTGAAAAAAGGGTTGTGGTGTCTGCCGTGTGTGGTGCCAGTGGCGTTGCCGTCTGCGTGGGTCGTACGGTCTTGGTTTTGGCTGTTGGGGCGTAGAACGGCCGGGGTTTTGCAGCATAAGAAAAGTGGCGTGAATGGAAAGAAGATGAAAAAGGAATATGTGACTGGAATCGTGTAGATTTGCATTTGGGATGTCTGAGGGGCATGGGTTGTAGCTTGGTGGCTCATTTTCGTCCATATCCTGGGAAATGGAGGTAGGAGAGGACGGATTGGCTAGCCTTGACATGATATCCATATCCATGTATAGTGCGCAAAAAGTAAACGCATTTTCTTCACCTAGCTAGAAAATGGACCGGTGCATTTTTTTGTAGCTGTGTCAAAATGATTTTTGTATTAAAAACAAATCAAATTCACCTGTGAGTAAATGTATAGTATGCCCAGAGTTACATAGCCCAAAAAAAGTTATATGATTAGATTACGAGCAAATCTATGGGCAATGGGGCTCATCGCAGTGGTTTATAGAAGGAATACCATGCTAGATCAGTATATATTATCAATCTCTATGCGTTCGCTGTCATAGAAAGTTTATACAAAGCGCGTGTTCTAATTCATATATTGGGTATTGTTTACATCTACATCCACCTACAAAAGCATGCAACAGATACTCCCTACGTTCAATTTTTCTAACATTGACTGAATTTACAAAAAAAACAATATTAACATCTGTAGTACCAAATAATAAATACATTATCAAAATATCTTTCATGATGGATTTAATGTATTAATTTGATATTATAGTGTTCATTTTTTCTATAAATTTAATTAATATCGAACATGCATGTTGGACATAGAACAAAGTTAAAAGTGAAATATAATCTGCAACGGAGAGAGTAGAAAGCTGCTAGGACATATCATGTGATCATCATAATCCAAAGGCTCAAATAATAAGCCAAGATCACGAGGATATAGTATGAATAAGCAAAAAGATCCCGTCCAAAATGACAATCTACTCATGATGGCATGATGTCGTCCATATGAGAAGGACAACCATTTGCTAGGCACCTGTTACTTTCTTAAAACCTAGCTATACTAGTTACGTATCGCATCCGAAGTAGAAGAGTGCGAGCTGAGAGAGATATTCTATGGCTAGTCTCATTTGATTATATATCTCGCATAGAGACTCTTAAGCAGCCATTGAAAACCAGAAAACAAATAAACTGTGTGACCGTGGCCAATCAATTCAACCTGACCCGCCCGTGCCGTGTGGAGTTTATCAGGATGGGGGTGTTTCTTGTGACACAACTGACAACTCCTCTCGGATCATGCTCGCCACACTAGAACCCAGAGAGACGTATCAGCACGCAAACGTCTCGGAAAAAAAGTTGAGATTACATGCGTCGATCACTACCGTATGTACGTTGTGGTTTACAACTAAAATCGGCCGGAAATATAATATCTTCGGCCGGGTCAGCACCGATCACCACAGAAATGTACATGTAGTTAGTGAGGTATACTGTGCGCGCGCCATTGCTGTCATTTATCACATTGCTCAGCTCGTAAGAAACAACTAGAGGCGGGTTCCATGTTCATCGTCGTCGTCGTCCCGAAAAAGGAACCAAATCCAGAGGATTACTCCAACTTAGCCGCAACAAACGGATAGACGACCCTGTTCGTATCTTGCTGGATCATATCTTTGGCGACCGATCCACCAGTAGTCTCATCTGCCGACCCCACTCGCTCCATCTCCAGCCTGCCATCGTGGGGGCAGCACCAGCGGCACATCATGCATCTATCATGGATTGATCGATCGATCGCAGCAAGTCAACTGAAGCGGCGAGCCAGCGGCAGAGCGCATCGTCCCTCCCCACTTGCCGGGATCTCGATTCCACCACAAGCTAGCTAAGCCACTGGATCCGCTCGTGGCCCACGGATATGGGGAAGGAAAGAGGAAGACGAAGACGACCACACACGCACAGGCCGGAGGAGGAGGTCCCCGGCCCTGCACGGCGCGCACCACCGCCTTTCTTCTCCGTCGATCATATCGGTCCGGCCTCCACAGACCACGCAGTCCTCACTGTCACGGCGTCGATCGCCACCACACCACAACTGACGCGCGCGCACGACAAGCTAGCTAGCCCGACGCGATCGCACGGTGCCCGCCCTGACACTGACGCGACACCGCCCCGTCAGTTCACTGCTACCGGCCGGCCGGTCGAGAGCTTGGCCTAGTACGTGATGAGTGCGGTCTGTCTCACCCGGAGCTGAATGAAGGGCAAGCCGCCAAGGCTGCCTTGCTGCTTTCCGTAACAAAGGACGTACGTGCACTCGCACCCCAAAAGTCCCCACTAGATAGCCCCGCCCCGGCCCGTCCTCCCCTTCTCGAGCTCCCAGCCCCAGCTGAAACTGATCCGAGTCCTATAAAACCCACCGCGCGTGCCACGGTAGGGGTACCACACGGGCCGGGGGATTAACAACAAACTACCGCTTGCCTTGGCCTCTAGCTATAGCGGGTACGAGCGCCGTACTTGCACCGGTTGCCTTGCCTGCCCGGGTCGTCGTGCGAGAAGAGCCAGGAACGAACGAAGCGGGAACGGCGCACGGCGCCGGCGGCGTGCCGTTGCAAGGAGGAGGAGGAGATCGATCGACGAGACATGCAGGGGGAGGAGAAGAGGGGCAAGGTGAAGAAGGGGTGGCTGGCGGTGCGCGTCGGCGCCGAGGGCGACGAGGGCGGCTTCCAGCGGTTCGTCATCCCCATCGCCTACCTCTACCACCCGCTCTTCCGGCGGCTGCTGGAGGCCGCGCGCGACGCCTACGGCTACGACTACTCGGCGGGGCCGCTGCGCCTGCCGTGCTCCGTCGACGAGTTCCTCCGCCTCCGCGCGCTCGTCGACCGGGACACGCAGGCGGCGTCCGCCTCCTCCTCATCCTCGCACGGCCGCGTGCACGCCGGCGGCGGCGGCCACGGCCACTACTCCCTCTCCCCGTGCACCCGCGCCAAGGTCAGCTCCTGAGATGATGATTCATCGTCTACCAGATCGAGTCGAGCTTGGCTTCCATTCATGCATGCCGTGCGCGTGCGGAGACCGCGAGGAGTCCATCCATCGAGCCGGAGGTGTATAGAGAGGGGAGAGTTGTAGATTAGTCTGGGCCTCTGGGTGTGCTTCCTCTTTGATTTCGAGTTTTGCCTGGGTGGCCTTCTCTTTTCGCGTCTGATTTTGCAGATGCGCATGTACGATATACAGTATACTAGAATTTCACAGATGGATTGGTGTATAATTACTAGCTGAATTGACACTGCACACAGCTCTTCACGGCTTCATATACATACTTCAATTTTTTCTTCCTAATCGTTCCTTCAGATTCCAGCTAATTTAATTGTTACGCAAAAGAATACTAATTCCGCGGAGCTGATCGCTAACCAGGAGTGCAAACTGCGAAAAACGTGGAACAATTCCTTCAGCACAAGAGAACAGAACACCAATCAGAATCCGGAATCAAGAATTCAGGTTTCATTCTCAAATTGGGAGCGGCATGTCGTTCAGTGCTTGCAGATATCTTCTTCCCTTTACCCCTCCCGTCCATTCCCAACGTGTTTCAGAGCTGAACCATGCTAATCATGAGCTTCATGACCTGTCAGATTTGGCTCCTGACTTGTCGGATTAATCTCAACCAGCCGAGTGTCCTTGTGGAACTTTCGGTTGGGACTTCGTCTGCTCTAGTCGATTCATGTCATGACGAGTCAGAGAGAGGTCGACGAGGGGACGAACGGACAGACAACGCGCATCTCGCCGGGGCCTATTCAGGTGTATGAAGACGCCTTTCTGCCAGTAGGAGAATCGACTGCTTTGATCCCTACCACTTCGTGCTTAACGTGGAGTAATAGGCCATGGATCCTTCGATAATTAGACCACGAGTTGGCCGTAGCAAGTAAATGTCAAGTCGACACTTATGCATCCTGACGGTATTGATCGTCACTCGTCAGTTACAGTGCGATCGATAAAAAGGAAAAACAGTTATCTTCTGATTCCAACTCTGGATGGACACTTGAATCTTTTCAAAGATCGCAAGTAGTCCACCTTGAGCAACATCTAGCTGGCACTGTGCATGCAAGTTGATCTTCAATACTACTACTGTAAAAAATTCCTTCAGGCAAATCTCTTGCCGTTCTTTCTAAAAAAGAATACTGTAAAAAGCTGGAACAACAGAAGTCACTAGCTAGCTCTCTGCAGGTACTCTTTATAAGTGATCTATCCCGCTGTCAACTTGTACATGCACGTACCAATAATCTGCTCGCACTGATATATAATAAATCACAAAAGTATCATCCGTACGTACGCGTAGTTGAGCCCCCTTTTTTCTGGATTGACCACTAAAGAATGATCGGATGAGATTTACTAGCCCAGGAATCACCCCAAGTGCAGAACTCACTCGTTGCTCCACAATCTTCTAAACCCAGCTTTCAACTCCAACAAGAGTCAAAGAGCTCAAACCCGGCTCGCCGGTTCGTCCCCGGCCGGGTCGCTTGCTTTCACATGGCCTTTTAAGCTTTGTTCGAGCTTTTGCTTTTGCCAAAGAAACGATAATGGCCGCATTTTGCCGCCACTAGGTTTCGTTGGTTCTGATCTAAGAGGGAACGTTCTTTTAACTGCCGACTGGACAAAGCGATGCAGGGTAAAGACATCGGCAGAGGTGACAGCATTAGCTGCTACTTTAGTTGCCGCTGCTGCCCAAGTGGAGATCCGAATTTGGGACCCCGGCCGGCGTAGCCAGATGGCATTGGGCAGCCAATCTTAATCCGGGAAACGAATTTCTCCAGGTACCACTTGAATTTTTCTTTACAAAATCTGTAGTATACTAGTATTTAGTGCCGCATGCTGATGAAATGCAGGTGCTTAGGATGCTAGTAGCTTGACATATCGTTAAGGGAGTCTTCAATGGCCGGATAC
The DNA here is from genome assembly GCA_033239725.1 of Echinochloa phyllopogon. Lineage (NCBI taxonomy): Eukaryota > Viridiplantae > Streptophyta > Magnoliopsida > Poales > Poaceae > Echinochloa > Echinochloa phyllopogon. The sequence continues at coordinate 56,371,360 of BTCW01000010.1, forward strand.
GTAGCTAGGTCACTATACACCTAGCTGATTAAGATTTTTGCCCATACGCACTGCCAGAGAAACCTTCATCCGTCCGGCATGCCACAACACACTCAAGACTCGGTGCTAAAGGGTGCATCAGCACCGGGTCCAATGGCTAGGAGACCGGCAGGGGCAGGTGCGGGCAGGTGGGGACTCTTTAGCACCGGTTGATGACAACATCCGATGCTAAAATCCACCTATTAGCACCGGTGGCAGCTACCAACCGATGCTAAAGTGGCCAAGCGCATTTAGCACCGATTAAAGGCTACAGCCAGTGCTAATGAGCAGCACACATCTTAAATGCTGTAATTAAATTTCTCTGTTGGATCTTAGACGTTGTAATCTAAATTTCCCAACAGAATCATGGATGTTGTAATCAAAATTGAGTTATTTCTACTCTTAATCTCATTCTTTCTCCTATTATTTGTCTACTCCTCATCTTCTTTGTTTTTCTATTTTTGAAGAATAAAAACAAAAAATTGTTCTTCTTGTTCTCGAAGAACAGGGAGAGAAGATGCCATGGCGGAGAGGGGAGGAAAAGGGATGAGGAGTAAAAAAAATTTACACGCGGAAATCTTTAGCACCGGGTGATGTTTTTATCCGGTACTAAAGGATGCCTTTAGCACTGGATATTTGACCCGATGCTAAAGATTTACACTTTTAGCGCCGGAGTCTTAGCACCGGTTGAAAAATCGGTGCTAAAGAGGGTTTCCGACCGGTGTTAATGATGGTTTCTCTAGTAGTGACGACGGGAAGAAGATGAAAAAAAATACACTGTCTCTTAGGGCGTCTCCAACGACGTCGCTAAATCGATAGCCTACATGGAGGTAAGATAGAATAAAAAAGAAAATGTGTTTTTGCTAAAAAAAGGAAAATGTGTGGGCGCACTTTTGTGAGGTAGTCAGAGGGTGAGGATTCATTGGGAATGGTGCGAGCTGATAGATTTCCAAGTCCCTAGCGCGCTGTATTTTCAGCTTCTCTATTTTCCACAGAGGACCAAAAGCGGCGTCCGCTAGCGACTTCGCTGGTTGTTGGGATGCCCTCTCTGGCTAGCACTTTTTCCAAGCCTACACCACATGCACTTTTTAAAAAAAAAAACAAAAGCAGGACCGCTGCCGAAGATGTTGTTATTACATAACGAAGATGACACATGCACTCAATCTACAATGAAGAGACATGGTGATTGGTGAGATAAACTTTAGATAATATTTTAAATATGCCCGCGCAAACATGTATCATATCTTTTTTTAGCCTTCATTGTCATTTTGAAGTTGTCGGAGAAATTTACTTTTTTATTTTCAGAGGATGTTTAGGCGTTTAGCCTAAAAATGAGTTATAGCTCATGTCTTTAGGCATTCCTAGATGGGGTTGACAAAGTGGTTTAGAGATTTCAATTTTTCCAGGATATATGACCTCAATCATGAGTTTCTAGTAGTTATTTTTTATTTTCAGAGGATATTTAGCCTCAAGCTGTCAAGCATGAGCAACTCTTCGAGTTTTCAGCCTTTCTAGTTATTTTAGAGTAGTAGAGTTTGGATATTTTTCATATCATATCTAAATAGAAGCGTGAGGTATAGTGCATTATTTTTTGGCATTTAGTTGTTACGGGGTTGTCAAAGGAGATTGTGGGTTTTTTATATAGAGAGTATATACCTGACCTCAACCATGAGATGTAGTCCATGTTTCTCGACCGTCCTAGTCATTTTAAGGTTTGCCACAGGAGTTGAGGATTTTTCAACTTTTTAAAAGATATCTTGAAATAACATAGGTTATAGCCCATGCTATTTGTCCTTACTAGGGGTTATGGGATTCCCGAGGGAGTTTAAGGAATTTTATTTTTGTAGGATAAGTAGCCTAAATCATGAGCTATAGCTTATGTTGTTCGGCATTACTACTCATTTCGGGTTTCAGAGGATCTTGAGATTTTTCGCTTTTGGAGGTTATTTGGACGAGAGAATGAGATATATCTAATGATTTTCAACATTTCGAGCTATTATGAGGTTGTTGGAGGAATTTGGGGATTTTTTTATTTTTGGAACGTGTGACTCGGTTTTCATGTGACTCGGTTTTCATGTTTTTTTCTCTCTCTCCTACCTAACTCTTCTGCCACATCAGATTTTTACTTACTCATCAGTCTCATTAATTCTATAGACACCAGCTGACTAGGAGGGTTGGGATATCCTAACGAGTGGCGCTAGATTCAACCTTGACACGGCCCTCAAAGGCCAACGGCTTCCTCATTTGTTGGACCATATTTTTTGAGCCAACAAACTTTTCCTAACAAATTTTACTAAGAATTTAAGTATTGCTTTTTTAAAAACATATATTTTACATTTTTAAAACATTATTTATTTAATTTTTTCTAGAAAGTTATTTCAATAATATTTTCTCAAAGATTATTAAAACAACTTTTCTGGTCAAGTTATGTGAAGAACCTTTTATGCAATGTTTATGAATATAATTATCTATAAATGTTATATGAAATAAATTGCTAGTGTGCCTTTCAATTAGCCCTGTCAATTCATTGTGGTCTGCAGGCTAGCAAAATCCTTAGATTGCACAAGCTAGCAACATGTGCGTATCGTCTTTCTGCTGGAGGCAAGCCAGACAACACCATTGTGGCTAGAAAAGAAGTAAGATGTTATGGTTAGGGTTTAGAGGTTATAGAGTTAAGTGTTTTGGACAAGGTTCCATGGCTAGGAGGCTCAGAGGTATGGTTGTCGCCAATGGTTAGCTTAACAACAGTGGCAGATCGAGGACGGTGAGATGAGTTGCCAGGGACACCTCATACTAATACCATATTGCAGACCACAATATGTGGGTGGGGTCAGTGTCAAGGCGAGGAATCAAGGAGTTAGTAAAAAGCGAGGCGTAGGCAATAGTTGTGGGAGCTTAGGCAGCCAGCGAGGCGGTGATATCTAAGACGGTCAGGATGTTAGCGGTGAGGGCTAGTATCAGAGAGCACCAGTAGGATAGTCGGTTGCAGAATGAGGGATGCGTGGAGGGTATCTTTGGCACCAAGATATAATAGGGAAAGGAAGAAAGAAAAAGAGAAGGAAGGAACAAGAACAAGATAGGGAAAGACAAAGAGTTAAAAAACGATTGCTAAGCTATAGCTCGCTGGGTCGCGCGGACGCGCTTGCGCGCGACCCACTCGCGCCGCTGCCGGAGCCGCAGAAGAAGGTTAGGGCGGCGCCGGGGTTAGGGTTTTGGGGTTTTCTGTGGAGCTTTCGGTCGCTGGAGGATCTAGAAGGGGTTTGGGGGGGGGGGGGTGGTGATGGAAGCCGGGTAGAGGGCCGGGCGGTAAGGGCGCCGCCGGCCGGGCGGTGGAGGACCCTCGATGGGTAGTGCAGGCGGCAGGGGCGGAGGTGGCGGCGGAGGGCGCGACGACCGACGGGTTAGCGTCGGCGGCGGCGGTGGGCAACGGCCGCTGGAGCTGGGGCAGATGCGGGCGGCGGGGGCTTGCCGCGGCCACGGCGGTGGGTCACGCGTTATCCCAGTCCAAAAAAGATCTCTAGATCTGTCGGGACGGAGGACGAGGGGGGTGGCGGCGTGCCGAGAAGGAGGAGAAAGATGGGCCTTCATAGACCTCAAAGCCGTCGCTCATACCTGGCTTCCGCAATTTAGATAGAAGCCCCCGTTCATACGGGAGAAGAACGACGACATCAATAGTTACTTCATCCGTTCCAAAATGTAGGTCATTTTGGCTTTTCTAGATACATAGATTTTTCTATACACCTAGATAAACATCATGTCTAGATTTATAGCAAATGTTACGTATCTAGAAAACCCAAAACGACCTACATTTTGAAACGGAGGGAGTACTTTTCTTTTGTTACAGTATCTAAGTGAAATTGAATTATCAAAAGAGAATGTAGGGAGTAACTAGAAAAAGAAAGAAGATAAGGGCTATGATAAATGGCTTCTTCAACTTCTTGATAAGTTGATGGGTACGATCACAATATTCGGATAACGACCACGTGCATGTGGCGGCATCTTAGTGTCATAAATGCACTTGCTAAAGCGTGCTTATCACTCTTCAAACGGAGCAATTCGCGATGGGCAGTAGCGTTATCACTCCGTCTTACAAGTAGCGTTATTCTTCAGAAAGCACAAAGCACCTAGCCAGGCTCCGTCGGATATTCTTGCGAATTGCCGATCGATCGCCCTCGGCACATCTTGGGCCACCGAGTCAACATTTCCAACCCGGCCCAGATGCCATGCTATGGTATGGTCCTCCTACTCCCGATGGATGGCTGGCACTTTGCAGGAATGTGCAATGCACAATGAATTGTCGTAGTCTGGTCAAGGACGTCTTGGAAAAATATGCAGATCAGCATATCACAATGTGATACTCAAGCCAAGTAGTTGCATACTGTGCTCAGCTGAAGCTCCATTGTAAGACCAGGCGTCGCCTTTTCTCCTTTTCTTCCTTCATTAGTCCTCTTTGGTTTCAATATCACAGATAAGCAATGGGATTGATTCGACGAATAATCCTTAGTGCAAGCATTTGAGCCGTTACCGAGAAATTTATTCTGTGGATCCAGTAAATAAACAAGGCCGTTCCAGAAAAGCAGCGTATCCAGGGTCGTCCCATGTGATCAAAGAGGATAAAATGGAGTTCCTGGATGGTTTGCAGACAAGAGGAACACCAACCACTTTCCACATCACAATAGGTCCATATCTTTGTACAAAAGCTGCAAAGACATCTTCACAGATGCTGCTTAGGCACGACAGCCGGTGAAATTTTGCGAAATAAAGTCAGAACTCGGAGGTAATGATACCCCTTGGTGCTTCAAAAGCATTGCCATCATCATACCTCTCACTTGCCTGGCTAAATCAGGCTTCCAGTTTACTACACTACAGGAGTTACAGCAAAGAATTCTTCACATGGTGATTTACTGATTCACAGCTGCAAGTAGAAGACTATGCAAGAAATGAAAAAGGGTAGAATTTGGCGTGGTTTATCCATCGAAGGAGCTTCTGAAATGCTCCCAGCAGGGCCATTTGCCTTAGAGACTTTCGGGAGTGTGAAGGATCCTCCTTGCACCGGAGAGGCTGGTGAGCCAGATTCAGGCATGACTCCACCAGCTTCTGCAGGTCCTGGGGCTGATAGCGGAGGAAGATATGTCGAATCATGGTTCACAGTTGTAGGTGGATCCGTCAGTGCAGGAAATTGATGTGGTCCTGCATGAAGAGACATTCAGGAACAGGAAGTATGTCGAAGTAAAGTTGGTATGCTGACCAAATGAACAGAATAGGATAGCACATGATCATAAGCAGAACAATAAGAAACACTGAGTAACCATGAACTGAGCATATGCTAGCCAATTCCCCGATGTTTAAGTTTTAAATACCACGCCATATATATAATATTGAGCAATCTGACTAGTTAATTTTTTATGCGTTCTTTCATCGGTTACTTCAAGAATACTGCTGTGATTGTGAATATCTAGACACAAATGTGATGCTGTGACAGATGTGTGCTTCACTGCCTTGGCACCCAAGTCTGCAGAGGCAGTAACAATAATTACCTGGGCACCTGGGTTGGAGACCTGCGCTTAGCCTGACAAGAAAAGAGTAAGTTGTAATCTTGATACTAGTAAGTGGGAACAAAATGGAAAACATTGGGCAACATGTTGCTTACGATGCAGTAATAGTTCCATTAACAAAACCTCCGTAATTGCAAGAAGAAACATTGCATCCTGCACTGGTTGGACGGGTGCTCATATTGCCAAGCATCACATTGCTGTTAGGACACTGCATGCTTGGACATGATCCAGATAATGAAGCTGGTGTGCAATATAAACTGACAACAGAAAACAGGGATAGTGGCCGAAAAGTTAAATTCAGCAGTAAATCAACAAACAGCTGAAAAGAACGAAATGAAACTAGCTAAAATTTACTTGAGACTGCCTGGTCCACAGCTACACTGCACACAGTTGCCAGCAGTAAGCGCATAAGTTCCGTTTGCCACAATCAATCCATGGTCTGAAGCAGATTTCGGAAATGCAGATGCACATGCTGACACAGAAACAAACAACCATCATCAGAAAAATTGTTGGAAAAGGCTGATATTAAGAAGAGAGCAAAACAGAAGGCCTGCAATCGCAAAATCAGTTGAACACAAGGGTGTGTCCATAAACATAGACATGTACTAAATTACCGATCATTCACCACAACGTGGTGCTTACTCTTTTACTGGGTACACATCTCCAAAAATCAAAAGAGTAAATAACAAAACAGCTGAACATATGAACATTCAGAACAATCTGCTACATATGCTAGCTTACCAGCTAACTGATTCGAAAATTAAAAAGCGGCAAAAATTCCAACTGTAGTACACGGTGCATTCATTTGGGACATGGACTAATGATATGTTAAGAAAAACTTTCCATTCACCCGACACTCAAATTACATACTAGTATGCATTTCCATCATATTATTCTGCTCTTGTTGATTTTACTGAAATGTGAAACATTATAGCTATGGTAGATGTAATAATGTTCATGGACATTATTTAATTACAGCCAACTGAGGTAGTTATGGAAAAAGATTTTGCTCTGCCCCAAATAAAAAAAAATTGTAACTCAAGATACTTCTGGAACCCACGTTAGGGTACTACTTTACTCATTAATTAGTTCTTCAGAACATAACACAGTGGCTGAACAACCTGTAGGCTTATTTGCAAAGTTTGGCTAAAACACGAACGATGACTTCCTTTATCCAATTTTATCTCCAGAGTTGCATCGACCTGCAAGGCTGAAACTACCTAATACCAACTCTGTTGTGTCTCATAATGCCATAAAAAAACTCGCAAAGACCAGATGCACATTATGTATGAGGACATTTCTAGTAAATTCACACTACATGGCGGTCAAGTTCAAATAAACAGATGCAGCAAAGACGATCAATGCAAGTTGCCTATTCTGACCGCACATGAATTCGTTTGGGATTATAGTAGTATGTACCTGGCAACGGGATCGCGAGGATGTCGCCCGGTGCGGCCACCGGAGTGCCCATTGCATTCACATTCATGACATCCGTGACGGTGGTCTCGTAGGTTGCGGCAATGGCGGGCACGGTGTCCCCGACCTGCACGACGTAGGAGAGGTACACGGCGGGCAGGTTGTTGTCGGAGGAGTTGAAGCAGACGCAGGGCAGCGGGACGACGAGCTTCTGGCCGGCGTCGAGCGGCGCGTCGGGGTCGGCGGAGGCGAGCCCGTTCTCGCTGCGGATCTGGTCGGCGGAGGCGAGCCCCGCGAAGACGACGTCGGCGACGGTGGCGAGCGTGTCGGCGGGGCGCGCGGCGTAGCGGACGGACACCGACCTGCGGACGCCGTCGGCGCAGGAGCAGCGGGTGGGCACGCGCACGAAGAGGCCCATGGGCAGGATGCGGTGCGCCGCGCCGGGGGCCCCGAAGTCGAGCGCGTTCGCGGCCAGCAGCGCCGCCGGGTCGGCGGCGAAGAGCGCGGCCACCTCGGAGACCTTCATGTCGGCGTAGAGCGTGTAGCCCAGCAGCGCCGTGCAGGAGTCCGACCCGGAGCACGGCTCGATCGTGGTCTTCGCCTCCGCGCGGTTTGGCGCCATCGACACCACCGCCACCAACGCTGTTGCCACAGCCGCCGCCACCACGAAGCCACGCGGCTCCGCCATTCCTTCCTTCGGGCGTGCGAGCTTGGACTGTGGAGCGTGTGACTGTACTCACTACCACTCCGTGGGCGGGCGCAGGGAAGCGTGGTTTGTAAGCCGGTCTGGGGCGAACCGGGCGTGGGACCGTCGTGTCAGCGAGACGTTGCAAAGCACGCGTCGGTGTCCGGCGAGTAATGGCGGGAGGGAAGAGGAGAGGAGAGGGGGGCTTGTTTGCTTTTGCCAGCGCTGGGAATCTGTGCCAAGCTAGGGGAAGAGGGAAAGGTATCAGAGGACGCAGGGTCTTTCCCGCGGGGACTCGGCTTGCGTCGAGGATGCCTCAATGACCGGTGGGACCTGGAGTTTGCTTGGCCGACGTGTCATTTACTGTGGGGGTGTGGTCTCGATGAGATGGCGGGATCCGTTGTTTTTTAAAAGAGGACGGAGCCACGCAACGGTCGGCGACTCGGCGGCGAGCGGAACAGGGGCGCTATACGGAAGCCGGTCAATCAGCTGGCTTCCGGTCCCCACGCCTTCTTCTTCCTCCTCGCCGCACCGCCCCGCCCCCGTCCCTTCCGCCACCGCCCTGGCCGGCGTCTGCCTCGCCGTCGCGCTGCCCGCCCGTTATCCACCCCCGCCACACGCCCCTCCCTTTCTAACCCGGGCTCACCGCCCCCGCACAGCCGGTCCTCGCCCACCGCTTGTCCGGCCCCGCTCGGCCGAACCCTAACACCGCCTCGCCGCCGGCCTTAGCCACCACCCACGGGCGGCGGCGCCCTCGCCGCTGTCCGTCCCCGCTTGCCTCCCGACCCTCCGCCTGCCGGCTCCAGCCCCTCCGTCGACGGCGCAGCGCCGCCCCTGCCCACGAAGAAGAAGAAGGGAGAAGGGATCCGACGGCTTAGTATGCGTAGCACGAATCTTAAACATTGGAAGCTAGGTGGTCCAAAAAATTTGTGGAACCTATATAGGATTCCCGGCGGAACAGGGCAACGGCAGCAGAGAGGTGGTGGCCCGCCGGCCCGTCAGGAGGACGGGCCGCGTGGGGGTGGCAGGCCGGAGAGGAGGGGACGACGGCCGCCTTGACTGCCGTGCTGACTGATCGCCATCTCACGGCCGAGCAGATACGCTTGTGATCTCTGCGGATTTCACATCCTTCTTCCTTCGGCTCTTGGTACAACTTGGGCCGTTGAGTGTTTCGATCTTGTCGTCGTTTCTTCGGCTCCCGCTTGCCAAGCCAATCAATTTTCAAGTGCACGGCCCGAGCCAACAACAATATGCACAGGCTCCGCACGGCCCGCAGGACGTCAATTAGAAATAGTACGTGGGCCGATGAGGGCACCGAGGTGTGGGCCTGGAATCTTACGATGTTCGCCCACCCATCATCATCTGAGGTACAGTAGTTGCATGGGCTGTGTGGATAGTGGGCTTGGATGGGAAGTGTTGGATAGTGGATAGTAGTTACGTTTGGTTATCCGTGTGGATAGTGGGCTTGGCTAATAAGGCCTCAGGAAAACACTTCCCATCCAACACGTTTGGTTATCGTTTTGTTTTTTTTGCAAAATAAAATAAAATGGCGCGAGTAACACTGTAACAGCTAGAAAACTCTAGCGTCCCAGTAGTCTAAGATCACTTCAGTTCCATGAAGCGTGGGCATCCCTGATGATATTACGTCTTCAGTTTTTTTTGAGGATTTTTTTTACGAACGCTATGTGCGATGCTAGTTTTTTTTTTAGGATAGATCGCTGATGATGCTAGTTCTTTTTTTTTAGTATAAACCGTGTATCAGTGTACGCAGCACTGGGCAGGTCGTGTCCCAAGATGTTTGACCTATAGCTTCCGAGCCAGGAGCACGCATCATCTGAATCCTACGGCTAGGCATACGCCCTGCATGCAGGTGCCAGATGGGATCAGATATTGCAGACACACCTGTGGAGACAAGACCAGACGTGAGCAAGAAGCCGGGATACGAGGACGTGACATCAAATTCTAAAGCTTTTCTTTTTCTCCGCACCTATTCGAAGTTGCCCGCGAATGACCCCGATGTCAGAAAGCATCCAAACGAAACGAGTGGTGTATGTATGGTATTGTACTATTAGTACAGGGCACAGCACTATAGTACGTAGCTAGTGTTCGTCCCGTGTTCAAACCTCACTGTTCTCAGATGAAAACTAAACACGAGCAGCGCAAAAACGAAACAGAGAGAGTGAAAGAAGGTTTCAGCCGATCCCGATACGGTTGCCGGCGTCTTTTTCGCCGCCGCAACGTCCAATTAGCACACTGCCGCCGCCTGCTGTAGGTCTGGTTTGGGGACAGGCAAGGTATGGGCACGGCACGGCACGAATGGAGGTGAGCGCGTGTGCGTCTCGTCGGAGCGGCAGCATCCCAGTCAAATCTATCACCCTCGATGCCTCGACTAGTCTGCTTCTCACTCGCGCCGCGAGTGATGCAGCCGGAGAGATCACTGTACCTGATGCAACGGCAGTGTTTGGATCCCTTGCTCGTGACTACTCCCTATGGTTTTTCTTCCTAGCTTGCTAGTAGCATACAGAGTCGAACGAGCGTCAGCCAACAGCCATCGTGCAACTCAGCCGCCGGGCTGCTCTCGATGATCAGGTCCAAATGTACATACGTCCCATGTACAGTATAGGCACGCATCTTTCGAAGAAAAAAATGAACGCACAAGTTTGATGATTTATTCAATTAGTCATCGATATCAACAAACTAAACGGCATTATGCAACTGATACAATGCCAATGGGGAGTATGCTGACCACCGATAATGAAATGGTGGGTTCTGCAGAGAGGGGGAGGGCCGGTCGCTCTCGGGGAGAGAGCGACACGGGCGGATCCCTCGCGCTGCCACCGGCAGCCCAGGCCTCTCCGCGCATCCCATCCCCCCTCCGTCGCCCGAGCTGCTCGCGCCCTCGCGCGCGGCCATGAAGACGATGGCGGAGGGGCCCGTCCTCTCCTTCCCTCCCTCTCCCCGCTCTCATCTGAGCCCCCTGCTCTCGAGCGTGTGGGCTGTCGTGGCTCCTGGAGCCAGTGCCAACGCGTTGGCCTCCAACTCCACCGGGGGGCGGATCTGGGGGGGGGGGGCGCCCCTGGATCGGCGCGCCGTTGACCGGCGGCCGGCCGTACCGTGGCTTTGGGCCGTCGCTGCTCAAGGTTGCGCGGGCGGTCGCGGCTCCTTCCCGCCGTCGGCTCTGTGCCCCCGGGGCGGTCGGATCTGGTGGTTCGGCCCCTAGGTTTGCGCCCCAGGCTCCCACAGATGCTGACCGGAGATGCGGGCTTCGGTGGCGTGGCGGTGGCATCGGGGGCCGTCGTGATGGCGGTCCGGTGTCGAGGCTACGACGTGTGGCTCGCTGCTCCGGTCGGGGTGGGTTGGCGTTTCCCTGACGATGGCGGCGTATGGGGAGGCGTCGGCCCTCATCCTGGCTCCGCCCTTGGCGTCGTCGTCCCTGACGAACCGACTTATGGTGATACCCTCCCGTCTGTGTCCTAGTTGCTCCTTCGCTTCTCGGTTGTAGGGTCCATGGTTCTGTCTTCAACTGGATCTACTCGGTGTCATCCCATGGGGGGGAGGGGTGATGTTGGGCACAGGTGCTTCGCGGTTCACTCGGCATCATCCCCAATTGAGGGTGGGTGGCCTCCGGGTCTTTGGTGAGTTCCTGATCCCCCGATTTCGTCAGAGTTGGTGGTGGTTTTAGTTCTTATGGGGCCCTGCTCATTGGTTTTGGCGACGGTGGTGTGAATGTTGTTCGGCGGTAGTCGTGTTTGGCCTGGTGATGCTGAATCTTTGTGTGGTGAACCATAAGTGAAAGCTTCGATCTGGCGGGCAGGATCGGGTAACGATGTTTCCCTGTTGGGGGCGTTGCTCTTGGTTTATTCCATTTGGCAGTTCGCTGAGGTCTCCAAGGTAAAAACCTAACGTTGGCGCCGGCTAAGCGCATTTGCCTTCCTGAAGGCATTGTTTGTAGAGCCCCTTCGGGCAGCCCTGATGTTGGTGCTTTGGACTCGACTGCCGATCTGATCTTGCCGGTTGTGTGATGGATTCATGGTGTTTTAGGTTTCTGCCTAGAGTTGTTCCGTGCAGTCTCTGGCCTGTCACCTAAAAGGTCACGTTGCGGAATTGTAAGTAGTTGGGTTATCAGCAGACTTGTGCTTCATGTAAAACTGATAATCCCGGTATCTTTCGCTTTATATATAAAGCTGGCTAAGGCCACTAGAAGTATGTTGATCACTCCCTCCATTACTTTTCTGTCAAAAAAAAACTCCCATCATTAGTAGTAGATACTTACATTTTGGACGATGTCTAGTCATACTTTTAAAACTCTGATTCTCAAATACGTTTTGTGACACCACACCCACATCAATGGAAAACATGAAAATTGTTTGCACATTTATAATGTGCTAAAAAGTACTTTTGCGATCTCATAAATTAATTAATCTTCAAAAAATGTTATTACAGAAAACAGAAGACCCTAAAATGTCAAAAGCATGGAGTATTTCATTAAGAAGGTCACACGATTTTTTTATATTTTGGACATGTATCCTTTTGAACTTAATTCAACTACCAATAACATTTTACACGTTTAAGTTGGAAACCCTACATGAGTGTACATTAATTTGTCTAAAAAGTGGTTTCACAAAATTTAATCGAACTATCACTGCCTTTAATTTGTCCAAAGTTTGCACAGAGTGGTTGGTTTTCATCCGATACGTTGCCAAATAATAAAGAGGTTAAGACTATGCTTTAAGGACGATATTAGTGACCTGATGACGAGGGAATTTCTACATGTCGCAGTAACATCAAGACAAGTCATGAATTAAATACAAAACTCGATCAACTTTTGATGAATAATGTACACAGTATACTGAAAGTGCCCGACTGCCCGATTGACAATTATTGGAGGGAACCCTAGCGACTGGTCTTAGAAATCAGTTGTATGTACGGAGTATATGTATGTATGCGCGCGCACGGGGCACGCACAGACCGCAGGAAAAACTGTCACAGGTAGCTAGCCCGTAGGTAGCTATATGCCAGCATTGTTCAGTACTAATAGTATGCATATACTTCTTCTCTACGAGCATTGCGTTGAGCGACAGTCTCAACGGCACCTCTATATACAAACCGCGAGGCGGGACTCTCGGTCAAACTGAACACGCTGGGCATATGTACGGTGGTATATACGTGCAGGGTTTAACTTGTGACCGTTAGTACACGCACGCACTGACACACGTACCATTTCGGTCTCGCTTGACCCGTTATCTTAGCTGGTGAAGCCATCACATCAAGGGAAAACGTACAAGCAACGTACTCGCGCAGTTGCAAAATACAAGCAGTAGCTCATGAGCTAGCAGATGGATCAACCGATCAAGGTCAAACGTACCAAACTGGATAAAAAATGTACTACTTCAAAAAATGTAGTACATTAATACCTAGAAACAATTTCATGCAATATCTATGAGGATATTGTATTATTTATTTCGAATAATGTATACGCATGTATTACACAGAAATATTTTTCCTCATAAATTTAATAGTAACAATCTTGTTATAATCTAAATTATAATAAAGAAAAATGTATATATATTTCCCTCATGAATCTAATAGCATCAGTTTTGTTATGATCTAAAAATTAATATGATGTTTCGGATATTGATGACCAAACATAATATAGAAAAAAATTGACTAACAAGCAACGCAATAACATGTTTTGGGATTGGAGAAAATCAAGCCACTTTGTAAACATTATCTTTTAAATATATGTATTTTTACCGTAATTGTTTTTAAATATCCAGAAAATCTACATCGCCGTGTCTACTTTGTCTCATCCAGCGGCAAGATGTACCCACAAACCCTATTTCCCATTTTGAACTCACGATGAAGATGGAAGAGAGGAGCAAGTACATAATAGTGAAGCATCACTACAGCATCAGTGTGCACAGGGGCCCATGATGTGCTACATCACAGCCACTGGCCGCCCACCCATCGGGGGTGTGCCATTACCATTTATGCCATGCAACAGATGACATGCTACCGAAAGCCCCTTTCTCCTGACTCTCTTCCTATCTCTTGTAACCTCTCAAAGGCTCAACCCTACTATATATATATATCCTACAGCATAGAGCTACATACATGCACACTACTGTTTTCTGCTCTTCTTTTGAACACGAACAAGAACAAGGACATAAACGCACAATACAAAGACATATGTACAACAGCACAAGCACATCCGTATAATTCCAAAATGAAGATCACAAACACATGAGTACCTAATGGTCTATAGTAATAAGCTTCTTTCTGGAACACGTTAATACGTTAAATATCCATGCCATACACACGGCTGCATCGGTCTGCATGCATGTTTGTACGTGCGGGTGCGAGGATATGGTAGAGATGGCTGCACCTATGCTCCGAGCCTGACCAATAAGTTTATTATCATTGAAGGAAGGCAGCAGAGGGGCCATTCCGCCATTGCATATATTTGCATGCCAGGGCACAGGACACAGGCCGGGAACAGCCGCACAGGGCAGGGCTCCCCTCTTTTCTCTGCTGTCACACTCAAGAAGGACCCGTCCTGGATGATCAGTAGTGCACTGTTGTTGGAAATGACATGGGGAAAGAAGTTTGCCAACCGCACGGCCGATGCCCTTGCCCGGCCGGACGGCCGCGGGCAATTATGCCCGGCCAGCACGGCAGCGTTGTTCCTACCGGCCTAGTCGCTGTCTCAAATGATTGCATAATCATATATGCAGCACCATGTAACACTGCTAACCTAGCCCTAACGTCGTCAATTCAACTAGTAACACACATGGGTAGAAGATAAGATACAACTGGATCAGTAGCGCCTAGTCAGCAAGTGAAGGGCATTTGTGTTGGCGATCTCCAGGCTCTCCGCACATCGCCGTATGCACCTGCATCAAAGCGGAAGAGATCTGGTGCTGTACGTGAGAGAAAATGAGCCAGCTGAGATGCAGAGCTGCTCAATCTTGTATAAAAACTAAGAATTCTTGCGCTGCTCAAGATAGGTTAGCTTACTGATGTTTTGCTTTGGCTGCCGACAGCACCGGCCGAGATCTAATGGTCGACGAATGCCGCATGGTTAAAGGGACTGAAGCCTGGTCCGAAATCTCCTGTCGATTACTCCGGCAAGGCCAGAAGATCGATATCAATCAATCTCGACCGGAGACCCCGAGCCAGACAACAATCCCCTTAACCTAATCCAAGCATATGAAGCGGGCGTACATGGAATAATCCTGCGCCGCGCCCTCTCTGCAGCACTACTTCATGTACATGTTTCTAATCAACAAGCTGCTAGGTAGCTGATAGATGATGAACTGCTGATGAGACGCCATGGATGCACCGGCTTGCGAGGAATGAAGCCTGGTCCGACGCCTCGATCTGTCCGGCAGCAGGAAACGATCTGCAAGCTAGGACGCGGATGCCTCGAGCCAGCCAACATTCCCCACAAGCCCCCATGACCAACGAGAGCTGATGAGCTGAGAGCAAGATGTGTATGCAAGTTAAGGCAGTGATGCATGATAGGAGGAAATGGATCTGACGAGTACTAGTATATATAGAGGGAAGAAGCTAGCTAGAGGGAGCAAGTTGCAGGATGGTGGAATAATGGATGGAGGACTTGCACATATGGTAGGAAGGATGAAGAAGGCCGGGTGAGGGTTTTTGAAGAGGGAGAAGCAGCTGGGGTAGCAGGGAAGGGGTAGTGAGGACTGAGGACTGGAGGGGCACTAATGGCAATTTATGGAGACATGCCCCCATTTGCCACAGGGGGTGCCCTAACGCCTATTAAGTGCACTACCCTCCCTTCTTCTCCATTACGTTGCCCGATCGAGGCGCCAGTGAGGGATCTTTGCACCTCACTTTCCCGGGTCAGAGAAGGAGAGCACTGGAGAGCACTTTGCGCCAGTGAGCTACCTAGAAAGGTGCACTGGACTGGAGTAAAAACAAGTGACTCCAGTGGTGATTTGAATTCCCACAGAAATGCCTCGTGAACTGTACCCACTCCTCCCTTAACTCTTCAGGTAAAAGGCTGTCCGGAATGTCTCTAACGTGCTCGAATTGGGGGGGGGGGGGGGGGGGGGGGGGGGGGGGGGGGATTTGCTAGGTCCTGCCATAATTTAAGCCCCAAAATATTCATGCACATGATGTTGTGTGCTATGATTTTTTTTATTTGTTGCTAGACTATAAATAGCACACCCTTTAAAAAGAAAGAAAAAAGTTCAAATCACTACCCTCAAATATGGCCAATATCATCATAATGCCATAAACTATATTTTGGCTCAGATTACTCCACAATTAAGTTAATTGGTTCAATCTACCCTTAATTAGAATTTGTTTTTTTGTTTCTCCCTGCATGAGTGTAGTTTCAAGTTGAAATTTTGCTGAGTGATGAGAACATCATATATTATTTTCAAAAAATATATTATATGTTTTGTCATTATTTTTAGGCTATGACATTTAGGGTCTGTTTGGTTCAGTTCCCCCACTTGCCGTAACGCAAGTGCGGCCGTGCCGCAATTTCGGCGAAGAAAAAGATCGCCAGACTTTTGGCGAGTTCTGCAGCATAAAACACTATGAAGACGCCAGAGAAAATGTGGCAAGCCAAACGTTGGGAAACAAAGCAAACAGCGGCGAACCTCAGGCGCGACGAGCTGTGGCAATCTCTGGACGTGAACCAAACACAGCCTTAATAATAAATTGACCGTAGCGATACAAATGTATGAAAAATAAAATTGAAAAAAGTATAATACATTTTTCTAAAATATTTTATGATGTTTATTAGTAACCTACAGAATTTTAACTTAAAACTCTACTTATGTATGGAGAAAAAAGATACATTTACTAGTGAAAGTAATTTGAACCAAAATATAGTTTAGAGTTATCCAAATACTGGCCATGCTTGAGAATAATGGTTTGGATTTTGGTCACTTAATTTAATTATCCCATGTCAGTAGATGAAAGCAAGTGTAACTTCAAATCAATGGTGCATTGTCCATGACCGTTCTCTTTGGATAGAATTGAAATGCTACATTCAAGAATGTTCTGCTGCTTGTTTTTATTTTGAAGCTTATTTCGAGACCATTGTTTGGTGGTCTCGTGAGATGCACCGATTCAGCAGCGCAATGAAGGCTGTGGAATGTCTGTGAAAAGCTTGTAAGAAGATAGACCTCATAATTACCACGCCAAATATATCGTGCCAGTCCTGTTTCGTGTTTACTGCTCTGCATTTTACTGCCCCAAAACTAAGGCCTTGTTTAGATGGCTATTTTGGGGTGGGGATTTGGAGGTTTGGTGTCACTTCGTAATCATTGGGTCACTGTAGCATTTCGTTTGTATGTGTGAAAAATTGTCCAAAAATTGATTAATTAGGCTCAAAATGTTCGTCTCGCAGAGTACAACAAAACTGTGCAGTTAGTTTTTGATTTCATCTACATTTAGTACTCCATGCATGGGCCGACATTTTGATGTGATGAGAATCTTCTTTTTGTATAGTAAACTTTAGGGTTGCTTTTGAGAACTAAATAAGGGCTAAAGGTGTTGTACAGTTGCACTAGTAGTAGACTATAGCTAGTATAGGCAGCTCAAACTTCTAAACGTTGTCTTCTTGGAAAGAATGAAGTGTATGAATGAGACATCGGTGACTTGACAGGAGCTAAAGAATCCGAGTGACCTTCGGGGCAAGCTAGCTAGCTTGGGTCAGGAAAGCAATGGTAATTGCATTGCCAAAATGTCAACGTCTCTCAAGAGGTCACACTTGGATCATCGAATTGGGCTGAAGAAATGATAGCATAAATGTGGACTGGTACAAACATAATATATAAATGTGTGCTGGTACTGTACATGTCGTGCAGTATTCAAAATTTGAAAGGTTGATGTACATGACAAGAGCCTTTGCCACATGCATGCACGATCTGAATTCTGAAAACTGCAGGCTACACGTCGTCGATCCTACTCTGAATCAAACGGTCGAGAGAGGGTGTAGTAGTTTATGCACGGTTGTCCCCGGTCAACCACACAGGATTGACCATCCGTAGAGCTGCGCACAGTGTCTTCGGCCCCCCACGTAGTAGAGCCCGACCAGAGCTCGCGATGATCACACCTTCATTACCTGTTGATTTGCTCTGGCCCCTCTCCCTGGCACGTGCCACATGAGAGGAGTACTGGGCTGGCCACTGGCATGGTGGTAGCAGCTACACTCCTGCATGATACTGAGGCTAGGTCAGGGTCAGCTCGTCCAGTCGAGCTGAGAGCTGAGCACGCGCGCTCTGCCTCTGCGTCTCGCCTTTCTGCCTCCTTAAATATGAGCGAGAAACTTGAACGCGCCCATGCGCGCGGCCATGGCATGAGCTAGCTGGGGTCTGTCGAGAGCAACACTAGAGACATACGTATATGCAGTGTGTGCGTGCACGCTTTCTGCCTGCTGCGTTTTCTTTTGAGTAAAATTCAGTAGCGCATCTTAAACTTGTGAGGTGGTGTCATCCATATCCCAAACTTAACATTTTTAACATTTGGGTACCATAACTCGTCCCGGGCGACGTCAACAGTCCAAACGGGCGCGGATCCGACCCGCTAGCACACATGGCATGCCAGCAGGGATCCCAGCGCCGGTTGGCTTTCTTTTTTTTTCGTGCAACCCCTCGTCTTGACTTCTCCTCCGTCTAGTCGCATCGTATTCTCTCCGTCTTTCTCGTTGCGGCCGCCGCCGGGGGGAACGCAGGTGGGAACGTGATCGACGGTGAGCCACAACCGGATACGGAAGGCGACAGCAACTGAGTCAAGAGCAAGTAGTCGGCGTTGCCAAGACGTCATTCGTGGGGGTCGACGATGGAGCCGCGGATCCGGCAAAAGGGCGACCCTGTGCCAACCTACGGTGAGTTAATCAGATGTCTTTTCTCGTAATTTAGTTGATGTAGGGGAAGAATAGGCAGATTCAATCCTTCGTGAAGTAGAAATTTGTGATTTTTGTCCGTTAGGGATTACGATTTGGGTATAAATCGTTTGGGGTTGGGGGTTTACTGTTGGAGGTTGGGGTTTATTGTTGGGGGTTTGGTGTTATTAGCTCAATGATGGCATGGTCTATATCGGATTTATGGTGAATTTTTGGGTTGTTATGCTATTCTAGGGCAATCTGTAGGCTTGAATTAGTAATGTTGTGTATCTGTTGTAGGTGCCAATGCTGAGCGGTTCACAATTGAGATGCATCACGGTGGCTTCTTTGTTGGTTATGGGCACTTGAGAACTTATGTGGATGAGAAAACTGTCTGGTTTGATGAATGTGATCCTGATACTTGGTCATCATTATGGTTGGAAGATTTCATTGAGCAACTTGGATACAAGAGGACTCCTGAATTAAAGATGTATTGGTTGTTGCCAGGAAAGCAAATAAATGATGGACTGAGAATAATTTCAACTGATGCAGACACCAATGTGATGTGTTTTGTAGCCAAAACAGTGAAGAATTTCATTGTGTACATTGACCATGAAGAAACCCTTGCATATGGGAACTGGGAGGATGTGATTGACAATCCAGTTGCTGATCTGCCCAAGGCGGTTAGTCCCGTGAAGGTGCAGCACTTAGAGAAGCAATTAGAAGAGAAACTACCTGGGTTTTATACTGACTTGAGGCTCCCAAAGACAGTGATGTTAACAATGGCAGTGATGAAGACAATGAGGATGAAAACTTTGTGGACTGTGACTATGAGCTCGATGATGGCGATGATGACTTGTATAATGACAATGTTGATGGTCAGGTGGGTCAAGACGGGATTTCAAAAGAAAAGAAGATGTGCAAGAAGGATACAGGAAGTAGGCTAAAGGGAGATAAGAATGTTCTGAGGGCAGAGTCTGGGGAAGAGGATTCAACTGATGATGAAAGCCTACAAATGCCAACTACTGAGTTAGAGGGTCAAGTGAATATGAAGTTTACCAGTTTTAGGCCAGAGGACTTGAGGAACCCTTCTTTTAAAGTTGGAATGATATTTGAATCAGTTGAGATCCTGAGAAAGGCTATTACTGAGTACTCTTTGAATAATAGAGTGGAGATCAAAATGCCAAGAAATGAAAATAGGAGGTTGAGGGCTCACTGTGCACAGGATTGTCCATGGAATCTATATGCCTCATATGACAGTAGGGCAAAAGCAATTACAGTGAAGACATACCATGCAAGTCACAATTGCCAAAAGGAGTGGGTTCTCAAGAGATGCACTGCAAAATGGTTGGCTGAGAAGTATATTGACTCATTTAGAGCTGATGACAAGATGTCTCTCCCAAACTTTGCCAAAATTGTGCAAAAAGACTGGAATTTGACCCCTTCTAGGAGCAAGTTAGCCAGAGCTAGAAGATTGGCAATGAAGACTATCTATGGAGATGAAAGTGCACAATATAATAAGCTGTGGGCCTATGGGCATGAACTCAGAAGAAGTAACCCAGGAAGTGCTTTCTTTCTAAATTTGCAAAGCAATCATTTCTCTACTTTCTACATGTCATTGGATGCTTGCAAGAGGGGATTTCTTAATGGATGTAGGCCTATCATTTGCTTGGATGGCTGTCATATAAAGACCAAATTTGGAGGACAGATTCTCACTGCTGTTGGGATAGATCCCAATGACTGTATTTATCCTATTGCATTAGCTGTAGTTGAGGTTGAATGTAAAGCTTCATGGAAATGGTTTCTACAGACCCTTAAGGAGGACCTGGGTATTGTCAACACGTACCCCTGGACCATCATGACTGACAAGCAAAAGGTAATCTTATTGTGACTCATCTTTGATGTGTTATTGTGATGTTCCTAGATAATGTTGTTCTTTGTCAGGGCCTTATTCCTGCTGTGGAGCAAGTGTTCCATGAGTCTGAACATCGTTTTTGTGTGAGGAATCTCTGGTCCAATTTCAAAGATGCTGGCTTCAAGAGTGAGATACTGAAGGACCAGTTGTGGACTTGTGCAAGAGCTAGTACAGAACTGAAATGGAATTATCAAATGGAGAAGATGAAGATTCTAAATCAGGAAGCATATGAGTGGTTGGCAAAAATGCCTCCTACTACTTGGGTGAGAGCTTTCTTTGCTACATTCCCTAAATGTGATATGTTGTTGAACAATAATTGTGCGGTATTCAATAAATACATACTGGAAGCTAGGGAGATGCCTATTCTTAGTATGTTCCAGAGAATCAAACAACAACTGATGACTAGATACTACACCAAGCAACAAGAAATGACAACAGTTTGTAGGCACAATCTGTCCAAAAATTAGAAAGAAAGTTGCTAAGAATGCAGAGTTTGCCAATGTATGCTATGCTTTGCCATCTGGTCAAGGTGTGTTTGAAGTTCATGAGAGGGAATTCCAGTACAATGTTGACATTAGAGCCAAGGAGTGTACATGCAGGAAGTGGAATTTGACAGATATCCCTTGTCAGCATGCAATATCATGCTTAAGACATGAGAGAATACCAGTTGAAAGTGTTGTCCATGATTGCTACTCAATCCAAGCATTCAACAGAGCATATGAAACCAATATATTGCCATGCAAAGATACGAGAGACTAGGAGAATGTAAATGCTCAAGAAGTGCTTCCACCAGTATATGAAAAGAAAGTTGGAAGACCACCAAAGTCTAGAAGAAAGGAACCACAAGAAGTCCAAGGAAAGTATGGGACAAGATTGTCTAAACATGGAGTAATCATCACCTGTAGCTACTGCAAAGGTGAAAATCACAACTCAAAGGGGTGCTTTCTGAAGAAGAATGGCATCAGACCAGAGGATTATGTGCCTCAAGAGGAACCACTGCAGGTATCATAAAAATTTTCATATGAATTTGTGACTTGCAATAAGAAATATTTCCTAGTTTTTAAATTACTTTTACACATGACTATAGGATTACCCACCAAGCACTCAATGGTTTAGCCAAAATCCTCCTGGAATTGAGCAGGAACTTACTGAAGATGGCAATGTGCCATCAAGCTCTCAATGCTTTAGTGAAAATGCTCCTCCATGTTTCAGGGAGCTTACACGAGATGGCCATGCAGTAGTCCACTCTCACTTGATGACACATATGAGTTCAACCATGCCGCTACAAATGATGGAACAGGTGATTCAACTACCAAACTCTAGCTGTTTTCATAAGCAGTTCTAGTTTTCTAAGCAATAGCTGATGCAAAACATTTCACAGGGATCACAGTCAGCACTAGCAGCACCACATGCAGGTCCACTGCCAAACTCTGTTTTCATAAGCTCCAACAGACCATTGGCGAGGCCAACACCATTAATAACTGCTACCAAGGAAGGGAAGCATACTACAAGGAAGAGAAAGGTTGTACCTGCAAAAAAGGGAAAAGGAGCTACAAATAATAAAAGAGATGCAAAGAAGACTGCAAATGACAAGCCATGATGGCCAAGAACTTCTGTTCTTTTGATGTTTTAACTAGTGCAACAACAACACTATATTTTCTCCTTTTTTTCTTCTATCTAGAATGTTATGGTCTGTAATGACAAGGCCTGATGGCCAAGTGAATGAGCTTTCTGAATCTCGGTCGTCCATGTGTCCATTAAATTGCATGTTTTGCCTCTGATAAATATGAATTTGGCTCGGATCATGTGGTAAATTATCTCCACTTTAATTATAGCATTTCATTTATGAAGAAAATAGTACAAGAGATGGGGATTAAATAGCAGAGGCAACGAAAAAAATAGAGGTATTTTTCTGTGAAGTAGCATTGACGGAAATCTGTGAAGTAGCATTGACGGAAATCTGTGAAGTAGAGGTGTTTTTCTGCAAAAATCACAACAAAAACGGCGGCAAAACTCCCCGTCGGATCCAGCTGGGATCCCTATTGGCATGCCACGTGCGCTAGCGGGTTGGATCCGCGCCCGTTTGGACTGTTGCCGTCGCCCGGGATGAGTTACTGTACTCAAATGTTAAAAATGTTGAGTTTGAGACCTGGATGACACCACCTCGTAAGTTTAAGGTCCGCCAATGAATTTTACTCTTTTCTTTTTCTCGTTGTTTTCAAGGCAAGACGAGTCAAAAGTCATGCTCATGCACATGATGTGGTGGCGCCTAAGTTTTTGTTTTTGAAGGTGTATACAACTCTACGTTAAAAATGACAGCTTTTCATTGGCTCGAGTCAGCATATATGCATGCACCCCATAATTGAAACCAGGTGAAGCTGAAAAGCCTAGACACGTAAGCGCATACAGTTCAGTAAAACGAGCTTCTTCAATTCCAAACCAGCTTAGATTCGGTATTCCTCAAACTTTGACTACGGATCAAGGTACTTCGTTTATGTCTAAAGAGGTACGTGAATTTGCCGAATCTTATAGAATAAAGTTGCTCAATTCATCTCCATACTATGCTCAGGCTAATGGACAAGCCGAGTCAAGTAACAAGACTTTGATTAGATTAATCAAGAAAAAATTAGAAGAAAATCCTAAGAGGTGGCATGAAGTGTTATCCGAAGCATTATGGGCTCATCGTATATCTAGGCATGGTGCTACTAAAGTTACTCCTTTTGAGCTTGTGTATGGTCAAGAGACCGTTTTACCTGTTGAGGTGAATCTGGATGCTTATAGACTAGCTAAACAAAATGACCATGATGTTGTTGATTATCATGATTTGATGATGGATAATATTGATGAGGTCACCGACAAGAGGTTGAAAGCTTTAAAGGAGATTGAAAAAGATAAGCATCGGGTTGCTAAAGCTTACAACAAGAAGGTGCGAGGGAAATATTTTCAGATTGGAGAGCTGTTGACACCAAAAATTAACACTAGGAAGAGGCTGACATGTGGGCCAGATTTGGTGGAAGGATGCCATTCGGCTAAAGGGCTTTCTCTGAAGCATTCGGCAAAGACGCTCTGCGGTCGGGAACGCGTCGCCATTCGGCTAAGGGGTTTTCTCTGAAGCATTCGGTAGAGATACTCTGCGGTCGAGAATGCGTCATCATTCGGCAGAAGCATTGTTCCGCAGGCGAAGAGTGGTAGCGTTCGAGAAGACATGATGACGTGGATCGATATAAGGAAAAGGCCGGTTCGAACAAGGAATGCAATATGGGCACGAAGATCCGTCATTTATTTTTAGAAACAAGTATTGTAGTCGTGTCCGACTAGGAGTTGTATCAAGACCTGGGTATAAATATAAACCCATGACATCTGTAGAATCATCGAGACAATCAATCATACAACAAACCGGCCCCGTGCCAACGTCGAGTCCTTTAGTCGAGTCGTCGAGTTCTTCGAGAGGAGTCATCGATCCGTCGACCTCCGTAAGTACCGACAACCTTGTATCATGCTTAGTATCATGCGGTGGATTTAAGCTTTGATGCAAGTAGTCTTGTTACCATGCTTAGTATCATCCGGTGGATTTAAGTTGTGGTCTCAAGAAGGTTCCTCTGTTAGATCATGAGCCATGCGGTGGGCTAAGATCTAGTATGGACCAAGTTATCGGCTCTGTTAGATTTCGGCAAGATCTAACAGATTCATTAAGTTACCTCGTGTTGCTTCGTTTTTACTATGTGCTTAATTCATGCAACATACCTTTGCCCAATCTAGATCGGCTAGAATCGGCTCCACTTCACGATGTGACGACTTATCCCCTCACAGCCGAGTCCGAAACCGATCTAGGTTGCCACGTGTCGCGGGTTCGAGCTTGTCGGCATCGTGTAGATCTTGACAGAACCGGGTATCATGCGGTAGATGCAGGTTTTTGGATCGTCTTAGAGCTAATCATCCGGTGGATTAGGTTTCGATTCGATCTGATAGATTTATCTTTACCGATTAGGTTTGTTTCTTCGCCATGGACCCCGATTCGGCTAAAATAGCCGCATTCGGTAGTGCTTTCACGAGTGAACGTGTGTTCGTGGGTTTGCATTGGACAATGAATGCTTTTAGCCTTTCACGATTAGATTGTATCATGCGGTGGATTGATCTAATCTGATTGGTGGTGTGGCCTCAAACGAGTTGTATCATGCGGTGGATTAACTTGTTCGTTGCCATGCTTGACGGGTGCTGCTTTCGGCCTATGCATTCTTGTTTCAATGTAAATTTGTGACTGTGTTGTGGGTTCGTAATTAAACATTGAATGCTTTTAGCTTCTCACGGTTAGATTGTATCATGCGGTGGATTGGTCTAATCTGATTAGTGGTGTGGTCTCAAACAAGTCGTATCATGCGGTGGATTAACTTGTTTTGTTATCATACTTGACGGGTGCTGCTTTCGACCTATGCATTCCTTGTTTACTGCGAATTTATGATCATGTTTCACCCTTTTATTTATTTATCATGCTCTGTTTCTCGTTAATCGGCTATGAGTATGCGTTACAATGTTCATTCGGTTGAAAGCCGATCTTTCGTCATGCTTACGTCACGCATTCGGTAGTGCGCTCACTGCGTGCCTTGCCGATTGCCGAATGAGGCTTTAACTGCCGACAGATAGCTTCTCTGTAGCTATTTGTCGTTCGAAACTGGCTCCATAGCCGCAAATATGGAACTGTCTGGTCTCACCCGGCACGTTCCAGGTTTTGATCTAAACGTTTTTGTCCCTTTGTTAGTTTTCAGGCAAACTGACTGGCACGCTTCCGGATTCAAAAGCTCGGGCCACGTGTGAAGCCAGCTAATTCGGCTTGCTGTGTGCTTGGCGTGAGGTGCGGATTTTACGTCAACAAGAGCTTGTTTGGAAGACAATTTTGCCTATTGGAACGAAGAGCAACAAGTTTGGTAAATGGTCGCCAAGTTGGGAAGGGCCGTATAGAGTTGTCAAAGTTATATTTGGGGATTCTTATATGCTGGAGACATTGCAAGGGGATCGTTTACCTAAAGCTATCAACGGAAGATATTTGAAGAAATATTACCCGAGCGTATGGCAAGATGCATGAAGATTAAATAGCCGATAGATGTTTGATATCGCCCTTAGTATAAATTTTGGTTACTGAATTATAATTATCTATATACATGTTTTTTAGTTTGCAAGTTCACTAAAAAGACAGGGGGGCATGTGTTGACAGTCAAAATTGGCAGCAGCCGAGGGAAACCGGTCTGACCGGTTTGCCGAACCGGTCAGAACGCTTTGAAGTTGTAATTCGGGTAGGATTAGGATTCCGAGTTTTATCCCGTATTGTAACCGAATTAGAAGGGGTACGACTTCCCCGACCTATATATATATAAAGGCTAAGGCCGATTGAGGATGATTCCAATCGAATCAATCATTATTTGTCCTTTACTTTTATCTCTCAAACCCTAAACACTTTTCCAACCCTAATTGCTGTCCTTTGCTCGTCTCCGCGACGTACTAAGGCGTTCTAGGTGGCCTGCCGACCCTAGAGCAACCCTAGATTGCTTGAGCTCCGACGGGGTCCCTCCCGAGCTTGAGTTTCTAGGTCTTCACGACCTCCTGTCAGAAAGCGGTCTGATCGGTTCTAGGAACCGGTCTGACCGGTTTGCCCGAGGGAGGCCGGGTGTTGGCCGTGGTGACGGCCGTGCTGCGATCTCGAGTGTGTTGTCGCAACTTTGTGTCAACACCATCCCCTCTAAAATTAGCTCACGCTAGCTTAGAAAATAGAAAGGCATCCTCGATCATGTTTCCATAGGTGGGAAGTTGGAGAAAAGCTAGGGCCGGGAGGGAATGAACACAGCCTAGAACAACGAATGGTCAGTCAGCTCCGGCCACCAAACGAAGCTGAATGCATCAGTTACACGTCTTGTTGTCGCAGAATGCCCGGGGACGCGTCGAGACGAGAAGACGCCGGCCGAGCTGAGCTAGACCCCGGATCCCTCTGTGCCTCTCTGTGTCCTCACATCAACACATGCCGGCCCGGCAGGAGCGCGCAGCTGGAGAACCGCAGCCTTGCATTACTCTCCTGGCGTCCAGGAAGGTGAAAAAATAACAACGAGCGATAGGGCAGGGCCGGGGGCCGTCAGCCGCGCAAGCTGGCCGGAGAGACGAGTAGACGACACATCGTAAAAAGCTTGGCAGGCTCGCAGCAGCGGCCGGACTCGCTGGACTCCGGCCGTTATACGTTGAGGTGTACGTCCGGATTCCGGAACGTCCTTGCCCGCCGGGCTGTGCAACGTAGCAAGCCAAGGCGGCAAGTCCAAGCCGTGACGACCCGTGGGCGCGGCGCGAGCGAGGAAAGCGAGGCCGATCTCGCGGCTAGCCGCCCTCCCGTGGAACACGCATCCTGGCCGTCCCGTTCGGTTCCCGACGAGCCGAGCCGCGCTTCTGGGCGCGCGACGCGGGGGAGGGGATGGACCGGACCTGCCAGCCAGCCAGTGTCGGCGAGCCCGGCGGCCGGGGTCGGGGTCCCCCAGGCGCTCGCGCCCGCGTTCCGAGGAATGGCACGGCACGGCGCGGGCCAGTGGCCGGGCCGGCCGGCGAGGCGCCTGGTGGCGTGGTACCAGCTGAGAGCTAGAGCTAGAGCTAGCTGTATGCTGTGCACCTGTGGCTGTGCCAGTGCCCAGTGCCGGACTCCTTGTCCATCGATCCCTTCCCCTGCAATGGCATTGCACATTGCAGCAGGTCATTTGGTTCCATCAAGTTTTGTTTCTTATTCATCAAGGAAGGAATCAGATCGAGACACGACCATGTTCATGTGGCCAGCCACGGTGCTAGTGGTGTCTGCGTGAATTTCGCCCCTGGCTCTTTTGTAACTCCAGCTTTATATTAGTTTCAACCGGACCGTGAGTGAAAATGAATGGTTGTATTCGTGAATTCATCGACACGACGTACACGCCATGTAAAAAACGTAACAGTTTTAGAATTCGTCCGGCCGGTGTGGTCCATGGACCTGGTCTTGAGATAGCTAGGGCGATGGATTTTCTTGGCACTGACTGATGAGCCAGTGGTGCTTCCAGGCGCTCACTCCCTGAGTCAAACGCACAGGCACAAGCCTCCTCGAGATCTGTAAAGATGCGTTTCGGACGGTCGAAACTAAAGCAACATGGACACGCGACCGGCCTGCACGGCTGCAGCGCTACGGCCTGCCTATGCGCTGGAACTGGACCGGGAGGGAGGGAATTCCCCGGCCAGATCGTACGGCTGCTTTTCGCGGGAAGAAAGCAACGGTACTCTCGTGTCTACGTGGCCGCCACCTGAGCAACTCATGCGTGTTTTTCTCAATTCTCATGTCCCTCCCTCCCTAGCTTCGCCAGAATTCAAAGGCACCCTGGGCCGGCCTTTTTCTTTCTCCTTTGTGCATGCACATGCACTCACCTCCTAGAAGCTTGCTAGTTGCTACCTGTAATGAAGCTCATGCTAAATAGTAGTCGTAGCTACACGACCGAACAGTGTGAACCTGCACACCCGCGCCATCCGGTTCTTGAATTGGGACCCGACATGTTGCCAAAAGCTCTCGACCGGTGCGCTGTGCACAATATACAACAACGTGCAAGCCACTGTGCGAGTATAAGTATAATATATATGAGCACACTGATCGATCGAGTCACACAGCAGCTAGCCGAAGGCCTTGTTTAGATGTCAATTTGACATCCTAAATTTGGGAGTTGAGAAACTGAGATGCACTGTAGCATTTCGTTTGTATGTGTGAAAAATTATCCAAAAATTGATTAATCAGGCTCAGATGTTTATCTCGTAGAGTACAACAAAACTGTACAATTAGTTTTTAATTTTATCTATATTTAGTATTCCATGCATGCTATGATATTTTGATGTGATATAAATCTTCTTTTTGCATAGTGAATTTTAGAGGTAGAATTTGAGATCCAGACAAACAAGATCGAAGTGTCAATTTCTGCGCGAAGAAGCTAGGGTAGCAAATGGATGCTGCACGGGTACTACACGTACACACAGGAGTAGTCATAGGCCCGGCCGGGGGAGAGACAGGGTCACGTGCCGCGGGCAGGAGGACGCCCTGGGCGTCAGGTCAGGTAACCAGCCAGCCAGCCCATCAATGGTGGCTGCCCGCCGGGCCCCATGCACGGCCTGTGTGGCGTGGCTGGCAATTATGGGCAAATGATGGCGCAGGTGATTAGGTGGGGGGACTACACGAACACCACCGCATGGTGATGGCTGGCTAGTCTCGCTTGCTTGCCGCCGCGCGACGGAGCCAAGGCGCCAGTTTGGCGAGGTCAGGGTCGTCAGCCAGGGCGATACTGATGATGGGGAGAGAAAAGAAAAGAGGCTGTGGCCTGTGGAGAGAGGCGCTGCCATCATCACTGTCATGCTGGCTCGCTTCAATTCCGGCGGTAAGCCATCGTTTAGTTTTTAAATTTCACTCTTAAGTTCCACTGTAAAAAAGAAGATTCATCACATCAAAATGTCGGTACATGTATGGAGTACTAAATATAGATAAAATTAAAAACTAATTATATAGTTTTATTGTACTTTACGAGACGAACATCTTGAGCCTAATTAATTAATGTTTGAACAATTATTCATAAATACAAACGAAATGTTACAGTGTCGCTACAGTGTTAAAATTCAAACTTTAGCCTCCCCTATTTTGAAACTAAACAAGGCCTAAATAAATTGTGATCATCGACTGGGATCGCTGTGCTGTACCGCACGAGCTGCGTTTGTGTTGTAGCAAAGGAGCTGTGTGTGAACCGTGCTGTGGGCTGTAGCACCGTGCCATCGTGCGTTTGGGCGTGCATGCCGGGGAGGAGATCGATGCCCGTGACCGTCGTCCCCTCGTCGGGCCAGATTGTGCAGCTTGAGGTGCCGCCACCGTGTCGGTTGTCTTCGGCATAGGGCCGCGGCTGGCTGGACTGGATGAAGAAGATGCGGGCATTCGATTTATGGGCCAAATTATAGCGTACAGCAGCCCAACTGGCAGTTCTTTGTAACGTCGAGAGGTCCCTACGAGCCCAACTGGTAAATTTTTGCTTGCTAGTACTGTACTAGGCTAAAGGGAACCAAGAATGGGGCGGACCCGTAATAGTGAGGGAGGGCACCGCCACTAAAAAATTGCTAATACTTAGTTGATTCTTTTTTTTTATCATGGGTGCCCTCTTTCTAATGAAATACTATAGTCTCGTAGACATACAAATATAGGAGTATGTCCAGGCCTATTTAGTTTGCAGCCGATCGTAAGTTAGCAAATTTGCGGTCACCGCCTACCTCTCGCCCCCGCCCGCCTCCCCCACCACGCGTCTCCCCCACCGCCCGCGGCAAGCGCCGCCGGTCGTCCGCCCACCTCCCGGCCCCTGCCCTCCGTCCCGCCCTTCCGAATCTCTTCGGCCAGGCGTCGTGTCCAGCCTCCTCCTCCCTCATCACCTCCCACCCACCGTCGCCGGCCCCGCCCTTCCAAACCTCTCCGGTCGTCACCCCCGCCGCCGTCCCTCCCCACCGGCTGTCCTCCGCCGTTTGGTCGGCGGCGTCCCCGCCGCCTCTCTTCCGCCCACCGCCCGCAACCTCAACCGGACCGTCCGCCGCCCGCGACCGCATCTCTACAGTCCGGCCCTCCTCCCCCAACCCAAAACTCTAACCTCTTTTTTCTCCTCTCCTCTTCTCTAATTCCTCCTCTCCAATCGACCGCACCGTGTGGTCGACCGCAAAAGCAACATTGCGGAGTATGCCCCGGCGTTCTCGCCCACAACCGCTTCGGCGTGTGGTCGCAGCCGATGCAGCGCTACGTGAGGAAGACGCGGCTGCTCCGGTTCGCGAGGCTGGGCTGGGAGCTCCTGGAGTTCTCGACAAGATCTGCCGGGTCGACACGGCGGCCTGTTCGCGTGGGAGGAGCACGCGGCGAGGCGGGAGGAGCTCCAGGCCGGGGACGCCCTGCTCAAGCGGCTCTGCTGCTTCGAGTACGCGCCCGACGACCTCAAGCTGCAGGTCCGCCCGGAGCGCGCGCGCCAGTTCAGGGAGCAGAGAGAAGCTGCAGGACTCGCGCCGTTGCGCGTGCGACGCCGATAGATAACTTGTGCACTGCATGCTTAGTACTCCGCACTTTAGTACGTCGAAAATAGTTGTACATCTCGTACGAGTACTTCTGCCGTGTCTTTTTGTTGTTATGTTACACAAATCACGAACTGATTATTGATATCTCACGAACGGCTTCAAATAAAACTCGTTGGGCAGTTCTTTTTGTTGTACGGTACGAGTACGTACAACTCGTTAAGCGGACCAAGAACATGCTTCCAGGGCCAGCCTAATACTAGTACAAGCATTATTCAAAGGGCCATCGATTTTTTGCATATTAAATTTCCTCGCGAATCATCCGCATTCCACGCACACCGGGAAGCTGGAGCTCGTCGGTGCCTGATCGTTCGGTATGGTGTACTACAAAGGCAGTGAGAGCCGTGAGCGAGTAGAAATATTGTCTCGTTTGTATGGCCGGTTCGGCGAGTTGTAGTCCCGCGTGACACATATTTATATAAGAAAAAAATCGTTCACTGTCGGATGCCGACAAAGCATCCCATGGTCATCACATGTTCGCATGTGATTCCAAGCAAATCATGTTCGGAGTATTTTGTCTGAACCGCCGCGGGATAATCTTGTTTCTTGGTCGGAATGAAACACCACATGAGACACATGGGCCTTATTTAGTTTCAAAGTTTGGGTGTCCAAATTTTAGATTTTAACACTGTAGTGTCACTGTAGCGTTTCGTTTGTATTTGTGAATAATTATCCAAATATTGATTAATTAGGCTCAAAATGTTTGTCTCGCAAAGTACAACAAAACTGTGTAATTAGTTTTTTATTTCATCTACATTTAGTACTCCATGCATGTGCTGATATTTCGATGTGATAGAAATCTTCTTTTCGCACAGTGAAATTTGAGGTGGAATTTGGGAACTAAAGGGCATTTATACAAACCCTGCTGCAATTAAGCCCTTGTTTAGTTCCAAAAACCAACCCCAAAATTTACTATGCAAAAAGAAGATTTCAATCACATTAAAATGTCAGCCCATGCATAGAGTACTAAATGTAGATGAAATCAAAAACCAACTACACAGTTTTGTTGTACTCCATGAGACGAACATTTTGAGCCTAATTAATCAATTTTTGGACAATTTTTCACACGTATAAACGAAATGCTACGGTGACATGAT
Organism: Echinochloa phyllopogon; assembly: GCA_033239725.1. Taxonomy (NCBI): domain Eukaryota; kingdom Viridiplantae; phylum Streptophyta; class Magnoliopsida; order Poales; family Poaceae; genus Echinochloa; species Echinochloa phyllopogon. The sequence goes on from BTCW01000010.1 coordinate 56,403,029, forward strand.
GATTACGAAGCGACTTCAAACTCCAAATCTCCACCTCCTATTTTACATCTAAAGTCTAAGCAGCGCTAGGCCGCCGAGCTGTCAAGATAAGACATGTCGGCAGCATGTCGCGTTGTCGCCATAAAACCACCCAAACTCTGAGGCTAGCAGAGAAAGAGAGAAGAAAGAACCATCAATGGCGGAAGGGAACGGGAACTTGAAGCTGCTCGGCCTGCACGTGAGCCCGTTCGCGCTCCGGGTGCGCATGGCGATGGGCTTCAAGGGCGTCAGCTACGAGTACATCGAGGAGGACCTCTTCCACAAGAGTGAGCTCCTCCTCAGCTCCAACCCCGTGCACGGGAAGGTACCCGTGCTCATCCACAACGGCAGGCCCATCAGCGAGTCTCTCGCCATCGTGCAGTACGTCGACGAGGTCTGGGCCGGCACCGGCCCGGACATCCTCCCCGCCGACCCCTACGACCGCGCCATTGCTCGCTTCTGGGCTGCCTACATCGACGACAAGGTATACACCTGTAATTCCAACTTGTAAGATTCACTTAATTAATACATTCATGTTGGCCGCAGTTGTTTCCATCGTGGACGGGCGTTATGAAGGCGGCGACGGCGGAGGCTAGAGAGGAGAAACTGAAGGAGACGTACGCCGCGGTGCAGAACCTAGAGAAGGCCTTCTCTGAGATCGCCAACGGGAAGGCTTTCTTCGGTGGCGACTCCATTGGGTACCTTGACCTCGCCCTCGGGTGCTTCAATTCCTGCCATGGTTCCGGGCGCTGCGCATGATGTTCGGCGTGGAGGTCTTTGACGCGGCTAACACTCCGCTCCTGGCCGAATAGGCGGAGAGGTTCGTGGAGACTGCGGTGGCCAAGGAGGTCCTGCCGGAGCCGGACAAGGCGGTGGCGTATGCCAAGAAGATTCAGGCTCACCGAGCCTCTCTCAGCAAGTGAAGCGAAAATCAGCTTCAGGTTTACTGGGCTTCTCTCACCAAGTGATGAATAAAACAGGGTGATTCATGTATGTAATAAACGCGAATGATGAAGGTTATACCCTGCGATGAAAAACTTTGATTTGATTGCCAAGAAACTGCTGTTCTCTCACTCTCTCATCTCGCGGCGAACGATTCCATGGCCCATGCTCAACTTACGGGACATTTCGTTAAGCAGGCCGAAAGCATACTACCAGTCAACCCAGTACAAGCTTTCAAAGGCCCATCGATTTCTGCATATTAAATTTCCGCGCGAAGGCCCGTGACGTGCTTTTCCCACGCGCGCCACGAAGGATGCGGCCTCGCCGCCCCTGTATCTTGCTCCTCGCATCCTCCCAGCAATCCAAGTCAACAAGCAAACGGGGCAGCCAGTCCCTCCCGCCTCCCAGGAGAGACGAAAAATATGCAGTCCCGTCGGCACCGATCCGGCCGGCCGCCGAGGCTGACGCGCCGCAAAGTCATCCGGCAGTCGGCGTACGTGCCGCGGCCGGCAGGCCTGACGCGGTTCTCGCCGTCGCCGGAGCAAACGGACGCGGCCGATTCGAGTCGGGCAGATGATTCCGATTTGGAGGAAGGAGACGAGTTGGGAGCTGTGGAGGAGGTTGGGGAGGCGGAGGAAACTGGAGCCGGCACTGCATTGCCGGAGGCGTCAGTGGCCGCCGTGGCGAAGAGGAGAATCAGGAATTGGAGGAAGCTGGAGCTCGTCGGAGCCGGATCGTTCGGCAGGGTGTACAAGGCAGTGAGCGAGTAAGTCTTGTCTCGTTTGTATGGTGCTTAGCTTGCCTGTTAAATGTTTGATGTAATGCTTCGTTGTGCTGTGCTGTCTGAACGTCTGCCATCTCTTTTTGAGACAGTAAATGATAATTTGCGAGGATGTAATCGGCAGGAAGTGTATATGTATTCGTCAGAAAGAAAGGACTTCTGGTCGCAAAAAAAGAAAAGAAAAGAAAAGAAAAGAAAGGACTTCTTTAACATTACCTTTTCAGGGATGGATTTGTCTTTGCTGTCAAAGAAGCATCGTTGATTGGTCCAGAAAACAACGCAACGCAAAGCAAAGTGCAAGTCAGCTAGAGTATCATTTAGTAGCCGGCCAATTTTTAATTTGTTTTCTTTAATCAGCTATTCAGCTGTTCATTTATATGTTTAGGACCTAATCCGGTGGAAAAAGATACTAAACATGATCCACCAACTGCAAGTTTCGTCAATAATTTGCTTCAGTCAGCCATATCTGTACTACTCTTTGTTTCTGTCTGACTTCTTCTCAGGGTTTATTCTGATACAGTATCAGTCATCATTTTCACTATTTCAGGAGATTTTGCTTCTGAGCCAATTGGAGCATAAGCACATAGTACAATACTTTGGTGCCAAAAAGGTGGTGTGACTGTCTGACTGATTTAGCCAGCAGCTATTTGCCTCAATATGTTCCCAATCACTTTAGCACATCATTGCCTCACAAATACAAATGCCTTCATTCAGATTCTATTTTCTCTTTTGTTCACTTTCATGTTTAATTTCTACCATAAATTTTGAGATGTGATGCAAAACAATATTAGCATGACTGTGATGTCACCATGCGCTCTTATCCTGTGAGTTTATTTCACTATTTCTGATCTGGGTTTGCTTGCAGGAAGAAACCGTGCTCAGCATTTTCCTTGAATTTGTCAGTGAAAGTTCGTTGGTATCCGTATATGAGAAGCGTCAGTTGGAAGAATCAACAGTCTCTGCATATACAAGGCAGATTCTCACTGGATTGGCTTATCTGCATCATCATAATGTAATGCATAGGTGATCAGATATCACCCATAGTAATTTTAGTTTCTGGGTTATTTAGATCAAATTTTATGTTTTTTCTTAACTCTCGAGTTGCAAACTGAAAGATAAAAAAAGTCAATTTCTGATGTATGAGATTATTGAATTGGAAAGCTTAGTTTTTTTTTGGAAATGATCGCAAAACTTAGTTACGCCCAAATAACAATTCAGGTCCCTGCAAATTTGTCTGAAAACTAAAATCAACATATAAGAAATTGAGTTGGTCTCCCCAGTGTTTGTTTCATGATGGCTTGCCTGCAATCTATCACCAAGAACACGAGATTGTGTAGTTTCATCAACATGATTACTCTTGATTGCTTCCTGCTGCTATAGCTTGCTCACTTGCCAGTGCACCTGATTTACATTGAAGCATATCACTGCATTAGCACATAGTAATGATAAAATATCTTGGGAATGCAGAGATATTAAGTGTGCAAACATTTTACTTGACCTAAATGGAACAGTGAAGGTTGGAGATTTTGGACTGGCAAAGCAGGTTTTTTTTTGGGTCTCTTTTGGTTCTTTCACGTATGTTGTTTCTAATCTTACTACGAGCCAGTGAGACCTGAACCTGCTTATTCCAATGCTAGATCAAAGTCTGGAAGCAGAAAAGGTCCTGTGCAGGAAGTGTATGGACATCTTCGACTTCAAAGCAGCTATGCATACTACTAGTAATCGGCTGTATTTTCCTTTTCCAAAGTGCCAAAATGTCAGAAATCTATACTTGGACCATGCCTGGCCAATTGCATCGATCTGTTGCAGAACTTTCTTGTATGAGGCTATGACTGCAGACCTTTTGACAAAATTCAGGTCGTACGCGAGAATCCATACGGAGCCTCGGGTGCACTGTCTTGGAGATGTTCGTCCAAAGACCACCTTATCCTGTCGAGAATCGGGTTAGTGTGACCTCACAAAATTCTCCTCCTTTTCTGCAGTAGAACTTGTTTTCGAAGAACACTGGTCGTCCTCCACAAATTGCTTTTGTGCGCTCAAGCGTTCACACGATTCAGTAGCTCTCTGAACATTGCCTACAAAACTCTGTAAGACTGTAGCCGCTGGACTTCAATCGATCAGGTATCAGTCTTCTACCAAATTGGTCGTGGTCAGCTCCCTCCGGTGCCAAGCTCATTGTCGCCGGTGGCTCGCGCGTTCATACACAAGTGCCTCCGGTAAAACCCTGACGACCGGCCCTCTGCTGAGTGCTGACGAACTGCTGGCGCATCCGTCCGTGGCGCCGCCGGAGCCAGAACAGAAGGTTCCCTGATCGACGCTCACGTTCAGAACGAGCGGCTCGTTGCTTCGACGCTGTGCCTCGCTGGAAGTTTCAGAATCGTCGTGGCATTGTCAGGTGAGGGGAAAATCTATCGCGCTAGATTCTGGCGTTGGGTTTTTTGCAAAAAATAAAACGGGGTTTGACCGTTTGAAACCGAAGATTTGTAGTAATGTAAATATACACAGACAGGCAGACACACACACACGTGACTCGGCATCCATCATTGACTTTTTTTTTTGCTGCGGACGGTACACCGTACACAACACATCCATGTTTGACCATGACTTGGTGGCGCGACCCACCGTTCTGACCTCTCCACCTGATGTGCTGATCCGTTCCGTTCGCCAACGAGCACCCCACCCCACCCGCGGGGCGTCTGAATTTTTTTCCTTTTTATCCGAAACTTCGGCGGCGCGCAGCACGGAGACGGAGGGCAACCGGCGGGAACAAACACCTCGTCGGCTGCGGCTCGGCTGGCTCCGGTCCGTACGGGCCCGGTGCTCTGGCGCGCACTCCCCCAGGCGGAGCCCTGACGGGTAGGCCATGTCAACCGGTGACGCGACGGCGACCGCTCGCCTGCTCGCCAGCAGCCCGGTCGCCGCTCCGCCGCTCCCGACGCGTGACGCCGTGACAAAACCACGCGCAAGCCGCCGACCCGGCCGCTCTCTGTGCCTCGCTCTCCCCCTGCCCGTCACCCTCTCGCTACTCCCCAACGCAGCAACCCGCACCCGCACCGGGTCAAAAGCGCGCGCGCCGGGTTGGCGGCATATCCTTACCCTCCCCGTCCCGGGCTCCCTCCCTCCCAGCTCGCAGCTCCGGTTGCGCACTAGCGGAGGCAATCGCAAAGCCCCTCCTCGTCAAACCCCACTCGCTGGGGGCGGACGCGTTCCGCCGTGCGCCCTGTGTGTCCCCCTTGCGCGCTCTGCCCTGCTCCCCACGCAAGGCCAAGCGCCGCCGCCACCGCGCGCCGGAGCCGCCCGTCCCAGTCCCACTCCCACCGATAGATGGCGGCGCCGCAGCAGCGGGCCAGGCCGCGCCCGCGGCCGCAGCTGGCGCGCATCAACGCGATGAGGCACTCGTCGTACCACGGCGAGGACGAAGGCGCCGACGACCCCGCGCCGGTCGACCTCGGCTCCGACTTCGCGTCGCAGACCAGCTTCCGCATCCGCGGCGGCCGCGGGGGCCGCGCGGAGGTCGACGACCTCTTCCGGAAGCTCGGCCTCAAGGGCCCCGAGGACTTCACCATCCCCCCGGCCCTCTACGCCGCCGCCATGGCGCACTCTTCCCGCAGCCGCCGCCAGTCGCTGGACCATTCTCTTGGTCGGGCCTCCGATGATTCAGAGCTTCCAGAAACATCTGGACGGGACGTCATGGTCGAAGCGAGACTGGATGCAGCCGTGGAGGGTGAGCAAGCTGTGTTGGCCACTGAAGTAGTCCAACAAGAGGCAGTTGAAGTTTCTGCAGGATCCTACAAATGGCCTGAAGCTGAATCGGGCAGCAGAGTGATAGAATCGGGGACAGGGCAAGTTTCCAGACGAGAGGTCGCCGCCGTGGTGAAGTTGGGGAATGCAGACATAGTGAAGGGGAAGGGCAATCCGGTGAAGGTGGATCAGTTGCGAGTGGAGAGAACAGAAGCAGTGCTTGTGGAGGCGCCAAGGGAGACTACCCGTGCCGTGGTTCAAGTCGTAGCAGAGTCAAGTTCTCGTGACATTGAGCATTGGATCTCGCCGTCGCCACATAGGCGGTTTAAGAGAACCATTACGAGTTGGATCAAGGGAGAGCATCTCGGGAGTGGGTCGTTTGGGTCAGTGTACGAGGCCATCAGCGAGTAAGTTTGGATCACTCCTACTTCATGATAATTAACTTATTCGGACAGCAATGCTTTTGTTTATATCATAATTGGCTAGGACAGAGAGGACAAAGGAATAACAGCTATAGTTTTGCTCTGTGGAATAGATATATTGAAATTGATACATATTGCTGAAACTATAGTAGTGTGGTTATTTGGAATTATTAGGACCTTTTAATGCTAAATAATAGTTTCACATATTTTGCAATTTATTTTATAATCACCATTTTAGGAGCTCTAATGGTTAGCTGACGTCCAAAAGAAATATGATTGTGCATCAGTTTTCTGTTGACTCTAAGTCAGTGGGTCAAGTCTTATTTGTTGGACTTTAGTCTATCCTGGCATTTTCGTAAGAAAAGATCTATCCTGGCATTTCACGCGGAGTCTTGTGTTCCATCTGACCTTTCATGTATGTATCCATGTTTCACAGGTTGTCTGTGATGCAATTTCTTGATGTTGGCAGGCATGCATTAGATGAGATCAGTTTTCCAATTTTTTTTATGAACTACAGACTTCACAATTTTTGTATGATCCAATGCAATAAGTTATGCTATTTGGTGTGAAAAGATTCAGACAGTTTCAGTGAGCACAAACATTTTTTGCACAACACGGTTTCAAAGATTGACTTCTAACATTTCTTTTACAGTGATGGCTTTTTCTTTGCTGTCAAGGAGGTGTCGTTAATGGATCAGGGACTCGATGCAAAACAACGCATTCTGCAGCTTGAGCATGTGAGTAATGGATTATGTACACTTGAGAATGATGCCCATTATTCCGCTTGAAACATACATTTCTCAATCAACCATTTATTTTTCTTGACTTCTACTGATAATAGTCAATTATTTTCTTTCACTGTTTCAGGAGATATCTCTCTTGAGTCGTTTGGAGCATGAAAATATAGTACAGTATTTTGGAACAGATAAGGTACTTCCCTCATTGATGTGGTTATGAACTTCCTTTTCAGAATAAATCTATTAAAAGTATAAATTTTTTTCTGTATTTTCTCTTTTATAATAAGATTTGCTGCATGTGGTAATTGCTATGTTGTATGCGGTTTCATGCTGTTTTTATGTCACATGCTATCTCCAAACATGGGCAGCTGTCCATCATCAACATTCTTTAATGTTAAATTTGGTGGGATAAATTTCTTGCAGGAAGGTGGGAAACTATATATTTTTCTTGAACTTGTTACTCAAGGATCATTGGCGGCTTTATATCAAAAATATCGTTTACAAGATTCACAAGCCTCAGCATACACAAGGCAGATTCTAAATGGTCTGCTCTATCTGCATCAGCGGAATGTTCTGCACAGGTGAGCCAGGAGGAGAACCAGAATGGGCAGTGCTCAATTTGATTGTCTACTTTAGATTCTTTTTCGTCTACTTTAGATTCTTTTTCTATTTCCAAGTATTTACCCATGTTTAGTTTTTTTCTGCTATTGAGCATGCTCTTCTTCCCCTATGTTACCAGAGATATCAAATGTGCCAATATCCTAGTTGATGCAAGTGGACTAGTCAAATTGGCAGATTTTGGACTTGCGAAGGAGGTATTCATTGTGACATTCTGAACACCCTAAAGATTACCTGTGTTCTGCATCTACATGTTGTACTGACTCTTTCTAATCTGCATTTGCAAGATGTCGATTTTGAGCCAGGCAAGATCTAGCAAGGGAACTGTCTTCTGGATGGCCCCTGAGGTTAGTTGTGTTGCTGACTTGCTGTGGTGTTTCTACATCTCAGTGAATCCTGCATTTTGTATTCTTAAAATAATCCAGAATATAAATGTAAGTAGCTCAAATAGAGATCGCTTACAATATTCTGGGAGTTTCAACCTTAATAATTTCAGTAGCTCAGTTGCTTGACAATGGCAAGTGTCTCATGTTGGGTACTTCATGAGTTGGCTTTCAAAATTAAAACCAGTTAATTGTAACTGAAAAGCAACTAAATTTATGAGCACTGTGACAAAAAAAGGTATGATAGAACTTCAAGGTGTTACTTTTCTTTGTCACAAAATGTTACTTTAATAAAATTTGGTCTCGCAAGTTGTGACCAATATTTTGGGCATTTTCAGGTTGCAAAGGCCAAGCCCCATGGACCTCCAGCAGACATATGGAGTCTTGGCTGCACAGTTCTGGAGATGCTGACCGGCAAAGTTCCGTACCCTGATATGGAATGGGTGAGTGTCTGTGCCTCCTTTGTTTTCTGCTACAGCATTAACAATTCTCCAACTTATGAATACACTGTAATTTAAAGTTTTAAACATTGAAATACAAGAATGGTGCGTGTGACCAAATTTAGAAAGAAAAAAAGATCCATGACTACCTTTCCTTGTTGATGGATTTGCTGTTTTATTTATGTTTGTGTGCGTGCAAGTCTCTTACGTTATATATAGTGGACCAAAACAGTAGTAGTCTTATTAACGATGATTCCACTGTTTTCACGAGCAAAATCATAAGTGCATTCGCATAAATAGCACATGTGTATTCTAGTATTTGCATATTATATTACCATCTGGTCTTCTCTTGATAGAAGATGTATACTTTCACGGTGTATGATGCAGTATTTTCTTCTGTTTTGTAGATACATGCTTTGCTTAAAATTGGTAGGGGAACACCACCAGAAATTCCTGAAAATTTATCAGAAGATGCGCGTGATTTCATAAAGAAGTGCGTCCAAGCAAATCCAAATGACCGTCCATCTGCTGCTCAGCTATTGGAGCACCCTTTTGTACAGAGACAGCTACAGCATTATGGTTCCTGATGTTCTCCATTGCTAACAGATTTGATTGTACATAAGCTGGTAAGTCTTCCATCTTCCTCTTAAACAGACAAGGTTCTCTTAATAGTTAGGCTTCTTTGATCACCTCCAACTTCTCTCTCAAGAAAAGATTTGCTGAATTTGGTAGAGCTAATGATCTCTTCTTTTTCATTTTATAGATCTAGTTTACAGGTGAAAGCTGTTGTTCATCATGAGGATGAGGGGATGACCCCTTGGCCTAAATTCCAAGAATGGTCCCTCAATCAGAAGGCATCCGTTGCTCAGTGTAGTGTACCATTTTCATGCTTCATAGTTCATGGGAGGTCTAAAATCTCTTTCAATCTGGTAAGCACATCTAAGCACTTAGAGGCAACTTTGTGGGATGTAATGCAGACATTCTATGTTCGATTGAAGATGGCCAATGTAAGCGATTCTTTTCAAGCATGATTAGTGTTTACACTATGCTCCTATGGCTATTCCAGTATGATGTGCATGAAGGTAAACAAGGAAAACGGCTTAAAATGTGTGTTGGTGGCATCTTGCTACCACGGGTTAGTTGCACACACCAGAGCGGCCTTTTCTATGTATATCTGATTTTCTGGCAAATCCAGTGTTTATCGACATTTAACATTTTGGCCAAACGGGATGTCATCTCTGATGTCGAAAGTGAAAGATGTGGATGCTGGCAGTATAATGCTGCTGTCGCTCAACGCTCGCATATCGTGTTCTGTTTCTGACCACTTCTGCATGCCTATACAGCTCAAATTTTATTTTTGCTGATATTCAGAAAGCGTCCATATTTAGTGTATGTAGCCAATTATATATGTGCCACATAAAAGCACCATGGATTGCATATATTGTTTGAGCTCGTCAAATTCCGATCAAAGATAGTGAAACCAACTGATCTACGTGTGTGCTGTACATGCCGAATCCCTCCATTGTGTGTTCGTGACAATGGGCAATCACAATGAACCTAATAACCATTGAGCTACAATACAACACTTTTTACTGATCTGCCACAGATGTCTCAACACTTCTACACAGAGAATACTCCACAGCCAAAAGTATGAATCCTGTGGTGCTGCCTGCAGGAGCGTTGCATCTTCCACATTCTCGGAGCTCTTGGCTCAATCCCCTTCCAAGGTGCTGTCTCGATGCTCATCGTAGACATACATCGCCATCTCGTGCCTGAGCAACCCAAGAATCTGGCCAATCTCCTCGGCCTGCGGGTGTGACTGATCGCTGGACACGAACTCGTGCACGTCGCCGTCGATCTCCACGGCGCTGTACCCCGGCTGCTTCTTCACACCGCGCGCCTTCATCAGGCTCCGGACCTTCCCGGCGCCGTCCCACTTCCCGACGGCGGCGTAGATGTTGGACAGCAGCACGTAGTTGGCGTCGCCGCCGGGGTCCAGCTCGAGGAGGTGCTGCATCAGCTGCTCGGCCATATCCAGGTCCCCGTGCATCCGGCACCCCGCGAGCAGGGCGCCGAGCACCACCTCGTTGGGTCGCATCGGCATGGTCTCCACCACGCGCATCGCCTCGTCGAGCCGCCCGGCGCGGCCGAGCAGGTCGACCACGCACCCGTAGTGCTCCATCCGCGAGGCGACGCCGTACTCTGTCGTCATGAGGTCGTAGTACCTCAGCCCCTGGTCAGTGAGGCCGGCGTGGCTGCAGGCCGTGAGCACGCCGGTGAGCGTCACCGCGTCAGGTCTGAACCCCTGACTTCGCATGGCTTCAAAATGCTCGATCGCGTCCGTGCAGCGCCCGTTCGCCGCGAGCCCAACAATCATCGAGTTCCAAGAAACCACCGTCCGCTTCTTCATGGAGTTGAACACCTGCGCCGCGAGCTCCACCTGCCCGCACCGCGCGTACATGTCGATCAGCGAGTTGGCGACGCGGACATTGCGCTCCAGCCCCTGCCTGAGCACGAGCCGGTGCACCCACATCCCGAGCCCGAGCGCGCCGACCTCGGCGCACGTGGAGACGACGGCTATCAAGGTGACGTAGTCCGGCTCGACGCCATCGAGAAGCATGGCGCGGAAGCAGTCGATGGCCTCGTCGTGGCGCCCGTTCTTGACGCACCCGTCGATGAGCGCCGTCCAGGAGACCTTATCCGGTTCGGGCATTCCGTCGAACACCTCGAACGCGGCGTCCACGAGGCCGTTGCGCATGAGACCGGAGATCATGGTGTTGAAGGTGACGACGGAGCGGACGGGCATCGAGTCGAACAGCTGGAGCGCGAGGCTCGGGAGGCCGGACGCGAGGTAGAACCGCGCGAGGCAGGTGAAGAGGAGGAGGTGGCAGGGGAAGCGCTTGAGCGCGAGGCCGTGGAGGGAGAGCGCCAGCGGGGGAGCGAGCAGGGAGGACGGGGAGTCGGCGCAGGCGGAGAGGACGGTGAGGAGCGTGACGTCGTTGGGCGCGGGCGCGGTGGGGGAGGAGAGCATGGCGGAGAGCGCCGCGGCGGCCGCCGGCAGGTCGCCCCGCCGAGCCGCGCGCGCGATGGAGGACGTCCAGGAGACGACGTCCCGTGGCGCGCCGCGGCGCGCGTGCGGGGGCTTTGGGGTGGGCCGCGGAGGTGGGGGGAGGGCGAGGGACGGAGCGGCCGCCACCGCCATGAGCTTGGCTATGCCGCTAGAGGCTGGGTGCCTGGGTGAGTCTCCTCTGCAGCCGCATTTGTGTCACTGGCACGTGGGCCCGGACCCGCGGTCTGTCTGGCTCGGCGGCTTGGTCATGCACTGATGCTAATGTTTCATGTTTGTGCATTTAGAAGAAATCACTTTCCTCGCATAGTGGCGCTTATCTCAATCGACTTTTAGCGTAGGTCAGGTCGAAACATCAAAATTACGGCTACACGGAATAGATAAGCAACACCAATTCTTTCTAGGCCATGTTTAGTTCCCAAATTTGGGAGCCAAACTTTGGCGTTTTGGGGTGCGTGCGCACTGTAGCATTTCGTTTGTATCTGTTAATTATCCAAAAATTGATTAATTAGGCTCAAAATGTTTGTCTCGTAGAGTACAACAAAACTGTGCAAATAGTTTTTGATTTCATCTACATTTAGTAGTACATGAATGTGCTGATATTTTGATGTGATGGAAATCTTCTTTTTACATAGTGAACTTTGGGGGTGGAATTTTGGATCTAAACAAGGCCCTAGTTTATCCAAGGATTTTATGAACGAAAAAGTCCATTTTACTACCCATCTATTTACTTTATCCACTTAACAAACATTTAGCTCATTTTACTCTCTTAAACTAACTTAGTTGGTTTAATCTACCCCTAATAAGATATGTCTTTTATGTTTGTTTCTACACGGGCTGGATTTTATGTTCAAATTTGGAAGATGGCTTATGACGTAATGTCCTATATTAGAAAAAAGGCAAAATTTGCTCCTAGACATCCAACTTTTTTCGAATTGGCCAAAACACACCGCAAACGACGAAATTGGCCCAGTACCATTATAAAATCGTGATCATTTGATGCAACACCCCGCGACAAATATAATATCAATTTCTCTGATTTGATGAGAGAGAAGAGGCAGGAAAAGACCATTTTGCCCTCGAGTGAATTGGGGCCCGAGTACTGGTGTCGTCCTGGATGCAGTCGGCGGAGGACCTGGAGGCCGGAGAGCTCGGCGGCGCGGGAGGATGTGAGAGCGGCGGTGTCGAGGAGGCCGCCCGTGGCGACGTGCTCGGCAGTGCTGGCGGTGTCGTGGAAGGCCTCGCGGGCGACGTTGAGGCCCATGGCATTGAGCGTGAGCTCGCACTAGGCGAGCGCCTGCAGGTGGGAGATGACGCGGGTGAGGAGATCCCAACGGACCCCCGGGAATGCGAGGAGGCAGTGGTGGACGGGGAGCTGGACCTCACCGACGATGTGGAGCCACGCAGAGCTGGGAGCCGTGCATCGACGCCAGGGAGAGGTCCCTGATGCTGAGCGGGCGGGAGAGGTTGGAGACGAGGACCAGCTCCGCGGGCGCGGGGCGCCGGCAGTGGAGACGGCTCCAGGGCCGGCAGGGGCTTTTGGCCGTTCACCCGCGGCGGGCAGCATCGGCGGTGGTACTGCCTCTGTCGCCGGAGTTGCTGGAAAGGACGGCGCGGGCGGCCTGCCGGTCGGCGCGGGCGAAGGAGGCGGCGGTTTGGGAGGGCAGGGGGCGGCAGAGGGAGCAAGGGAGGGTAGGGGACGGGGCGGCGGTGGGGAGAGGAGGGGGCGGCGGCGGAGGTACAGGGGAGGTGCGGGAGAGCGGGTGGAGAGGGGCGGCTGTGGTGGAGGAAGAAAACGAGCTGACATGCGGGCCCCACTTCCTGGAGGGAAAAATGGACATTTCCCCCAACTTCTCTCTCCCCAAATCAGATATATTCTTAATTTAATCATCGCAGTGTGTTGCAGCAAACATCACAACTTTGTAATGGTACTGGGCCAATTTCATCGGTTGCGGTGTGTTTTGGCCAATTCGAAGAAAGTTGGATGTCCAGAAGCAAAATTTGCCTAGAAAAAATATATTTGGAATTTTTCATGATTTATTTGCATACAATTTTTCATTCTAGTCTATGAAAATAACCGAGAAAAATTTGTAATATATTTTCACTGTGTAGATATACTCATTCGCAGTCCAACACAATTGAATTTTCCATATTATGATATTTCTGTGATTTACTATGATTTTTCAAAAATTACTTTAGGAGGTAATTTGACCGGTTTTGGAAAGTTCAGGGGGGTGATATAGACCGTTTCATAGGCTAGGGGTTATATAGTCCAACCCTCGTAGGTGAGGGGGGTGATATAGACTTTTTTCAAATAAATATGAGGATAGTAAAATAGACTTTTTTTCTTTCTTTTTGTGAACCGTATGGCCCCGATTGTTTCTAGCGCATATACCATTAGATATTAGATTTATAACTGATACAATTATATATTAGATTTACTATGAAAACTATTTTCATAATATATTTATTTGATGCAATAAATATTTGTACATTTTGCTACAGATTTGTTCAAACATAATAAAGTTTAACTTACAATAAAACTACATGGACTTATTTTTTGGACAGAGGGGGTTCGAGGATAAGCAAGTTCCAGTGAAGAACTAATATACATAATTGATGAACGTAGCAGCAGATAACCTTTATTGCTGCTCTATGCTCTACAACAATATAAATCCAAATATCGTATGCAGTGGTGCAAGTAAAAAAGAAATGATACACTGAGCTTGCTAAAATGATACACTGAGCTTGCTAAAATGATACACTGAGCTTGCTACTGCGAAAATTTATAGAATGCATTTATATGAGAATTTTGTGCAAGAAATTCTTTGATGCGGAGACTCCCACTGAAGAAAAACATTTCCAGGCTGCAGCTTATGGGAGGAGAAGCACCCACATGAAAATATAGCATTTCCAGGCTGACTGGAGAAAACGAGGGGAGCAGAATCAACAGATTCCAATCACTGGTCAATTTCCTCATCAAACAAAAGTGCCACAAAAAGGAGGCAATGAAACTGCATATACTATATTATAATTTAAGCTTGCCTGGTGACAATAAGTTACATTTTCAAAAACGAATCATCTTGCTCTTGATATCAGTAGCTGTGCACAAAGGAGCACAATTACCACAACCTGGTCCATCTGATGATCCATCTGATGTTTCACTACAAGGCAAGACAAGAGATTTTGCTGTCATGCCAATGACTTTGTCTGCATATCTTACGTTTGAGGATGAAAGGAAGTCAAACAAAATAGCTTCCTCCTTGCTACACTGAAATCCAATCCAATTTATATATGTTTCAGTTTGACAACAGTGGGTAAAACCTCTCCACCTTCACAAAATAGGTTTGAGCTGTCCAGGTTTCCTATCATGCCATAACAAGATCTAGTCTCAATAGTCAATCCTCAATGTTACTTCCATTGAAACTGGACTTCATGTATCGAACTGCGTGCTCTTTCCAGTCTGACAGAGATGCAAATGGCAACAAACCAGCTGAGCATGGAAGAATAAGTGACACCAAAACATAAAATGCATATCGTCGAGCCCAATATGGTAAACGAACAGCCTTGGTCCTGTCAGTCACAGAAATAGGACCATAGAGCATGTATTGCAAAAGAGATGGCCACATGTTTCCAAGTAAATGGATGAAGCAAAGGGCCTCCCAGAATATAAGCCAGACATTGCCATCTCCACCCAGTGTGTCAACACAGTACCTCCCGATAGAACCACAAACAACTCCCAGTAACATACCGTTGAATGTTATTGGCATGTTTGGTCCCGTCAATGAAGAACGCTGGAATATCAACCAACTGATTGACACGAGCATCACAATGCCAAATGATACCCTCGCTGATGCTATTAAATTGCATTTGAAAAGCAGGTAAGTCGAGTTGAAATTTAACACTGAACTTGGCATCCACCAAGATGCGTACTCCTGCAAGAAAAGGGGCACATCATATGAGCTTCTCATCAATGGCATTTGCAAGCAGCTAATTTGTAATGGAATAATGTGACACATACCCTTGAAGCAGCTGCACAAGCTGAAGTAACAGCAGTTATCCGCTGGTATGAGTAAATATATGTTCCATATCCAAAACAGACAGACATGAGTACCACAGCAGTAAGAAGCATATCTATAAGCTTCCTGAGAAGTTCTGCATGCCTTGTATCCTCCCTTTGAATATCGAATTTCTCCTTTTTGAAAGAGGCGTTCTGAACTGACAAACGGATTTCAACCCCCTTTAACTCATTTGACTCGATGCTGACAGCTAACTGAGATTCCCTCAACTGCAATTCTCTCACAGAAAGTCCTAATTCAAGTTCCTTGAGCTCATTTGAACGAGCTTGCTCATTGACAGATCTCTCAAATAGACTAAGAACATTCTGATCAATTCTTGGAGCAGATCTACTACGAGTAAGGTGAATCAACTGATGATTGACACCCGCATGAAGAATAATCCGATTATCCATGGAACTCAAGGATGTGTCTTTCTGGACATCATGTATCCAATTTTGTGAATCAGCATTCATTCCAGGTACAGAATTACCACCTTTGTAAGGACATTGAGGCATATTTTGTTCATAGACAGACACAGGTGTCTCATTGATAAGGTGGAGGGTTCTCAATGTACTACCAAATGATTTCTCAAAGTTTCTCATAAAAATCTCGAATCTGTCACCATAAATCTACTAAAACAAGTCAGATATAAGAAGTTTATGGGAAGTGGAAGGAGTAACGAACAAGAAGTGGCCTGATCATACATTTGTTAAGGACTCCTTCACAGCTGAGGTACAGATCTGCATCCAGATTTGGTGTGAGGACACCCATTCCAATCAACCATAATCATTTATAGAAAGACTAAAGATAAAACGTGTACCTTTGAAAGGACATCAGGTTGCAAAATTACTCCAGAACCACTGCATCTATTCAGAACCTGTAACAGACCACCTAATTATTTTTTATAATTGACAGAATGTGCTTCCTCCTAGAAGACTTTCATAAGTAGTAAACATTTGGGCACTCTATGAATTATTCAATTACGATATGGGATGGTCATATCAGCTAGCACTAGCACGATGATGCTCAAGCATTCAAACTCACAGAGTTTAGAGAAAAGAATCATGGTTAACCACAAAATGTTTCAAGCCAAAACGAACTACTAAGGATAGCATTAAAAATCAAAGTCTCATGTTCCAGGTGGCCCCTTTGGTTATCCATCTCATAACTATATATAGCTTCACAGGGTACATTAAAATGGCATGTTTAACTATATATCTAGCTTCACAGGGTACATTAAAATGGCATGTTTTGCATTGGTGACTGGACAGCAAAAAAAATGGCATTTTTGTGAACTGATGAAGAGCAATACAATCTGAATCCTACAAAATAGCTACACTTCCACCCTATAGGAACTGAATCGTTCAAAAGGCTTACACATTCTCTCAATTCACAGCAAGGCCCTCCTTCTCCAAGTAAAACTTTAGTCACACGAAAATAACATTATCCCTATCTTCATGGAATACGTCGAGCTTTAGCTTAGAAGCCAACGGTTTAATAGAACAAGGACCTTTTCCGCTGAATCACATTAAAGACCAGAGCAATTGTGCCATAACACAGCGTCCAAGTACCTTTTCAGAATTTGACTCTCTCGAGGATTCAAATAACTACAATTCAATGAAGCAAGCTTAAATGGCAGTGGAAAAAAAAAAGATTTAGTCACAATCAGATCAAAGGACTGCTTAATATTTATACCAGATAAAAACTTAGCATCACTTCTTTAATGCCAACAGGTGTCGTCAAAATCCCAAAAAAATCCAGAAGAGATTCAACTTCCAGTATAAACGGAACTAGCAAATCTCAACCAACAGCATCTTCTTGATCGCAAGAGAGCACGAACTCTTCAAGTCTAAAAACGCAGCAAAATTATCCCGAGACCATGAGTCGAGACCATGAGTCATTGATGCCTCAGTTTCTAACCTAACGTCCATCCACCCAAACATGGCAACAAGAAATAGAACCGCCGTCCGAGGAGCACAAAACATTTAATCTTTGGGTGGCAGTGCAAACAACAGGAGAGAAAGGCTAACAATCCGGCTCACCTGGGCAAGCACCGCCGCGAAGGACATCCCGAGAGGCAGCGCGAGCTCCTGCGCATCGCCGTCCCCGGCGCCGCCCTTATTGCTTCCCCCTCCCGTGACGGCCACCCGCCACCGCCGCCGCAGGTGCAGCCCCTTGTGCAGCCGAAGCCGGGACTCCGAACCGCCGTAGGACGAGGCGGACGACGCCGACGAGGACGCCCCGCCGGCCTCCGACGAGCCCGAGCCGGCGGCGGTATAGGCCCCGTCCATACGGGAAGGGGCCCGCGAGGCAGTGAGAGGGGGTAGGGTTTATTTGCCCGCCAGGCACGATTTCTTCCTCCCCTTTGTTTATTGTTGTGTGTTTGTCTGACGGCGGGGTGGGGCCACACGCCTCTTAACGGGAGGAGGGATCCGTCCCGTCCGTCCGCGTATGAAAGGGAAGCGGAGATGCGAGACGGCGTCATAGTTAAGCGGAGTTAGCCGTTGAAGCAATCGCGGAAAGGAAACCCCGGTGAACTTGCCTGCTTTCCTGTCTATCTCTATGTTTTCTGTTGGACGTGGATCCGTTGCTTCCTCGTATTTTCTTCTTGTGTTTTTTTAGATTTGGAGAAAAACTCCGGTTTCCACTTACGAAGTCATGTAAGCTAACAACCACACCCGACCGACAACTAAAAAAATCAGCAGCTAGGCTGCCCAAGTGGCAAAAAACTGGACAGTATGTAGCCCAGACCGACCAAGAGTAGACATCACTCAGGCTGTAAAAACAGTTTGAGAAAACAGCAGGCCAAAACAAAGTTAAACTACGGAGCCGAAAACTCGATACGCCTGCAGCAATTCCAGCAAGCATTGAGCTATGATTTCTTTTGGGAATTTGTGTTTTGGTCCTTGAAGATCTGAACTGATCAAAAGGTTGTGCATACCGCGTTGTTTCCTGTAAACATGCGACTAGTATCGACGAAGTTTAACGGATGAATTTGGAGACTTGGGGCTTCACTTCACATCAGGAGATAGAAGAGAAGTTTCAGAGTCAGTTAGCCTGAACTTTTTTTTTTGAGATTACGTTAGGCTGAACTGCTCAGGGTACATTACTCTTGATTTGGGCTGGCCTGACTGGCTCGCTACGTATTTGGGCCTTGTGCACCATCAGATGGGGCCGCTCCCTCAGCACGTACTACGCGGGGAGTCATGCAAGCCCACCATATCGCTGGCACATACGGCCCACGGGAGACGCGTTGTTGTTGGGTCGATTCTCCCGTGCTCGTGGGCCCAGTCCATGGCTCCACGCCTTGCCCACGGGATGATTCTTCAGTGCAGCTAGGGAGCAGAGCAGGCAGCAGCACGTCTCCCTGACGTTGATGCGCGAATTACTCAGGTTCAGCTCGGGATCTGTGGGTGGGTTTGCTGATCCGATCCTTGGATTTGAAAGAGACATGGACAAGAGTTCTATCAGTCACGATGCCGTGGTAAGCAACTGAATTTATTCCTATGTCTCGTTTAATTTCCGGCCGTCCGGCGGCCTCCTCCTACGTTACTGCTATGTCCTCTTACCCTGGCAGTAGTTATTTTTGGAGGAATAGTTACGAGTATAGTTATGTTGAGCTGGTAGCATATATGACACCTGTTGGAACCGCATGGGTGCTTCTTCTAGGTCTAGCTGATAGGCTATCGTACCTACGATCGACCCGATGCCGTACCTGAAATAGCCCGTCTGGTTTCAACGATGAGCAACGCGTCCTGATTGGCCCGATGCATCATTAGGTCCACTCCTCTCCGTCTCAGACGCCATTGACACACCACTAAAACGGAGTGCACGCAAGAGAGGAGAGCAGATAGCGCTAGCGTTGCTATCGTATTCAACCGCTATGCCTGCAGCCTAGAGACAGATAGCGCTAGCATCAGTTGCGCAAGAGCGTGGTTATGATGCAGACGCACATGGCAATATTCTTTGGAACCCTCGGGCCGCAGCACTGTGCCTTGGACAGGGTTAACTACCCCCTCCATAGGCTAAACAAGATTCAATTCCAAGGGCGCGCGGCGACCAGTGACCACGGCCAATGACGAGCGGCTGCAGCAGGACCAGGCATGGGGGAGAGACGCATGCGCGCGCCAAGCCCTCCCTCCCTCGCTCGATCTCTGCACGTGAGCGCCCGCGAGGGATCGGAGCAGGCGCTTGATCCAGCAGAGTTCGACCCTGTTTTTTTACGCATCAGACGCCGTGTAGTAGTGCTGCATCGAGAAGATAAGATCGATGCATGGATGGGACGGGAACGGGATGAGATATACCACCTCTACAGGTGTCGCGTCGCGTCTCAAGAACACAAACACGGCGCGCGTGTCTTCTAGCTAGATCGATCATAATTAAACCCAGCTAATAACTAGGTTCTTCAGTCTTGTCAGGGATCGATCTGGAAACGTGTGCGACTTGTGTACGTGTGGGTATCGATCTTTTGGGAGTTACATACTAACGCGAAGCTGAAAATTACTACCCCTTATCTCTCCGTGGAAATTCAGCACCAAAGATCGGAAATGGTCAGAGTCAAGCATTCCGTCTCAAAAGACCCGTGCCAGATATGGATCCAGCACGCACGGGTCTCTCATGGAATGATCAACAAAACCAGATGCCGAAAGATTATTACGGAGTACTCCAATCTCTCTCTCTCTCTCTCTCTCTCTCTGACTAGAAATTTTTCACCCGGCAGTCCCGTCAAAAACGCCAAGATGTACGGTCGTAGTGCATACGCACGCATAGCCAAATGTAGCGCACGCGAAAAAAAATAATCAAAGTGATTATCTAACGTGCTGGAAAACGAGTATATATATGGCGCTAATTAATACAGGTCGATCAAGAATCCGATTGCCACACACCACGGCCACGTGAAAAAAAAAGGATCCCTGGAAAATTCCAAGATGCGGCCACCAGGCCGGGCCGACACACACCAGCTACAGCCTCCAATGAGCAGCGGTCATCGCCGGCCGTGATCGCCGAAAATTTGGAAAACGGCTGAGGGAGCGAGAAGATATGATCCTATGCGCGCCCAAGCCCAACAACACAAAATAAAGCAGCATGCTATGCGCGCGTGCACAGGATTATGGAAAACTACAACTCTAGAAACAAATGAAAAATATAACTGACAAGTCTAAGTACGTAGGACGTTGGTGTGAAATATGGGATATTGCGTGCAATTAGGGTTTGTTAGGATCTGTTAGAAAATTAACTCTAATTAAGTTCCGTGATAACCGAACTTGTATAAATATTCGACACGATATCTAAAATGATCAAATGTTGGGAAACCAATCTACACCAAGCAAGCCTCCCAAGCGTTTGATTTCGGGCACTCTGAATCAAGCCGCCTGGCGCTAAACCTTTTCAAGGGCGCTATTATTTCTAATAACAAAACAGCCTCTTATTATTTTTAATAACAAAACAGCCCCTTGCTGCTCTAACGTAGAATGAAGGAGAAGAGGCCAAACAAAAGATGATCCATTTTCTCACCTAATTATGAAACGAAGTATGGATGAGTTGAAATGATCACTATAGTAGATTGTCAACGGAGCCGAGGACGATAGCATGCAGAAAAGATAGTTCTTGCTAATTGTTAATTCTACAATGTATACATATACACGCTCAAATCTTGAAGCCTTGTTGATGTCGTACGGGGCTCCTCCTCCGCCCAAATCCTGGTGTTTTTTTTTTCTAACAAAGAAAGGTTATATATATGCACAAGTCAGAGGTGTTGCAGTAAGCTTTAATTTTATCCTAATTAGCTGCGTGATTGTGTACGCAGGAGGAATATATGAGTTGAAAAAAGCTTAGGTTTGAGCTTGTGTACACAGGACGGTCTGGTGCGTAGCCATGACCGTCCTCTTGGTTGAAGAGGTGGCAGACCAAGTCATATGGCGGTGGACAATGAATGGAGAATACACGGCCAAGTCTGCCTATCGTGCACTCCATCAGGGATCAATCAACCTAGAGGGCTCAAACCTCATTTGGAAGACTTGGGCTCCCATGAAAGTAAAGATCTTCCTCTGGTTAGCCTTCAAGAAAAAGGCATTGGACAGCGGACCGCCGTCACCGGCACGGTCTGGAGGCCATGACTACCTGCCTCTTATGCAACCACGAACATGAGACCAACGATCACCTATTCGTATTCTGCGCGTTCACGAGGCAAGTTTGGGATACCATAGCAACAGCTCTTGGGAAACAATGTCTTGCACCGCAAGCTCAAGACTCCCTGCTTGAATGGTGGACGCGGGCACGAGGTGGATGGAGTGGGCAGAAGAAGAAGGGCTTCGACACTCTAGTGGCGCTAACTACATGGGAAATTTGGAAGCAGCGTAACGCAAGGGTGTTCCGGGGAGAGCAAGCGCCGGTGTCAGCTGGTCTGTTTCTATCGATCAATATGCAAGGAGAGCAGTGGATCAAGGCAGGTGCTCAAGACTTGTTTGGTTAGTGAGTATGTAGTCACTTGTGTTGCTTGTACTCCGAGCTCTTTTATGGTGCGTCATACTAGCCTTAAAAAGGACTAGTATATAAGGATCGAATAGATCAGATTAATTGTATACTATTGTAACCGTGTTTAGCAGTATAGATAGTATGGAGTAAATAGTATAGGTAGTATAGGGGTATTATGGGAAAAACATAATGGCAGATATTTACTTTTGATATATCTTTAATTTTAGAATGACAGATATGTAATTATGACATATCTTTAATTTTAAATTTCATTGTTTCTATTTCTCCTACTTTACCCTATTTTCATTTGTATGACATCACAGGGTCCGGCGGCCTGGAAAAAAAATTATGTTACCATAATACCACTGCTAATATCTAGTTTATACTACATACTACCACCTGCTAGTACGGAGCACCGTAAAATAGCTCTGTACTCCACCCCACTGGTTGTTGCATCTCTGTAATACAAAGAAAGTAGAGTGTGTGTGATTTAGGCGTCCCGAGCGTCGTTGTAACAATTTACTCTTGTCTACCTTAATACAAAAATATGCAATTCTCTTGCGTATTTGATAAAAAAAATAATGCTGCCGGGGTTAATAAGAACCTTGAGATCTATTCCAAGTCCAAGGTCGTCCACAAGGAACAGGTTAGCCAGTTTTTGGTTCCAACAACCGGCCAGTTGACCTCAATTATCATGAGGAAGCTTATAAGGCGTAAAAGAAAAACATGATCAGATCGAAGGTGTGGTTGAACATTAAAACAAATGCACAGAAAATGATCAGTGAAATTCTGTGTGGCCCAAGCAAGTTGACTCAAGATTCTGTATGTATGGATGCAACTAGGCCTGCCTTGTTTTCGGTTGGTATGGTGAGCTTAAAAGGAGGGGCACTGAAATGTCTACAGCATTACACGATGCAGACGATGGCCTGCTATTAGTCAACGCGTTGCAGAGGTCTGAGTAACAAAGACGTACGGAGTACATCGAAGCAAGATTGCAAGAATAGAAAATCTGTGGATCACAAAGCCGTAATAGGAAAACAAATGGCCACGCCTTAATTAGTTTTCTTTCTCTAACCCATTTGTGAACTTTGCTAGGTTTACATAGAAGCAACCCGGCCAGTCGTCGGCATTAATTAATTTCTTAATACAGAAGGCCTGCAATCACAATAATATTCTCTTCTTTCAGAAACCTTTGAAGCATTTCATGCATCAAATATTCAAATGCACGTTGCATTTTCTTTGTTCTTTGATGGAGTCTCTGTACAGCTATATATCTTCTGCATCAAATTATTAACACTGTATGAACAACCACTGGGACACTAAATTACGGTGACATATGATAAGTCAATAGTTCGAATATAGCCGGTTCTCTGGTATATACAACATTGAAAGTTGACATGCAGATGCACGCTTTTATAAAATCTGTGCTGCATACTAGCCCACAATTTGATCTGTCATGTCCTAAGATTAACGGGAAAAATTAAGGTGGGTGATGATAACAACGTCAGCGCCCCTGATCAGAGAAATTCCAAAGAGTTGACCCTGGGCTCCATACAATACCAATCCTTAATTAGCGTTGGAAGCGCTCCTCGCATCACATGACAGAGCCCCCACTTGACTGGGTATCCTTGTCATTTGGATCACACCACCGTGCACTACATACCCTTCAAATTAATCGCCCATCGCCATTGCTCATACCTCGCCTTATTGACTTGTGAAAACAGGGATACCCGGCCCTATGTGTCGCTGACATGTGTGCCCTGATCAGATAAATAATGCTAAGGCCGTGTGTGTCTGCAGCCATATATCTACCGATCGAGGCTATTTGTTGAATAGGAAATGACATGAGATATTAGGATTGAGAGAGGAGTCTCCCCTCCTCATTGCCTCTTTAATACGTCTTAGACACCCGGACATTGACTTGGATGCCTCAGGAGCAGCAGCATTAGGATTTAAGACCGTTCCTCCTTTTTATTAGCTGTACAGAGAGACAAAGGTACACGAGCTAACTAGATAGAGGTCAAGAGCATGTCATCCAAGAAGAAGAGGGCGGCGATAGATCTCTCCCAGGAGCCGGAGAAGAGTAGGGAAGAAGACCAGCAGAGCGCCGGCGATCGCCGGGAAAAGAAGGATGGTGGCGTGGACAAGAAAGAGGAACAGTTCAAAGAGCGAGAAGAAGCAACCAAAGAGGAAACCGGCGGCGACGAGATGGTGGTTGAAGTGGTTGTAGACCAAGGAGGAGACGGCACCAAGGCGGAGGAGATCAAATATAGGACTCAACAAGGAGAGGAGATGGAGGAGGACAAGCAATCAGAAGAAGAAGACGATGGCGATGGCGATGGCGACGACGATGAGAGCGATGGGGCCCAAGAAACTCGTGCGGACGACAAGCACGTGGTAGAGGCTGCTGCCGACAACGGCGACGGGGAAGATAATAACCATACCGCCATGGTGCAAGACGAGGTAACAAACACGAACTAGCTTAACTACTTGCAACGGTTTTGCTTGCTTGATAGATGAAGAACTATAGTTATTTGGTGCAATTGTTAGTTGCTAAGCTTTATATAAAGATGTTATTTCTAAATAATAAAGGTACTAGTGAATTTGTGCGTTCATCTTGTTAATTTCCTCCTCTTGCAGACATGGATGACATTGGTGTATGTTTTTCCTCATTCAGGTGAGCGCGATGCAGGAGGAGATGGAGAAGATGAAGGAGGAGAACCGGATGCTCCGGCGAGTCGTCGACCGGACCGTGCGCGACTACTACGAGCTGCAGATGAAGCTAGCTGCCTATCAGCAGCAGCCGGCAGATGAGCCTAAGGTAATAGGAGGCGGAGCTCATGATATGATATCAAAGCTAGCTAATCGATTAATCTTATTTAGCTAGGGTGTTATCCAATTAGCCTACGATTCTTACCCCCCCCCCCTCCCCCCACCCCCCCCCCCCCCCCCCCCCATGTTCCAGCTACTAGCTAGCTAGCGCTAATCTCGTGCACGCTTTTAATAGTTCTTCCACGTGACACGCCATAATTACCATCCCAATTTGATCAGCCACACTCAAGCTGCTCTCCTTGTTTATTCGAATTCGTGATTTGATTTCTAATAAGCCTACGCGTGCGCAGGAGCCCGAGGTGTTCCTTACCCTCGGCGCCGCCGACGGCGCCGCGTCAGGCGCCGGCGGCTTCTTCCCGGAGCCGAAGCGCAAGGAGCAAGCAGCCGCGCGGCGGCCGTCGGTGGGGAGCGATGACACGGACGACGCCAACAAGGAGGACCTCGGGCTGTCGCTGAGCCTGAGAGCGTCGTCGTCGTACGAGGAGGAGAAGCTGGAAGCAGCAGCAGCAGCAGCAGGGCACGACTTCGATGGCGCCGCCGTGGTCGGCGCCGACGGCAAGGCGAAGGGCTACGCGCTGCTGGAGAGCAGCAAGCTCGGAGCACCACCGGCCGCCGGTGATCTCGCCGCGGCCGGGATCACGAGCCAGAGCGTGAACCCGGCCAACCGCAAAACTAGGGTTTCCGTGCGCGTCCGCTGCCAAGGCCCCACCGTAAGATCGACACACAGACATGCCACTGCACCTGACCAAGTTCTCTCGCTGCTGCATGAAGTCATGAACAACCATGATTCCACGACCAATGCAAACTGACGAGAGAAATCCTGCTTGTGTTCGTGCAGATGAACGACGGGTGCCAATGGAGGAAGTACGGGCAGAAGGTTGCCAAGGGCAACCCGTGCCCAAGAGCCTACTACCGGTGCACCGTCGCGCCGGGCTGCCCGGTGCGCAAGCAGGTAACAACCAAATTTTGCCACTTGATCGAGCTCATGCAATCAGCTAGAGCTAGATTGATTGCACCGGCCGGCTGCTTCGAATTAATTACTTAGTATGTGTGCGATGCATGGATTGATTTGTGATGGCGAACGCGGCGAGTGCAGGTGCAGCGATGCCTGGAGGACATGTCGATCCTGGTGACGACGTACGAGGGCACGCACAACCACCCGCTCCCCGTCGGCGCCACCGCCATGGCGTCCACGACCTCCGCCGCGGCCACATTCATGCTGCTCTCCAGCACCAGCTCCTCCTCCTCCATCTCCGAGCCCGGCGCCGGCGGCTCAGCCGCGCCTCCCTACCTCAGCCCCTACCTGCTCAACTCCACCTCCCACCATTCCTCCGCTTCGCCATTGCTCAGCACGCCGCCGGCGTCAATGATGGCCGCCGCCGTCCCTGGCGGTGCCGGCGGCGCTCAACATCTCAACCTGTTCGGGCATTCGTCCATGCTTTCTCAACAGGCGCCGCATCTCAAGTACCCGTGGTCATCATCGGCGGACCCTTCGCACGGCAGTAGTGGCGGTCTGGCAGGGAGCAAGAGGCCGTTTTGGAGCACCGGCGGCGATGAGAAGACGGCGGCGACATTGCCGGACAATGTCAGTGCAGTCATGTCGGACCCAAGTAAGTTCTCGGTGGCGATCGCGGCTGCGATCAATAGCTTCATGGGGAAAGACGGGCAGGCGATGAGCGGCAAGGACGGGGAGAGTAGCAGCAGCAAGAGTAGTAACAAGTGGGGGGTGGTTGAATCACTTCCACCTCCATGACTGCTGGACAGTGTGTAGCAAAGACACAGCGACTAGCTTAATTAATCGTGGGAATTAAGAGGTTGATATAATTGTTGTTTGTAACGAAAATCAAGAAAGGGGGCGGGCAAACACAGATTGGAGAAATTTTTTGGGCCATTGGTTCTAATCATTTTTCAGGATTTTTCTTTGAAACGGATCAATTGCAATTGGTGTTAACTGTAAAATTGCAGTATTTTCTTACTGTTATCGCAGCACGCCAATTCAAAGACTAGAGTAACAATATGTGCGCCTTTTTACAACGTCACGGCTAGTTGAACTACGCATATAAGATTGACAGGTATGGGATAAATAGGATTTCATATTGCAAATGTGTACATGAAAATTGGGGTTCTCTTCAAACAAACACCCGTGAAAGAAGTCAAGAGTGACAAACCTGTTCGGGCATTCGTCCATCTCAACCTGTCCGGGCATTCGTCCATACTTTGCACCACTAGGGCTCAACGTCGCATATGTTAGAGTGGATAGATTTAAACTTTAGACTTGTTAATTTCAAAAAAAAGACGAGTGTATAAAGGACAAAGTTGAAAGTAACATGTATCAACAACACTTCCTACTCTCACATTTTACAGTGAAAGGTGGCAGACACCTTCAATGTCCATCAATAAAGAAGCTCTGGTTAGGCCTCGATTCGGAGGTCTTAATAATGACGCGCTAGTCATTGCTATTGTAGTAAGTGACAAGTATTATACACCCATCACTAGTTGATGCCACTATATTTCTTGAATTAATTTATATTTTTTATACTTTGTACCATTTTGGCCAATAGATAAATATGATAATATGAGTTTTGGTCATCGTAAAGAGAAAAGTAGAAAGAAAGAACACACTAGATGTCCATTTTCAGCCCAACACTTCTGGGATTCTATTTGATCACTCCTATAAGAATGAAGAAATTTTGGAAGAGTTTTTACCGTCTTTATATGCTACCACTTCTATATGGTTATAATTGTCTGGTCTCTATGGTCATCCTCTAAGCGAACTTGCTACGTTGGAAGTATACGTGACAAATCCATCATAAATAATAAGTATAAAGGGTAAACCAAAGATGAAATAAGATGATGGTTGATGGCTCTATATCCTTTTTGCTCCATATTTTTTATTCTAACAACTCTTTTAGATAATAGAATAAAAATATTCTAGTAGATCTCCACGTTGATATTCTCGGTTCATGAAAAACACTTTCTCGAAAACTTTATCTAGGTAGGTTGCATTTTACATATCAACCTCTCGATAAAGAGAGAAGCATGGATCAAATCCACCGCATATGGCATGGGGAACGTCACCGTAGCACACGCCACCGGATCATGTAGTGGCGGATCTAGAACTTTTTTGGAGCCTAGGCAATCCTTCCTATACTCAGTATACTTAAGCATTTAGATAGAAAATATCATGTTTATCTTACGTAACAAAGGTCGAGTTCTTTGTTTTCCGTCGAGGGCTTGCCGGGCGGTGGATTCGCCACTGAGATCATGTGATCTGCCATCAACAACCAACACCCCTGACCCCTCGTCCATCTCTCCGATTCTCCGAACCAGCCCCAATGGAGGCCCCGCTTCTAGGCTTCTGGCCGGTTGGTTTCTGTTCGCACCCAAAATTGGCAACCGGTCAGACCGGTTCTAGGAAGCGGTCAGACCGGTTTCACTGTAGCCGATCTGGCAACAGCCAAACCGGTCTGACCGGTTTCCCTATCCGGTCTGACCGGTTTCTCCCGCATTGGAGTAGGTTTAGGACTCTAGAGTTTTATCCCGTATTGTAAACCAACCTAAAGGGGTACGACTTCCCCACCCTATAAATATAAAAGGTCATGGCCGATTGAGATGATCCAATCGAACAAATACATCTATCTTTTATCTTTTTACTTTTTCTCTTTCCCCTACTTTTCCAATCTACTATTTGCTGTTCTTCCTTCGTCTCTACGTCGATTGAAGGCGTCCTAGGTGGCCTGCCGACTCTAGGACAACCCTACGTGCGTTGCCCCGACGGGATCCTGCCCGGACGACGCTCGAAGGTCTACCGCCAGCTCTGCCTGGCAAACCGGTCTGACCGGTTACAGAAACCGGTCTGACCGGTTCCTGCGTTTGCGCTCTGTTGGTCGCAAATTCGTGCCAACAGATTTGGCGACTCCGCTGGGGAAGAAAATCTGGTTGCTCAAACCGTTTTATCGATCCTTAGGTAAATCAATCGGCTGCCATGGCCGGTAAATTACCTAAACCTGCTGATGTTGATGCTGCAAACATTCAAAGGCCGAACGTTGATCAAACGGCGGCTGAGGAGCAGAAGGCGCTTGCGGAAATCCGAAGAAAGATCCGTGAGCATACAGAGCGAAAGGCCCAGGAGTTGGAAGAAGAAGCTGTGAAGCAATATATATTGCACTTCTCCGTGGATCGACAAGGGAACGTCAAGAAAGACAAGGATGTCGTCATTGATATTCCCGCACTGAAGGTACAATCCAATGCCCCTCTTGAAGTTAATTCAGAAATTGCAAATTTTATTGATGGAGCTGTCAGTGCTAGCTTTAATAATAAATTTGTTGCCATGGGTGAAAAATTTGAGTCTACGATTAAATCTCGGTTAGAACATTTAGAGGCCAAATTTGATAAACAATTTTCTGGTAAGGATGTTAGTGGATCTACTTCTAATACCGAAAATTATAATGCATCCGAGGATTTATCAAATTTGCATATTCCAAAAATTCCCATTGGTTCATCACCAGTCCACCACATACATAGCCGGACTACTATTGGTACTTCGGCTGGTGGAGTGAATACGATGGCTGCTACTAATGCTATGATGCCGCATACAGTTGTGTATAATGAGCCATCTACAGGTGCATATGTTTCTAATAGTTCGTTGCATCATATTCCTAATACATTGCCGAATCAAACAGCAACATATAGCACACCACAACCCACTCTAAATCAAGTACCACATCCTGGATCATCTAGATCTAGAACCGTTTCGGGGATGGAAGGATTTAGAGAAGAAATACTTGAGATATTTAGACAAACTTTTGGTACGGAGCCTAAAACAAAGAGTCGGTCGTATCAAAGACCGTATCCTGAGAATTATGAGTATATCCCATACCCACCAGGCTTTAAAATACCAGAGTTTACTAAATTCAGTGGGGATGATGGTAGAAGTACTTTAGAGCACATAGGCCAATTTACTATACAATGTGGTGAAGCTGCTTCTAATGATATTTGTAAAATGAGATTATTTCCTTTATCTTTATCGGGTGCTGCATTTACTTGGTTTATTTCTTTGCCACCCAACTCAGTTTATACCTTTGCTAATATAGAAAGTAAATTTCATGATTATTTCTTTAATGGTGAAACTGAGTTAAAATTGTCAAATCTTGTATCGGTTAAGCAAAAATCTAATGAATCTGTTTCTGAATATATTAGAAGATTTAGAGATACTAGAAACCGATGCTATAGTTTGACAATTTCAGATAGAGATCTAGCTGATCTTGCTTATGCTGGTTTGCTTGATATTCATAAAGATAAGCTAGATGGTCAAGAATTTCTAGATGTAAGTCGGTTGTTGCAAAAAGCTCTAGCTAATGAAAACCGACTTAAAGAATCTAAGAGTTTACAAAAAACTAATGATAAAAGTAATCGTCTTGTATATTATGCATCTGATAATTCGGACGATGAAAGTAATAATGTGATTCCTTAAAGCCGATCCGCAAGAATCGGCAAGAAGAAGTTAAATATACTTTTGATGTGGCTAAGTGTGAGAGAATTTTCGATGAATTGCTAAAAGCTGGAAAAATTAGAATAACTCATACTATGCCGCCATTAGAAGAGTTGAAAAGACGTGCTTATTGTAAATTTCATAATTCTTATTCTCATGCAACGAATGATTGCAATGTATTTCGGCGGCAAGTGCAATCGGCCATTGATGAAGGTCGTTTGACATTTCATCCTATGCAAATTGACACTAATCCTTTTCCTATGAATACCATTGAGTTACAAGATCCTAAAGTGCTAATTCGGCCACATCAAGCCGAAAAAGCCGTTGGAAAAAATGTAATCATTGGAGATGACAAGCTTGCTGATCCAGAAGTGATAAAGGTGCAGAAGGAGGTCCCTCAAGTGCTTGGGGGGCAACAAAAGACAAAGAAGACTGACAACGCGCAAACCGGTCTGACCGGTTCTTCAAACCGGTCTGACCGGTTTCTCCAGAAAGGTTGGGAGTGCTCCAAGCACAAGAAAAAGGTGAAGCCGACCTTCGAGGAGCTTTTGGCCAAGTACAAGGAGAAGAGATCAAGTCAAAAGCAAGGAAATCGGCCTAGTAAAGGTAAAAAGTCAAAACCTCCATCAGAATATCAAAATAAATCTTGTTCTTGCAAATCTCAAGTAAATTATGCTGCTGCACCTTGTTCATATGTTGGACCGACCTCACCATGGTCCTGGTTCTATCCTTATTATTATTCACCTTTGGATTATAGCAATTTACATATGCGTTCATATATGATTCAATATGCTCCTACATGTGAAAGTTATGATCCAACGCAAAGACCGTTTATTGTTAACAATAATCTGGTCAGAAGTACACCTATTTCTAAAGGAGATGAGAAGGACGGCAAGAGAGATTCAAAATACTCACAGCCGAGGTGGTGTCCCTCAGGCTTATCTCATACTCAAAAGAGAAGATTGCAGCGGATACGTAAGCAAGAATCAATGGAGCAACAAGCAAAGGTCACCCCAACAAGGTTAGCGACTACCAAGCAAGTATGGAGGCCAAAGCAAGTCGTTCCTTGAAGTAAAAGGCAAGTTTATGGCCGATAAAACAATTATCGCCCTTAGAGCAATATATGGACGATGTACTGTTAATCATCGTCTTTAACCAATTTTGATTATTATAGATGTTTTCTGACACGCAAGCTTTACCAGAAAACAGGGGGGCATATGTTCGCACCCAAAATTGGCAACCGGTCAGACCGGTTCTAGGAAGCGGTCAGACCGGTTTCACTGTAGCCGATCTGGCAACAGCCAAACCGGTCTGACCGGTTTCCCTATCCGGTCTGACCGGTTTCTCCCGCATTGGAGTAGGTTTAGGACTCTAGAGTTTTATCCCGTATTGTAAACCAACCTAAAGGGGTACGACTTCCCCACTCTATAAATATAAAGGGTCATGGCCGATTGAGATGATCCAATCGAACAAATACATCTATCTTTTATCTTTTTACTTTTTCTCTTTCCCCTACTTTTCCAATCTACTATTTGCTGTTCTTCCTTCGTCTCTACGTCGATTGAAGGCGTCCTAGGTGGCCTGCCGACTCTAGGACAACCCTACGTGCGTTGCCCCGACGGGATCCTGCCCGGACGACGCTCGAAGGTCTACCGCCAGCTCTGCCTGGCAAACCGGTCTGACCGGTTACAGAAACCGGTCTGACCGGTTCCTGCGTTTGCGCTCTGTTGGTCGCGAATTCGTGCCAACAGTTTCCCGTGGAGAAATGGCTGCGTCGTCGTGATCGTGACGCTAGCTGATGCCCTCGCAAACGATTTCTCCCATCGTGCGTGCCTGTGCGCCATGCATTATTCGTCGGTCCATCCAGAAAACGAGCCAGCCCAATCCAAACCTTATCCGTCCCCACCCACCGGATTTGATTTGATCCAAACCCCATTTCTCTCGCCATGCGCTTTGCAGGAATCTCGCGGCCCTCCCAGAAATCACAGTGGCCGAATCGAGACCCAACCCAAATTTAGACCGGCCCAGGATGAACCGAAAGAAACCACAACAGAGAGGAGGAGAATATTCTCTGTTCCTGTTCCTGTTCCGTGGAAGGCACACCACACCCGTACGGTAAACGCCGCGCGTCCCGTGGAAGGCACCCCCGACTCCAACGGTGCCGTCACAGTGTCGTCACCCACCCACCCACGCCCCCATGCTCTCGCTGCCTGGACGCGGTCCAGTGAACCAGCCGCCCGTCGCCTCGTTTTCAACGGCCCCACCAACGCCGCCTGCGGAGGGATCGGTCTATGGACCGCCCCCACGCGGCTGCCCACGCAACCCCCACGACGAGCCGTAATGGCAACGCGAGGCCCCCCCCGCACCGCATCGAGCCGGTTCGCTATAAACGTGGCTCCACCTCTCTCTCTGTCTCTCTAACGCGGTGGGCCCCACCCTGGAAATCTTTGCGTCCATTTCCCAACTCCCCTTTTTCGTTTTATTATTATTATTCTTTTATTTATTTATTTATTTCTCCTCTGTGTTGCGCTTTTTAACTTGCGTCCTTCTCTCCTGTTTTCTGTCCTCCTCTTCCTCTCTGTTGCGTCCGTCGTCTCCCACTCCGTCGTCACCAGCGTCCGCCTCGCGCTCGCCGCCGGGATCCGGCCCCTCTCGCGCCCTCCTCGGCGACTCCGCCCGCGGTCTAGGTACGGCCCCCGCTTCCGATTCGGCTGCCTCTGGTTTGGTCGCTTTGCTTGGTTGTGATGAATTGGAGGTTAGGCTGGGTTACAGGCCCTGGAATGTTCGGATAAGGTTCTCTCCTTCGCGTCATGGCTGTGCTTATTTATGTCCGTGTGTGGGGGGAAATTCGGCCTGGTTTTGGTGAATTCTAGCTGTTTCCGTGGTGATCCCAGTGCTGTCTTGTTGCTTGCTTGTGGGTTGTGGAATGGCCCGCGGAACTTGATCTCCGGAGATTTCTGGCGGAAGTGGGAATGGTTCGGGGTAGGGATCTCGCAACGGTTGACTGGAATTGATCATCTCTTATGGAAAATTTGCCTCCCCCGATCCAAATTTAGACGCTTGTGGTTGTGAATTATCTGGCCTTACACCTAATATTATCCATATCTGATTTATGAAGCGGCAACTTGCCCGTTTGGTCGGCATAGTTTATCATTTGCCTGTAGATTACAGCATGTGCCACGAAAGCAATGGAGATCCATTTCGTGAGTTCGTTGGTGTGTCAATTGCTAGCCTCATTTAAGTGTAGAGGATCCAGCATTTCGAAAGGAAGTTCCAGTCAATTGATTTAAGGTCGTGATTCTTTGCCCGAGATCCAGGTAAAGAGCTGCTGCTTATTTTCTTAGTGCATTGTTGAATGGATAAGCTGATTTTAGTTAGAAGAAAGGGGCATCCTTTTGCCACCAAGGCTGCCTTCAACGTCGTAGATTTCTGGACCAGACTGTAGCAAAGAGGATCCTTTGCCAAGGCCCATCCATGTGCTAGCAATCTGTACTGATAATGGGAGGACCAAGAGAAAATTAAAACTAAAGAAGCTACCTTTGCTTCAAATTCTTTTCTTGCCTTGGGTAACTTGGCATTTCTCAAAAGGACCGAATCATTGGCTCAAGTGCAGAATCATTTGATTCTCTTTAATTAAAAAGGCACCTGTTGTTGTTTTTCCCTTCTAATCTTGCAGATCTGAGATGGCGCATGAGATGCTCCATGTGAGGGCTTGTTTTCTCTTACCTCTTATCTGGCTCATGCTTGTGACTTTTTTAATGGGGAATGTAGATCAAATCTAACATGCTCCATTGATTTGATTATTTAATGTATTCGGTTAATCCAACTGCTTATTTCTTTATCTACCTTCCTGACCAGTTTTGGGTCCCATAAAGTCTATATATAACTTCTCCTGCCTTGTTTGCTCTATCCACCATTCTGGATCTGAAGTTCCTTAGCCTGTCTAAGGAAAAGGCCGTGCTGTAGTAAAGCTTCATTTCTCTGGTAATGATGTTAATTGATGTCTCGTATCATTGGCTTTGCCAGATAGAGTCGATTTATTTAGTTTGTATTGTGACTTTATATGAGAACATGATCGAGTGGAAATTGTCTCATTTTTCTGCTTATCTTGTAAATGTGGAACCTAATAGATATGCTGTAGTTATGCCTTGCAATCTGTAGCTAGGCTTGTCTAAATGCGCTTCAGGTGACAACTTGTGAAGCATTAGGTATATACGTGCATATTTATTCTTGCATGATGCATCTTGGTGTCACAGTTCTCATTTCTAGTTTATCTGTCCATACTCTTGAGGTTTGCTTCTTTTTGCGAATCTTGAATGGTGTATGTTGAGGAATCCATGGTACATTGTTACCATGATAGTTTAAAAAATCACTGTTCCCTGCAAAGAATGTAACCATGTTTATTTCAACAGATTTCTGAGAAGATGGCAAGAAGCGCGAGAGCAAGGAGGCATGTGGCTCGTCAGCTCAGGTCCACCCCGTATCCCATTCCTTCAAACCGATGGAAGCTGTTGAAAGAATCCAACCGAAAAAAAGCATTGCCAGCCTTGCAGAAGATGGACTGGGAAGATGCCAATTGCTCTGTGTGCATGGAATACCCACATAATGCTGTGCTCATCCTCTGTTCATCTCATGACAAGGGCTGCCGCCCTTACATGTGCGGAACTAGCTATCGCCACTCAAATTGCCTGGATCAGTTCAAGAAAGCCTACACCAAGGGGGCATTGCTTGAGGAAGTTCCTGTAAATAGTGTCGGCCTTAACCTGGATTCAGTACCAGTGATAGCAGGTGAAAAAACTGAGTCCATTGACCTTGCATGTCCATTGTGTCGTGGAAAGGTGAAAGGTTGGACGGTGGTAGAACCCGCCCGAAGCTATCTCAACGGAAAAAGGAGAACATGCATGCAGGATGGTTGCTCGTTTGTGGGTACCTACAAGGAGCTCCGCAAGCATGTCAAGTCGGAACACCCTCTTGCAAAGCCAAGGGAAGTGGATCCCGTCCTTGAGCAGAAGTGGAGGTTGCTTGAGATTGAAAGAGAGCGGCAGGATGCCCTCAGTACGATCACTGCAACAATGGGGAGGGCTGTTGTTCTTGGTGATTATGTGCTAGACTTGGAGGATGGAGTGGATCTAGAGGATGTAGAAAGTGATGTGGATGATGGCCATGGGTCAGAAAACACTCGAAGGATGCTATTATTTATAATGCGTCAAGTGGCTCAGCATCATCAAAACCAAAGGCTTCAGAATGCAACCGGTGCACCTGACAACGCTGAGGACAATTATGTGGTGAGCAGTGGTGCCAATGGAAACACGCCGTTGGAAGGGGAGGATGGAGATGATATGGTTGTGGCTGGAGGCAGAAGCACTGATGTACTCGGACCAGAGAGGCGACGGCGCCGCCGCCGTAGGAACCGTGGAAGATTATTCCTAGGTGCTAATTGAGAGGACCGGTGGGGTTAACCGCCAGAGGATTACGTGCACAAATGCTTCCCTGGTGCCTGGCATTCATCAATTTCGCCCTCTACTTACTTGTTCATGATCATGTACCAAGTAGTTATGTTAACATCAGCTCAATGTTTCTCACCTATGTTATCTCACATTCTTTATTGAAAAGGATAACACCGCATCCATCTTTTGCGGTTTGTGTAGCCTCTCTATTTCTGTGATTGTCACTACTAAAGTTACGGAGTACTAATTGTGCATCTGTTAGAAATTACAAGGCATATTTCATTTTGTTAGAATAACACTTTCACAAACAATGATGCGACATGGGATTACAAGGCATATTTCATTTTGTTAGAATAACACTTTCACAAACAATGATGCAACATGGGATCATAATCGTAAGTATTTTCTAATATGAATGATGAAAGATGATGGCCAGCCCTTCTGTATGGCGAGCCCACATGGGTGTCTTAATGTTAACTGCATGTGAACGAAAAAAATGGTTCGAAGCGTCATACTGACGATGGGAGACTATTAAAGGATAATTGTTGTCAAATTACTGTTCCTAAAAAGCAACATCAAAATTCATTATGTAAAAAGAAGATTCACATCAATATCGGCACATGCATGTAGTAGTACTCGACGAGATCAATTTTTGGACAATTGAGTGGCATCTTTCTCCCAATTCTCCATTGTTATGCTTTCAAACGGAGGCAGTCCGATACCGTGACCTGCAGACATTGAATTCAGAATTTGCCTGTGTTCACTTTATAAAAGCACATGTACTTCCAGTGCTAGCATGGGTTACACGGGCAAATTAAAACCAACACATTGACCAGACTACCAAATGAAACCTTCAACTACCAAGTTGCCAGTACAATTTAGTACAGGACAAGGAGAAGAGCTAATGTTGATCAAAACCATCGATTACACTTAACACTACAATTAATGGCCTCAACATACATTCTCTAACTGATTTTCCCGTGACATAACATTATAGCTTTATTCAATGTTCTGCGTCATTTTACAGCACATAAAACAACATTTACTTCTATATACTTAATAAGAAAGCTCAGGATCATCCAAGCAGGTCGTCCAGCAAGTCGACCTATCCAAACATGGGTGCTACGGCAGCATATAAATTAGTCAGCATTTTTTTTAAGAGTCCGCATATTCGAGCTGGCACAGTACCATGTAAAAGTGTTCCAGCAATAGATCGCCACACTGTGAATGTGGCCAATACCATGCCAATATCCCACACTTCATGTCATCTCTCATCTCCTGTCACAGAATCGATCATTACTTTCTTCCTAATGATTGTAGCCTTGTAGGCACACCGTAACACACAGGAGATGCGCCAATCAGAAATGGAAGTCTGCAAGCCTGCCTAGCTTCACTTAGATATGAAGCTATTCGCCGCTGCCTGCAGCTGCAGCGCTTGGTACTGTCATTTATTTGTTGTGTTTTCTTCCCTCGTGTGCCCTTTCGTCTTGTCCTACCATTTTCCTTGGAAGCAATATTCATGGATTCAAATTCTTGTGTTAGCAGGCAGCATTTGGAGCAATTGTTGTCATCTCTGAAATTTCCTTGCAACCATGAATCAAGCAAAGCTTTACTAAACCGATCAATATCCTTATCTGAGACATCCCATAGATTTGCAATGATAGCAGGGGAACCAGCGAATAAATATGACAAAGGGGCCCCTCGAGGAGCATAACTCCCTTTGCAACCAAGTGTCCCACTGCTACATCCCATAAGAAGAGCAGCTGCACAGTTTTTTAGCTTCTCGATTTCCTTCCCAGAAACATACTGTGTTCCTGCAGCAATTTTTTTAGGCTAGTTAGATCACAGACTAATGATGTTGATTCCACAAGCCATTGTTGTTATTGTCAGCATTTGCATAAGGGGAATCTGAACAATATATACATGTAAAAAAGTGTGTCGGAATAGTGCTCCCTATGATCCAATATAGTCACTTTATACTTCATACTATTCAAAATATAAGTCCTAACCTCAGCTTGCTTTTGCTGTTTTTCCCCGATTTCATTGTGATATATAATGAGGGAGAGAGAGTGCACAAGTCCAAAAATGGAAGAATATATCACTATCTGAGGGTGGCATTGTCATTTTAGTCATTTATTATTTTGTGTGGCCAAATCTAAAACAAATAATCACTTTGGCAGTTCATATTCATTAATAATGGCATAAGATACTGATCATTGATGCCATCAGACACTTAAAAGAATTATTGCCTCTAACACAAGAAGATTAGTCACAACTTATGTCCATGCCAGTATGATAGTGCAGATGACGTGTCATATAGCATTTTTCTTAAAAGAACTTCATTGCTAACTATGCCTATGGTAGATTAGTGATGGAGCATGGGCTATTACACAGTAAAAAAACTTGGCTGCTAGGCACAACGCTCCTAATAGAGAAAAATACATCAATTCTAAACAACTTAAGATGAACCTTCTGCTCACATTGCAACAAATTAAAGGAATGAAACTAAATAGCTGAGACAACCACCAATGCAAATATCTGACAAGAATGAAAAAAAAAGGCTTTTATCTGTATGGGGCATCATACCACTTCCATGTCCAAAGTATACGAAAAGATCATGATTTGTCAATGCCAAGACCAGCTCTTTGGCCTTCAGTTCATCCCAAGCCCCAGTGATTCCCTGCACACCATCATTGTATTGCTCAGTTACAATGACAGCACAATGTAAATTTCCCTTATAGCATGTAGCATGCAAGTGAAAGGAAAATTCAACCTTGACATAGTCATGAGTTCATGGCCTAAGAAAACACATAAAAACTTTATACCAGATTGCCGCAGTCATATTCGATAACTCTTTTTTTATTTCTTTTATTGGCATTTCATTGGAGTAGGTGGCTTCGAGTGGCACAAAAGAAATTACCCCATGTATGGATGTAGTACTAATTCAAACTAAATCATAAGGATTGGGTCACAATCCTTGCCATCATAACAGGCCAATATGCTTTGCCACTAAATAAGTGCTCATTCCTCCCATAGTCCCATGGCATTGGTTTGCAAGATTATTCTCTAACATCTACACCAAGCAATCGAGTCCAGATTGCAAGTCATTTCTTTTGTGAAAATACCTTTACAGTAACTGACCGCTTAGTGTAAATTTTCAAAAACCAATGCAATGGGAGGGGGGAAAAACTCATTGGCAGATTCTGCCAATCACAGATTCAATGGCATGCAATACATTTTGTAGAACTGTTCCTATGATGAAGTCCAATCAACGAAGTGTCAAACTCACAATACAGTATGTGGAACTTATGTTTTTGAGGGTGTCTCTCCTTCGGTCAACTTGATCATATGTGAGCTAAAGGATGAGCAGACTTTGGTGTTTGGCCAGAGACAAGAAGCTGCAAGGCTTGGGTCTGGGGGGTTAAAGCTAATTTGAATAGGTTTTTCGGTCAGGTCTTGTTTTTTTCTGTCAAAAGGCTAGAGTCTGTCACTGAAACCTGCCTCTCATACCTGGTCCCTATATGAGGCCATAAGGGGCTGGTGTTGTATGGGGATCTTTTTCTCTCTCTGATACAATGAAACACAGCTCTCTTGCGTTTTCAAAAAAAAAGTATGTGGAACTGATAACTAAAGCGATAGTAAACCATATTTTTAACAAAGCCATTTTTAGAATGTAAAGAAAATGTGGATTACCCAGCTCTATACACCATAAACATACACACTTGACAAATCACAGATTACCTTCCAGTCATAGTTTCTGAATAACTGATGGAATAGTTCTTGTGTGCTGCTCAGGTCCCCGCTAGGATTCAACAGATAATATGTATTGGAAGGGTCGATAACTGGAAATGGAGGTTCTAAGGCATTGTCATCTTTGCAATGAGTATTGCTTCGAGACAATGCTAAAAGGATGCTACCCATTGATGGCATGCGATAAATTTCTTGATTCCTTAATACAGGCAGATTCTCCCAAGGAAGCATCTGCAGTTGATAATTGGCAAGTGAGGTCAGTGAAGATGTATGAAGTGTATATGCATCATACAAGGAACTGTTATTGACATAACACTGCTAAACAAACAGTACAATAAATCCTGTACGGCAGTACATATTTTATTAGCCATTCAAACAGACCTCCGAACTTCTAGTTATCTACATGATACCAAAAAAGGAAATTCAAATGGACCAAGTCAGGCTAGTAATAAATGATACGTAGTAGATAACATCATTAGTGATACTCAACCATACCAGCAAAGCAATCAAGCAACATTTCCATCTATAAATCTAGACTTGCAATGCAGACTCAAAAGTCTTTATAAGATATAATAAAATTAGCAAATCACATAGGAAATAGCTAACGGTCAAGTTAGTTTGTTGTCCACCTGCACGTTGACATCAAGAACCAAAATGACTGGATCTCTATCAATTGGCTCAGGCAGTTCATATACTGCATTTGTTATTAAACATTTGATTGCTTCCAAAGCTTCATCCTTAATCTGGCGGGAAGAGAAAGCTCTAAGTTTATCTTTCCCACAGCATCCTCCCCTTCCAAAGTAACCTTTATACAAAATGAGCTGGTAAACACATTCTTGCACTTCATCCACCAACATAGCACCACCAAGGATAGCCTTGATGAGCACTGGATTAAATTTGTCTTCAGGTTTTAATGCCTCAATGTCTTGCTCAGATGATTGGTGGTCCAAGAGACCATTGATAATGCTTGACGTGGCTGCTTCAATGTCTTGCTCAGATAATTGGTGGCCCAAGAGAAGGCATTTCCAGGGTCCAAACCAAGATTTTTCCATGTCTCTGTTCAAAAGGATGAGATGATATCGCAACAAAGAAACATTAAGGTGCATTCATATTTTGACACTATTCCAACAACAATTGAATCAATGAACAGTTTGACAACAGCATAGGTAATCTTACTTCAGTGTGCTATTGAGGTCGTTGTTGAGCTTGATTCTATGCGACCACCACCTAACATGATCTTCTTTTACAGCATTTGTATTGATGGTTGCACTAGAGAGGGATACAAAATTCTCCTCAAGTATATTTTTGAAAGTTGGGGCCACATGGTCCGTAATTGCATAACCCCAAGGGCACTGCCACTTCTTATCCAAAATTCTCATTGGATCGCTCAAATCTTTGATGGAAGAATCAGCAGAAGGCTTTTCTGTTAAGCAACAATATGTACATAAAAATACAGAAGATCTAAGTTTTAGTTATGGTACTGTGTGCAAACATAATATGCAACCCACACACCTGAAATAGAAACCACTGGAAGAAGCATTGTAGTAGGTTCACTAGCTGAATCAAACCTTGAAATCAACATCCATGCGGAAAAAGAGGAACTAAGGAGAAGAAATTCCTGAAGGATGTCAACATAATCCCCTCCAATCATACTAATACAGACAACCGGTACATTCGGAAGATTTTGGAAGAATTTGTTTATATGCTTCTCGATGTAGTTGATGCCCATTGATGGAAACCTGATAAAGAAATTTAGATTTTATAACATTTTTAAATACAATAAAATCAACGGCTCAGCTGCTTTTGAAATGTTTGAGCAAGTCCGTTTTGACCCCTCGACTCTTGCATTTGTATAATTTGCAATGTATACGCTGAAACCGTTCAAAGTGGTTTAGGCCTGACGTGGCAGCAGATTCTGAAGCCATGATGACAATTTTTGCAATGCCAGCTGAGACATGTCTCCATACTAAATACACCTGTTGCCATCTCAACTTTCCCCTTTCCCTTTCTGTTCATGGCCTCCAAGTTGGTGGTGCTCGACTTGTGCAGAGACTGGCTCACCAGCATGCTCAAGCACCTGCACATATTAGATGGCCAGCTCACATGGCTCATTCTGCTGGAGCTCAGCAACTTGAGCAACCTCACAGCAGCGCTCGAGCTCCCCAGGAACAGCCTCTTGGGTGTTACGAATAATAGAGGCTGAATGGAATATTGTATTGAGGTCCAATGGGGACTATATATAGAGTACGTGAGAGACACATAAGGGGAACCCTAGAGTAGCACATTACAATACTACCCTTCACAATTATACCCTTAACATTGGTCAGCTCAAGGCACTGTGGATACTGTTCCTCTTTGGCAGAACGTTGTCCCACTCAAACCCGTCATCTCTGGGCAACTGCACAAAGCTCTACCATGCTGGACCTGCCCAAGAACTGACTCTCTGGTGGCATACCGGACAGGGTGTTCATGGTACAGCAGCTCAGCAAGGTCCTGCTTCTCTACAACGCACTGTGTGGGCCACTCCTGCCACATGTGAGTATCACCGACTGTGTCCCGCTGTTCCATATCTGGCTTGATGAGATACCACCCATGGACATCAGGACATCCCTGACATTGGAATCTTGTGGCGACTGCTGCTGCTGGTTCCAGCTGAACAATGCAACAGCAGCATACTGCTGGTGAGGGAGGTGGTGGAAGGTGGCGGTATCGCGGGTGGAGTGTGAGGCGCAAGCAAGTGAGGGAGAATAATCGAGCGGTGGAGCTTGACCTCAAGCTAGTGATTTGGATTGGAAACAAAAAGGGGAAAGTGGCCGTGAGAGGGCAACCAGTTGAGACATATCACTGTAATGTGGCAAAAAATTCTAGCATGGATTCAAAATATGCTGCCATGTTAGGCCTAAACTGCTATGGGCAGATTTAGTGTACAAACTGCACCGGTTTTAACAGTTGGGATAAGATTTAAAGAGTAATAATAGAGTTAGGGGTCAAAATCAATTAGACAAACAAAAAGACTTGAGGGGGCTAAAAGTGGACATAGTTCTTCAAATTTTAAACCTGAGAAATTCTGAGGCATCCTCATGCGTCTCACTTCTGAAATCTGCAAAGGTGCCCTGAAAATGCAAGGAGGAAAAATTCAATAATATTGGAGTATGATTCTAATCCAGCTATTAACTTGCTATGTTACAAACCTTCGTAAACGTTTCACTGGGCAACACTTGACAGCTAGCAAGGTAATGATAATTGTGGTAAGTTCCCACAGACATCTGATGGAAGTATGCAGCCCAACGATTCAAAGAAAGAGATTCTTGAGAACACAAAGGCAAGTGGATGGAGGAATCTATTGTTGATAGCAAGAATGTGCATGTGAGTAACTTGCAGACCTGCAACTAATTTGGATTTCAATACACAAGCCGCAAGCAGTAAAGAAAGCACA
This sequence comes from Echinochloa phyllopogon, assembly GCA_033239725.1. Lineage (NCBI taxonomy): Eukaryota > Viridiplantae > Streptophyta > Magnoliopsida > Poales > Poaceae > Echinochloa > Echinochloa phyllopogon. The sequence goes on from BTCW01000010.1 coordinate 56,445,666, forward strand.
TAAAATGATCAAAGAATGATAGCTCACTACACAGGTTGTTTAAAAAACAATAGAATATCCACCAACCATAAGTAGTCCACAATACAAGAGCACAGGAGTAAATGACACCACAAACCTCCTGACAAAGTGACGGACTCTCTGTGGATAGAAGAAAAGCTTTGAGCAACCAGAGAACAACAGTGGATATTTCTACACTAGTGAAGAAGCAACAGATGTTCCTGCAGATAGTGATAAACCAAGACAGTTAAACAAGCATTGTGAACTGCTAACACCTAGATTGTCATATATGGAAACGTCACATAATATGCGCTTCATGAAACAACCTTGAACGTTCAGAAAGGGAGCCTTTTAGCAGAAAAAAGCTCATGCCGCATAATATTTTTGCATGCTCTAAAGGAATAAAATCACAAGTGCTTCCATCCATCATTAGACCAACAAAATGAGGCCCATAGGTTCTATAACAACCCTGTGGAAGGGATCTGAAGTATAACAGTGATATGCACTGCCAATAGACATTGTGGACTTCATGATTCCCGTAATCTCCCCCGCGAGATCCCAAGGCTCTAGCTGAAAAGGAAAGGCAAAATCATAGCTGAATCACCATACAGATGAATAAGGTAACTTTGCTAATAACCAACAAGTAGTTCAATTACAGAAATTTGATTTGACTTCTTAAGCAGCATCACATGCAACATTATCATAATCACATGATCCGCACATTTTGCAGTATCATGAAGTCCTCACTTAAGATTCATAGTAAGACTGGAAATGTTTACAACATATGTGTAGATTAACCTAATATTTCCATTAGCTTTGTAGTACAACATATGCCCCATCCCTTCTTGTATACTCTTCAGACTTTAAACAAATTAAGGCATGAGGTGCTTAGAGAGAATATATTAACAATCATTCATAGAAGACTAGCTGCTTATCATTTCAACTATCTGAACTTCCTAACCAAGACTTTCCCAGCAAATATATTGACATTTGTTACAGTTCAAGAATTGTTAAATTGGTCCTGATTGTTAAATTAGCTAATACCCTGCCAAATTGGTGTTGAGCCAAGTCATAGTAGCACACGAAAGAATTGACACCTTACAGCTGATTTTAACAGCTCCCAGGAAAAAAACAATAGTTAGAACTCCATGGACCAGGGAACGTTTGTAAAGTCATACCATAATTATGACCATCTATAGAGAACACAAGTACGGACCATAACCAGCTAATACACATTAACATTATTGTTTATAGATTACATACTAGAATATCAGCTACTGAGTCTTTCAACTTACTCAAATTAATGATTGGGTTTTGCTCAAAAAATTAGTTATTAAAAAACCCATCAATGAGAGTTGAGATCCACTTAATGCATCAATATAATAATTATTTTTGTTAGTTTGTGCATATCTTTATAATGTCAAGCCAATGATTGCATGTCTCAATCTTCAAGCAATAGAACACAGAAACATAAAAGTACCTAGTTTTAATAGAAGTGACACAAAGTAGCGCCAGCGAACACAATCCCATCTGAACTGCAAAATATTTTGAATGCACCCAGAATTCAGGGATTTAACCAAAAGTCATTTCCAGCAGCCAAACATATTGCACAGGTCATCTTTGCTGTGGTCAACGCCATCAGGGAAACACTCTGATTCACCACAGACCAAAGCATATGCAGTCAATTCACTCGAAGATATGCCATTTTTGCAAGTTAGCTCAAGGGAAGCGTCACCTTTCACATGTGCAATTCGCTTGCTGGAGCGAGTTCTAGTCTTTACATTGGTCTCTGCATTCTGTTCCTTAGAAGAATGTGATGAATTTCTGGATGTCCTCTTAGCTTTAACATCTAATGGTGGACCTGCTTCAGCATTCCTCGAGTTTTTCCTTCGAGGTTTTAATACTGTGGGCTCATTGCAGTGATCAATTGATGCTTGTCTCAAAACCACACAGACACTACATGGAGGTAGCATACCATCCTTTAAAGGTAGGGGTTCTTTCCCACTATTGCGAACTTTATGCTCAGTTGGTACAATACAATCTTTGCTGCACACATGGCAAGCAGTTTTGAGGCTATCAAAGGACCCAGTAAGATCCACGTCAGTGCTGTTCAATTTCTCAATTGCCGATCGGTACTTGCCCAAAGCATTAGACAGGTTAACTATCGACTCTTTCTGGAAATCTTTTTCGAATAGACTCCAAAACCGATCACCAACTTTCATGTCAATTGATATTTCCAAAGTCAACTTGCACAACTTACATGAAATGTTGGCATCATATTCCACAAGAAGATCTTGGGCATTTTTAAGTTCACTCTCTGCTTCAAGCCATAGCTGTTGCTTGCTGTATAGTTGACCTGAACGAAATCTAAGGAATGTGAAACGGAAGGGACATATGAACAGAAAAACAATGAAAGAATCGTATATACCTAGCAATGATGTAAAAGCAATATCGAAGATTGATAATCCATGGAGATTCGATATCTCTTTTCCAGTCTGTAACAGAACTTCTGCTTCAGTGTCATTACCTATTGATTCGTGCATCGTAGCAACCTGAAAACATCACAATCTGAGCATCATACATAAGGAGATCATCACACAGATACACAACTGCCTACGGTTGTGGTACTAGTGCTATAAAACTCCAGCCCACATTCAATTGGCGACAGTAATAATATACTAGTATACCGCTAATTGCTTCTCTAGTCTTTGTTTGTACTTCAATTCCCTTATTCTACACTACTAACGTACCTGTAAAGTGCTCTCAAGATAGCATCTAAGTACATTCCACGGAGTAAGGAAAGAATCTCTTGTGCTGATTGATTTGCTGGAATCTGGCCAAATTTCACCTATTGTCGGTCCCCATGCTTCAAGAGAACCTAAGTCCTGTCTGCAACGTCGGCTCTCCGTATTTCCAGAGCAACCCAAATTAAGCTTGAACTTCTTTTTTAGGAGCTTTTTGCGCAAATGGAGGGCTTCTTTTCCATACGAAAAGGCCTGTAAAAACAAAACATTGGATGTGTTTAGTTATACAGGAGCTAAAATATTGACCAACTGCACAATCTAAAAATAAAATAATCCATAAACAGTGAAGGTTGTGCACCAATGTTTCACAGGACTAAAATATGGAAAGTTAAATTGCTGAGCTCAAGCGTGATCACCTGGAAAAGATGTCCGTGTGAAAAAAGTCTTTCTGACAAATCATAGTATAGATAGCCAGCTAGAAAGGCTGATTGATCATTTGAAGTAGCCTGCAAAATACAATATAACAATTGAGGAAAGAGAATAAGAGACCATGGTTACTAATCTGATGTGATGCAACTACCAGGACTTACTTCAGAAACCAGAGATATGGCAATTTTCTTTATCTCATCAACACTCGCACGAGAACTAAACCTCCTTCCAAAAGAATGTTCACAGGATTGAGTTAAAAATAAGTCACTCGGGAACATCCTCTGAAGAAACATAGAGAGAGAGGATCGTTCTCCTTCAAAACAGTTTCTCCAAAATTCAATTTGGTGGCAATCTACACCAAGATGCTCTGTGGCCTTAGAAATAAATTGCCTGTACAATGGGAGATGACAGTATGCATGGCTAAGGCGCCCGCCGGTGAACAGCAAGGAAAATAACTTTTCAAAGGGTAGGTTTTCTTGCTTCCATATCTTAATCATAAGCTCGCACAAATCAAATTGAAGCTTAAAGCATCCCTGAGATGGCAGAGTAAACACAGTTATGTAGATAAAGGAAAGCTATTGCATCTCATCCTATATTTAATAAATTGAATATATGTCATGATCTTACCTTCAGAGCCAACAAATCAACCATAGAACAAAGAAGTGGCACAATAGACTGTGATGGCTGTTGCAAGGCCGTACCAGGAGCAGAATGGTCAAAAGTCTTCACCTTTGACCACAAGCTTAATGCGCTACTGACATTTTCAAATATTACCTATTCAAAATAATAGCAATGACACTAATCATAATTTGAAAAGGTATTACCATGCTACAGCAATATACTTAAATATACAAGTATGGTACTGGTAAAGTGTATGTGTTACTGAATACGGCTATGATTTTAGGTGGTTACCTCACAAACAGGATTGCCTTCCAGGGCACAATGTGCATGCAAGCATTGTGCAATAGCCAATTGATTGATCACAATTGTGTTGCTTTGAGATGAATCCTCTGATATGGTTCGCTAGTTTGACAAACGAATATTAATCTAGATCTCCCTGTGAAAATAAGAAAGGGTGATATGGGATTCAAACTCACCAGTAAAGATATGGCTTCAGATAAACAGTCAAGGCTGCTTTTTATGTTTTGCACTCCACATGCACGAAGTGCACCTGCCTTTCTGACAAGAAATTTTGACCTGTCCAAACAATGTTCTTTTGAATAGTAAATTTCATCCAAAAGAACATCTAGGACCCTTATTTGCATTTCAGCACAGAATTTTGACCCTTGAGCTTCCATTAATCCGTATGCTAAAAGTTCCTGCAGAAGATAATGTTAGCCCCAAAATGGACCAGAGACCACAAAAGATACACCAATTTTAATCAAGCACAAAAAAAAATATGGCACCTGCTCTACAAGTAAGCCTATCAGCTTCTTTGGCAAGGGAGATGAATGGCCCAAAAGAGAGTGATACAGAAGTGGGGCCTTATCCATGTTTTGATTACCCTCAAAATCTTTGTGTGTGGCCTATAATTGAAGAACAAAAACAAAGTTGCATCAACATATATGTTGTACGGTTGTAAACAGCAGAATTCGTTTCAGTCAGTACCTTAACCCACAACTTGATCAGTATCAAAGACCTGTCAAAATATTCAGACTTGTTGCCACCGACTAACAATTCAGACAAGCTCTTCACAACAATATCACGTGTCATTTCTGAGCCACATCTATGTAGAGTGTCAGTCATCTTCACAATCCTTGCAAATGCATCCAAAATTATATCTTTCAACATATCCTTTGGCAAATCTTCCATAGTATTGTTTCCGTCTGTCCCTGACAATAATCTACTGTAACAAAGCCTGGCGTGTACCCATATTGTTCGGCAGCATACTTCCACAGCTTTTGGAGCCTGAAGCAGCAGCCATGATATTCAACTTCAATGGTAATTCAGAAATAGTACCTTAGCCAGAAAAATAGAAGGAAAAGATAATAGAAGGGTACCTCTTTGACATGCCCAGTATTATAAAGTGTCACTCCAATGTTGCCAAGTGAAGACATCAAGAATTTGAGCTCCTCGGGAGTTAACCATTTACTTGAAATGACACGATCAGTCAAGTCCATGCTTTTCTGCTCCATGCAGGCAAAAGGTGTTAATAAATAATAAGGATGGTAATACAAAGTTAGCAGCAGCAGGCAACTCAATAGCCATTCTAAACAGCTAGCTTTCTCATATAACGAATCAGGTTTACTCTTCACTATATCCACATATAATAGAATGGTAATTCTTGACATAAAAATTAAACTAGGATTCTGTAAACGTGCAGGTCATAATGGTTTGTTGGTAACAAAGTAACTAAAGTACCTTGACATCTTTGTTGGTAACAAAAGAAATTTTAATCGTCGAAACAAGGACTCTTAGTAAGGTTCCACGATATTCAAGCAGCCTCTCAGTGTCTCCTTCAGATATTTTTGCACAGCTGTTACAGAAGAAAAAAAGCTCCTTGTGAAGGAATCATTATTTTTCCAGCAACAATTGGACCATAACTATCCATAAATGTCCTCACATTTCACTGACTACAGTACCAATACTTTGGGGCTTACAGACCTACCTATAAACCACGAGGCAGGAATCAATGAACTGATGCAGTGTTATCAAGACATGGTCCATGTTTCCACAATAATGGATTACTTCTCCTTCAGAGAAGTTCTTCCAAACGGTACTCGCATGATGCAATAATACCTTGCAAACAAACTCCAAAGAATCTATGTATGTCACCGGAGACATACTATCATGTGACACCCGTGCCAGTGAACCAACTACTTTGTCTAAAGCCTGCAAGTATTTTTGGTTGTTGAGAATATCTGCTGGTGGACAGGTATGCTTTTCACTTTCCTCTTGCTGGGTACTAAAGTATAGTCCAGTCGCATAAAGAAGAAGCACTGAGGCAGTAGTAGGAGAGGAAACCTATACATTGCATGAAATTACACTGATCAAAATAATTGTGGGTTTGTAGCACTGATACAGTATGCTTAATGAGAATCCAATGCTTAGAAGACAATACGCATGTACCTCAGGGAAACAACCAGTTTGTTCGTAAAGTAGCTCTGAAGCACCAACACATAAGTCCCTATTGGCAGAAGGAATGCACCGAGAAAAATATGCTACAAATACCAAAAACTCATTTGTAGCTTTCGGCAAGTCATCCTGAAAAAAAAACGTAGCATTATACTAAAAACATGTAACAGTGTCTTCATGTACCCATTAGCCCATTATTTACATCTTGATTGCAAAAGGCTCATTATCTTATTACTGAGATAGGATGGAGAGCAGACAATATGAAGTTGTTGGTCAGCTCGGTACAAATACTATATGAAATGCATAAGTACACCAGAAATCTACTCCCCAATTCCCCGTTACCTAATTATGTATGTACACAATGACTTGTGTCATCAGAAACTCAGAACTGCAAGCATAGATAAGAAAAACAATGGAATCAAGATAACTTAAACAAAACCATGTGGCACATGACTACCAAATCAAGTCTTAACATAAAAAAGTAATAAATACTAACAGTAAGGTCTTGGTGCTATAATATGGTAATAGTTTGAGCAAGATCATCCTACAAGTAAACAGAGGCGTCTAATACAATGTATAATAGATGGCCAGAAAACAGAGCTTCTTAAGATTACCTACACTTGCAGCTATGTAGAAGCATAGAGACCTAACCCAAATTTTAGAGAGTATCCCACAACATCAGCGCATCTCCACAATTGCTGAACCAGACTTATATTCGAAATTTTGAAACTTAAAACCTACACCTAGCTTTGTGCAAGCAATTACTTTCTTTAAATTTGGCATTGGTGTTCTTTTGTTTGTTGCAATTAAGCACTTGCAATTAAACTACATCAGTAACTGCATGGTAGAGAAATAAGCAAAGTAAGCATCGGATTACCTTTACATGAACAACAGAATCACTGACACTTTTTAACACATGGAGCAAAAGCTCTTTGGCCCCTTCCCATTTCAAATCTATACATGAGCAAATCTTGCAAGCAACCTGCATCCAGGGAAATGAGTAGCCTAATAAACCAACATGCAAAGACACCTGTTGGAGAATAGCAAAAGGCAATCAATTTCATACTGATACATACTGCTGGCAAACGCTCAATCATTGGCACCTCCACATACTCATGTATCGTAGAACCGCAGAATTCATGCACCAGTTTACCGAAAAATGAAGACTCGGAAACCAGGAAAAGGGTGCACCGGCTCATTGCATTCAGAACGAGCGTGCGATACTTTGTCCTGACGTCACCAGCCAGAATTCTGCGCACAAGCATAAACTCCATAAGCCCACTTGGTACCTCTCTTACCTTTCAACACGATGTTAGTAATCTCACCTAAGCCATGGCTTTAGCTCCTTGACCAGGCTGAGAACCCGTTCGTACGGAGCACCTTCCTTCACCTTGCCCTTGCTGGCACAGCAAGGCAGGCAGCAAGCTCGACCGCAAGCATTGTGACTTCAGGGTCCCTGCCAGCGTCCCCTGAGCTGCCTGGGTCCGGAAGGATGACGGGAGCAATGCTTGCAGCGCCTCGTCGAGGCTTTGTGCTCGTGGTGGGTGGAGAGAGCGAGGAGCGGAGGGCCTCGAGGGTAGCGACCGCCTCCACATTGGCGCGAGCCAGGTGGCCGCACGACTCGAGGCAGCAGACAAACCGGCCCCGCTGGAGAAGCACGGAGTAGGGCTTCCCCGCGAGGCAAGGTGAGATTGCCTCGAGGCAATCCAAGAGGAGGCCGTAGATCTCTAGGAGTTCGTCGGGGGGGGCCGCCGCCCGCGCCTCCCGAGACAGGACTCGCGCGGACGAGCGGCGGGAGGAGCTGGAGCGCGCGGGCGATAAACGGGAGGAATCGCTTCGCGAGGGGGCGAAGTGTCGCCGCGTCGGGCGGCGACGGCGGCTGCTTGTTCTGCTTCGTCGCCCTCTTCGGCGGCGGCTTGGGGTTAGGGTTTGTGGTGGTCAAGTAGGGGGTGAATGGCTGGAGGTAGGCGGCGAACCGGGAGTGGATGCCGGCGTAGGAGGACGGGGACGAGAGGGCGGCGAGGAGGTCGGCGGCGGCGGCCTCCATCGCCATCCGGGGCCCGGGGGGATGAGCGGCGGAGCCGAGTGGGGAAATTTTGCGGCCGTGTTTTGGGGATTTTGTGGCCAGTGGGGATGGGCGGGAAAAGAAGGGAGGGGTTTTGGACTGGGAGCCGTTTGTAGAGTGTTAGAGAAAGGCGTGCCGAGCAAGATTGAGGAATGGGCTTTTTTGGGGCCAGTAGATTCTTCGATGGGCTTGGGATTCCTTTAACTTCTTGCAGCTTGTAGACCTCTCTTAAAATGCGGGAGTTTTGCAGGACTGTATAGTGATCAATTTTCACTTGTCAAAGTAAACGCGCACTGCTGTATTGGTAGATACATCGTTATGTTCCACAATTTATGCAGGTGACTTTACCGCTTTTGCTCTTGTGCTGCGACTTATAAGACTATGACCGAGCTTTTCGACAGTCTGCACATTTTGTTGTTCTAAATTTGTAATTAGTATTCCACTATAGCATCGTACGGGTATTTTGCTGGTAATGAGAAAGTAACGAGCGAGTGAGGCGGAATAGCTGTATAGTGAATCTTGCCGAACATCTGCAGCGGTCTTTTGTTTTTATTGATATATGTAGAACCCATACATCTCATCACAAAATTAAACGGCCATGGCACAGGCTATACACTTCCATGGCCACTCACACACTACTTATTAACTCGCTACCACCGGAACTATCTGGAGTCCTACCACCATCTCTACGCGTTATACTAGGCTGCAAGAACGCAGCTGCATTTCTATGTACAGTTGCACTCATCACTTGCACGACATCCGCGCTAATTAAGCTTGAGCTCAGAAGACAAGGCAGGACTTGTCGAGGTCGTACCCCATCTTCTCCAGGCCGGGGCGCACCGTGCCCTCGATCATCGCCGGCGGCCCGCACACGAGCGCGAGCGTCTCGCCGTCGCCGCCCAGCGGCAGGTGCTCCCTCATCACCTGCTCGTCCACCCTCCCCACGCCGTACCCCCACCCCTCCTCCGGCCGCGCCACCTTGCTCACCACGTACCACACATTGAGCCGCGCCGGGTGCGCCGCCGCCCACCGGTCGATCTCCTCCCGCAGGAGCATGTCCCCCTCCGTCCGGTTCACGTACACGAGGTGCATCTCCGTGCCGTCGTCGGGTTGGTCCCTCAGCACGGCCTGGATCACCTGGTACACCGGCGTGATCCCCGTCCCGCCGGCGATCATGGCGAACCTCCGCGCGGTCCGGCGCTCACCGTTCACCGCGAACACGCCGCGGCCGGCGTACTCGATGTGCCCGATGGGGCCCTTGATGTCGATGGCGGCGCCGAGCGGCAGCGAGTCCAGGTACTGCGACATGAGCCCGCCGCCGGGGAACTTGGGGTCCTCGTCCTTGAAGTATATCTTGATCAGCAGCTCGATGTGGCCGGCCTCGTCGACGGAGCTCGTCGGCGTGTAGGCGCGCATGCAGAGCTTGCCGTTGATGAAGGCGCACACGTACACGTGCTTGCCGACGGGCAGCCCAAGCTTCTGGTCCGGCGACGGCAGCGCGAACCGGAAGAGCCGCACGTTGTATGAGAGGCTCTTCTTGTCCACGAGGCGGCATCTCACCTTCTCCCGCGGGTTGGCGAGCGCGACGGCGGACGCCGGCAGCGGCGGAGGAACGGGGGCCGCCTCGGCGATGGCGTTGAGGTCGGCGTGGCTGGTGTGCGGGGAGTAGTCGGCGCCGGTGACGACGAGCTCGCCGACGCGGTACATCTCGAGGAGGCCGCGGGCCTTGTCGGAGTGGATGGCGTCGAACTCCTCGGTGCAGTCGGTGCCGGCGTTGATGAGGATGCTGTCGGCGCCGCCGGGGTGGTCCTTGAGGAACCCCGTGCAGTCGTAGATGTGGCCGTGGACGATGATCCAGGCGGAGTCCGGGGACGTGTGGCGGCGCACCTCGGACATGGTGTACTGCGCGGTGGCCGTGTTCATGAAGGGCGTGGAGGTGCTCCTCTTGAGCGTGCCCTGCGCGCTCTCCGACGTCTCCAGGTGCTTCTGCCACGCCATCCAGCCGCCCGGCTGGTTGCCCGGCTGCGTCGGGTGCTCGAACACGAGGCCGATCTCGCCCTTGTGCGGACGGCACGCGTTGATCTTCACACGGAACCAGCAGTTGTTCATCATGCCCATGAGGTTCCAGATGAGCTTCTCCGGCTGGGTGTTCATGGCCTCGTCCCAGGCGCGGACGGCGATCTCCTTGGCCCCGAGCACGTCGAGCACCTCGACGTCGACGGACCAGAAGCACCAGCACCAGTACTTGCCGTACTTGGTTGGCCGCTCCGGGTGGTCCAGCGAGCACACCTGCCACGTCTCGCCGCCGTCCAGGGTCACCTCCACCCGTATAACTTTCCGGCCGCCACCTGGCAACACGATTACGTTTAGTACACTTGGAATTGAGCGCTGACTAGTCAAAAGCGGCGACGACAAAGCAGAGTATTGAACGGCCCAATAGAAGCCCAGCACTTTGTTGTTACTGGGCTTTATACCGGGAAGACACGAGCCCAAACTAAATTCAGATACCCCCTTCTATATAAGTAAGAAACAACAAAACATCTACTCTATATTACGCATCTATACAGTATAAGAAAAGATTCGATATTCATGCGGCGCGTCGTGGGCACGGGTGACGCAAGACGATGGGGTGATGAAATGCCCTTTGGAGTCTACTACTCTACTCACCGGAGTAAGCATATCCCTTGATCGTATACGGCCGCTGCGTCGTCAGCGCGTTGATGGGGAGCACCTCGTCGTGTCCCGGCGTCGTGATCACCGAGTTGACGTTCAGCTCGTTTATCGTGTACTCCGGCTTGTACCACCACGCTGCACATCCACAAACACACACCGCCGTGAGAACGATGTCATCGCCGACCAGAGGACACGTACTACATACGAGATGCAGATTCAGCGCCGGCGGCGCGCGCGCCGTGGGTGCAATACATACCTTCGGCATTGGCGAGCTCGGCGTCGACGTGTGACGGGAGCACGCGGTTGTCCCGGTAGTGGTAGTAGCTCTCGGACTCGCTGGACGCCACGATGATCCTCTTGAGCCACTTCACCATGCGGCCGCCGATGAAGCCCGGCACGATGACGCGCACGGGGAACCCGTGGTCGGGCGCCAGCGGCTCGCCGTTCTGCATGTACGCCAGTATGACGTCGCGCGCGGGGTCCATGGCCACCTCCCTCCGCAGGCTGGTCCCGTACTTGCACCCGCCGCCGCCGGGGAGGTCCTCGGCGCCCTCGAAGCACACGTTGGCGGCGCCGGCGCCGGCGCCCATGACGCCGCAGCGGCGGAGCACGTCGCGGAGCCTCGCGCCGCGCCAGACGGAGGTGGAGATGGCGCCGGGGCCCCAGTTGAAGCCCACGCTCTGGCGCACCATGTTCTGCTCCTTGCGCCGGTTCCCCGCGCACACCAGCGTCACCGGGAGCTCCACGGCCTCGAACTCCGTCGCCAGCTGCTCCATGGTGAGCCTGGCGGGGCGCTTCACGAGGCCCGTCACCTCCACCGTCCAGGTGGACCAGTCCGCCTTCGGGACGGCGCCGTGGTTGCGGACGTAGTGGAGCGGCGCCGGGGTGATGAAGCCGTGCGCCATGAGGCGCGGGACTGGGGGCTCCGAGTTGAACGGGTGCTTGCCGGTGAGCCGGACGAGCGCCGGGTGGCGACGCACCCAGGCGTCGGAGGTGGCCTCGTCGCGGGGATCGTGGACGGGGGGCTCCACGTCGAGGCGAGGGCGGTAGAGGGAGCGCCAGTCGGGGGGGATGGTGTCCTCGTCGTCGGAGTCGGAGTCGGCGCCGGGGCGGCGCGTGCCTCCCGGGCCGCCGGAGCGGAACATGTCGAAGGTCTTGGGAGGCGCATTGCTCGGCCACGGGTGGGGGGCCAGGTGCCGCTCAACAGAGGCCGCCATTGTCGCGGGCACTCGGCGGGAGACGGTGGCAGGCGATTAATAATAAGGTTGTTAGCAGAGCTCGAGGGTGATTTGAAGCTCAGAGTGGCATCTGTTCTTGGAATCTGGGGAGGTGGTGGTGACGGGTTTATATAGCGGCACGGTAGGGAGGAGGCGCGCTGCTGGTGCTTCACTACTGCATGGCACCTCCCCCTGATGCATGCCCGGCACAAGGATACAAACAAAAATCGCGAGGAGGTCGCGTCACCACACGCGCGCAGGGACCTCGAAAACACGGTGCGCTCGGCTGGGTTTCTACTGGATTTTGGGGGTGTCTCGCTTCCATACTCCAAACGGCGTCACTTGCATACCCGACTGGCTGGGGTACCTGCACATATTTTAGTTTCCGGTCGAGTAGAAAGCGACCGCTAGCTTATTCCAAGTTGCAGTTGCATAGTGCCGGGACATTCAGAATGGATTCTTTTTTTTTCTGATGAAACTAGTAGACGACTATTCAGAAAGTTCAGACCGTATGTTGTTTCCGTATGGATTAGTTGGGCTAATCGGAGTCTAATTGCGCACATGTACGTGCATCCCTGTGGTAAATGCCGTGACCGTGTTGTGCTGAAAGTTCGTCAGGACTAACTACTTTCGATGTGCGAAATCGAAGTGTTTTTGGCACCAACAACCCTAGCTTTATGTGCAGGACAAGAAAAGGAAACACGGCATGCGTTCGATCGGCAGCTGCAGCCATCCCCGAATGCTGCTCGCCTGAGAAATGACCTTTCCCGGGTGAATCCTGCTGGACTGGACACCAAGCATGGCATCATGAGCCCCACCGCCGCTAAGTGTCGACCGCTCGGCGACTCGGAGGCCCTCACCTGCACGCTCCCGCCGCTTCTTTCCTGCTTCCCTTTTGCTTCGCGGATTAGTTGAATTAATCACGCAGATCTGGAGCATTCATGGTGGATGCATACGTAAAATGGCAGAAATCAACCTGCCGACCACCATTGGCTCTGTTGGAGTTCGTAATCAAAGTGCCCTTCTTGTTCCTCTGTTTTTCTAGGACATCGTGCTCAGGTGGCATGGAAACTGATAAAAATCTAGGGACTATGTTTGTTAGTACCTTATGCAGCTCATACATGCACGGGCGTCTAGTTCGCTACAAGGGTCGTCTAGGTGTTTTTTTACGGCTATACATAGCACCCTGATTGTAGTTTAACAGGCTGATTTACTTGTGTCAGTCGAGCACTGACGTCCACATTGCATTCTCTAATCACTGCAGACATGAGTGAAATTTCTAAAAGAAACCAGGAGAGTGGCATTCATATAAGTACGTCAAACCTAAAATTATCCGTATATTCCTGATCATACACCCTGCATTTCGAAACAGAAATATCTAGGCAAGAAGGGGTAATCAGCCCTTGCCATTATATGGGGATCACGTCCCAACTGACTTCTACTGGATTAACTAGCTCAACATACTTAGGGCAGGTACATTGATGTCGTCTAATAGGCGGTCTCATGCAGTGACACGTAATCTTGAGACGACTTATCAGACAACCTATACAATGGGTTCTTGTTTTGGCTGTCTCGTAGTAATACAATATCCCTTAATTTATGAAAAAAATAAAAAAAATACTATTGGTTGCATGGCAATAAAACTCATACAATGGTGGAGGAGTTGTCTCATAGTCCTAAAATTTAGCTCATGAGGCGGTTGTTTCGCGAAGCAACGACCTCTTTCTCTCACCTCGCTCTCTCTCCTCCACATCAACAAAAATCCTACGTGGCACTGCATGAGACGGCCTATGAGACCATGTACATGCCCTTAGCAGACAACGTCTCCTTTTAATAACTGTAGGGGCAAGTTTTACTTGCATTGTTTTCTCTCCCTGAATAAAGTCAAAGGTCACAGCTCAAAGTCAGAGCTTAAGAATCGCACCCAGCTCTCAAATCGCACCAAAAGAAAATACTCAATGACCAGTCCACCAATGCTTCACTGGTTAACAGGAAAAAGAAAACAGATCTCTGTTTACTTTAATAAACCCAGCAAGACTATGTAAAACCATCATCCATGATGCAAGAGTATCTTATCACGAACCACAAGATACTGCTTCCCTGCCCACTTCAAAAGGAAAATCGCCAAAGTCTCAGACTAAATGATTGGCCTAGCTAGGCTGCACACAGAGTTAGCAGCAGCCGTGGTGATCGCTGCACTGTACCACTCCAATTAACAAGGCTCGTGGACGTGGCGCATGGCGTTTTCCAATGGCCAAGTAGCCGGTGAGACGCCAGGAGGATGCTCGAATTGACGCTTCCCTTCCCGGTTTGGCAACAGCTGCCCGGAGACGACCGGGCGATGCTTTGCTAGTCGCGTTGCAGACTTGCAGCAGTAGGTGCAGTGCGCAGCTTCTCAGGATCCCAAGGCCGCCCGGCTCCCACAGGGGTTGCCTCCCGCCGTCTCCAAGGGCCAAGGCCAGCGCTCGCGGCAAGGTAGAGGCCGGAGCCGGGCAGGCAGAGGCAGGCGCAGGAGCACGGGCACGGGCACGGGCTAGGGGCTAGCGGAGGGAGCGCGCGCGTGCCGCGCCGGCCGCGGCCGGCGCCTCCCGAAGCTTTACGGAGGCCAGCCTTCCCGGTTGGCAGCCACCGGCGAGGTAGAGCGAGCGGTAATTTTCTCTCTGAACAAATCAGCACAAGAGTCATTGATCAGTCGAACAGCACGAATCAGCACCAGCGACCTACCGCTGGTCAGCCGAACAGGGCCGGCCTGCCGCCGCCTGAGTTGTGTGAAACGTGGTGCCATGCCGCCACCATGGGCTCCTGTTCGGTGAGCCTGACGCTTCTTCGCTTGAACAACAATGGCCATGCTTTGGGCCGGCCATGACCATGCTTCGGAGTTTACAAGACTTGGCATTTTCTGCGTATCTGAGTACTGCAATGCTAATATGCTATGAGCCTATGACGATCTGGAAGATGGTAAACGGAAGAAATTGAGAACCAAGATGGGACGTCCAGAGAGCAGAACTTGTCCGGCACTTGACGGCAAATCTGCGTCCTGGTCCTCCCACCCCTGCTTTTGAGACGCACTTTTCTGCGAATGGACTACTTGTGATAGTAGCCACTCGTACGTTCATGTTGATATTTGTGGATTCCCCTTGCCCCTCCGGAGAAAACGAACGCCTCAAATGCCCTTTTCTATTCGGGAAAATACCACATGCATACATCAGTTCTTGAGTGAAATGTTCCCATCGGCAACGATATTCAGTCCAAAGGAGCACTGCTATTAGTCAGTTCAGCTCTGCCTCCTGCATTTTCTACTGTGCCATTGCAATCAGCTCAGCTGTTCATCTCCCCATTTCTCCACTCTGTACGTGATCAGCGTTGTTACCGGCTACAGCTGTTTTGCGCTTGATGCTTACAGTGCATGCACCAGGCAGGGCACAACACAAGAACAGTGCATGCACCCTAGGAGGATATGTTTTATTTTGGGCTAGCTGGATATATCACATGCACTAATGCACATCCTGTGCAGATTCAACTGATTCCACTGTGAATCAGAATAAGGCAAAGATCCCCATCAGAGATACCCAGTTGGCTTCAGGAAAGCGAACCAGTGCTTAAGAAAACGCTGTAACTCCAACAGCATGCAAGATGCATCTATCGCGATCACAGCTGCACACCGTATACACGCAATCTGATTGATTCATCGCATAAGAAAAGAATCAGTGCGCGCCAGCAATCGACGGCTCCTCTTGTTTGTCCCAAGAATGGGACAAACAAAAGCCTAGAATATCCTCACTTTTCAATACCCCAAATGAAATGAAAATGACGAAAAGTGATCGCATCCAGAGGGATCGAGGCGGAGCTACAGTGAAAGCGCCGTATCAGACTCTCTCGCCCTTTTGGAACGACTAATAGGCGCTTCTATTTTGCAACCCTGAAAGAGCATAAAGTGATAAAGCGCAGATTTAATAAGGATTCAGGTTCTTGGACTATTCGTGACGTGAACAAAGTATCCCGTAAGGTGGTCTAGATATTTTCAAGTGGAATCTTTGGTGATTTGGTCCGTTGATACTTCTTTCATGGCAGCTAGCTCGAAGCCTGGGGATGTAAGGAAACGGGAGAGTATTATGAGAAGTTCAGAATGCAAGTAGTATAAATTTGGCCGAACCATGCGCGAACCAAACACAAGCATCCTATGAGAAATCAGACCAAAGTGAGTGTACTAGACTAGCGTATACATCAAAGTTCTAAATAGCCGGCTATAGCTGCCGCTATAGCTGCGGGAAAGAGCAACCGCTATGACATTTAGCTCGCTAAAGTTGGTTATAGCCCGCTAAATGTCGACTATAGCCTGTTCAACACTATAATGACAGCACTGCCGCTAAACGTCTTAATCCGCTATTTAAAATTATGGTATACATAGACATAGCTGCACAAAAAGCTGGAAATTTTGGGGTCATGAAAATGCAAGCCAAGTGAACCCCAAAGGCTGAAAGCAGAACACGACTGGCAGCGCAGGAGACTCACTGGACCCGGCCAAATCGGCTCTCCCAATCTGCCAAACATCGCAAATCATATCCGGCTCGTGTTGTCCTTTGTTTGGCAGATTCACACACACAACAGAAGGCATTCACCGGCTCACCGCTGCGCTTATTTTGTTGGCAGCTCAACAAGCGCAAAGCCATGTTAACCACCCGGGTTAAACGTGGATCACCCGGTCGATTTACAGGGCACGCACGGACGATCCTGCTCGCGGTAAAAAGAAAAAGAAAAAGTTGGCAAACACATGCGGTGAAGCCGGCCGGACTAGCCGACACCCCCGACAAGCGACCCCTTTCCCGGCGCGAGGGCGAATAAACGAGAGGCCCTCGCGTCGGCACGTCCCGGCCGGCACCGCGGGCGGGCAACGCCAACGCCACCGTCGCCACTCGCACGCCCACGGCATCGGCGTCGGCGGCATGTGACGGCCGGAGTGGTGGTGGGCAGGCGCGGTCGACAGGCCGTGCAGCGCATGCGCCGTGTTCGCTCGGCTGCGGAAACCGCAGGAGGCCGTTGGGGGCTCCAAGGGACAACGAGCCTCTTGCTCCCCGGGCGGCCTGCGAATCGGCAGCCTCAACAAAAAACCTTGTCACAGAAGTGCTGTGTAAGCAGTCCAGCAGGGGCAGAGCGTGGTATGCAACCTTGTCACAGAAAATACCGCTTCAGTCGTTCCAGGAGAAATTTACGATTCATCGTTGAAAGTGAGCTTTGTCAGAATGCCATCCCATAATTAGTTTTCACTGCTTTGTCATTATATGAAACGATGTCAACCCGCTGAAATGTACTGCTGCTCAGTGGGCGGGCGCAGCAGCTGTCTTTGCATCATTTCCGAATTCATTTTTCATTTCCTCCTTGTTTTAGCCCCACAAACTTACCAATATACCTCTAAACCACACGGCTCCGCCCGGCTCAGCTTGTCCTGCATGACAGGAGCCGCCGGCTTGGCGCGCCTCGGGTGGCCCTGGCCGCCGCCGTCGATCTGCGTTGCGGCGTCTATGGCGCGGTCCTCACCCTTGTACACCATATGTACTCGACGAGCTCATCGACCGAGTCGCATGCGCTGCCGGGCGCTCATCTTTCGGTGCGCGTGCGCCTCCCGCCCAACGGAGGGACCGGGATTGAATGACTTTGCTCTGTAAAGTCACGTCTTAACTTTCCTCCGCATCCAAGCCGTTAAATCTCCATCCAAAGACCCCCAGAGTTTCTAAGGAAAAGAGCCTAGGACTTGGTTTGTTTTCATCATCTCCCTCACATATACTTGTTCGTCATCTGCAAGGCCGGGTCGGCCATGGCCGGCCGGCTGGGCATCCATGGCGGCACCCTCCCCTGCGTCACGGCGCTGGTGGTGTTCTTGGCGACGCTGTTCCAGGGGCAGCTCGGCAAGCTGGCGCCGGCTAGCGAGACCATGGCACTTATCCTGATGCAGCTCTTCTTCGCCGTCGTCGGGGCCAACGGCAACGTCGTGGACGCCGTCACCAAGGCGCCCAGCGTCTTCGCCTTCGCGCTCATCCAGGTCTCCGTGCACCTCGCCGTGGCGCTCGCCGTCGGCAGGCTCGTCGGGCTGGAGACCAAGCACCTACTCATCTCCTCCAATGCCAACGTCGGCGGGCCACAGCGGCCGCCATGGCCACGGTCAAAGGGTGGAAAAATCCTGTACGGGGGCCCGCAGGCACATATGCGCTGAAAAAAATATAAGTCCTGTGTTTCTTTAGCTTAGGAAGGTTGGTAGCCTTTGGATGGAGATTCACCGGTTTGGATGCAGAGGAAAGTTAAGACGTGACTTTATAGAGCAAAGTTACTCAATCCCGGTCCCCCAACGGAGGATGAGGAGGTGGGCGTCTCCTACGAGGCGGAGGACGACGAGGACGCAACGGCCGCGTTGAGTAGAGGCGCCGCCGGGTGAAGGCGCTCGGTGCCCTTGAGCACGTACTCCGTCTTTGCCTGCGGCTAGCAACAGGGAGGCGGCGGCGATTCTCTCGCGGAAAAGGACGGAGAGGAGGATGGGGACGAGGGGCAATTAAGGAACTCGTGTGGAATAAATAAAAAGAAAATAGAAAATAAATTCAGAAATGATCAAAAGGCATTATGGTGACATCGTTTTGTAATGACAAAATAGCGAAATCCAATTGTAGGATGACATTCTGGTGAAGCCCGCTTTCGATGATGGCAAAATCACAAATTTCTCGTCGTTGCAGTGAGCATGCACACGGGAACACGTATTACAAAAATGGAGCTCAATGGCACGACATTGTTTGTCACAACTCACAAGACCCACACCAGTTTCAAATTTCAACGAAGAAAATGCACAGCACGTCTTCACCACTGCAAGAAGATTCAGAAACTGCTGCACAGAAAAAGTAACGTATTCTTGTGTGCGCTCAGTTTGTAAAATCGCCTATACACTATGTTAAAAGACCACTTGTAAACGGCCAACAAATTTCAAAGACAACAGTTGCTGATCAGGTGGAAAGAAGTATGGGCAACCGGCATAATCACATAAGTACATAACCATATAAATTTCTGACTTCAAACACAAGTACCCTCAGTGTAGAAATAAGAAGGGTCTTTATTAAGGTCTATTTCTCGTGTTACTTTACTTGTAATCAATAACTTGGCTGCTTTTACACCTGTACAACATAGACATGACTGCACATTCTGAGACCTCAAAACCCTACGTCAGCTGACCAGCTTCAAAACTTGGTGCCCTAAACCGGAGATCAATAATGCCTCCTCTCCCACTTTGGGAAAATGATGGCACAAAAAGAAACAACTGGACAGTAAGATATACAAGCTGTTTGTAAATTTTGTGAAAGCCCTTGATAGCATCAAGGAGCCAGTACAAGAACTTTAATCGTTCCCTGACTGTTAGCAGTTAACATGGTCGGGCTATCACTCTTCCAGCAGACAGCACTAATGAAATAAGAACTAGGATCATCATCGGCATCGTCCAGGTCAGAGGATACAAATCTATGGCTTGCTGCAGGTTTTGAGATAGCCTGCAGATTAGTGTGGAGTTAGATTGAAAGGAAGGATTGATAGGGGACCCATTTGATTTATCAAGGTGCATACCACATCACAATAATGTATGCGATGTGGGAACAAGAGCAGAAAAGAAACTTGCAATTACCTTGTGATAGACAAAAACCTCATTTGTCTCACTTCCACAAGCAATATACTCATTGTTAACAGACAACCCAACAAAGTTCTTTTCATTCTTGTGCCCTCTGAACGTCCGTACCTGAAAAAACAATGTTGTTATAACAAAAAAGGTCATCCAAGTTTTATGATCATCCCTATGCTCTAAGCCTGGCATGACTGATGAACCAAGCCAGACTGTTAGACGGGTAAAATGATGAATTAACTGCCAGTTGCACTATATAAGGAAAATGGTATATTATGAAAAGAAAATTCTATGTGAAGTGCTGAAGAATATTCCATTAATAATTGTCATTGTCAAAATTGTTCATCAATATTTACAGGAACAAGTCCCATGTCCTAAGAGTACTGCTTATTCTTAATAAAATAAAGGTATAGGACATAACAGAAGCAAAAGCACTTTTATCTTCATAGTTTGGAGTATTTTCTAAAACAAAATAGATCCATTCCTCCCTATGCTAAAGAAGCTCAACAGGCAAGAACCATTATGGCAAATGAAAAAATAACCTCAGCAAAGCATACCGGGCAATTGTCCTTGACATCCCATAACCGTAATGTGCTATCCGTTGACGCAGACGCAAGCTCATTGTTAGATAAGAACTTCACATAGGATACTGCTTTCTTGTGTCCACCGAACACATGGACAGGTGCACTTGGATTACGTAAATCAAAGTAATGAATATGGTGATCAGCAGATCCGACCTGAAATATTGTTTAGTTTATAAGTAAATTAACCTTTTTGACTGGAAAACTTAACAAGTTAACTATTCGACATGAGCTAAGAAATGATGCAACATACTGCAACATAGAAGCTTGATCCAGGATTATATTTAACTGAGCAAATATTTGCTTTCATATCAATATTGATCACACTTGCTTCTTGTTTTGTGCACCACACTTTCACCTGTCATGCACATCAGTAGCTTCCATTAGTATTGCACAAGCATTGTAAAACAACAAAAATTTACAAGTCCCTATTTTAATGAGTTCCACCCATGCATTGATGAGGTTGTGAATCACACATTCACAGTAGATGAAAAGGAGCTGTGGTAACCACATGAACTGAAAATAAAAGGTAAAGGGGGTACAGAAACAAATAAAAAGGAAATAGACAACCAGAACCTAAAGTTTGAGTTATTTCCGAAACATTACTCAAGATTCAAGAAAATCTCATGCAAAATTTATGCACCAAAATATGTTGTCGCACTCATATCATTTGTTCGAGAACTACCACAGAACTTTACTTTCTTTGGGAAAAAAGCCAATGTGATAGGACTATATTAATTTTCAAATACCTTGCAATCATCACTCCCTGATACTAGCATTGAAGGTTCTGTACGAGAAAAATCAACACTCCATGCTCTCTTCTCGTGCTCTTCATACTCCATCACACTCTAGCATGACACAATACACAGATACCATAAATCTCAGTTTGAATTATAATACAGCAATTGCAAACTGAATTGTAGAATAAACCGGGGATACCTGACGGGTCTGGACATCCCAAACAGTTACTATACCCTCATAGTCACTGCTTGCAATGACATTTTTTGAGTACTTGTTCCAGCTGAGGCAGCTAAGTTTAGATCTCGTAGCCATTTCAACAACTGGGCAATGCACATCTGATGGCTCATTAACAACCTAAGTAATGAAGCAAATAAATCTTAAGTAACCTCAATAGCAATAAACTATGCAACACATATGCCTGGACAAAGCAAACTTACACTAGAAAATTCGAAAACTTTAATACGCTTCGAGACTCCAGCAGTAGCAAATAATTCATCATCACGATCAAATTCAATACTGCAATATTTGGAAAAAATATCAAATGTTGTTCCCACTTTTTTCTGGTAAAATAAAGGTAAAGTAGCTGATTGCAAGAACATAGAACTGGAAATAAATATCATCAAACCAGATTACATAAAATGAGCTATATTGTAGTAATACCATCAAATCCTCATCACAATAATTTAATTCTCAAACACTTAAAAGTGAAAACAATATGAGAAGTACAGATGTTCTTGCACACCTAATATATCCAGTGGCCGACCGTGACCTAAAATTGGGGGGGGGGGGGGGGGGGGTGTCAAAGGCAGAGGAGCGAGCTCAAGGAGTCAGCATGCAGCTGGCAAACACGTCAAGTATTGAGCACGGTGACGCAGCTACAAAGCTCTGTTTTGTTATGCATGGTACAAAATCCTGTGATGCGATGGTGCTTGCTCCTTCTATCTAGCTTGCTGTAAAATCAACGAAGAAAATTG
This sequence comes from Echinochloa phyllopogon, assembly GCA_033239725.1. NCBI lineage: Eukaryota > Viridiplantae > Streptophyta > Magnoliopsida > Poales > Poaceae > Echinochloa > Echinochloa phyllopogon. The sequence continues at coordinate 56,467,807 of BTCW01000010.1, forward strand.
GAAAGTATTGAGCTCAGTTTTGAAGACATGGCTGGTGCTGCATGAGCTGACTACACGGGGGATGGAGCCCAGCTTTGCCTCCAAGAGAGTTCGCCCCTGATTATATCATAATAATTATGTTTAAACCTAAAGCGGTTTCAATTTCTGGTTTAATGAAGTTTTTTCCGCATTAACAAGAGGAAATATATAAAGATTTAACTGGCTATTTTTGTAGGCCCAGATTATAAGGTGAGCCTTTTTACAGCCCTTCAAGAGGTACCAAAAAATTATAACTTGGGGTTTGGTACCTTGATACACCTTATGATTGGTGGTACACCTCTTGGAGTACCGTAGGAAGGCTCATTAATAATATTAGTGTAGGCATAGATATTGAAACTCTGACGAACACTTACTAAAATTTATTTATCCGTGCAAATGCACTCGCCATGCTGCTAGTTACATTTGAAAGCGCAGATAAGAAACCGTGCCTCACATCAGACTACAAAGTGGAAGGTGAATATTTCAACCCACTCACCTTGATACAATATTGGCAGAGTGAAACAAGTCTCCATGTCTTAGTTCCGCAATGACGCGTAGACGACTGAAGTTAACATGACAACAAACACGAAATTACATGATGAGCTCAACGGGAACTGAAATACTACTGCAAAGCATATTGTGTCACAACTCACAAGAGGAGATAACCACACCTGTATCTAGTGAATGTTGTTAGCACAGACTGGAAATCCTGAAGTCCTGCATGATAACCTTCTCTGTTCATTGCAACAATGTCTCTTTCTTCTTGCCTGCGTGACTGTGCTCCAGTACGCCGTCTTTGCAGGTAGTATTCTTGAAGCTCATTAAACTGCAATGTTCCTCAAAGAATTAGATGACGATATCACACAAGACAAGTGACATTTGATCTAATACAAGAATTAGGTAAATGACCATGTGCCTACCGTATATTGTCAAACCACTTTTGCACTACAGGAGCGGCCTAGTTTTAGGGTGTAATGTGGCGGAAAACTGCGCCTAGAAGAATGTAATAATGCCTGAGGTGAGAAACTAACCTGTGCTTGAACTCGCCTCTTCCTAGCAATGACATTGCCCGATTGTATAGGGGAGTTAGGCGGGTCTGAACAAGTTAGGGCATCTCTCCTTTGAAATCCTTGGTGGCTTACTTGAGCTTTCAAATCAAGCTTCTTGTTCTGTAAACTTCCTGGGCAAGATGCGCTAAGTGGTGCCCGAGAGTTGGGAAGAAAGAGACTGCTAGCTTTGTCTATAGGAGAGGGCCACATTTTTTGTGCAGCAGGATCATCCAAAAGCATGCGCAGCTTCATGGAGTACCTTTCCTTTGTGCGATACAATTCTAACCTATGTCTCTCCACGGCGCCTATATCTTCTTTGATGTACTGCAGATCAGTTTGAATCTGTTGAGAACAATAGAGTATGATTAATAATGATAGACGTCAGAAGAAGAAAAAAGAGTGATAGAAGTGAAGTGAGTTTTTTTTTAGTAGCAAGATTGATAAACTTTGCTTAACATAGAAAATGTTAGCATGGTGTAAGGGAATGACCCATAAAAATATGTAGGACAAACCTCATTCAACTCTTCCAGCTTTTGCTTTCTAAGGCAGTGCAAGAAGACTAACAATATTTGCATATTTGTCTCTGACTCTTGCTGTTCCATTTGCCGCTTCTTCTCAGCAATCAAAGTCATAAGGTTATCTAACTCTTTAACCCCCATTTCATTTCCCTATTTCAAGAATAAATGATACATTTCAGGCTTGTTAACGGGTCCCAACTTATAACATACATGTCAAGGAAATATGCAATCATACATAAATAGCCAGGAAGTAGATACAGATATTAAGAGCAATTATGAACAAAAATGACTTAAATGTGAGGGTAATGTGAATGACCAAAAACACCAGGATTTATAACAGCTTACAAACTTGCAATTATATTGCTACGTTCCCATCTGCCAAGATGCTGTCTGAGTCTTGATCTTGACCATTTAATGCTTGGTTATCATATGAACAGTGGACCAAAAGAGGACAAAATAGACAGCAGCAATCCTAAAGGGAACAGGCTGTGTATTCCCAGATACATTTGTAGCGTAAAAACTTCCACTTGATACATACTCCCTCTAGCCACATAAAAGTTTTACCTCAGGAAACTTGCAGTCAAACAATTTGATTTTTGAATAACATCGCTGCAAGTGTTGGTGATTGAAGAGTTGCAGTCTTTGTTAGGTTGGTTGAGTGAAAATGATACAAGTGAACTACCAGGATGTATCCATTATATCGTGTACTTTTTGAGGTTTCAGTTAACAAAAAAATGTTGAGGTTGGTGATTAAGCTGTATATTTTTTAGACAATGATAACATGTACCTAGATATAGATTTAGTCACTACAAAAAAGTGGATGCAGGAAAAAATCTTGTTCAGAGACTTAAAATGTGCTTGGTCAGTGGTAAATGAAGATGGCAAGTTTGTTTATCATAGAAAATAGTCGCAATTAGCAAAAGCAACACGTAGAATCACTGACCTGTTGCAACGCATATCGAAATTGATCGATTGGTGATGCTGTTTTTGCTATTTGTCGGGCCGATATTTTCTTCAGAACCTATATAGACAAGAAATGGATGCAATGTAAGAAATTTAGGAAGTCGTATCTGTGATAGGTTCCAAAACATCCAATAGACTTCATAAAAAAAACCATCCAATAGACAAGACCACAGATTTTTTTTTCCAAAGGGCCTGAGAATAATGTGCACATAACCCACCATGGTACATAAAATACAAGTTAATGGCATAACATACTTACAGAGCTTCATGAACATGTGCAATGGACAACTTAGTAAATAGTAATTACTACCTACCAGGCATTGAACACCAGAAGTTGTGAAGGTAATTTTGGAAGGGACTAACATGTATAGAAGTCAACTGAAAATTATGATGAAATCAACTGGTTAACAAGGACACTGACTAACATGTATAGAAGTTACCACAAACTTCTAGTGCTGCAATGTAAATAAGGTGTAACCGAGAAATCGACAAGCCATATGACTGCATCACTCCGTATAAAGCTAACCAACACCGAAATCGGAGCAATGTCACAGTGCCTGTGCGTGTCTCAACGAATTGAATTTCAATTTGAGAAACTACAATACGGAATTTCACGTGGCGCCTGCTATGTTTGCCACACAAAGACCACACTGCGCGGCACATAAATATCATTGTGGCAGGTGCTAATTTGCAATAGTACTACATGGCATGAATTCGGGGAGAGTAGCTGAGGCAAGCAAAGCAGGCAACCAACCTTGTCGAGGAGGAAGTTGGGGTAGAGCTGGGCCTTGGTGAGGTAGTGGCCGCAGCAGGGGCAGTCACTCTTGTGGCTGAGGTGCGTGACGATGCACATGTAGCAGAAGCTGTGGCCGCAGGCGGTGACGAAGGCGTCCTTGATGACCGCCATGCAGATCGGGCAGAGGAGGTCCCTGTCGGCGGGGCCCTCGCCCTCCGCCGCCGGGCCCTGCGGGGACCCCGACGCCGCGCGCGTCCCCGCCTCCTCCGCCAGCACCAGCGCCGCCGTGGTCGCCGCGGCGGCGGTGGAGGCGTCACCGGACGGCGCGGCCTCCGGCTTGGGCACGGACGGCACGAGCGCGCCGGCCACCGAGGAGTCGCCCATGGCGGAAGTGGTGGTGGTGCAGGCGGAGGCGGTGGCGTCCGGGCGCGAATAATTGCATACGGTGGTGGGGTGGGTGGTGTGGTGGTGGTGGTGGTGGGATGTGTGATGCGGGAGAGGGGAAGGGGAAGCGCGAGGGAACTGGGTTCTGTGGGTGTGGGAGGGGAAGGGTGTATGGGTGGGAGGAGACCACGTCGGGGAAGGCGACCGCGCGGAAGGCAAGCTTGGGAGAGCGGCAGCGACTGGACCGGCTGCTGCCGCGCCCGCGCTAGTTGCAGGTTGCTACCGTGCCGTGCCGCCGCTGCACGCTCGCACCAACCGACGACGGGGAACCGAGATGATCACACGCTGAACCGAATGCATGTGAGTGTCGTGTCCGGCCAAATTTAGAGGAAATTTCATATACATATCTCGATGGCCTTTGTATTTTTAGCTAAAATTTCTTGCGTTCGGGACTGAAAATCCGAAATTTTGAAGGAAATTTGTTTGGACGCTGGGCGGACCGATGCGTACTCGAGCAAAACAAGAGCGGATGGAGACACGCTGGGTTGCCATCTGTGCTACAGAAGTGGTGGTAGGTCTCTCATGGATTTAGAAGATACGCTTGTGGAACGCTAATGCGAATCATCGGGCGTACACCAACGCTAATTAGCAGTGGATTTTGAGGACGATGAACTATCAAGAATCGATACATTTGAAAACGATTAACGAAGCATTGAGATCTGAAAATGATCTGAAATGACCAACTTGAACACAACACAGCTGTCTCGCTTGCGACCTGGCTCCCCAATGTGTTCAGTCGGCTCACGCCACCGAGCAGCATCCACCCATTCATTCCAGCAGTATCACCGGAGTACTTTATTTTCCAGATGCTTCCTCCATCCATCAATGCAAAACTTATTTTAGTTACCAAAGTCTTCCAATGTAGATTTCTAGTATTTTTAGTTACGCTTGCGTATTGTCAATCGCCACAAAAATCATTTCAATATTTCATCTTAAAACCATTTTTGAATAGAAATATATTGATGCAACTTATATGCACAAAGCATGCATAAAATTTGACTATTAATTAGTCACAATACGCCTACATTGATGAATCGGAGCACTAATCTGAGCTCAGACCGCAGAATTTAGACATCATCAACATGTCTGCTTAGTTCATAAACAACATCAAAACATTCCCTCTGAACATAACCATGGTACAGGAATTTCTGACTCAACACAGCCGCTCAAACGAGCCGATCTCCATCAACATGGCAAAACATTCAACACTATCTCGCCGCAAAATTCGCAGGTTCAGCTACTGGACACAAAATTCGGAGGTAATCGATCACCTATGCATTTCATCGGTCAGATCGATGAGCGTCCTGGTCACTTCCTTGATCAGGTCGTTGTGCTTCTGATGCAGCCTCGCCTGATGCAGCCTCTGCCTCTTGATCTTCTCGTCCAGAGCGCACGCCTTGTCGTCGTCCATCATCTCGAACTCTCGCTTGAACAAGCCCGGGTAGGCCTTCTCCACCGCCCTCACCTCCTCCGCGAGGTACGGGTACCGCTCGCACACCTCGCCGACCTCCCTCCGCGCCCCGTCGTTCGCCGTGGGAGGCCAGACGATCTTGGAGAGGTCGAAGAGCCGGCGGTCATGATCTTTGCTCGGTAGCTCGCGCTTCTTCCCAGCCACGATGTACCGGCGCCTCAGGTTCCTGACCTTACCCTGCAGCACCGACAGGCTGCAGCCACGGTAGTCGAGGCTGCCGGCGAGCAAGGCGGCGAGCGCGTCGATCTGCGGCAGAGTGCCGTGCTCCCGGCGGTGCGCGGCCAAGGCCTCCAGGATGCGGACCTCGTCGTCCGTCGACCAGGTGCGCTGGAACGGTGCGCCCGGCTGCTTGTCCTCGCTCGCCGACGGCTTCGCGCCCTTCCCCTCCGCCTCCTGATTTGGAGTGGGCTTCGGCTGCGGCACCTCGTCGTCCGTCTCCACCCCTTCCTCGTCGCCGGAGGTCTCGGATTCCTCGCGATTCGGCGGCGGTGGAGACGGGTTCTTCGTGGCGGGAGGAGGGGCCACGTGGTTGGTCTTCTCTTCCTCTTCCTCTTCTTCTTCTTCTTCTTCCTCCTCATCCTCCTCCTCCTCATCTTCTTCCTCGTCGGAGCCCTCGGATTCCTGGCCCTTCTGCGGCGGCGGAGCCGTAGTCTTGGGTGTAGTGGCGGAAGGGGGCGAATGGGCGATCTCCTCTTCTTCTGACTCCTCCTCTGAGCCCGAACCAGAGGCGGTCTCCTCGGAGGAGGCAGCCGGCGGCGGGGGCGGTGGCGGAGCCTGGCGCTTGGGGGCCATCGCCGGCGGCGGCTAGGGTTAGTGAGGTTTAGGGCAAGCGGCGGATGGCGGCGCCGAACTCGGGTTTTTCCGGCGGCGTTGTTTGCGGCCTTTATTTATAGGATCGGCTTGGGATGTTCGTCCGTTGGATGTGAAAGTTTAGCGCGTATCTGCCGTCCATTCTGTAGGTAAACGCAGGCACGATCTGCGACCCAAGCCTGCGACTGCGAGAGCTCCAACGGGCAACAGAACCCTTCCTGCCGTTGGACGCGGATAGGAACTGCGTTAGAACATTTTCTTTTTTGAAATTGAACGTCAGAACATTTGACTTTGCACCTTGCTCAGTTCGTCATCCCAGTTCACCCTTTCAGGAGTAAATTTTGGGCAAATTTTGCTATGCCAGATAGAGGAAGAGAGGTCCATCGCAAATTCCTGATGATGAATCAAATCAATCATCATCATGGAACTAAACCATCTGCTCCCCCGGTGTTCATCATCGGCATCGCCATTTTCAGAATCTGAAATCAGTTGAACACGAAGCAGCTACAGGCTACAGCACTCACGCAGCAAAACCCAATGCCATCCCATAGCCTATCTCACGGCCGGACACACAACACTCACGGCTCTAGCATTATTCTCTGCCGAGTTGCTTCAGAAGCAACAGGGGAACACACCACAGCTTGTTCTTCCTCTCGGGTGCAGCATGGTTGCAGGATCGGGACCGGCGGCCAAGAAAAACCGCTCGCTTGGGGTCAATACTCTCTGGTTGGTAGGTTACTGGGAGGCCGTCAGGTACATCAGGCTCGACGCATCGAACAGCTCCATGAACCTCTGGTCAGTGCTCCTCGCCTTCGCCGCCGCGAAGTGCAGGTACTCATCGAACACCGAGGACAGACACCATTTCTGCAGCTTCCTCAGGCACCCGACGACGCAGCCAGTCCGGTGCTGAAAGGAGAACACGCAGCAGCGTCAGGGAAATGCTATCCTGGAAGCAAAAATTCTTAACGACTGGAATGCAGGAGTGTTGATCGAGGCTCACCTTGCCTCTTTTGCAGTGGATGAGCACCGGCTGGTTTCTTACATCTGAATGAATTGGTTCGGACAGGAGAAGAGTTAGAGGTGACAGACGGTGGAAATTACAATTCTGTGGCGTAGAGTAAAAGTCTTTGTGAATGCAGGTACCGAGAATAACTTTGAGCGCCTCCCGGATCGTTTCTTCAGGGATGTAGGAGAGTGGTTCCTGTAGCAGCATGGTTTCCGGCATTGTCAGACCACTCTGTGGATAACAAGGATTAGTAAGTCCCTCACATTATTTATGCCATCACAGGGGATATAAAAGCCCCTTTGAAAAAGAAAAAGGAAGAAGAAGAGCAATAAATCGGTTAAAGCCACCAGCTATTTTCAGAATTTGGCGCGGGTGCAGTTCTGATTCGCCTTGCATAACAATTGAGTTGCAAGATTTCGTCATACCACTTAACAATAATACATTAACAGTAGGGTGGTCAGCGACTTGAAAAGGAAGGTCACTTAATTGTAACCATCTGAAGCTGTGCCTAATCTAAGTATGGTAACAGAACTATCGGTGGTAAGCTCCCGTGGTTTTGTTTCATCTGACGACATGTGTGGTTCCATTGTAGAAAAGAAGCTACTTTCCAAAAGATAAGTTTTTCTTGGCACTCGGTGATATAAGGTCAATCACTTGTGTGCGGCCAATGAATGGTGTTTTTCCATGGACGCCAAAGTCAGTCGGTAAACAAACATTGTTAATCGCCGACCTGAAACAACTGTCAGCAAACGCTTAAGCTGACAGCGCTGTCCAAGCTTGACCATACCACTAGCAGGTCTAGCTTCAGGAACAAAGGTCGAATGCGCAATGTGTTCTGATTGAGTCAGCCTTGCCGAGAATATACAGCTATACTAGCAGAATACACGAGCACCAGAACTCTGCAAAAAATGTTTCTGTGAAAAACATTTCTGCTAAAATTGACCTCTGAATCTGGTGATTTTTTTGGGGTGATTTTTTCCCCAGATTCTATAAGCATCAAGCATCAGCAGGTTCTGGTGCGCAGCTAGGTATACACTGGCATGCTGTGATGGCCTACCTATACATGAATCATGTAAAAATATAGGCACTATACTCGGTACAAAGTAATGTGAGAGTGGGACTGCACACAGAATGCAGATCTACAAAGATGAGAAGCCCTGGTCTACCTTCGTCCTTACTGGAATCCTCGTCATCACCAACAAAATTTACTATACTGAAACAGCACTGATCAAACACCACCCGACAGGTAAAAGTATCTTCTATGTGTTACAGCCTTACAGGCACCCTTTGCCAATAGGAAGATTCCACTTTTCTTTTCAGCTCTTGTGTGCTTATTTTACTCCATCCGAGCACTTAAGCTTTGGCGACTAAAATCACTCTAATTCATGGCCACGAAATGGCCATAATGCATAGGAGAATCTCCTACACCTGAAATCGGTGATGTTGAAACAGCATGTAGCCCCCACTTGAAAAATAATAAAACAAGAACCGCGCCCCCTGGATGCAGGATAATGAAAAAGAATAGCTTTACTATTGCTTGTGGCAATGGCAAAAGAAGCTTTTTCTCCTTTTAATTTTTCCTAACATGGGATCCCAGAGCGGCAAAACCAAACAAAACCTCTGAATGGTCGGTCTTGCAATGGAGTGCTGCTGCTAGATGACTCATTCTGTACTCACGCATGCACGGATGAACCACTTGGCATCTGTGAGGGCAGCAGTGACGTGATGTCTAGGCGTGCAGGAAAATGCATGTAGGTCATATACGGTTTTATCAGAACAGTGATGATCGAGACTGAAACGGACAGCTGCTCAAGAAAAGCAAGTCCCATGGCATACAGACTAATAACAGAGTGTTCCACTGACAGCAACCTTTTGACCACTGTAATGCTAGTACGATACTGCTGCTGATAATGTTGTGTTGCCTTCGTGCAGAGTTTATCTACTGCAACATGCAGAGCGCACCAACAAACCGAAAAAAGAAGGAAGAAATGGATGCAAAGATGGTTTTGGCGTCGGCGGACGAGGTGCACAAATGGGAGATTTCAGTCAGCGCATGATTGAGATGTTTGGTACCTTGCTCCCTTCGATGCCGAACTGGTGGAGCTCGATCCTGTTCTGCTGCAGGAACCGCGCGTTCTCCTCCGGGTACGGCTCCGGGCACAGGTACCTGATATACAATCACCACCCAAGCAACGTTACTGACAGACAGGTCGGATCCGTGGTAATGACACGGGGCACACGAATCCGGCAAAGAGCTTAATTACACGATGGAGCGCAGGTTGAGGGAGAGCAGGAAGCGGAAGCTGCCGGGCTCCGGGAGGCCCGAGCGGAAGATGCCGTCGTCGACCATGGCGAAGTTGAGCGGCGGCACCAGGGCGCCGGCGTCTGCATCGGCCTCCGGGAGAGGGAGCCTCGGGCGGTTCTTCCACGGCTCATCAATGGCGAGGACGCCCACGGTCTGGTCTTTCTGCTCCGCGTCCTGCTGGCTCCTCTGCCTCGCCGGGACATCCAGCTTCATGGCGCGCGCTGAACGGGGGGAGGCTGCTGTGTTTGCTGGGTAGCGGACCGTGGTGTGTAAACGGGACGTTTAGGGCTTGGTTATTTATAGGGGAGAAGCCGTAAACTGTAACCTGTATCAGCCTGTCACATGACACTGCGACGCAGCGTGCGCGCGTGTTGGAATCCACTGTTTGTTCTGAGGTGTTGCAACACTTGGGCCTGGTTTAGATGGAGAATAGGGGTGAAGATTTTGGGGTTTGGGGTCACTTCGTAATCATTACGTCACTGTAGCATTTCGTTTGTATGTGTGAAAAATTATTCAAAAATTGATTAATTAGGCTCAAAATGTTCGTCTCGCAAAGTACAACAAAACTATGCAGTTAGTTTTTTATTTCATCTACGTTTAATACTTCATGCATGAACCGACATTTTGATGTGATGCGAATCTTTTTTTACATAGTGAACTTTGAGGTTGCTTTTTTGGGAACTGAACAATGGCCTGGTAACTTATGGGTCATTGTGTGTTCATAATTGGTGGGTGGGTTCGGGGAATCGCCGGATACGGCCTGCCTCTGAATGCAAAGCCTTTTGTTTTCTTTTTCTTTTTGATTGGTGAATCGTTTTGTCAGTGGGGAAGAATCACCCATATATATCGTTTTGTCTGTGAACTGAAACCAGAGTTATGAAGTGTGTGTTTGCCTGGTTGACTGCACATCATGCTGTAAAAGTTCAGTCCATCAGGCCAGCGCCCGGTCACAAGTCTCACGTGCTCGGTTCGACTTGAGCGTTGACCACCGCGGCTACTTCGGCGAGGTCATTCTTACGGCCGGTCTCCGTGTTCTTGGCGTGCACGTTAAGCTTCTTCGTTCGCTGAAGCCTGAAGGTCCAACCGACGCCCAACGGTCGCAGGCAGCCAGGTAGCACAGCACAACAGGCAGCGGTTGGCAACGCTCTCTCGCCGTCTCTGAATCTATAGAAACTATGATGCCTGAATCAACTTCTCCTCAAGACCTGAAGCGATACTGAACTGAAACAGCAAGACAGTCAGACAGAGAACAAAGTCGAGCACTGAACCCAACCCAACGGCAGCGAAATGCTGCAGGGTGAAGACCGACATTTTCGGAAGGCCTATCCTTCCATTCAGGATACAAAAATCTCATGATCAAGACATGTCTGGCTTTGTATAACCAATCCCCTTGCAATATCTGAAGAGTTTTGCTGAGAAGAGCAAAGCCATTTCGGAACCCCAATCAGGCAAACGAAAATCTGCATACCGAGTCACGAGCCATTGCACATGCTTTTCCCTGTTTCCCAGTGGCGTTCGAGTATAGTGCTGAGGAGACAGGGCCCTCATCTCATCGCCTGCAACTGAAAGCACGGCTACTGCAGGACACTGGACACAGAAAGGGATTCCTCTTTGCCAGGATCCTATTTGCCCTCCTTATTAACTTTGCATGTGTGGCTATCGTTAAACAGTGCAGCGTACCTAAAACGGTGCTTCTCAGTTTTGGGGGGGGGGGGGGGGGGGAAGCAGGTGTCTAAAGACGGGTGTGTTTTGTTTGGTGCTCAAATCACACGTTCTGTGATATTGTATTAGCTCAAGAAAGGCAGTAGAGTCCAGGCTTTGGTTGTCACTGGCGCCGTAAGCTGCAAGGTATCTAGTGGTTTTTCAGCTTGCATGAACCTAATACCGGATCTCGCGAGATACACAGAATCGTGGTTTTAATTGACTCCTAAACAAGAGTCCCATTCCTTATGAACTCTGGACTGTGGGATCGTTTTCTTCGAGGAACTCTTTGGTATGCATCAACCAACCCCAACGTGCCACTGATAGATTTTTTTTAGGGTCACCGGGGGACGAGGGTCCCCACCTGAATAATTTTTCACTGATACCGGCAGGACCCGGAATGGAGGGCGCCAGACGCTAATACATAGTCGGGGTAAAACCCTAGAGATATTTCAGATGCAGACGTGCCCCTGATGATTGATCAAAGGGTGAAACATTACAGCTGACTCTGGAACCGTGATACTCTCTGACCAACTTCTCTTTCGAGTAGTAGAATTTTCAGATGCAGACATGCAGTACAGTTGCTGTAATCGCTGACGCCATGTCTTCCCTGAATTTCTCATTTCCATTATTCCATATCTCCCTCAAGAGTCCAGTGAATTCTGAAAATTATGTGGGATGGTTCTTCGCTACGTGTCTCCCCTCCAAGCATTTCCCGTGGGTTCGCGGTTCCATTTCCCCGTACCGAAGATTGTTGTTTCTCGTTTTTTTGCGCATCTCCCAGTGGTTCTATTTTCGATCTACCGACGCTCCCAGTGGCAGACCACCCTGTTTTCAGGTTTTTGCTGCGAACAGGACGCAGGCAAGGCAAGGCAGTGCCAATACAAGGAAAGTGGACCTGTTAACAGCACCATTGCTGAATGCTAATGGTGGCTTTAGTCTAAAAAAAAGGGAGTACAAACAAGAAAGAGAAGGATAGAAAGGAGGAATCCTGGATCCATGCATCCCTATTGCCCTGTCGATCTATCTACCTTTACCTAAAAGTCTAATAAAAGCAGACGCCACCAATTGCTGATGCAAGAGGAAGCATTTCACTGGCGTCGAGCACGCGAAATGGGGGCGAGGAGACAGTGCCCAATGGCAGCGGATGGGACGGGAACGTCGCGGCACGGCTGTCGCAGTCAAGGTGCTATTCGACTCCAGTGGCATTGGCAGGACAGGACGGGGCAAATCGGCAGCGTTTGGGGATCGAAAGAAAACGGCACGCTTGTTCAAGTGGATGGCCAACACTGTCACCACAGCAAAGGTCCCTGTGTCAATCAGAAGAGATCATTGCTACAGCCTCGCGCCCTCGCCTGATGATCTGATAGATCGTGCAAGGAGCTGTCGATACGAGGCCTTAGTTCCAAAAATCAGGTCTCAAATTCACTATGTAAAAAGAAGATTCATCGTCACATCAAAATGTCATAACATGTATCTTACTATTACTAATTGGAGGCTCCTTTTGCAGCCTCCACGTTAATCCTCGCGAGAAGCGCTGGAAAAAAAGATAAATCCTAGAAATTCTCACAAAAAACAGAAACATCCGGCCATCAATCCACCGCACTTTCATTATCATAGCCATTGGATCTGTTATGTTTTGTAAAAATTACCCACTTTTACCATTATAAAAATAGTCTACAATAACCCCCTAAATCTATATCTAAATTACCCACCTTTACCAATAAAGAAACATATCCTCTCTAATAAATAATTAACGTATGTATGCTTCTGCCCGTCATAATTGACCCAGAGGTTTCACGATGTCATCCACTACTATGCAAAATATCCCTAGCTGTCATTCTACGATCGAGAGCGTACGTCATTATGAAACCCTAGCAGCCGCCCGGCGCGACGTACGAGCAAACAGGGACGACACACGCTCGCGGAAGCAGGCGCCAGGCGATCATCCGGCCCCCATGGCGTCAGCCAAGCTCTGCTGAAACTGAAAACCTGGAGACAAGTTCGATCTACGGGGATGTGACATGCGGCGCGGTATCGATGACGTTCCTTTTATGTCGATCTACTCCGAGCCTCCAATCCATCCGGGACTCCGTGATTGTGGCTCTTGCACCTGCACAGCGTTCCCTACCATAGCCGATTCCTCTTGGAGCCTGCGTACAGTTCATAGTACGTTTGTATTGTAGTCATGGCAGAGGAAACAGCCACGCGTACGTCCAAGTAGCCTTTGTGTGATCTGGGGTGTGAAGCAAGCAGATCGAGAACCGTCGGTCACTCTGGCCGGCATTACCGTACCAGATCAAATATGCAATTTGTGTTCTAATGAAAAAATTGTGATTTTAGGATTCCAAACATGTGGACCTTGTGATTATGACACTCCTAGTGAATGACAATGTGGGTCCAACTGTGTCTCTGAATTGTGGACCGAGTGTCATAATCATAAAGCATAATTAGAGTGAGCAGGATCTCTCCCGGGATTAGTTTTCTTCAGGTATTACTCTTAGCATTTTTACTTTTACAATTTGGAACTTTTGAAAGGAAAACAGTAAGTCCCATGATAGGTACATGAAGATGGGGACTGATCCAGCTTGAATTAGGAGTTGATCGAAGAACAAAATGACAACCATGTTATGATGGCCCTTGAAACAACGGTCATCAAGCAGGAGCCTCGGTAAGTTAAATTAAATCAATTATATTGTAGGGAAACAATTCGTTCTTGGATAATATAATAATCTACATTGATACTTCTATTTGTCCATGGGTTACGTTCAAGGATTGGTAATTATTATGCACATTTCATGGTGTATCTTATTTGGCATATCTAACCTGCAAATCTGCAAGATCATAGGAATCTGAAGGATAAAAAATTCCTAGAAATGAATCAGTGTTAAGCATGGGCACTAAATCAATAAACTAAAGGAAATCCAGGCAAATACAAAAACCCTTCTAACTCTCGCAATAAAAAGAAATGATCAAGACTGTTTGATGGGTTATATTATATGAATGAATAGGAGAAATACAAACTTCTGTCCAAAGTAACATAAATGCATAGGTATTTATCATGGTCAACTCCTATAAGTGCCTTCTTTAGACAATAATCGTTAGGAGCACAAATGTGTAGATTGGATTCCTTTTCTAGCTTTTACATTAATCTTAATAAGACACTCTAGAAAATAGACAAATCTCAAAAGATAATATTTGACTACTAATTTTGAAGCTCGACCAATCATTGTAAACAACAGTAGCAATGGTATGCAATTTGTTTCAAAATTCCTATCTCTATCATTATGAAAGTAACCTAAAGTAACCTCCCATATATGTCCACATGTCGATTGCCTAAGACAGCCATTATAAAAGTAACATTACTTACACCTCAACTTACATCTAATACCCAAATCTATCATTACAAAAAAAAATCCTCTTCATCATCATCCAAGTTAGCCTCATTGACTATTAAAAAGATCTTAAGTAACCATCTAAATCAGTGATTAAAATACTATCACCAGCAATTATGAAAGAAATAACCCAGAGTACCATATAGTAGATTCTAAATTTCCCAGTTTATCGTCATTAATATACGAAATGAATCGAATGCAGAGTATGCATATATTATGAGGGGCACTATGCAGACCTAGGGGTGAAAATGGTATGGATGTTATCAGTTCGTATTCAATTGGAGGGATTTATATCCGTTCGAATTGAATCCGAATTTGGATAGTTAGTATCCGCCACCGATCCGAATCTGAATTTTAAAAGTTAGATATTTAGGATGTCGATATCCATAGCTATCTTAACCGTCACAAGTGAAGACTATCCGTACCTTATCTGAATCCAAGAGGGAAAAAATTATATGTATTTGTATCCGGTGGTATCCATCCGTATTCGATCCGTTTTCGTCCTATGCAGACCACATATATATATACATTCATACATACAAGGAAGAATGAGCATATTTATTTTTATATGGTTTGTCAATCAGTGAGGTTGCTTCCTTAATCAGTCATATATACCACTGACACTTTTTTCTCGAACACGCAAGAGAACTGCGTATCTATGTATTAAGAAGAAAAATGGGTGAAAGCACCTCGGGGCCATTACATGGATTAATTGTTTGAAAAAACAACCCTCACTCACACAGACTACAATTACACTAAGGAAAAAACACACATGACCTTAGAGGACACCGGCCTGCAAGCCTATCCTGTTGGCAACTGGGAGAGGATGTGAGGCAATCCTCGAGCCCCAGCCAGCTCCCACAAACGAAATTCCTCTCTAACCTCTGACAGAAGATTCATGATGTAACTTGCTACATTAGATACATTTACTATATTTTGACCTAAAAATTCATATATCTACATTGACAATTCATTAGTAGAAGAATTGATCATGTCAGGCTCTGTGATGCGGGCTGAAATTGTATGTGCCACTAACAAAAGAATCAGTAACATTGCACTATAGTAACTAAAGTTGAACTCTACAACTTCTATAATCCCTATTATCAATACAAATAAGGAGTAAAACAAGTGGCTTGAACTTAACATGTGGTGGAAAGAAATTTCCTTTCTTACCAATTACGAAAGGTCGAAATTAGGAAGGAGAAAATGGATTAGAGAACACAACATACCAAAAATACAACATTAGCTAATATAGATGAAGCTAAAGTTTCAACTACATATGTTAAACATCATGAAAGTGTGACACAAAGGGAAAGGCATTAAAGATGACATAAAAGCACATAGAGTAACGATAATTGAATTATAGTACAACCAGACAAAAGTGTTACAAAATTATCTACAGATATCCTATGTTGAAAAATATTAATGAGAAATAAACAAATAAGCGAGAAATAAACAAATATTCGCTTTAGGTTTTTCATATCTCTTTTAATAAAGTGATTTATCTTAAAATTTCTAGCCCGTGTAACAGCACGGGTTGATGGACTAGTGGAGTACTAAATGTAGATGAAATCAAAAACTAATTGCACAGTTTTGTTGTACTCTGCGAGACAAACATTTTGAGCCTAATTAATCAATTTTTGGACAATTTTTCGTATATACAAACGAAATGCTACAGTGACGCAATGATTAAGAAAAGACCAAAAACTCCCAAATTTAGAAACTAAACGAGACCTGAATTACCGGGGAGCAAACTCGAACTCAAATATATCTGAGTGGACCTGAATCATCTCACGGCGGTAGGCTGGTTACTACCCACTCTGGATTTCTGAAGCCTCGTCATTGGACGGTCATGCTGAGCCATTTGTTTAGCAGTAAGCTTTTGATCCGAACAAGAAATTAAAAGAGAGATACGCTCGTTTTGTATGGGCGCCGATGCTCCGTACATCACTGCCAGAGTGCCAGTGACGGTATCTTTTGCTATCCGGCAACAACCTTATCTTACGTCCTCCAATGATACGGCGGCCACCGCTTTGCGCTTTTTCGAAGATCCACGGTGCACGCACGAAACCAACCTCTTTGCCAGCATTTTTTTTTTCCATTTCACCTATTCGTTGTCACTACATGTTGCACGACTTTCATCTGGATGGAGAAGTGCTACTCTGGCTGCGTTGCCAACTGCTTTTGGTATTGGCACGTCGGCACGTCCTTTAGGGCTAGCAATGCAGCAAGCCAGAAAGACGTCGATAATTTGTGTGTTCTTTCCCTTCTCACGCGACCGGGTAAAGATACCAACCTACCTGATGCACCTGCTCTCGTCGCACCACCGTGCATCTCTTTTATATACCGTTTTTACGGTAGTTTGACTTTTAATTTTTCAAGAGACATTGATGGATGGACCCTCGTGTTCTAAAAAAATAAAAAAGAAACCAAACCAGACTAGAATTCATGTCCTCTTCTAATATGATTCTTGACGTGTGTTCGCTCGGCTTATCAACGCCAGCTAGCAGTATTTTTCTCTCTGCACAAACCAGCACCAGCCACCAGCCACCAGTCAGCCAGCAGTATTTTTCTCTCAGCACAAACCAGCACCAGCCACCTGTCACCAGCCAGCCGAGCGGGGATCCCTTCAGTCTCGCGCGCGCTTGTCTCACCACCGCCGTCTACTTCAAATCATGCAGCGTTGCTGCTTAAACCGACATAGTTGTTCGCGCCGCCATGTAGAATTAATAGGAAAAATCCTCCATACACGTCTTGACGCTGTTGGAAATAGATGTGACACTGCAACGTTGATCCACCAAAACTCATTGTTGATCCACCAATGCAGGCGCTAAGTTGCAGCTGCATCAGGCTTCGATGTTGCTGAGGGATTACTGTGCATGTCTTTTAATTATATTGGGTGACTATACGTATTGATTTCAATTATATCTATCTTTCACATGTAGCATAGCACGGGCATATTTAAAATCCTAGTCATTAATAAAATTTAGGTTCTCCCCTTAAAAGAAACATGCATGCATTTTTGCTACACGCCTGAGCCTGAGGCCTGACCTTACCTTTCCTTCCTAGCTTTGAGAGCAATACTATTCGGTTGGTCTGTCTGTCGAGTGCTTCAAAGTAGCTGAAGATAGATAGGGCCGTTCACATGAAAGAAAACCGAAAATCTACCAACGATTCAGGGCTCAATCTGCTGGGAGCATGCGTTCTTTGTGTAATAGAGTAGCATTGTGAAGACTATGGACGTGTGTGATAGCTCACATGTAAACATGCCAGAAAAGCACCACCTGGGTAGTCTAGCTAGTTTGAATCAAGTTAGGTATACTGTCTTACCCTTTTTCTTTTCAACGTTCCTCTGTTTCAGCATCCATACGTACCCCCAAACTGATGTTAATTGTCATAACCACAAGAACATGATCGCAAAATTGCAACATCCTCGTAGCCATGGAACAGATTGTCAGATTTGAAAAACTTATGATCTTTCTGCAGTTTGTTAGCTACAAGAGATCCCCTCCTGGTCACCATTCACCACTGTCCCTCTTTCATACTGTAGCCCTCAATTTCAGACTTCCCCCTCCTGTATGGATCCAGCAGTGTAATAAATGAAAACATCTACATTGTGGGCTATAAAATCAAAGATGTACATCTGGAATAATCATATGATCAAGCATGGACAAATGTGCTGCCACTAGTAAAATACGATGCTGAGATGTGCAGATGATTGGAAGTGGACCAATATGTAACGATGATTGGAAGAAGCGGCAGCACATTTGTTCATGCTTGATCATATGATTGGAGTGGACCAATATGTAACGATGATCTCTATCACGTAATGAAAAAGTTGAAACGTAATTGGCAACCACTTACAACTGATAATTAATTGTTGGGGCCTTAAATTACTTGACCTCCAAAAAGAAGCTGAGAATTAACTGTTTGTCAAAAACATACTGCCTCAGGATCTCAACAAAGTGAAACGGGGCCTTAAATGTTGACCATTGCGCCTTAAATGTTGACCATTGCAAAGTAGACCAATGGAAGGTGCAGTCCCAACTCTTGGACTTGTGAAGCTCAACCACTTTACAAGCCAAACCTAGACCAATGGAAGGTGCAGTCCCAACTCTTGGACCTATCAAGCTCAACCACTTCACAAGCCAAACCTCCAGCTCCAGCCACAGATGATGCAAAACTATGCTATAACAACTAGGGCTGTCGAGAATTTCCAGCCAGCATCCTTGACTACTAAGTTTCACAAATGTTCTTGAAACTTGTTGATGTAGGTAGCACTACAAAAATTCTGCCATGAGATTCATTGTAGAGACAAATCTATCTAATAACTGCCACGAGATTCACTGTATCTAATGGTTTTGATATGCATTCAGACTTGTTCTCACTACATCTGTTGATGCCATTGTTGAATTTACTCCGAATACACTTCTGTGCAAGCTTACTCCTCTACGAACATGTGTTGTAAACAAGTCACATATAACAAGAGGCATTGCATACAACAAGAGATTCAGAAGCCATGATAACAATCTGGATAATTGCCAACCAGCAGCAAAAAGACCAAATATGTTCATTATATTTCGACGAAATTTTCAGCATATGACAGCAACATGCAGCACCATGACAATTTATACCCAAACAAGATCATTCACCCCATAACAAGCTGACACTAATACTGCCGGTAGCTGTATCACACGACAGAGCATACATATATAAATAGACTTAAAAGACTTTCTAGCTACAATTCTCCCCTCCCTTCGTCGCCACCAGTTCCATCACGCCTCCTCGTCGTCCCTGACCTCGACCTCCTCCTCCGCGAAGCCCTGGGCTAGGTACTGCTCGACGATAGCCTGCTCCTTGTCACTGGTCGCCTTCAAGAGGGCTGCCATTGGGGCGAAAAGGATGCGGAGCTCCTCTCTTTTGGCGGGATTCGGTATATTCTTCTCGAGCTCTTCGGGATCACCGGGGAAGGGGCGGAAACGATACTCGTTGTCCATGAGCATGTCGATGTACGACTGGTTCACTCTCACCATCTTCGTCCTCTTCTTTCCCCCCGCCTCCGCCACCGCCTTGTCCCCCGCTCCGGCCTCCGCCACCGCCGCCTTGGTGACGTAGATCTCGGTGCTGCCGACGGCCGCAGAAACCCCCTTCATGGGCTTGGTGCGGCCCTCCTCCTCGAGCCAGCCGGAACTCGGCGCCGGCCTTGCACCTCCCAGTCGCATCTCCATCACCGCCACCGCTTCCATCGCCGACGCCGCCGCTCTCTCCCCAACGCGTCGGCTGCGGTTGTGTTGGTCCAGGGAGAGGCCCATATAAAGCCCCGCAACCGTAGGTACTATCGGGTCTGGTTGCTTCTCCACCACGGACTCCGCATCCGACGCGTCCGCTCCTCCTCTCGTCTCACATGGCAGCTATCGGATGCGGAACAATACACCCAGATCCGCATCGGCAACCGTCGTCCCGTTGGAAGCGGAAAACTTATTTGGGCCAATTGGGCCGGACCAACCCTGTTAGCCCAATTAGGAGCCTAGGTTGGGCTTGGCTCCCTTGAGGGCGGCCGTAACGAGGGTCAAGCCCGCTGGCTAGCCCCACCAGTCAGTCAGTATGCGGGGAGGGATCTGGCTACGACTACCCGTCGTTTTAGCGACGCCAAACATTTGTCGCCGGAAGCGGACGGGGAGAGAGAGCAGATGGTGGCACTGCGGCCTGTTGGCCCAACAGGCCCAACTGCACCACATGTTCCGCCTCAAGCATGCAAGCGGGCCGCGGTTAGGAGAGGGCGATCATGCCGTGGCGGAGAAGAGCAAGAGCATACTGCAGGAACTAGGAAGGAGTGCACGACGGTAGCCCAATCATTATATCATATTTAGTTTTTTCTTTTCACTTTTTTGTTGACTATAAATTTAAAAAAATTGTACCCACCCCGACCCACATGTCGGGTCCAACGGTGGAAACGACGTGAAAAGTTTTTAAAAAACGATGTTTCTAGAGAGTTTTTACTATTTTTTGGCATTACTTTTCTCACCATGAAATTTCTTTACCCACCCTACATACCCACCAATTAAATAGTTTAAAATAACTCATGAATACACGAGAGAGTATCTCATGCGTATATCCCATGAATATACAACGGCCGGCCTTTAATTTTCGTCGTTGCCTCCACGGAGACAGCGGCTTCATATTGGATAATCACGCACAAACAGGAAAGCATGTCCGTTTCCTTTTACCTTATTATTCTGTCTATTCTGATAACTAACATAGTAGCTTGGAATATACGTAGCTAATCACGATTTGCTTATTCATATAACATTTGTTTCCATGCAGGCTCGGCAATAACTGAAGTGCACCCTTTTGCGCGTTCATAAAGATGGAAACAAGAAGCATACTATTTTCTTTGACCGTTCTGATTTCCGTCTTTACTCCATCATCAACTAACACATATATTTATACTCATGATTATTTCCATCTACTACATGAGAACCGACTGCCGGCTTTCCGCCGATTGCATGTAAGGATTGGAGTCTGTTCTCTACGCAGAGTGGACTGCGGGGCCAAGGAGATACGTACTGCAAGGCATGCATGGATGGGAATGAATCGACAGTTCGTCGGTTTGGCATCATCGACAGCTAACCACGTATTCGCCCGACCCAAAATTAGTCGGCAACAAAACTCATTTGGTCGGCGTCATCGATAGAAGGGCACTCATGCATGATGATCGAGATGACGCCCGGAGGCTTAACACAGCCCGAATAAAAGGATGAAATGTCGAGTCCAAGTGCAAGAGTATTTTTATTTTGCGGGAAAGGGCAAGAGTAAAATTTGAAACAGCTAACTAGCTAATAAGTCATGTTTTAATGTATACTTGTCACACACCAAAATTTATATTTTGAATTGTGAAAAGAAAACACTAATTAAATAAATAATTTAATTATTATTCTATTTTTAATTTTGTTATCAAATTAGATAGAGAAAATAAAATTTATTTTATATTTTTAAATCAAATTTTGTGGGATGTTGCATTCATACCGCTCTGCACGGTGTTTTGTTTGAAAAACGAATTTATAAACTTTTGAAGTGCGGTCAAATTTGATTTTGTCTAATTTCTATATCTTAATCAAGTTCTTAATCTTTTGTGGACCAAACATTTCTTTAATCTCTCGCATCCCGGACCTCAAGGACTATTGCATCATCGATTCTCCCCACGAGCTCCTACCCCTGCAGCACGTGCTTTCTTAGGCTATTCCCAGTGGAGATTTCATTTTTGTGTTTCCAAGAATGCCACATAAGCAAATAGACAATTAATTTATAGATGAAATGGTTCATACAATGCATTGTTTCATTTTAATGTTTCATAGGCAATGCATGCAAGACACAAAGTTGTTGGAAACTGTGTATACAGAGTTTCATCCAGATGAAACTCATTTCTCCTCATTAACTCTTTGTCACATCATCTAAAATACTGATTTAACACTCTATTTAATGTGTATGAAACTCTATGAAACCTTACGCTGAGACTGACCTTACTATCTATTATGCGATTTTATTTTTTATTAAATGTGTGTCACACGTGCACCAATTATGTTGCACGGACATGCACACGGATACACAGTCATTATTGCACCTGTGCTACAAAAGCCAAGGCCTGAACCCGAGCAGACGACTCATAACTCGATCCCAGTGACAGCGGCTCGGATCCAATGCAGGGCTTGAACACGGCCATGAATGACTGTTAAAATCGCGGTACAGATTTGTTCACAGAGCAGCAGTAACGGTTGCTATCGGCTCGCAATGGACCGCAACATGCCGTGTACTGTGCGCTTTCCAGATGTGGTTTTACTGGCGGTGGTGGACTGGTTGTGAAAGAACGAGGATTATTCCCGCACAATCGCAAGCACCTTTGATTTGATTTGAACTGTACAGAGACATCCCTGTTAGTCGGAAAAGGGCCGAGGGCATAATAATAGATACAGGATATGCTATCCCTTTATCTCAAAATATAGATCGTTTTATAGATACCTTGGCTATTGCTCTGCACTCGGAGCACTACTTAATTCCATTCTAAACCTACTTCGTTGTATGTCATCATGCTATTTAATTCTATTGTAAATACTGGACAACAATTGCTTGCTATTAGGCTAGCTACCCCACGCGTGGGCCCGGTTGTGGTCGTCGCAATCATAGACCGCAAATAAACACGTATCGACTACTCCTGTCTGTCTCGGAAAGAATACAACTATAGCATTTTAAGGAGCCAAACAAATTTAAATTTAACCAAATTTATAAAAAGTTATTCACATTGCGGCCGACACGACGACGACGTACATGGTGGCCATCCTCGATGGTGACGGGAATACGCCGTACATCTTTCATGGAATCATTAGAAAATTAGTGCGGTGTGGTTTTCTTGGCCAGTGAAACTGTGAAAGTAGATTATACTATATGTATTATCAATTATAATGTTTATGCTTTACACCATGTTATGTCTACTCCATCCATTCCAAAAAAACTGACGTTTAGGACAAGGTTTGGGTCAAACATTAGGAATATAAATCATCAATAACTTTTAAGTTGTTGAGTTTGCAAATGTAAAAACTATATGAATAGATTTGTCTTGAAAAATACTTTCATAAAAGTATACATATATCACTCTTTGATAAATATTTTTATAATAATAAGAGGTCAAAGTTGTGTTTTGGAGACCGTGTCGCTGTCCTAAACGTCAGTTTTTTCAGAATGGAGGGAGTATCTTATTATTTTTTCTGCCATTAGAGGCATCACCAAGGATGTTAGTCTCGGTTCTAACCAAGATGATATTTTTGTCAATGCTTGAAGTCGATGGATTCGAAGTTCTTCAGTTGGTCACCAAGGTTCTTCAAGACAATTGAAGGCCTTCAAATATCAACATTAATTTTCATCATTGGTTAAAAAATATTACACAAAAAAGATAAGTTTAAATCATTTTGACCTCAGTTTACTCTTTACCAAGTTACCGGTTAATTTGTTAAAAAATTGGCTTAAGCTCACCCTCAAATTAATTTTTGTTTACTATGTGTACACACGCGTGCACTGTACTAGTAAGATACAAAATTCAAAACGATTTTTACATCGTGAACAAATGAGTTTCCATGGAGAACAAATTTATCATAAAATAAATAAATAATCTAATAGCACGAATAAAATTATTATATAAAATGAATAAGGTGGTGCCACATGTGAACAAATTGTTAGACACACCGAACAGACTACAGACTATAGTATATGAACTGCAAACAAATTACTCTTATGGACAAACAATTAAGTCTACGAAGCGACAAAGCAATTTAACATCGCGAACAAATTAATATATAAAGTGAAGTGACTTCATGCCCCGAACTTTGTTCGCGTTTCGTCAACATTTTTCGCGTCTCGTCAGGTCAGGTCAGATCGTCCGACGCCTGCACCGCCGCTGGCCGGAACACCAAGATCAGTTTGAGGGTCCAATTAATCATCGCCCACCCCGGCCCGGCCCGGCCCCCGCTTCTGGAGTCGGATTGCGTGTTCCGGCACCAATAATTCAGCCCATCCATCATTAATCAGTGGTTGATGACCTCAGCTCAACTCACCTGTGGTGCCGGCGCTAGCTCTACCTGCTAGATAGAGTGCTAGCTTTACCTGCCCACTCCACACTCCTTCCACACGCCACACTGGAGCTGGAGCTTTGGCCTCTGTCTCTCACCAAGACCTTGTTTAGTTTTCAACTTCGACAAGTTGACATTTTACCATTAACGTGTCACTGTAGCATTTCGTTTGTATTTATGAATAATTGTTTAAACATTGATTTATTAGGTTCAAAATGTTCATCTCGCAAAGTACAACAAAACTGTGTAATTAGTTTTTTTTGATTTCATCTACATTTAGTACTCCATATATGTGCCGATATTTTTATATGATGAATTTTTTTATAGTAGAATTTGCGGATAAAGTTGGGGAACTAAACCAGGCCCAATCAGGCAACCGTCCCAAAGTGGCAACTACTGCAGCAGATCTCAATGGATGCTTCATTCCGTTACGTTCACCCGTAATCCTATCTTTTGCATTGGTATGAAATAAACAAGCCACACACAATGATCGCCTCCCTCGGCAAGACGGCATGTTCCTGATCAAGAAGTTTGTCGACGAGTTCACCTTCAGAACTGTAACATGCATGATTATGTATCGCATGATGAAGCACGACCATTCCCAGGGCGGCAAACAAGAAACCAACTAGTATTTCTCTCCGCCTACTAACGTATACTCCCTCTATCCCTTGCTATCTGTCGTCCAAAAAACATGTCTTTGAAAAAAATACAGATTTCTGCAAACAGTTGTACGGAGGGGGTACTGTACAAGCCATCTCTACCCACGCTCCCACATACACCAAAGAATTCCGTGACAGAAAGACGAATCTCTCTGCTAAGACTCAACAGCCAACCACACGTTTGTACGCTCCCTACGCTGATAATTCCGTCCCGGCCGGTGCACCCGCCGGTGCGTCAGATCAGACACGGGAGCACACTATAGCACTTTTCGTTTATCTGTGGTAATCGTTGTCCTATCATAACCTAACTAGGCTTAAAAGATTTGTCTCATCGTACACATCAAAACTATGTAATTAGTTTTTTTTATTTACACACGTTTATTGTTTCATGCATGCGTCATTTGCTATATTTAATGTTCCGATGTAATGTCGATGTGATGGAAAGTTTGGAATTTGGGGGAACTAAGGCCTTGTTTAGATCTCAAATTCAACCCCAAATTTCACTATGCAAAAAGAAGATTCTCATCACATTAAAATGTCGACACATGTATGGAGTACTAAATGTAGATGAAATCAAAAACTAATTACACGGTTTTGTTGTACTTTCTGAGACGAACATTTTAAGCCTAATTAATCAATGTTTAGATAATTTTTCACAAATACAAACGAAATACTACCGTCCCTCAATGATTGAAAACTCCTAAATTCAAAGCTCCTAAGTTGAGATCAAACCAGGCCTAAACACACCCATGTCCTGATGTCCATGACCCCATCCCCATGCGTGCAGAGAGATTGGGGGCCAGTTGGATTGTACGCGACATGATTGATTGCAGCCACCTCGTTTTCAGAGCCCTCTCGTGCGGTCTGGACCTACGGCACGTAAACACGAATGGGCCGCAGATTCGCAAATCATAATCATCTCAATTAATTTTTTTTAAAAAAAGATATTCATCTCAATCTCAGCGCCGCCTCCTCAGAGTCCTACGCTCCTACTACTACGAGTAGCTAGTGTTATCCTCGATCTCCTTCAGGGTTCAGTAGTCTCCTCCAGCTTTCGGGGAGGATAACGCCCCGCACCAGATTAAAGTTCATTCCAAACTGACTCGTTTAGATCCCAAATTTCATTCCAAAGTTCACTATGTAAAAAAAAATCATATCACATCAAAATGTCGGTACATATATGAAGTACTAAATGTAGATGAAATCAAAAATAAATTATATAGTTTTGTTGTACTCCACGAGACGAACATTTTGAGCCTAATTAATTCATTTTTGGACAATTTTTCACACGTACAAACGAAATGCTACAGTGGCGCACGCACTCCAAAAAAGCCAAAGTTTGACTCCCAAATTTGGAAACTAAACAAGGGCTTTCATACTATCTCGCCACTAAGATGTATATAGGCTGAATGGCTGATTATGATAAGCTTGGCAATCTTGTCACGGCTCATTGTGTTGGTGTCTCTGCCCACCGCCTGTTGACACGAGTTCAGATTCTGATTTATTTGAGATCAGCAAGTTCGTCAGGGTTGGAAAGTGGCACACTCGCATGAAATTGCTGCAAATATCTTAATCGAGCCCATAAAGCTGCACTAAAGCGTACACATATATGTTCCCCGTCGCCGTCAACTAAACACATCTTGTTAATGGTCCATTGCAATAGTGCAAACGTAACGAATTGCCTCATCATAGGCTAGTGAATTTGATTCCCAAAATCTCTACACAGGTCCACATCGACTGCTCTCCCTTTCTTCTTTCTTTCTCTCCCCATCTGGAATTCTTGGCAGAGGTTAATTAGCACGCAGGATCGAGCACATATGCAACTGCAATGGAACCAATTATACGTGCGAGCAAGCTAGCGTCTTCGAGGTGGCAACCCGGATCGACAACACCAGAAATATTCCCTGCACCAAGAAAAACACACGACGAAGCTGCCCAACATCTTCAACGTCTATCCGAAGGGAATCCCGGCATAACCTACGACTGTGTAAAACTTTGCTTTTTTGTATAAAAAGCTAGCTAGCGCTCGATCTGTCCCGCCGGCCGGAAAGAGGCTGGAAAATTCCTGCTTGCTTACGATGCCCGATTAAGGTTGTGCGAACATTGTTGGGATTGGATCGGGTAGATTAGATTCCCCTGTCTGCTGCTGCTGCTGCTGCAAATGTTCTTCCAAAAGCCAGCCGCCGGAAAGCATATATGTTGTCCGGCCGGTGGCCGGAGATTGCGCGCAATCTGAATAAACTCACGTGCTCATGCTCTAGTCACCTGCAATCTGAAGAAAAGTACTGTCGGCTGGTGGCTGATAAGCCAAACAAATAGGACGATTACTCCATAGTCCATTCCCAACGAGTCGTGTGCCAATACGGATGGATAGAGAACGCCATGGCCGCATCGAGCAGCGCGCACGCCGCCACCAACGCACGCGCAGCGGCGTGCCAACTGTAAAAGCAACAGCGTCGCGTCGCCGTCGCTGTGTTCATCCGCCGCGCCCGGCCCGTATGAACGATCGGCGTCGGCCAAGCTGCTGTTGCTACGGCCGACGGCTCGATATAATCTCTATCGTCCTTGTTATCTGAACGTACGTTATCACCTCTGCCAGCCAAGGAAGAATGGCGACGGCACCTCGAATTCCCGAGCCGTCTCGTCGGTGGTCTATTCGTTTAGCTTATCAGCCACCAGCCATCAGTACTAACTAGCGTACTTTTCTCTCAGAACAAATCAGCACCAGCCACCGGTTAGACGAACGGGCCGTCGAAAGACGGGCCCGACGAATTGCAAATGGCAAATGGCTCGCCACTGGTCTGACGTCTCGGGGCGGTTTGGGCGTGTCGTCGTCGGCCGCGATCCTTTTCTGCGGCGATCGATCGATCTCGCGCTCGCCGCGCCCGGATCGATTCAAAGGGCGGATCTTTCGGAGTCGCCATTAGATCTCCCTTTTTAGGTTTTCTGGTGACGACAGAATAAATGTTGATACGATTTAGGTTTATGTCGGGGACAGACCCAGGGGGTCCCCTAACCATCGGGGTAACCACCCTCAAAAAACGTTAACCACGGAGGGCCGAATCACCAGCAGCCCGAAAGGGCCACCAAGGCAGCGCGGCCCGTCACAGCTTATCACGGCCCAAAACAGCCGTCCGAGCTCGCCTGTCGAGGGGACCCAAGTGGCGACCCCCGTCTCCGCCTCGCTCGAGGGACCCGGACCCCCCGGGTCAGGCACAACGCCAACTCCGCCTCGCTCGAGGGCCGCGCACCCCCTCAAGAAGGCGAGCCAACTCCGCCTCGCTCGAGGCCACCCCTCCACTCGACGCGGCGCGCCCCGGCGCCCCGCCCGACAACGGCATTTAATGCCCGCCCCATCGGGCAGACGCCGAAGTCAAAGGGCGATCTCTCCCCACGCCGCGCCGCTGACACCGCAGAGCTCGCTGTTCTACCTGCTCCGGTCATTATGCGTCCTCACCGCTACTGTGCGGACGCATGCGGCGCTGCGCAAGGCCCTGTGCAGACTTGCAGGCGTCATTCCGCACCACTATTCTACCTGCTCCCGTCCTCCCCCCCGGTGCAGCCCTCGAATGGGCGTGAAGAACCCTCGAACGAATATATGAGCAACGACCGAGCACGGACTCCGGTCAGGCGCGGCCCGGTGATGACGAACGCCGGGTCAAATCCACCAACTCTCGGCCATTCCCCGGTAAACCGGGCACGCCGCGCACTGTGGTCAACAGCAACCACCATGCCGACCCCTGTGCCGCCAACTCCTGTCCTTCCCCACCTGCTACGCCCTCGAACCAACCAGCGGCGGACGGCTGGGCATGGATTACGGCGGCACCGCCCCACGAAACCACTCCAGGACAAGCACAGGGACGGCCGTGACACCCGTAGAAGCCGGAGCTCGCCATAAATCCCCTGCCAGTGCCATGCTCTCCAGTGCGCGCCCCTGCAGCACACACTGTACTTGTACTTGTAGGCCCCCCCTCTCTCCTTGGCCTATAAAGGGAGGAAGGGGGCGAGAGAGAAAACAGACGAACACGCACACGATCACCGCCTTCCACGATATTGGCACTCTCCTCAATCATTTTCACACCCATTTTCAGGGACTTGGAGACTTCCTCTCCTCTCCCGCCATGTTTGTAGCCCCCCCCACTGCAGGCACCTCGGTGCAAGATAGTATAGTGCCGCGAGCATAGTCTGCTGGACGTACGGTCCCGCGGCCGGAACCAGGATAAACTCTTGTGTCATCGTGCTAGCTCTTGCATCAACCGTCAGGGGACGGGACACAACGCATTCTGTGTGGCACTGAGGTTGGGCGGCCAATCTCAGCACCGACAGTGGCGCGCCAGGTAGGGGGTTGCGCTGTGATCAACCCACTTCACCCGATCAGTTCCCTTGACGGCAAGCCACGCCAAGGCCATGCCGCCACGATCCGCCACGGGGTCCCCCGGCCCGCTTCCGCGCGGGTACCGGATCACGTTTGGGAGCCTGGAGTTCGAAGCGACCGGTGAGGGCCTCCTCATGCGGCTCGCCTCCAGGACGCCCGACATGATGGCCATTACCCCGCCGCCGCCAACGCCGCCCCAGCTCAGGAGACGTCGAAGACTGCACGGGCTGCAGATTCGCGTGGAACGACGCGTTGCCCCACGCATCGTCCTCCCTGATTGGGACGCACACCTGTTGCTCCGGCCCGCTGCCGCAGTACAAGGGAGCGCACCCCCACCAGCGGCTCCCGCGGAGGGAGCACGCTGGGAAAATGCGACCGGGCCGGTGCAGCTCCCTTACGGAATGAGCAACGCGGCCGCAAGCTACTCCGCGGCAATCAGCGCCAACCTGAACGCGCAAGAGGATTCGCCGGGTCACCAGCTGGGTTCGATCCGCGACCTCAACATTTCCTCGCCCGGTGGGTCCCAGCCCGAGTCAGACGACGGGGAAAGTGTGCGCGGCCAGGAGCACCCAGGCCTGGACTACTCCGGGCTACGCGACCGCGAAGGTCTTACCTCCTTCCAGGCCGCTGCGGACATCTGTCTCACCTGTTCCGACGATTCCAGCGAAGGGGAATACGACCCCACGCGGGAATGCTTCGTCCTCGACGGCGAAGTAGAGTCCGTGGGAGAGGATGAAGAAACACGCGACGGGGCCGGACACGACGAACCACCACCAGCGCCCGCCGAGCCATCGGGCGAAGCCGCACTCGCAGAGGCACAGCTCATGCAGGTACAAGAGCTGGAAGCCAGGCTCCGACAGGAGCGCCAGCAGGTACAGGAGCTACGCGCAGCTCTGGAAGCCCGGCAGCCCGAGCGCGGCGAACGTGCGCAAGCCGCCGGGCGCATCGCTCAAGCGCGCATCATGAATGATGGCAACGACGCTAGCCCTGCCATGCCGCCGCGAGCAAACCAGAAGCTCGTCGCCGCAGTAACTCTGATTCGGGCCATGCCCGAACCATCGACACCAGAGGCGCGCGACATGTGGCGCCAGGTGCAGGCCCTTGTCGAAGAAGCGGCCGTTCAACAAGCAGAAAGTTCCGCCTCCCGTATGCGCCACCAGGCCAGTTCAAGAGCCGGAGGAAGCAGGCGGGATAAGGAACAGTCTATCCATACCCCGCCTAGGGGCGCATGGATGCCTCACCGACCGACGAATGACGGGAAGATGCTCATGACCGGCGACCGCGAAACGAGGAGGTCCGCGAACGACTGACTCGTGGACACACGAGGCGCCATTAACGACGGTGACGCGCGCAACGTCCTGAACAAGAAGAGGCAGGACGCGGCACCTCCCCGCAGTAGGCACCCCCGATGAGGGGGTCGCTACGACAGCGAGGAGGACAAAAGCCCGACGCCGGAACCCCCGGGAACCCTGTGTTCAGCCGGAAGATCCGTTCGGCCGCCATCCCGCCGCGCTTTCGTCAGCCGACCACCATTACCAAGTATTCGGGCGAGACGAAACCCGAGACGTGGCTCAATGACTACCGCCTGGCTTGCCAGTTGGGCGGGGCCACCGACGATGCTATGATCATCCGCAACCTTCCGCTTCATCTCGCGGACTCGGCGCAGACATGGCTCGAACACCTACCCGCGAACCAGATCCACGACTGGGACGACCTGGTGAGGATGTTTGTGGGTAACTTCCAGGGCACGTACGTGCGCCCCGGAAACTCCTGGGACCTGCGCGGGTGCCGGCAGGCGGCCGACGAACCGCTAAGAGACTTCATCCGCCGCTTCTCCAAGCGCTGCACCGAGCTCCCGAGCGTGGGGGACTCCGAAATCATCCACGCCTTCCTCGAAGGCACGACTTGTCGGGAGCTGGTGCGCGAGCTGGGGCAAAACCATCCCACCAGCGTCAACGCGCTATTCGACATCGCTACCAACTTCGCCTCTGGAGAGGAGGCTGTTGGGGCGATTTTCGACTGCAAGACCAAGGGGAAGCGCGCGGAGGAGCTGCCCGCGGAGGGCAGCAAGTCCAAGGGAAAGGCTAAAAAGCAGAAACGAGGTGGCAAAGGCAACAAGCCTCGGCAAGCCGCGCAACAGCAGCAGCAGGGCGAGGACTCTGACGAGGCCCTTGCGGTCGAGCGAGGCCGCAAAGGCCCTCGAGGCCCTCCTCTGGGGGGAGGCCTGTTCGATGAGATGCTGAAGAAGCCATGCCCGTACCATAAGGGCCCTGTCAGCCACACCCTCGAACAATGCGAGATGATCAAGGGTTACTACAAGCGCACCTCCGTGAAGGAGGATGGCCCGAAGAAGGGTACGGGTGATGGCGGCAACGACGAGTTCCCCCATGTGGAGAATGTCTTCTTCATCGTAGGGGGCCCACAATGAACGTGACGTTCCGGGAGCAAAGACGTGAACGCCGAGAGGTCTTCTCCATTCACCTCGCGACGCCAACTTACCTCGCCTGGTCAGACGAGACCATCTCCTTCGGCCACGAGGACCACCCGGACTATGTCCCGAATCCGGGGCAGTACCCACTTGTCGTCGACCCCGTCATCGGCAACACACGATTCTCCAAGGTGCTGATGGACGGGGCAGCAGCCACAACATCCTCTACGTCCGCACCTTAGATCTCATGGGCATCGGCACGAACCAGCTGAGGCCAAGCAAGGCGCCGTTCCACGGCATCGCACCGGGAAAACGGGTCCAACCCCTCGGGCAGATCAACCTACCCGTTTGCTTCGGCACTCCCGACAACTTTCGGAGGGAGACCCTCACCTTTGAGGTGGTGGGATTCCCAGGAGCGTACCACGCCATTCTCGGGCGTCCGTGCTACGCCAAGTTCATGGCGGTCCCCAACTACGCCTACCTCAAGATGAAGATGTCGGGGCCAAAGGGCGTCATCACCGTGGGATCGTCGTCCGAGCATGCTTACGCGTGTGACGTCGAGTGCATCGAGGGCGCGGAGGCGCTCGCCTACAGCGAGACCCTGGTGGCGGACTTGGAAAAGATGGCGAACGAGGCCGTCGACTCCGCCAAAAGGCACGCGGGCACCTTCGAGGCTGCAGAGCACACCAAGGCGGTGCCCCTCGACCCCAATGCCCCCGAGGGCAAGGCGTTGAGGGTCAACACCGCCCTCGACCCCAAATAGGAAGCAGTGCTCGTCGACTTTCTCCGCGCCAACGCCGACATCTTTGCGTGGAGACCCTCGGACATGCTGGGTATTCCGAGGAAGGTCGCCGAGCACTGCCTTGACATCCAGCCTCGCTCCAAGCCGGTGGTGCAGCGACTGCGGCGGTTCGACGAGGAAAAGCGCCGCGCCATCGGGGAGGAGGTGCACAAGCTTCTGCAGGCCGGGTTCATCAAGGAGGTATTTCACCCAACCTGGCTTGCTAATCCTGTTCTAGTTAGGAAAAAAAATGGAAAATGGCGTATGTGCGTAGATTATACCGGTTTAAACAAAGCATGCCCTAAGGTTCAATTCCCTTTGCCTCGAATAGATCAGATAGTAGACTCCACTGCTAGGTGCGAATTGCTATGCTTTCTTGATGCTTATTCCGGTTATCATCAGATTAAGATGAAAGAGTCCGACCAGCTCGCGACTTCTTTCATCACCCCGTTTGGCATGTTTTGCTAGGTCACTATGTCGTTCGGCCTCCGAAACGCCGGAGCTACATACCAGCAATGTATGCAACACGTTTTCGGAAGCCACATCGGGCGGACCGTTGAGGCATATGTAGATGATATCGTTGTGAAAACCAGAAAGGCGGACGATCTGGTAAACGATTTGCAAATCGCATTCGGTTGCCTCCGGGCAAACGGGGTAAAGTTAAATCCGGAGAAATGCGTATTCGGGGTGCCGCGGGGCATGCTGTTGGGTTTCATTGTCTCCCAACGAGGCATCGAACCCAACCCCGAAAAAGTCTCGGCCCTGGAACTGATGGGGCCAATTCGGGACCTCAAGGGGGTGCAAAAGGTACTGGGCTGCCTCGCGGCTCTCAGCCGTTTCATCTCTCGACTTGGTGAAAAGGGCTTACCTCTGTACCGGCTCCTAAAAAAGCACGAACCCTTTTCATGGACCCCCGAAGCTCAAAAAGCCCTCGACGGGCTAAAAGCGTCGCTCGTACGCGCACCAATCCTCACGCCGCCACAGAACGGCGAGCCCCTCTACCTATACGTGGCTGCGACAACGCAAGTTGTCAGCGCCGTCATCGTCGTGGAAAGGACGAAGGAGGGACACGCTCTGCCGGTCCAGAGGCCGGTGTACTACGTCAGTGAGGTGCTGACCGAGACCAAGGCGCGGTACCCACAGATTCAGAAGCTAATCTACGCTGTAGTGCTCGCGCGACGAAAGCTGCGACACTACTTCGAGGCCCACCCGGTCACCGTGGTCTCATCTTTCCCTTTGGGGGAGATTGTCCGCAACCCGGATGTCTCGGGTAGGATAGCAAAGTGGTCGATGGAGCTCGTGGGAGAAACTATCTCCTACGCGCCACGAAAAGCGATAAAATCGCAAACCTTAGCGGATTTCGTCGCTGAGTGGACCGACGTCCAACTTCCACCGCCACAGATCCAAGCCGAGTGCTGGACCATGTACTTCGACGGGTCAGTGATGAAAGCTGGGGCAGGTGCGGGCCTCCTCTTCGTTTCACCCCTCGGGGAGCACATCCGATACGTGGTTCGCTTGCACTTCTCGGCGTCAAACAACATGGCGGAGTATGAAGCCCTCCTCGCTGGGCTCCGCATCGCCGTTGACCTCGGCGTCAAACGCCTCGACGTCCGGGGAGATTCTCAGTTGGTCATCGACCAAGTCATGAAGAATGCAAGCTGCCGCGATGAAAAGATGGAGGCGTACTGCAACGAGGTTCGCCACCTCGAGGACAAATTCTATGACCTCGAGCTGAACCATATCGTGCGCAAATACAACGAGGAAGCGGATCAGCTGGCCAAGATCGCGTCAGAGCGAGTCACCGTTCCGCCGAACGTCTTCGCCCGCGGCCTCGACCAACCCTCCGTCAAGACCTTTGTCTCGGTCGGCGGCGAGCTGTATAAACGCAGCGCCTCAAAAATTCTGCAGCGATGCATCCCCGTCCCCGAGGGAAAGCAGTTGATCCGCGACATCCACGCCGGGGTGTGCGGACACCACGCGGCGCCGCGTACCCTCGTGGGTAACGCGTTCCGGCAAGGCTTTTACTGGCCTACCGCCGTAGCCGATGTGAACGAAGTCATGCGCACCTGCGAAGGGTGCCAATTTTACGCACGAAAGACGCACCTCCCGGCGCACGCCCAACAGACCATCCCTGTAACATGGCCTTTTGCGGTCTGGGGGTTGGATCTCGTGGGACCTTTCCGCCCAGCGCCCGGGGGCTTCACCCACTTGTTGGTGGCCATCGACAAGTTCTCGAAGTGGGTCGAGGTCCGGGCCATCACCAGCATCAGATCTGAGCAGGCCGTGTTGTTTTTCACCGACATCATCCACCGATTCGGGGTACCCAACTCGATCATCACCGACAACGGCACCCAGTTCACTGGCAAGAAATTCTTGGAGTTCTGCGACGACCATCACATTCGCGTAGATTGGTCGGTCGTAGCACATCCACAAACAAACGGCTAAGTAGAACGTGCCAACGGCATGATACTACAAGGCCTGAAGCCAAGGATCTTCAACAAGCTAAACAAGTTGTTGACGTAAAATCCGCACCTCACGCCAAGCACACAGCAAGCCGAATTAGCTGGCTTCACATGTGGCCCGGGCTTTTGAATCCGGAAGCGTGCCAGTCAGTTTGCCTGAAAACTAACAAAGGGACAAAAACGTTTAGATCAAAACCTGGAACGTGCCGGGTGAGACCAGACAGTTCCATATTTGCGGCATTGAAGCCAATCTCGAGAGACATATAGCTACGGACAAGCTATCTGTCGTTACTCAGAATATCATTCGGCAGCCGGTAGAAGCATGTAAGAATCACACTGCCGAACGCACAACATCAGCATGACGTAAGATCAGTAGAAGCATGTAAGCTATCTGTCGGCAGTTAAAGCCTCATTCGGCAATCGGCAAGGCACGCAGGGAGCGCACTGCCGAATGCGTGACGTAAGCATGACGAAAAATCGGCTTTCAACCGAATGAACATTGTAACGCATACTCATAGCCGATTAACGAGAAACAAAGCATAATTGATAAATAAAAGGGCGAAAGCATGACCATAAATCCGCAGTAAACAAGAATGCATAGGCCGAAAGCAGCACCCGTCAAGCATGGCAACAAACAAATTAATCCACCGCATGATACAACTCGTTTGAGGCCACACCACCAATCAGATTAAATCAATCCACCGCATGATACAATCTAATCGTGAAAGGCTAAAAGCATTCATTGTCCACTTGCAAACCCACGAACACGTTCACTCGTGAGAGCACTGCCGAATGCGGCTGCTTAGCCGAATCGGGGTCCGCGGCGAAGGAACAAACTTAATCGATAAAGATAAATCTATCAGATCGAATCGAATTCTAATCCACCGGATGATTAGCTCTAAGACGACCCAAAAACCTGCATCTACCGCATGATACCCGGTTCTGTCAAGATCTTCACGATACCAACAAGTTCGAACCCGCGACGCGTGGCAACCTAGATCGGTTTCGGATTCGGCTATGAGGGGATAAGCCATCGCATCGTGAAGTAGAGCCGATTCTAGCCGATCTAGATTGGGCAAAGGAGTGTTGCATGAATTAAGCACAGAGTAAAAACAAAGCAACACGGGGTAACTCAATGAATCTGTCAAATCTTGCCGAAATCTAACAGAGCCGATAACTTGGTCCATACTAGATCTTAGCCCACCGCATGGCTCATGACCTAACAGAGGAACCTTCTTGAGACCACATCTTAAATCCACCGGATGATACTAAGCATGATAACAAGACTACTTGCATCAAGGCTTAAATCCACCGCATGATACTAAGCATGATACAAGGTTGCCGGTACTTACGGAGGTCGACGGATCGATGACTCCTCTCGAAGAACTCGACGACTCGACTAAAGGACTCGATGTTGGCACGGGGCCGGTTTGTTGTATGATTGATTCGATTGGTCTCTTTTACAATTGCCATGGGTTTATATTTATACCCAGGTTTTGATATAACTCCTAGTCGGACACGACTATAATACTTGTTTCTAAAAATAAATGACGAATCTTCGTGCCCATATTGCGTTCCTTGTTCGAACCGGCCTTTTTCCTTATATTGATCCACGTCATCATGTCTTCCCGAACGCTACCACTCTTCGCCTGCGGAACAATGCCTCTGCCGAATGATGACGCATTCCCGACCGCAGAGTATCTCTGCCGAACGCTTCAGAGAAAACCCCTTAACCGAATGGCGACGCGTTCCCGACCGAAGAGCATCTCTGCCGAATGCTTCAGAGAAAGCCCTTTAGCCGAATGGCATCCTTCCACCAAATCCGGCTCACATGTCAGCCTCTTCCTGGTGCTAATTTTTGGTGTCAACACATGCCCCTTCAATTTCGGGATAAAGGATACTTTTATCTCGGAATTGACCAGGAATCCCCAACATTTCCAGGCTGAGCCCGCTCGACATCCGTCTTCCGCTCCCAAATCCTCAGAGTGCGTTCTCAAACTCAAACCCTAGTTCGTCGAATCTTTCAAGCTCCGACCTTCAAATGGCGAACCAGGATCAAATTCTTCAAGTAAGTTCCGTTTTCTTCAATCATATTCGGCATTACTCTTTTCAAGCTGCATTTTGAATTCCCGAATCGCTCTTCTTCCGTTCTCAATAGGCTCTGACCACTGAAATCTTGACCCCTACGGAGGAGCAATCCGCATCTTTCTTCCTCGGCCCCTCAGGGAATCCAGATCCCTCCGAAATTATTGCGGCCGAGTCCCAGAGGATCCCTTTCAAAACTTCACTGTCGAGACCTCACGAATGGCAAGATTCATTCAAGAACTGGCCTCTGCCCCCAATCGCTGGCTGGAGAAATTGGTACAAAAGGATTCTTGAAGATAAAAGCCCCCAGACGCAGAATTGGGACAGTCTTCGTATTTCTCATTGCTTGGAGCTATCTCTAGCCGAAACACCCAAGAATGAAAATCTCCTGATTGCAGCTTGTCACTTCTGGTCCAATGGCATGAATGCCTTTCTCTTTGGTCACGGACCAATGACTCCAACCCTGGCCGATGTCTACATGATAACCGGCCTGAACATTACAGGGATAACACACCCATACAGGTACAAAGGTTCTTCCAAACAGACAGGGGTGAAGACTGGAGTCGGCTATAAGAAATACATCCAGACTTACATGCATGATGGTCCTCTGACTGACGTTGAATACAGGGCCTTTCTGAATATGTGGTTGTGCAGATTTGTTTTCTGTGGTAAAGCCAATGAGCCAACTCTGAATCACATAGTAATGGCCGAAGACTTGGCTGCAGGCACACTTATCCCTCTCGGGAAATATCTCTTGGGAAGTGTCTATCACATGCTCCATCAAACCATTTATCAGATGCACACCAACAAGAAAATTTCCTGCGTCAATGGTCCCTGGTGGTTCGTCCAAATGTGGCTGCAACTGTACATGCACCAAATTGTCTCCATTGACCTCAACAGCCGACACTTCCCCTCGGTCAATTACCAGGAAGCAGAAGCCCAGAGCACCAAAGGCTGTCAAACCTATGGGGAAGCAGCCTCCACTATTGCTATCAACAAGAGCATTGGAGAACTGTTTGAACTTTTCTTCAAAGGCTTTGCCAATCCCCTCTGGTTCCTATACATGGACAATGACAGTCTCACTTTTCCTTGTGAATTCAGCTTCGAGACTGGATGTATAGATGCAGAGTCCACAGCAATTTTTAACACTTTTATTCGGCCTTGCATCTTACCAGCCGAATTTTGTGGAGGAAGGCTGGTTCAAAGTTCATATGAATATTACCAGCCGAATACAGTAGCCAGGCAATTAGGATGTGGCCAAGTGCCCCCAAGATTATTCTTCCATGAATTCCTCAAGCCTAGGCAGATCATCAAAGACTCCACAGAAACAAGAAGAATTTTTGATTACAAGTGTTGTGCAGCCATCTACCAGATCGAACCTTTTGTGCCAACAGCACTTGCTCATCCTTCTTTTATTCTTTGGTGGCAAGAAGTCCATGATCATATCTTCAATGTGCCAGTTCACCCTCTCTGCCTTGATTTGATGCCTGACTATCAGCCGAATTCAGAGGTAAATATGCTTATAATCCATCTGTTTTTCCAATAACATCCTTTTTCATCGACTTTAAACTTTGTTATCCTGCAGGACATAGTCCCTGCCCCTCTGGCCAGAGCAATCGCATATAACACTGCAGGCCCGATATCTATTCTGGGGCATCACTCTCCTTCTTTGGCTCAAATAATGTCTAGGCCTGCCAATCTGGATCCAACTCTTGCTGCACCACCTGCTGCCAAGAGAAAAATTTCTTCTCTAACTGCCCCTTCATCTATAAAGAAGAAAAGAACAAGCAGCAAAATAATTGCACAGGTCAAATTTCTCCCTCCTCGAGTAAAAATGCTAATTTCATTCTGCTCATTTCTGTTCCTTTATGATTTCAGGCCAAATCACAGCAATTGGCCATTAGCACAGGACCTGCCGACGCTTCAGTGATTAGTAAAATTTCTCACCGTCTTGTCCTTTAAAACTCTTTTCATCGGCACTAACTTTCTTTCAGTCACAGAGCAAGCTTCAATGGATCCAATTTCGGAGAGCTCCCCTTTTCATCAAGAACCAGCTTCAGCTCTACCTGATGTACCTCAGCCAGAAGCCTCATCCCCACCAAAGAACCTTCCAAGCTCTCCTCAGCATGACACACAAGAATCTTTGCCTGAGCTTGAGCCGCCCTCTCTCTCCATCCAAGAGATCAGGAATAAGGTAGAGATAATTACCCAGTCTCCCTAGTTCTTTATTCAATGGATAATCATTAATTCGGCAATATCTTTTTCCAGGAGAAAACAACTTCATCACCCAGCTACTCATTTCCCTTGGATGATCTTGTTGCCGAACAAGCAGAGGAAATTTCTTCTAGTCAGACTTTATCAGAAGAAACCCAGGCAAAACTAAAGAAAATCTTCTCCTTTCTGCACAAAGACATCCAGGATCAAGTCAAGGATGCTGATCTTCTGAGAGATATGCTTGAGCCCATTGAACAAAACCTTCCTGTTGATATTCAAGCTTCTTTGGAACCAATCTCTCAATTGGATCAACAATTTGCTGCAGTCAGACAGGTTCTGAAAAGTCAATCTTTACAACCAGCTTTAGAACAAAGAAGAGCCATAGCTAAGCAATCCTTGAAAGATCTGTATATTCAAGCTCAGAGTAATAAAGAATTGTCAGCTAGACTGCAGCCAGCACTTGATCTGAAGAAGACCAGAAAAGCTGAACTAGAAGCCGAATTGAG
The DNA here is from genome assembly GCA_033239725.1 of Echinochloa phyllopogon. Taxonomy (NCBI): domain Eukaryota; kingdom Viridiplantae; phylum Streptophyta; class Magnoliopsida; order Poales; family Poaceae; genus Echinochloa; species Echinochloa phyllopogon. Next base: position 56,507,350 of record BTCW01000010.1, read on the forward strand.
GACTCTGTCAATCGAAATCGAAGCTGACGAGAAGAAGTTAGCCGAACTCCCTGATCTGACAGAGAGGATACGGAAGGAAGCATCGGCAATTCTAACTGAAGATAAACAGCTTAAAACGAAGCTCTCTGCTCTGATAAAAACCCAAGAAGCAGGCAAAAATCTTTTGGAGACCATTAATAGAATGATATCTGATGCTAAAGATGTAATCTCCAAGTACTTGGGTGTGTAGTTGTATTGAATATTTAATTAGCCGAATGTCTTACCGACTTTGTAGTCTCACCAATCTTTTGCTTTCTTCCTCGCTCTATTGTGAACCACACATTCGGCAAAGCTTAGTCGTAACAGTGTTAGACCCGAAAAACGACCTAACACAACACAGCCGAATCCAATTCAGTAGAACTGAACCCGATTCGGCATGAATCCCAAACGACACCGAAACTGCTCGGTTCGTGGGGCTTTCCACCTTCCGAAATTTTGGGATGCGCGCCACGATCTCCTCTGCGGGTTCTATAAATAAACACCCAGGCAGCCCACAGTTTTCACCAAGTTCTTCGTCTTCCAAGTTTTTACCGGCCCAAGCCATTTTTTCCCCCATCCACAGTAACTCCGAGAAACTTCCAATGGCCGACAACAACAGGAGGCGCCCGGCCACCGATGAGGCCGAAGGGAGTCGCGGTGGTGCTCGCCGGAGGTAAAGATTGTCTGCTTGCTTCTCTCTGTTCTTCTCGAGATTTGCCCTCTCCTTGACGAATCTCTTTGTTTTCTCAGGGTAATCCAATGGATTGTCGCCGCTGGTGCGCCAGTTGCGACTCCAGCCGCTGCTCCTGCGGCGTCCAGCTCTTCGAGTTCGTCCAATCGATCTCTCTCATCGGACGACTCCCGCTACTCAGACGGCGATGCTCGCCGATTCAAGGCGGAGCGTGACGACTCTCGTCGCGAACTGGAGGTCATTTCCAAGCAAGCCGGGATTGCGGACCTCGAATGGCAGCACGAGCGCAAACAATTGCTCGAAGTTATTGATGGTGAGTCCTGCAATCTGCTCAATTTCAATCCCGTCATCCAAATGACATTAATCTGTTATCCCCTTGTAACCTTGCAGCGCGTGATGCTGAACTTGATCGACTGAAAGCGCTGGTGGAGGAGCTGGCGAACAAGGTGAACGCCCAAGGGGACACACCCGAGGTACGCCTTGGTGCGGTGGCAAGCCGTGTCGACGAGGTGGCCTCCCATGGCGTTCGCCTGGGCGTTGCTACGGGTCTCGCCGCCATGTCGACGCACACCGGCACTGACTATTCCAGGATGCCGGTTGGTTTTGCCAACAGCAACCCAGAAGACATCGAAGACATTGACGCCTCCATTGATCGTCTTGATGGCCATGGTGCTGCCATTGCCGATTCCATTCATCCCCAGTCTGTTTTGAATAGGCTCTTCCAGTAGTTTGTACTAGGGATTTATGGAATTTCGGCAATAAAACTTATCTTTTGTGATCTTGCATGAACTCCTGATGTAATATATTTTGTGCTAAGGGCAATACATTCAGTACTGGCCATTTTCCTTTTCTGTCAACATTTGTTCTGAAGACGGCTTCTTCCCGAATGCCGGCTATTTCCATTGTGTCTTAATCAACGATCAATCTCAACGCTAGGATAGTATTTCTTCAGGTATCTCCCATTGATAGCAGCAGTAAATTCCTCTCCTAGTAAAGTCTTTAGGATATATGCATTCCCAGGCACGCATCTGGCCACTCTGAAAGGACCTTCCCAGTTTGGAGACCACTTGCCGAATGCACTGTATTTAGTTCCAATCGGCAGTATTGCTTTCCAAACCAAATCTCCTTCTGCAAATTGCCTAACTTTCACTTTCTTGTTGTAATATTTAGCAACTCGCATTTTATTTTTCTCAACATTTTCCAAGGCCCTAAGACGAATCATATGCAAATCTTCTAATTCGTCCATCATCAAATCATTATAATCTTTAGAACTTAAATCCTTTTGCAACTTTATTCTCCTTGAGTCTAATTGTATTTCCCATGGCAAGATAGCATGATGCCCATACACCAACTCATAAGGAGACGTCTGTGTAGCCCCATGTGGAGCCATTCGGTAAGCCCATAAAGCCTCATTGAGTACCGAATGCCACTTTTTCGGCTTCTGATCAATCTTCTTCTGTATAATTTTAATCATAATCTTGTTAGAAGCCTCTGCTTGACCATTAGCTTGAGCATAATAAGGAGAAGAATTCAGTAATTTTATCCCCATACTTTCAGCAAAATCTTTGAATTCTGAAGATGTAAATTGAGTCCCTTGATCAGTGGTGATTGTCTGAGGAATCCCGAATCTGTAAATGATATGTTCCTTGACAAACTCAACCATATTTTCTGATGTCACTTTCCTCAACGGAACTGCCTCAACCCACTTAGTAAAATAATCAGTTGCCACAAGTACGAACTTATGTCCCTTACTAGATGGAGGATTTATTTGGCCAATCAAATCCATTCCCCATCCTCTGAATGGCCATGGCTTGATAATGGGATTCAAAGCCGATGCTGGAACTCTCTGAATGTTTCCAAATCTCTGACAGTCTCGGCATCCCTTATAATATTCAAAGCAATCTTCTAGCATTGTAGGCCAATAGTACCCAGTTCTTCTAATAACCCACTTCATTCGGTAAGCTGACTGATGTGCTCCACATAATCCGTCATGCACCTCACTCATCAACCTCTTTGCTTCTTCTTGATTTAAGCAACGTAATAATATCCCGTCCAAGGATTTATAATATAAATCTTTATCAAGAAGAACAAACTTTATAGCTTTATACCTGAGTCTTCTCGAAACTTTCTGGGATGGATTCTCCAAATAATCGGCAATTTCTTTCCTCCAATCATCTTCTGCCAGATTACTCCCGAAAGCATATACATCATTAGCAAACACTTCTTGAAGCTCTCTATAACCTGATGCACTTTGGGCCAATCTATTCGCCTCTCCATTATCCCCTCTAGGAATGTGTTGTAGAATTACTGACCGAAAGCTCTTCAATATTTCTTTGCATTCTTCATAGTAATTCCTCAAGGTATCACTTTTGCACTCATATTCACCATTCAATTGTTTTATGACCAATTCTGAATCTCCAAAAATTTCAACTGCAATGGCCTTTGCTTCTTTCAAATATTGGAGCCCTTTGAGCAATGCCTCATACTCAGCCTGATTGTTAGTAACAGCAGATTGAATGGGAACAGCAAACTCAAATGTTTCTCCTTTGGGTGAAATTAACAAGATACCTGCTCCACCACCTTTGTTGCATGAAGATCCATCGAAGAATAATACCCAAGGAACAATGTTAAGCAAATTTATCGATGTATCATGATGTTCAGTAATGAAGTCAGCAATAATCTGCCCCTTGACAGCCTTTGCTGACTCAAACCTTAATTCGAATTCAGATAAGGCCAAAATCCATTTGCCAATCCTTCCATTCAAAATTGGTATTGACAACATGTGCTTAATCACATCAAATTTTGAATGTACAACGCATTCGGCATTCAGCAAATAGTGCCGAAATTTTGTACATGAGTAATAAACACATAAGCAAAGCTTCTCTATAGCCGAATACCTTGTCTCTGGATCTAGTAACTTTCGGCTAAGGTATGCAACTACTCTTTCGTTCCCTTCAAATTCTTGAATGAGGGCCGATCCAATAGTTTGGGCATCGGCCGCCACGTACAACTTGAAAGGCTTGTTCAATTGTGGAGGCACCAATACTGGTGGCTTCTTCATGTACTCCTTTATTTCATCAAAAGCCTTCTGTTGTTCGTCACCCCATACAAACTTTTGATCCTTTTTTATTTTCAACAGTGAGGAAAAGGGCAACACCTTTTGTGACAAGTTTGATATGAATCTTCTCACAAAATTTATCTTGCCAAGCAGCGATTGTAACTCCTTAAGATTAGTTGGAGGAACAATTTCATCAATTGCCTTCATGCTTTTCTTACCAACTCCTATTCCTCCTTCATGTATCAAAAATCCCAGAAACTCTCCAGCCGAAACTCCAAAAGCACACTTGTTCGGGTTCATCTTAAGCCCATGTTTCCTGGTGCATTCTAGAGTTTTCCTTATGTCGGCCAAATGGGACTCATGATCCAATGACTTGATCACCACATCATCAATATATATTTCCACAATCTTGCCGATCAACTCATGAAAAATATAATTCATAGCCCTTTGATAAGTTGCACCAGCATTTTTCAATCCAAAGGTCATGACAACCCACTCAAACAACCCTATGTGTCCAGGACACCTGAAAGCTGTCTTTACTATATCTTCCAATGCCATAAAAATCTGATTGTATCCTGCATTACCATCCATGAAACTGAGCACTTTGTATCCAGCAGCAGCATCAACCAACGAATCGGCAATAGGCATTGGATATCCATCCATGGGTGTAGCCTTGTTTAGATCTCTAAAATCTATGCAAACCCTCATTTTTCCATTTTTCTTATAGACAGGAACGATATTAGAGATCCAATCCGCGTATTTACATGGCCGAATGAAATTTGCATCTAGTAATCTTTCAATCTCCCTTTTCACATCGGCCAACACTTCTTCCTTGTAGATTTTCCGGGGTGGTTGCTTGTAAGGCCTGTAACCAGGTTTGATTGGCAACCGATGCTCAACAATAGAACGGTTTAGACCGGGCATCTCCGAATAATCCCAAGCAAAGCAGTCCTTGTATTCTTTTAACAATGTCACCAACTTTTCTTTGAAAACCGAATCCAAGTCAGCACTGATAAATGTCGGCCTTGGCTTGTCACCATCTCCAATGTCCACTTCTTCCAATTTATCGGCCGACACAAATCCACGTCCTAATTTTCCATCAGTTCCATCAATTGGATTTTCCATCAAAAATTACTATGAGAGCCGACTGCTTCGATCGGCTGCTGATCACTGCTGGCTGGTGCCACAGGACCTTCTCCCCAGTCTTTGCCTGAGAAACAATCTATGCCTTGATATTCCCAGAAAGCTGGTTCCATATTTGCCACGCTTATTGAATCATCTGCTTGGACAATCTCCACCTCATCATCTATCCACTGAATAAGCTGTTGATGCATAGTAGATGGAATACAACAATTTGCATGAATCCAATCTCTTCCAAGCAGCAAGCTATATGCCCCTTTGCCCTCAATGACAAAGAAAGTCGTAAGCAGAGTCTTGGACCCAATCATCAGATCAACGTGCACGCATCCCTTGGTGTCCGAAGGATTTCCAGCAAAATCATTTAGAATTATGCTCGTTGGTGTCAAATCTCTAGGGCCCATACCAAGCTTCCTGAATGTGGTATATGGCATTACATTGACAGCAGCTTCTCCATCGACAAACATCTTGGTCAACGGTTTGCCATTAACATATCCCTTCAAGTACAGTGGCTTCATGTGCCGATTCTGGGCTGGCTTCTCAAAAACAGCTTGTTTGTTCAACATCAATTGTGCCATTAACCCAAATCGTTCGGCATCATCTATATCGGGCAATATCTCTTCCTGTACAATTTGGTTAGCTGGAGCCATGAATTCATTCGGCAGAAAACATACCATACATATAGGAGCCGAATGACCATGTTCGTCAGGCCTGTCTTTTGGGAGCCATATTGATTTCACCTTGACCTTTGCTTGCTTCAATTCCCGATTCCTCAGGCGCTGTACTCTTCTCTTCTGGCTCTTCTTCAAACCAGGTGGGCACCATTGTCCTTCTTGCCAAACATAAGCATGATCTTCTTCTTCTTCACGATCAAACCACTTGTAATCAGCATGTCTCTTTCTTGGTTGATCATTAAAACGCCGATCATCACTAGGATGCACCCTGCCAATTCTTTCATGGACAGATCGGCGATTGACAGTTCCCTGCCTATATTCATCATACCTATTATTGCATTCAGGACAACTATTCCGTGTGGGAAGCTTCAAACCTTCGTTCCAACAGTGTCTGAAGAATGCACACCCCCAATGCGCACGTTCCTGCTCTCGAGCATACTCTTCTTGTTCTTCCTCAAACCTTTCTTCTTCGCGCCTTCTTTTCTCCTCCTCGTATTCACGCCTTTGAAAACACTCCTTTTCTTGCTGACGCTGCCATTTGTTGAGGAGAATACGTGTAGTAACTCTAGGTTTAAAGGGTTCTCCCACTTCAAATCGGCTATTCGGGAACCGAAGATCTTTCTGGCGAATCTGTTCAATTGTGATCTGCCGAGTGGGATCAACTGAACCATCCTGTCTTGCCCTGTTTGAGGTTAAAACTTTCAATCTTCCCTTTTCTCCAGATGGAACAGCATTCACCATATTAACCGAGAACCCGATCATATTCTGAGGGAAAGGGTTACTGTCCAGTTTCATCTTGTTGTCGAATTTCAGATGTCCTTCCTGGATAGCTTTCTGAATCCTCATCCTAAAGACTCTGCATTCATTAATGGGATGAGAATTTCTATCATGAAACCCACAGTACCTCTTATCTTTCACTCCATCGGGCCGAAGCATAGAATGCCCCTCTGGCAATTTGATTCGGCCTTCTTTCACCAGGAACTCAAACAATTTGTCCGCCTTAGTCACATCAAAATCATATGTTCCCTTCATCTGTTTGATCCATCTTTGAGCCATTGTAACTGGTTCTTTGCTCCACACTATCTCTGCTGCGGCTATCTCCTCGCTATCTTCATACTCATCTTCTTGATCTGCTCTTTCAAGGAATTGGTTATAGATGTCAGCTACATCATTATTTTTAGCAAATCTGGCATCTTTCTTGAAACCATATGCCTGGTTACTCATCAAGGCCAATCTGTGCGACAACTGGCCCAGATCATCAAACTCCATCCCGAATAGCTTCTCCCGAATGGCAGGCAGCATGCCAGCTACAGCCATACCAGCCAGCTGGTCATCAGGTATGTTCAGAGAAAAGCACATGCTTTTTGTTTCCCTAAATCTCCTGAGGAACTCCGTAGGTGTTTCATTATTCCTCTGCCTTAAGCTGGTCAAATCAACCAACTTTTTCTCGGTACTGCCAATGTAGTAATGAGCATGGAATTTCTGCTCCAGGTCTTTCCAAGTACAAATCGACTGAGCAGGCAAAGAAGCAAACCATGTAAAAGCTGGACCCGTCAGTGACAAAGGAAAGTATCTGATTCTGAAAGCCTCATCTGCCGAAGCTTCTCCAAGCTGCATCAGATATCGAGCTATATGTTCCACAGTGCTAGTATCATCTTGTCCTGAGAATTTAGTAAACTCTGTAGGCACCTTGACTCTATTCGGCAATGATACCCTTTGGTACCATTCCGGGAAAGGAGACGAGTACATGTATCCCTGATTTTTAGGCTTCAGACCGAATTGATTTTGCAATACATCGGTCATTTTTTGCACCATGAGGTCAATACTGGTATCTTGATTCTCTGGTCTTCCAGCAAGCATGCCTGCAGTACCAACATACCCAGGATTCGGGAGAGCGTCGATAGCATTGTAATCCATAAACTCTGAATATCCGTTTCCATATAAATCCCTCTGCAGTCTGTTGTTCAAGGGAGATATCTTGTAAGCAGAAGCAGGCGGATTCCCTGTGGTGCCGAATGCCATATCACCGTATGTGCGAGTTTTCGGCAGTGCAGGCTGAGGATCTTGCCGAATCGGTTGTCCATTTGTATCTTTAGTACCAGAACCTCCAGTTCCATCAGCATTTCCTTTACCATGTGGTTTCTGAACTGGTGCTTGAACATTGAAGTATGTCGGGCCACCCAATTGCCCATGTATCTGCTCGAAGGGTTTATCCACATGCTGACCAAAAATGCTTACCATTATATGTCGAAAACTGTTCAAGAACGCAGCATTGTGATTGGTCATTGCTTCCCCCAAAGCTTTGTATAACAAGCCCGAGAATCTCTCCCTCTCTTCTTCTTTAGTAAAATCAGACTGCCCAGGAAGGAGAACTCTTGGCAAATCGGACTTGAGAAACGGTGCACCACTCCTGTTCTTGGCGAAAGATAGTAAACATTTGTTAATGAATTGGTCAGCAGCAGCCTTTACCATCTGTTGATGTTCTTCAGACAATTCTTCCAAAGTAACGTCCATGATGTCGCTCAACTCAGGCATCTTGTAAACTTGAAGAGTCCCACCGGGCGTGCCAAAAAGTGTGTTGACGTAAAATCCGCATCTCACGCCAAGCACACAGCAAGCCGAATTAGCTGGCTTCACACGTGGCCCGGGCTTTTGAATCCGGAAGCGTGCCAGTCAGTTTGCCTGAAAACTAACAAAGGGACAAAAACGTTTAGATCAAAACCTGGAACGTGCCGGGTGAGACCAGACAGTTCCATATTTGCGGCATTGAAGCCAATCTCGAGAGACATATAGCTACGGACAAGCTATCTGTCGTTACTCAGAATATCATTCGGCAGCCGGTAGAAGCATGTAAGAATCACACTGCCGAACGCACAACATCAGCATGACGTAAGATCAGTAGAAGCATGTAAGCTATCTGTCGGCAGTTAAAGCCTCATTCGGCAATCGGCAAGGCACGCAGGGAGCGCACTGCCGAATGCGTGACGTAAGCATGACGAAAAATCGGCTTTCAACCGAATGAACATTGTAACGCATACTCATAGCCGATTAACGAGAAACAAAGCATAATTGATAAATAAAAGGGCGAAAGCATGACCATAAATCCGCAGTAAACAAGAATGCATAGGCCGAAAGCAGCACCCGTCAAGCATGGCAACAAACAAATTAATCCACCGCATGATACAACTCGTTTGAGGCCACACCACCAATCAGATTAAATCAATCCACCGCATGATACAATCTAATCGTGAAAGGCTAAAAGCATTCATTGTCCACTTGCAAACCCACGAACACGTTCACTCGTGAGAGCACTGCCGAATGCGGCTGCTTAGCCGAATCGGGGTCCGCGGCGAAGGAACAAACTTAATCGATAAAGATAAATCTATCAGATCGAATCGAATTCTAATCCACCGGATGATTAGCTCTAAGACGACCCAAAAACCTGCATCTACCGCATGATACCCGGTTCTGTCAAGATCTTCACGATACCAACAAGTTCGAACCCGCGACGCGTGGCAACCTAGATCGGTTTCGGATTCGGCTATGAGGGGATAAGCCATCGCATCGTGAAGTAGAGCCGATTCTAGCCGATCTAGATTGGGCAAAGGAGTGTTGCATGAATTAAGCACAGAGTAAAAACAAAGCAACACGGGGTAACTCAATGAATCTGTCAAATCTTGCAGAAATCTAACAGAGCCGATAACTTGGTCCATACTAGATCTTAGCCCACCGCATGGCTCATGACCTAACAGAGGAACCTTCTTGAGACCACAACTTAAATCCACCGGATGATACTAAGCATGGTAACAAGACTACTTGCATCAAGGCTTAAATCCACCGCATGATACTAAGCATGATACAAGGTTGCCGGTACTTACGGAGGTCGACGGATCGATGACTCCTCTCGAAGAACTCGACGACTCGACTAAAGGACTCGATGTTGGCACGGGGCCGGTTTGTTGTATGATTGATTCGATTGGTCTCTTTTACAATTGCCATGTGTTTATATTTATACCCAGGTTTTGATATAACTCCTAGTCGGACACGACTATAATACTTGTTTCTAAAAATAAATGACGAATCTTCGTGCCCATATTGCGTTCCTTGTTCGAACCGGCCTTTTTCCTTATATTGATCCACGTCATCATGTCTTCCCGAACGCTACCACTCTTCGCCTGCGGAACAATGCCTCTGCCGAATGATGACGCATTCCCGACCGCAGAGTATCTCTGCCGAACGCTTCAGAGAAAACCCCTTAACCGAATGGCGACGCGTTCCCGACCGAAGAGCATCTCTGCCGAATGCTTCAGAGAAAGCCCTTTAGCCGAATGGCATCCTTCCACCAAATCCGGCTCACATGTCAGCCTCTTCCTGGTGCTAATTTTTGGTGTCAACACAAGTTTGGCCAGAAATGGGTAGCTGAGCTGCCATCGGTGATTTGGAGTCTTAGGACAACCCCAAGCAGGGCCACAGGCTTCAGCCCGTTCTTTCTCGTCTACGGCGCCGAGGCCGTCCTCCCAACAGACTTGGAGTACGGGTCTCCGAGGCTCAAGGCCTACCAAGAAGAACAAAACTAGCGGAACCGCGAGAATTCGCTGGACCAGGTAGATGAGGCTCGAGACGTGGCGTTGCTTCACTCGGCACGCTACCAGCAATTACTCCGGCGGTATCAAGCTCAGAAGGTGCAGCGTCGAGACCTTCACGAAGGGGACCTGGTGCTAAGGTTGCGCCAGGACAATCGAGAGCGCCACAAGCTCACTCCACCATGGGAAGGACCATTCATCATCGCCAAGGTCCTCAAGCCTGGCACTTACAAGCTGGCAAACGAGAAGGGCGAGATCTTCACCAATGCCTAGAACATCCACTACGTCGCTTCTATCCTTAAAATTCTCAGCATTCCTTGTAAATACTTCATGTTCTTAGCCAACAACGATGAAAAGTTTGCAAAAAAAATGAAAACATTGTTACTAATAGCATGAACAAGGGGGACTTGGTCCTATCCTCGACCTAGTCTCGATAGAGCCAAGCCCCCCCTCGGGGGCTGCAGGGGGGTTTACCCCCCCTAATCGTCCCATTTTTAAAATTATGCTAAAACTCAGAACGCTTAGAAAGATGCGGGGTGCGAGCTAACTAAAGCCGGAGCCGGCTGAGCCGTGAGACCGCCTACGCCCTCGAAGGGATACGGCATCTCCCTCTCCACTCCACGCCTTAATTACTCGCAGATTCAAAATACCCGGCCAAAATCTCTCCAAGCCAAGAATAGCACAATAGAACAATCAAACAAGTTCGAAGCGCACAATCGAAATTCAAACTTAGTTTATGTACAGAGCCAGTCTCCTAAAAACTAAGATACATCTGGATCTCTAAGCCTGAACCTTTCAGGCTTCACCTTCCTGCGGGGGCGCGGCGGCAGTGTCAGGACCCCCCAGGGTGGCGGCCTCGGCGGTGACAGTCGAAGAAACCGACGTGAGGGCCCCAGGACCATCATCATCACGGCGCACCGAGGCGATGGCCTCCTCAAGGGACGCCACGGCGTCGGCTTCAGGATCAGCCTCGGCTTCGGGGGCAGCCACGGCCTCGGGCCCGATGTCGACGCGCGCATCTTCATCTTCATCCTCGCCAGGAAAAAGCTCACGCCCAAACTTGGCGGCAAGCGCTGTGGCGGCGTCCTCGGCACTGTCATCGGCCTCGTCGAGAGCAGCAAGGGTGGCGTCGTCATCCAGGTCTGCGTCGATAAAATAACCGCGTGCCACCGCCGCAAGGTCGATGTCGTAGTGGGTCGACACCACGCCGAGTGCCTTCTTCACACCAAGGTGAAGGGCATTCTCGAGGCGCTCCGCCACGCAGCCTCTCAAAGACCTTAGGCGGCTGGGCAATGACGACCCCGACTGCAACCCCGACGGGATGTCGACGCACTGGATGTCCCGGCACGCGGCGGCGGCGGCGGCCCTCAGAGTTTCGAGCTCCCCCTGAGCCTCGGAGTAGGCAGCTTGAACAGCCACCACCTTGTCTGCCTTCTCGGCCTCGGCCTTCCGCAGCCCTTGACAAGGATCGAGCACGTCAAAACGAACTCCAACACAGAAACAGCCAAGGAAGTTAAGAAAACATAGAACCATACCATCTACCAAGGCCGTGGCCTCGGTAAGCGCCGTGCGCTCCAACTGGAGCAGGTCCTCCACGGTGGCCAGCGCACCCTCCTTCTCCTGAAGAGAGCGGCCCAGCCGTTCGGCCTCCTGGGCCTTCTACTCTACCCGGGCTGTCGCCTCCGCGAGCTGAGACTGCGCGGCCTCGCGCGCCTTGCGCTCCTGCTTGAGCAGCGTCCGCTCCGCCGTGAGCGCCTCGCGCTCCCGCTGGAGCTGGCCTTGTGCCTCCAGCAGCTTGGTCCCGGCCTCCTCGCGCGCCTTGCACTCGAGCTCGAGCCGCTCCAACGCCGCGGCCAATGCCCGGGCCCCCTGCTCCGCCGCGACCCTCTCGGCGTCGCGTTCCTGCTCCGCGCGAGCCTTGGCGCCCTCGTGTGCGCGGGCGGCCGTCTCTGTCTCCCTCACCCGGGCGGTGAGCTGGGTCACCTCTGTGCCCAGGTCCAGGTTCGCCTGACGGTACCGACGAAGATCGGCGTACAAGTCCACGATGCAAGTGGTCTTGTCTGCCGCCTCCTTCCGCAGAAGCTGCACGAACAACCATCAAGGATAAGGCACGAACTAAAAACGGTGATGAATTACCAAGAAGTATGGATAAGCACGGGGTTACCTCGAAAAGTTCCAGCGCCTGCCTGGAATGGAGATCGGCGGCGGCAGCGATGGTCCGCTCCAGGTCCGTCCCGACCCGTTCTGCTCGAGCCCACAGCTCATTCTCCTCCGCCATGCCCCGCCAGACTCGGGCAGAGACGCCGGGCTGCTCCGGCCATGCGCTCAGGCCGCGCCGACCGTGACGCAGCGCCGCCTCGGCCGTATCCCACTCCGCCACTCCCCAGCCACTGGCGCGTGCGGCGGCCCCCGGGCCAAGGAAAACGCCGCCGGCACCTCGGCCGCAGCCACCCCCACAGGGGGAGCACGTCCGCCATCGTCATCTTGGGCCACGCCTTGTGCGCAACCCGAAGCCGGCAGGATGACCGTGCTACCAATCGGCGCGACCGCCTCCTGCCTCTTTCCAGTAGGGGCCACGGCGGTGGCACGGCTCCCCTGCTCGCCCACCTCAGCCAGAGCGTCGCGCCCCGACTCCACCTCTATCACCGGGGCACCGTGCCCCGGCTCCACGTCCACCACCAGGGCGTCTTGCCCCGGCTCCGTAACCACCATCGGGGGCGTCCCCCCCCCCCCGCTCCGTCTCCATCGGCCGGGAATCTCGTACCCCCGGCGCCGGCTCCTCCGGCATCGCTGTGGGCGTCGCTGCTGGACGCGGAGTCCCACGCGAACGCGATCCCCCGGCGTGAGGGGAATCCAACACCCCGACCTTCAACGCCTTCTTAGGCGCAAGGTTGGGGTTGGCCTTGGCAGCACCCCGGGCGCTGAATCAGAAAGGAAAAACGGAAATTGCGAAGCAAAAAACCAAACGGGGATGGAAAATCACGAGAATAGCTCAAAGCGAGACTTACCGGACGCAGTCCTGCAAGGCCTGCAATTTCCGCTTGGAGCCACCCGATGAGGGAGCCCTCCTCGAACTCGAGGACCTCCTCAACCCGCTCGGGGCCTGCGAATCCCTCGAGCCCTCGGCATCCGATCTGCTGCGGCGCAACGCGCCCATAGCAGGGACAAAAGTCACATGCGCCCGCGGCGCCGAGGGCCGGGCGGGCGCAACCGCCGTCCGCGCCGCCACCGGCGCGACATCGCCAAGGCTCGCCACGCCCGCCCCAGGCGGCGGCACGGCCATCTCCTCCTCCTCACCGGCGGGCAGAGCCCCGCCGGCATCGATCTCCTTCTCCTCCTCGCTGGGAGGGTCCGGGGAGTCCTCCGGGGACGCCGCGTTCGCGTCCCTCTCGCGGTCACGGCGGGCGCGGTTCGAAGCGCGCACCTCCGGAGTCGGCGCGAGGGAGCGGTAGAGGTGGCAGTTCACCTCCTGAAACCACAATGAATTGAGAAAGGAAATCCTAAGTTATCAATCCGACAGCTCGAGAGGGAAAATGGCGACTTACCGACAAAACGTGGCCCTCATCGGGGCACAGCCGGAACGACCAGAGGTTGTTCTGGTTACTCGGCATAGTGTCGGGATGCACCGCCGTTCGCACCCTCGTGACGACGTACTCCTCAAGTGGTGGCTCCGGCAACATACACGAAGCCGCCAATGCCGCCGGGTCGGCGTCCTCTGTCATCCGGAACAGAGGGAGCTGTCTCTCCATGAGGGGAACCACCCGGCGACGATGGCAGTGCGCAAGCATGTGCGCCACGGTCAAACCCGACCCCTCCAGAGTACGAAGGGCGTCGATGGCGGGGCGGAGCCTCTTCCGCTGACCGTCGCCGGAAACACCGTAGCTCCAGGAGTCGGCCTTCTCCGTCAAGACCTTGCCAGTGTACTCCGGCAACCCCAGGCCATCGTTGTGCAGATAGAACCACCCCTTGGCCCAGCCACTGTTGTTGGTGGTCATCCTGCAGGCCGGATACAGATGCTTCCGGGGCTCGAATGGCGCGAGCGTAAGACCGCCGGCACACGAAGAATGGCGCACCCCCTTCCCCGCGCCGGACGTGCTGAGCTCGGCGCGGAAGAGGTGGACACACAGGTCCCAGTGCGCTTCGATCCCCAGCACGCCCTCACAGACGCCGACGAAGGCCGCCGCCTGAGAGATGGCGTTGGGGGCGAAGTTGTGGAGCTCCACGCCGTAGTAGTAGCAGAGGCCCCGCATGAACTGACTGGCAGGCGCGTTGAAGCCCCGCTCGTGGAAGCGGATGAAGCTCACCACGTACCCCGCCGGCGGGTTTGGCACCCTGGCCGCCAGCGGCGGGACAATCCACGCCGGCCGCGCCGGATCGCCCCGGGGCGAGAGCTGCCCGCCGGTCGCCAAGCCCTCCAGGAGGTGATCGGTGGCGGTGGACGGAGTCCTTTCGGTGACGCCCTCAATGACCACCATGGCGGACGGCGGAGCGGGGAGCAAAGGCGACGAAGGCGGGCAGGACGAGCAGAGCGCAGCAAGCGGACTCGGAAGCGAGAGAAAGGCGGAGGCGCGAGCTGGTGCGGGGAATGCGAAGGTAAGTAATCCCCTCCTCTCCCCCTTCCCGCTTTCCTTTTTATAAGGGAGGGAGCGAGTTCATCCCCGCCGCGGCACACAAAACCATCGGCGACGGGCCCGGCGCGCGTGGTGCATCAATGACAACCAGGGGCCCCCTCCCCTTTCCCCGGAGAACGGCACGCGTGAGCGGCGGCATTTACTGCGGCACAGTAAAACGAAACGACGCGGCAGCGGCGCCTGACCGCCCATCGCCTCGCCTCTCCCCGGCGCACGCCAACTCCGCCTAAAAAGGTGCGCCCACTACGCTCGCCTCGCCCACTCCGTGCCATGTCAGCCACGACCACGCCCGCCAGCGATCGCGCGTAGGCCCGCAAACCGAAACATCAACAACCGAACGGAAGCGTTCCTTCCAAGGTAAGACAACGACGCCCCCCCCCCCCCGAGGCGTGGGGTGCTACTAATCAGGGGCTCGAGGCCCAGACCTCGAAAGGGTTCAACGGGCGCCCCAGATTAAGCGATGCGAAGGCTGCAGGTCACGCTCGACCAACCCACTCTCGAGCCCGCGGCTCGAGGGCGACCTGCACCTTTCGCAAGGCCCCACTGATGAGGAGTACGAAGCCTGGCCCACGAAAGGGTTCGACAGGCGCTCTGGATCAACAGAGTCAGGGACGATTCGGGCGTGCTCAACGGACTTTACCCCGAACGCGAAGTTTGGGGACGCCCCTGTTGTGTTCAAGGCCAGACATGGGCAGCTAGACGAGGGATCCCATCGAGGGAGAGCTTCCGCGCCCTCGGCCTCCATCGAAGGGGGCCGAGCCCTACCTAGAAAACCTTTGCAAGCACGGGCCTCCATTCGGACCCCGAGCCGACCCCGAGCGAACGGGGCACGGGCGTCCACTTGAACTACCCGCTAGCAGCTCACCGAGGCATCCGTTTACGCGGCCCAATTCGAGGGTTACACGAATGACCTCACCCCTCTCCCCCGCGAAGGGAAAGCGAGGGTCGCAACTCAAAGACAAGAGCCCCCATGATCGCCTCCGCTCGGGCCAGGGGCTTGGGGGCTCCTTGCAGCATATCCTCCTCCTCCTATGCGCGAAACACGTCGAAGCCGTGCAGGACCCGCCCCCCGAGTTCCATATAAATCGGTATCATCCCCGCAATCCACCACGTCGAATGGGGAGCTACTAACACAACCCTCGGGAGTCAAAGCCCTTGCACGAGTGAACTCACTCCTCCAAAGGCTCGGGGACTACACCCGCGGGTGCGCTCGCGCGCCCCCACAGAAGAACATGCGTAATCACGAAGGAGTAACCCCCGCAGAATGCCCCGGAACGATCCCGCAAACCATCAGCCTCTGCCCGACTGACCCTTAGTCCGGCAGAGGCTCGGGGGCTACTGTCGGGGACAGACCTAGGGGGTCCCCTAACCATCGGGGTAACCACCCTCAAAAAACGTTAACCACGGAGGGCCGAATCACCAGCAGCCCGAAAGGGCCACCAAGGCAGCGCGGCCCATCACAGCTTATCACGGCCCAAAACAGCTGTCCGAGATCGCCTGTCGAGGGGACCCAAGTGGCGACCCCCGTCTCCGCCTCGCTCGAGGGACCCGGACCCCCCGGGTCAGGCGCAATGCCAACTCCGCCTCGCTCGAGGGCCGCGCACCCCCTCAAGCAGGCGAGCCAACTCCGCCTCGCTCGAGGCCACCCCTCCACTCGACGCGGCGCGCCCCGGCGCCCCGCCCGACAACGGCATTTAATGCCCGCCCCATCGGGCGGGCGCCGAAGTCAAAGGGCGATCTCTCCCCACGCCGCGCCGCTGACACCGCAGAGCTCGCTGTTCTACCTGCTCCGGTCACTATGCGTCCTCACCGCTACTGTGCGGACGCATGCGGCGCTACGCAAGGCCCTGTGCAGACTTGCAGGCGTCATTCCGCACCACTATTCTACCTGCTCCCGTCCTCCCCCCCCCCCGGTGTAGCCCTCGAATGGGCGTGAAGAACCCTCGAACGAATATATGAGCAGCGACCGAGCACGGACTCAGGTCAGGCGCGGCCCGGTGATGACGAACGCCGGGTCAAATCCACCAACTCTCGGCCATTCCCCGATAAACCGGGCACGCCGCGCACTGTGGTCAACAGCAACCACCATGCCGACCCCTGTGCCGCCAACTCCTGTCCTTCCCCACCTGCCACGCCCTCGAACCAACCAGCGGCGGACGGCTGGGCGCGGATTACGGCGGCACCGCCCCTCGAAACCACTCCAGGACAAGCACAGGGACGGCCGTGACACCCGCAGAAGCCGGAGCTCGCCATAAATCCCCTGCCAGGGTCAAGGACGACCGCACGCCCGGCGCCATGCTCTCCAGTGCGCGCCCCTGCAGCATACACTGTACTTGTACTTCTAGGCCCCCCTCTCTCCTTGGCCTATAAAGGGAGGAAGGGGGCGAGAGAGAAAACAGACGAATACGCACACGATCACCGCCTTCCACGATATTGGCACTCTCCTCAATCACTTTCACACCCATTTTCAGGGACTTGGAGACTTCCTCTCCTCTCCCGCCGTGTTTGTAGCCCCCCCCCCCACTGCAGGCACCTCGGTGCAAGATAGTATAGTGCCGCGAGCACATTCTGCTGGACGTACGGCCCCGTGGCCGGAACCAGGATAAACTCGTGTGTCATCGTGCTAGCTCTTGCATCAACCGTCAGGGGACGGGACACAGCGCATTCTGTGTGGCGCTGAGGTTGGGCGGCCAATCTCAGCACCGACAGTTTACTAAATGCATATCTGTCAATCATCTGATGCGCTCAATATCTGCAGACGTCAAGTAATGCCTTCACACCACGGCTCGGGCAAAAATAGAGGCTGCACTGAACTGCCCGGCCGGGGCTGTTCCTTCCACTAGTAGTGGCACCACCATGCATGCTCTGCGCCATGTGCAAGAGCCCCGTCGGCGTGAATCTCTCTCTCTCTCTCACCGCGACTTCCCACACGCGCCACTGAGTCCCCGCGGCTGCCCTTCTCCCCATGCCGCCGCACTTTCTCGTCGCCTGCGCTCCACCGTGACCGAAGCTCCCAAGCCCCCCCCCACCCCCGCGCGCCGGCCGCAGCACCCCGGGCCTGCGCCGCCGCAGCACAACGAGCCGCGCGCCGCCGCCCTCGCCCCCGCCCAGGCCGCGTGGAGCTGCCGCGCCCGGCTGCCTTCGCCCTCGCCGCGAGATGGCGTCCACGCCGCGTGCCGCCGGCACCCTCCGCCGCGAGCCGCCGCCGTCCTTGCCCTTCTCGCGGTGAAAGTTGCCTCCCGTGCACGGTGAAAGGATAAGGCAAGGGCCTTCTCCATTAATTGTTAGGAAGGATGAGTCCCCAGCCGCTTGGCACCTCGCCGGCGGCACCCAGCGATCCGCCGTCCAGCACTCCGTTGGCGGCGTCCACCAACCATAGCCCCCACCACAGCCCTCACGGCAGCACTCCCCCTCCCCCCCAGCAAAATCCTGGACCTAGTGCCGCCCGTGACCCCCCTTGTGATGGCAGATCTGGCCTCCGCCATGTCCGCCATGACCGGTCACTTCCAAAGACATCACAGGACCAGCAGGTAAGGGATTCCCTGGAGGATGACAGGTCGGATGCCTCGGGGCCCCGGCCGGTGTCCTACAAGGCTGCGCTTCTTCGGCCTCGCACGTTCAAGCCCCGTTTTCCGGCCGCCTAGCTGCAGGAAGAGCAACCTTGGCTCGAGCATCTTCCACGTCGTGGGCCTGCGCCGTTGTGCGCTGGACTGCCTCCTGTGCGCTCTGCTAATCCGGCGGGGTCTGGTGGTGGTTATTGGTTGCAGCAGCTCCGAGTTAAGGCTGGCACTAAATGCTTCAACTGCCTCTCTGTTGGCCATCGCATTGCTGAATGCCGTGACCCACCCAGATGCATCTTGTGTTGGCATTTTGGTCACAAAGCCCGCTACTATCGCCATTCCCGCTCCCCTGCTCCTCCTTGCGCCCCAGTTTTTCAAACAGCTGCTAGATCTGCTCCCCCCAGCTCCACCGCTCCCCGCTTTGCAACCAGATCTGCGCCCTCCGCCCCGCCACAAGCTCCCTCGGTTGCTGGCTCGCCGCCTGGTTCATCTTCTGTTGACGCACCGAGCAGCTCCACGACTGCCGCTGCTGCCGCTGCTGCTGCTGGTTCTGGTGGGGCAGCGGCACCTGCCCCGGCGCCTCCCAGGAGGGTCGTCCCCCACGGGACTCCAGCTTCCTCCCCGCCGACTGCCATGGACTACGTCAACTGGTCGCCTTGTGCCCCTGGCCAGCGGCCTGACCACGTCAGGGCTGTGGTGGCAAGATCCGATGTCATCCGCGCTGAGGAGCGCGCGCTGGAGGTCTTCGCACTGCTCGCGGTTCAACTTGATGCGCGTGTCCGCCTGGACACTGCGCGCGTGAAGCTGGAAGCTGCACGCCAACTTCGGGATCCGGCCATTGCTGCGTCAAGGGTCTCGGCGGCCACGTTCCTGATTCGCTTTGACAGCCAGCAGTTGAGGAACGCGACTATGCTGAAGGGAGCCTTCCAGATCGGCCATGTTGCCCTGCGTCTCCTGCCATGGTTGCGACGGTTTGGTGCTAATGCTGCGCTCTCAAAGTTTAACTTTCGTGCTCGACTTTGCATTGAGGTAGTGCCAGGCCATTTGCGTCATGCGGAAGCTATTTCTACTCTCTTTAAGTCATCGGTTATTATTGATGAGATGCATTGTGCCCCGGAGAAGCAGAAGGAGGAGGAGTGTGTGAGGTTGTGGATTTGGACTGATGACCCTGATGGCATTGCCAATTCGGGCACACTTCGGGTGGAGGAGCCGATCACGCTGAATGAGGAGGCTTATGCTGACAGTCTACTAGATCAGGAGGCGCCTGCTGGGGGTCTGAGGTTTGGGCCCGCCGAGCTGATGGACTATGAGGTCCTCATCCATGTTGACAAAGTGTGGGACTACTCCCCATTACCAGCGAGCCCTTCCAATCAGAGTATGCATAGCGATGTCAGTGGCTACATGGATGAACAACCTGAAGAGGAATGGCCAATAAAGTTCGTGTTCCCATGGAAGCTTGGAGTGCCTGATGGGGGGCGTCGGGTGTCACCACCACGCAGAGTTTCGGTGTATGACAGGTTGGGTGGTCGGGGTCGTGACCGGTCGCCGCCGCCTCCTGGAGGCAACCCTGGCGCTGGCCTTGGACTCCGGCAATGGCCACCTGTGTTCCGGGGCGAATGGGGGAACAACGCTGGAGGTGGTGGTCAAAGCATCCAGCAGGGGGGCTATCACCATAAGCAGGGAGGATATTACCATCACAGAAGAAGCATGAAGCCCAAAGCTGGACAGTGGATATGGAAAGCAAAGAAGGTTGAAGAACGGAAGCCCCATGCTGGCTGTGCCAATGGGTCTGTTCCCTGCCCGCCCATGCTGCTGCAGTGCTCGGTGGAGCCACCTGCAGCCAACGAGGATGTGGTATTGGATAGGCCCATAAGCGCCAGCTCTGAAGCGCTGGATGTTTTGATTGATCAGATAGAAGTAGCTCTTTCTGTTGAGGCAGTGAGTGAGGTTCCGCCAACTACTGCAAGCGATCCTGCACTCGGGGATGAGGAAGAGGTGCATCAGATGCCTCTGTTGGACCTAAATGTGGAGTGTGTTGTGAAGGAGGAGGACATTGCTAACAGAGAGGTTTTGAGGGATGCTGATGCTAGGCTGAACAAGGTAGGCGCTGAGGGGGAAGGACTGAAGTCCCATGGGAAGAGTGTGGCACGCTATGTGGTGCCTCTCAAGAAGTCTCTGCTGTGCAACCCGGCTTATCAGCCAAGACCTTTGCTCTCCAAGAAGACTGCTACCGGGGGAGTGGCAGCATGGTCAGGGAGGAAGCCTGCTAAATCAGGGGCACGAGTGAAAGCCCAGCTCTCTGTCAACGACAAGGCCACGGCTATGCTTCTTGAGACCAGTGGTATAATTGAGAAGAATGGAGAGATAACAGATGAGGGAGAGGATCAGTTTGTGGGGCAATTTGTGGGCCCAATGACCGGTGTCTTGGTGGAAGATATGAGGAAGGCTTTTGGTCTAAATGAAGAGGGCGCTGGGGCTACCCTGAACGGCCTCGCGCTGGAAGCGACTGAATGATCAAAGGGGAAGGCAAGGCCTGCTGGTGTGCTTGCTGGGAGTACACATGTATCTTAGTTTTTATGTTTAGCTCGTGTGTGATGTTTGGGGTGTATGTGCATTTCAGCTTCTTCAGCATGGGAAGCTTGTCTGTCAGACTTGTTGTTTTAGTAAATGGGGCTTTTGAGGGGGCTGTTGTCTTACTGTGGTTGGTTTATGGGGCTTCTGTGTGGCCTGGTCGGCAAGAGATGGAGTGCTATCTTTTTCCAAATGTCTAAACATGTGTGCAACCTGTTGAATTGGAACGTGAGAGGGTTGAATAGCCATGTGAGGCGACAAGTGGTCCATAACCTGGTATGGGAAACCAAGGCCAAGATTGTGGCAATTCAAGAAACTAAGCTTGAGCATATTGACAGGGCCATGGTAGTGGAGATCCTAGGAACACAGTTTGCTGATAATTTCTGTTTTCTTCCAGCACAAGGTACTAGGGGTGGTATTCTTCTGGCTGTTGACGAGGCTCACTACAAACTGAATAATTATGAGAGGGGGATGTCTACAGTAACTGCAACAGTAACCACTAGGGATGATCTGCTAAGCTGGGAGTTGACTGCTGTCTATGGACCACAAGAGGATAGTGCAAAGCTACAGTTCCTGGGGGAATTGAGATGGCTCCAGCAGTCGGTGTCAGATAAGTGTCTGATTATAGGAGACTTCAACATGATCTTGCGAGCCTGCGATAAAAGCAATGATAATCTTAACAGAAGGTTAATGGGGGCCTTTAGAGAGGTAGTCAGAGATCTTGAACTCAAAGAGCTAAATCTCCGAGGGAGGAAATTTACTTGGACAAACGACCATACCCACACCAGGATTGATCGAGCCTTTTGTTCCATAGGGTGGGATTTAGCAATGCCTCATGTGTATTTACAAGCCTTGTCGTCACGTGCCTTGGATCATTGCCCCCTGCTCATTGTGGGAACTGCTGCAGCTAGGAAATTCAGAGGCTTTAGATTTGAGGCTTTTTGGCCCAAAATTCAGGGGTATCATGAGGTTGTTCAAACAGCTTGGGCCAAGCCCATTCGGGTCACTAAACCCTTTCTTCGGCTACATATTAAACTTCAGAGAGCTGGGCATTCTTTGCGGACCTGGGCCCGTGGGCTTATTGGGAATAATAAGGTGATGTTGCAGGCGGCTCAGAAGCTTATTGGCATTCTTGACTTAGCTGGGGATTACAGCCAATTGTCCCAGGACGAGATTAAGTTGAAAAAAGATCTGAAACTCCGGCTGTTAGGTCTGACAGCCATTGAAAAGCTGAGGGCTAAGCAAAAGTCTAGGCTCACATTCATCAGGGCAGCTGAGGCAAATGAGAAACTTTTCTATCTTCAGGCTAATGGAAGACGTAGGAAAAATAATATCCATTTGTTGGAGACTGATGAGGGGGTGAGTCATACCCATGAAGACAAAGCTTCTGTGTTGTTCAACCATTTCAGTTTTTTCTATGACAATCCAGCGCCAAGAGAACATTCTCTGCATTGGAGCACCTAGCCCTACCCTCACTAGATTTAGCTCACCTGGAGGAGCCATTCACTGAGGAAGAAGTTTATGATGTTATCAAAGATATTGCATGTGAGAAAGCTCCAGGCCCCGATGGGTTCATTGGGCTATTCTTCAAGCATAGTTGGGCAGTGATCAAAGAGGATATTATGAAAGCTTTTGAATATTTCTACCAGCAGCATGATCAGCATTTCAATCTGCTAAACAGTGCACATATTGTTCTACTTCCTAAAAAAGCTGATGCAAAGAGGGTGGGGGATTTTCGGCCAATCAGCTTAACACATTCTATTGCTAAACTCATATCCAAATGCCTGGCTTCCCGGCTGTCATGTGAGCTGAACTCACTAGTCTCACGTACCCAAAGTGCCTTCATTAAGAGGAGAAGTATACAAGACAATTTCCTATATACACAGAATCTGATTAGGGCCTTGCACAGGCAAAAGCAGCCAGGATTGTTCCTCAAACTGGATATAGCAAAGGCCTTCGATTCAGTAAGGTGGGATTTCTTGATGGAGGTGCTGCAACAATTTGGTTTTGGGGTCAGGTGGAGAGCGTGGGTCACAACACTCCTCTCTACTACTACATCAGCAGTTATGCTCAATGGTGTGCGTGGAAATTGGTTTCCCCATCGAAGAGGCCTAAGGCAAGGCGACCCTTTATCGCCTATGCTGTTTATCATGTGCATGGAACCGTTGCACAAGCTTCTGTCTGCTGCTACAGCTGATGGGGCCCTGACCCCAATTAACAATAGGGCAGCTACTCTGAGAGTGAGTCTTTATGCAGATGACGCAGCGGTGTTCCTGAAGCCGGTCAAAGAAGATGTGGTGGTAATCTCTCAGTTACTTGATGCTTTTGGACAAGCTTCAGGTCTTCACACCAACAGAGCGAAGTGTGCCGCCTATCCAATCAGGTGTGAGGAGATTAACATGGATGAAGTGATGGAGGGTTTTCAATGCTCAATTGGGAGTTTCCCGTGCAAATATCTAGGGTTGCCATTACACTTTAAGCAAGTCAGACGGGTAGACTTTCAACCTCTGATAGATAAAGTGGCTTCTCGGCTAGCTACATGGAAAGGCAGACTAATTAACAGAGCAGGTAGACTGAAGCTGATTAACACAGTCTTGTCATCCATTCCAACCTACTACCTCACTGTGTTGGCTCCCAAAAAATGGCTGATCAAGAAGATTGACCAGGTCAGGAGAGGGTTCTTGTGGAAGGGGGTGAAGAAAGTTGCTGGGGGTCATTGTTTAGTTAAATGGGTTGTCGTCAAAAGGCCAAAGAAGCTGGGTGGTTTGGGAGTATTGGACATGGAACTTTTCAGTCGAGCTCTAAGGTTGAGGTGGTTGTGGTACCAATGGGTGGAGCCGGACCGACCCTGGGTTGGCACAGAGGTGCCTTGCAATGACATAGATATGCAATTGTTCAGAGTTAGCACAAGAGTTTTGCTGGGCAACAGCAGGCTGGCTAAGTTTTGGGAATCATCATGGCTAGATGGACTTGCCCCTAGAGACATTGCGCCTAATCTCTATAATTTAGCTTGGCGCAAACACAATTCCGTCAAGGAAGACCTTCATAACCATAATTGGACAAGGGGGTTGTGGCGCATGACCTCAACGATTGAGATAGCAGAATTCATAAACCTTTGGGGCTTGTTGCAGGACGTGCAACTTCAAGAAGATCGTGAAGACACAATCAAATGGAGGTGGACAGAAGATGGCAATTACACAGCAAGATCTGCCTACAATTTTCAATTTCAAGGTTCTTTTTGCTCATATAATTGGAGGGATATTTGCAAAGCAAAAACAGAAGGGAAGCATCGGCTCTTTGGGTGGCTCCTTGTGCAGGGCAAAATTCTAACAGCTGACAGACTTTTTGCCCGGCGCTGGCCGTGTGACCCGATCTGTTCTCTGTGTGATCAGACCATGGAAACAGCTGACCATCTCTGCCTCCACTGTGTATATGCCCAGGAAGTGTGGCTGCTTGTCTCAAACTCAACGAATGGCCTTGTCCAGGTGCCGACTACAGGAGTTGCTACTGAGGAATGGTGGAACACATCGCTACGAGGCATAGGCAAGGATGAAAGAAGAAAGTGGGCTTCAATCATGTTGTACACGGTGTGGAACTTGTGGAACGAACGCAACAGAAGAATATTTGAGGGAGTTGCTGCACCTCCATCAAGAATCCTGACACTAATCAAGGAAGAGATGCTATTGCGTATTATGGCCTGTGGCCAAGGCGAGAGTCCCTTTGTTTAGCTATGATATGTTTAATGAGTTTTGAGTCATCCTTTTTTATGTAATAACAATCATGTAAAACTTCGCATGCTTCTTCTCCTGATATGAATAGGCAGTGCTCCTGCCCCTGGTTTTCAAAAAAAAAAAAGAGCCCCGTCGTCTCCCCGTTGTCCTTGTCCGCCATTCCCTTGTCCTGCAGCGAGCAAGTGTCCCAATTATTCGAGGCCGCTGCGTGGGCTGCCTTGACTTTCCCGGCGCGCCCGTGATCCGATGAATCTTGACCTTGCCACTCGGCAATATCAAATTCACCAGAATGGATCCTCCCCTTTTTACGATTTTACTGCAGTTTTTGGAGCACGCGCAAGGAATCGCGTCACCTTTGGTCGTTTGCCATGCAAGTGGATTCGAGACACCAACCGTGGATAAAAAATATTTTTGTCCGAACGACTGATATCAATAAAATATTCGACCCATGCTCGTATTAGGAGGGCAGTTATCCTTTTTGTAATTTTTACACGCAGGTACTTTGCTGGGAAACATACCAGATTCGGTTTCAGACTTTGGTACAATGCCGATATGATGCTAAGTGGTGAGTCTTTGATTTAGCATATGCGTTGTATTTTTCTGAATTTATATTAAAATTTAACTGAATTTTTTTTAGAGTTGGACAAGTTTGATTTAAGATAAATCTAGGGTGACAAGTAAAAAATTTAGATGGATTATTGAATCATCAGGTGTTGGTCTCGCCTTTTTTGACCTGTCCAACCATAATGGTTGCATGAAGCTCACGGCTAGCTCATAACAAGCTTTGAACCGAGGCCTCTGTTCTGGTTTCACATTAGATTAAAAAAAAAGCAAGGCCGGCTAGCCTTTTCCTTTGCCTTTTGCCCGCCGGAGACCGGCTGCCTCGCTAGCCGTACGTGCGCGAGTGCGCGCGCGCGTTTGTCCCGCGACGCCGCGCGTGGTCCAAAAGCAAGCCCGCCGCCGGCGAGCTGTGGCCGCTCTGCTAACCATGTCCCGAACCGCATATAGTAAAAAAAAGAAAGAAGCGACGCCGCCGATCGAATCCCAGTCCCAACGCGATTGAATTGTGAACGCTACAATTCTCGTGAACTCATCGTGACGCCGGCGCCGACGCAACCGCACACGCGCGCGATGGGATGGGATGGCCGGCTAGTTGCTCGATCCGCGGGGCCGTCGCGCGTAAGCAAATCTTGGTCTTGGCTGGCACCATGTCGTCGTCTTCATGGTGACCCGATATGTGGTGGCGAATCAGAGGTGATCGAGCCAGCTCGCTCGCCTCACCCGTACGTGGCCCCCCGCTTCCGGCGGTGGCGCCGCGCTCCGGAGCGCGACGTGCTTGTCGAAACAGAGAAAGGGATCCGATTTGACCCGACGGCAATGCAAGCGGCTCGCCGTGGGAACATGCTGGCTTCGTTCGGCGATGGAGCTAGTGCACCTTTTCAGTGGATCTCAACTAGTAGTGGGAGCGACGATGCACGCACCGGCCTGCTGCGCATGTGTCAAGTAGGTTTAGGTTAAGCTGGCATAGAGCCTACTAGGTACAGGACTCCAATGTAACAACATATGTGTATTATTGGACTGGATTCCAGAGAGAAGGCTAGGCAACTTGTGAAGATATTCTGGTACGTATCTTGTACGGGGACTATATTTGAGCTTAGTGGCCACTAAGCTTGTCCCCAGCAGAGCACATTTCGAGCATGCATGTTGCCGGTTGCCCAGCGGAAAAGGTAAGTCTGTACTCTATAGTAGTCAATTGCAGGTGCAATGATTTGACACTTTGTGTTTTGCTTCGATTATCTAGGGTGGTATCTTTATTTCCCTCCCAAATTATACTTATGTCTATTCTTTCCTTAGAAACAGACCAAGGTGAAATTAGAGAACTAGGGGATATCACTGCGCATATAACAAAATTTTATAAGGACCTTTTTGGCTCCAAACCAAGGAGAAATATACACTTAGATGGGAATTTCTGGGATGATAGATATACTTTATCTTTAGAGGATAGAGAAGTCTTAATCAAGCCTTTTAGTGAGCAGGAGGTAAAATGTGCCTTTTTTGACATGAGATCAGAGTCTGCTCCGGGACCAAATGGTTTTGGGGTCCAATTCTTCAAGTCCTTTTGGCCAATGCTCAAGGGAGAGTATTTGGATCTGCTCATGTCTTTTTATCAGGGTAGTTTGGATGTGCAAAGACTCAACTATGGAGTGATTACACTAGTTCCTAAGGTGAAGGAAGCAGTTAATATTAGACAATATAGACCTATATGCCTCTTGAATGTTGATTATAAGGGTATCACTAAGGTGATGAACAATAGATTGACCCCAGTGGCACCCAAGGTTATAAGCAGCAATCAGACTGGGTTTATTAAAGGCAGAAACATTTTGGAAGGGGTGGTAATCTTACATGAGATTCTACATGAGCTGAAAAAAACAAAAGGAAAGGGGTTGATTCTGAAAATAGATTTTGAAAAGGCATATGATAAGGTGAGATGGGATTTTCTAGATGAGGTAATGCAAGGGAAAGGGTTCCCTGATAAATGGGTTAATTGGGTGATGCAGACTGTACAAGGGAGTAGAGTCTGTGTGAATGTTAATGGAAATAGAGGGGGTTATTTTAGGACATATCAAGGGTTGCGGCAAGGGGATCCTCTATCCCCTTTGCTGTTTAATTTGGTGGCAGATACTCTCAGCATGCTTTTAGATAAAGCAGTGCAGAAAAATCTTATTGTGGGGGTGCTAGCAAATCTAATTCCTGGGGGAATCTCTCATATTCGGTACGCTGACGATACGGTTATTATGGTAGATGGATCTGATCAGTCTATACTTCATTTAAAGCTGATTTTATATACCTTTGAGTGGTTGTCAGGCTTAAAAATTAACTTTCATAAGAGCGACGTGTATGGCTTTGGGATGCCACAAGAAGAGACGGAGAGATTAGCCAACATGTTAAATTGTAAGCTAGGGGAGCTGCCTTTGAAATATTTAGGTATTCCCGTCTCCGATAGCAAATTGGGAACTATATCTTTTGCTGGTGTAGTAGGAAAACTGAGAAAAAGGCTGGACCCATGGAAGGGAAAACATATGTCTTCTGGAGGAAGGCTTATCCTCAATAATTCATGTCTGACTAACCTGCCTATGTACTTAATGGGCTTTTACCTCTTGAATAAGGGAATTCACATAAATATGGATTCAATCAGAGGGAATTTTTTCTGGCAAGGAGCCAAAGATGACTTTAAATACCACATGGCTAGGTGGGAATCTCTGAGTAGACCAAAAGACCAAGGAGGAATTGGGATTATTAACACAAAAATCATGAATGAGTGCCTGCTAGTCAAATGTATATGGTCTAAGATTAGTTGATATAAGATAAGATGATCATCCTGGATGTCAAGATGAGCTGAAATAAGCATCATCTGGTCAGCTTATTTCAGCTTGATTTGACATCTACGATATGATGGTCTTTTTTCATACCATGACTCATAAGTTGCTGTTAGCTTTAATAATCAGTGGGGAAAGAAACATGCATGACCAAGACATATATATGGATCAATGGAGCAGGAAAAGCATCTAGCATGCTTTTGTCTCCTTTCCGCAGCTACAAAGCTTCTGCAACGCCGAAATTGGCGCGACAGGGTAAAGGTTTAAAGGTCGCGCACTCGCAACTCGCAAGGACGTACGATTAGTTCAGACAGAATTGAATCGGCTGAAAGATTGTGTAGATCTGAGAGACGCGGCCGTGTTTAATCCCGGCCCCTACTCGTGATGGGCAATGGAGAGATCAAGAGCAAGGGACACGCCGATCAGAGATGACGATACATTCTCCGGATCCATCAGATTTGGGGGTGGTCCAGCTGCAAGGTCGGTCGGGCCCAGGATCACTCAACAGATGGAATTGTTCTCTCGTTCTTTCCAGCAGATTTGCCGGTGGGAGTATTGAGCACGAAGAGCACAGTTGTCCCTGTCCCAACACTGATCATATGTGTATGGTGGTTCCAGGAAATCGATGGAGACTATTAGACATACTATTTCCGTTGAAAATGGTGGCCTAATTTGCATTTAACCACCCACTAATCAGATTGTGCAGCATGTTCTGTAGGCTTAAAATGTTAAATTCTGACTTGTGCTGTAGCTGGAGGAGCCGTTTTATTCTTGAGAATTATCAAGGACCTGAATTTTAGCATGCCTAAATTGGTCCCTAACTGAATTGACGTCCATATTAGTACATACTGCATTGAGTTTGAAAAGTCCACAAACTCTGGACCAGGTGTAGTGTGGATGCCACAAATCCTAATTATATATCTTCACCCCATCAATCAGTCTGTAAAGTATAGCACCAGGCTGGAATAGTGGGTCCGTACGTAATACTTGCTAGGTTAGGTAACAGAATAGCAACATATATAGTGGTGATATAGTATTATACTACCGCTACATCATATCAGGCATTAGCAGGGTCAGTTGGAGCCCTGATCCAAGCTAGAGGACTTGTGTCTCCATCTATCGGGAAGCCTAATTGCCGGTGTACGTCCACACTACTTTATTTTCCTAATCCGTTTGACC
Organism: Echinochloa phyllopogon; assembly: GCA_033239725.1. NCBI lineage: Eukaryota > Viridiplantae > Streptophyta > Magnoliopsida > Poales > Poaceae > Echinochloa > Echinochloa phyllopogon. Next base: position 56,536,560 of record BTCW01000010.1, read on the forward strand.
GAATGACGAAGATATATGTCGTCTCGAGGTCATTCTGGTAATCTAGCATTCTAGCTTAGTGCTGCCTTCTTCGTTCTGGCGCCTATAAATTGGGCACCACTCACCGCCTCCGTCTGCACACATACTCATCAGCTTATTAAGCAACACTCAGAGAGCGCGAGAGGGAGTGTGTGTGTGTGTGTGTGTGAGAGAGAGAGAGAGAGATAGAGCGAGCAAGAGAGATGGCAGCTACCAGCACCACGCTCTCCTTCCCGGTGGTCCACATGGAGAAGCTGGAGACCGAGGAGAAGGCCGCGGCCATGGAGATCATCCGCGACGCCTGCGAGAACTGGGGCTTCTTCGAGGTGCCACTCGATCTCACCACAGACATAATAACAAACCACCAATACTAATTTGATGCTAACATGAAGAGCTCATATATCATGCATGTGTTGTTTTGTTTATCGTCTCTTAAACATTCTGTCAGTTCGTCTCTAGCGGCACTACAGCAGGTCTCTGAAAAGAAAACAAAGCATTCCGCCTTTAAACCTAACAAACATGATCTCGAACAGATTCTTATTCTCCATCACCCGTCCGACCACAAATTCATTTCCAGCACATCAGTCGGCGTCGCCCGACGACGGATGGGTGCATCGATTCTGAACCCTGAACATATCGTTCTTGTCTTCTCTGAAACATGCAGCTGCTGAACCATGGCATCTCCCACGAGCTGATGGACGAGGTGGAGCGCCTGACCAAGGCGCACTACACCAGCTGCCGCGAGCCCAAGTTCCAGGAGTTCGCGGCGAGGACGCTGGAGGCCGGCGAGAAGGGCGCCGACGTCAAGGACGTGGACTGGGAGAGCACCTTCTTCGTCCGCCACCTCCCTGCCTCCAACCTCGCCGACCTCCCCGACCTCGACGACCACTACAGGTGCGTTCAAACCTCAAACATTCGTGGGCGTCATCAGCGACGTGCTTTAAACTAGTATCATATCATTAGTTGGTTACGATCCAATCAGGAATTGTTAAATCCTCTTCTGTTGGCTTCCGAAGAAAAGTTGAAGCGCCATGTCATCAGCTTTTGACTCTGGTTGCAAGACCTTGAGGATAATCAGTTTTTTAACCGGGAGATTCTCGACATGAATGTCTTGGGTCTACCAAGCTGAACTAGTTTAATTGCTTTGATGCAAGCCTACAAAGCCAGGCTGACGAAGCCCGCCACCTATTGTGGTAGCTAGGCCCAATCAGACGCTTTGTACGCATCTCATCTCAGGGGGAGAAAAAAAATACTACTACTACCTAATATGACCTGCTCCAATTAACGAATTAAATAGTGCATCGGACGCTCGTATACAAAGCTGTATATTGCGACACATCAAGATAGTTTCCTAGACCAGCAAGTTTTGTAGTGGTGTCTTTGGAATTTCTCCTGCGTAGTTATCCTTAGCAACTGTCGTGCATCAGAATGAAATGCTGTGTAACCATCACAAGTCGAATCACTTTCTAGCGAGTGACAGAGAGTGCGATCCACGCGCTGCCATCTGTTGCCTTGGAATATTCCTGCGATTAAATTCGTCCCCTGTCGACGATATGATGCAGGCAGGTGATGAAGCAGTTCGCGTCGGAGATAGAGAAGCTGTCGGAGAAGCTGCTGGACCTGCTGTGCGAGAACCTGGGCCTGGAGCAGGGCTACCTGAAGCGGGCCTTCGCGGGGTCCAAATCCAACGGCCCAACGTTCGGCACCAAGGTGAGCGCGTACCCGCCGTGCCCGCGCCCCGACCTCGTCGACGGCCTCCGCGCCCACACCGACGCCGGCGGCATCATCCTGCTGTTCCAGGACGACCAGGTGAGCGGGCTGCAGCTGCTCAGGGGCAGCGAGTGGGTGGACGTGCCGCCGATGCGCCACGCCGTCGTCGTCAAACATCGGCGACCAGCTGGAGGTGATCACCAACGGGCGGTACAAGAGCGTGATGCACCGCGTGCTCACGCGCCCCGACGGCAACCGCATGTCCATCGCCTCCTTCTACAACCCCGGCGCCGACGCCGTCATCTTCCCGGCGCCCGCGCTCGTCGCCGCCGCCGGCGCCGAGGAGGAGCAGGCCGGCGGCGGTGCGGCGGCGTACCCGAGGTTCGTCTTCGAGGACTACATGAACCTGTACGTGCGCCACAAGTTCGAGGCCAAGGAGCCACGGTTCGAGGCCATGAAATCCGCCATCGCCACCGCGTAAACAGTCGGACACATCGTAGATAGGGACGTGATCGATCTGTGTGCTTATATATAGGTGTGGCACGGTAATGTGTGTATCTCGGTGTGGGATAATGTATGGATTGTGCCTCGGATCTGTATGTGTACGTATATATTGTATTGTAAAAGTGTGTGGCGTCTGTATTGTACGAGAAGCAGCGTGTACGTGCATGGCCAGGAGTTGGTGTGTCTACAGTTATTGCAGCATCAGGTTTGGTGAAAAGTTGTTTTTCATCTTGTGGCTGTGAGTTATGTTATGTGATCCACTTTCAGAACCGAATCAAGTGAGACCTGGTATTTTCTTTAAACAGAATCAAGAGAAGTTTCCTCGGCGTCATTTGTACATCGGTTGACCATTCAGCATGACGTTGCCTAAGTGCTCTTGGGTTCTTAATCAGCCCTGCCTACTCATACCAAGCCCAATAGCCTGATCAGCTCCAATTCTCCGCCCGCACACTTTAATTGTTTTTTGCTGGTAATAACCCAGCAGCTTTACAGTTGATTCTTAAAAAACTGTTCAGAGTTGGTTTATTATAAGAATTCGAAACGGTAAAAGACGCAATCTAACCTTGTTAAAGACACTTTTTTTCAAATGATTCTTCAGAATACTTGTTCCTTGACAAATTGAAACATACATTTTTTTCGAAAGGGTGAAAGAAACATTATCTTTTTTGGAAATGTCATTCTATTACTTCATCAAGGATTTAAATATTCTTTAATTGGCGAAAACAAAAGGGTTTCTAATGAACTAAGCTGTAAACAAGGCCCAACAAGGGCCTCAGGAAGGCAACCAACCCAACGGGGCCCACCAGCGAGCGGCACACATCACATTTATGTTACTCGTTCCTTGACAATTTGAAACCAGCATTATCTTTTTTTTTTTGGAAAGGCTGAAACAAAAGACGGAACCTAAATACTCGGCCCACCAATTTGTTACTCTTCTGGGCTTGCTGCTGCGAAACCGAACACGGCCCGCCAGCGAATAGCCCGAATCCCTCTCTTCTTCTGCTTGCTGCTGGCTGCTGCGCCGCGCCCGTCGACGAGACCGACCGGCTCAGCTCCCCCGGCCAGTCAAAAGCTTGCACCAGAAAAAGAAAAGGAAAGGGTTATTTGGGTTGGTACCATTACAGTTCTTCAAGTTTTGAAAAACGCCATTACAATTCACGTATTAGGAGAAGTAACATCACAATTCTGAGATTCTTTGAACCATGCCATTATGTACGTATGCAGCGCCATCGGGCCCACTGGCAGGTGTATACAGTTGACACGTTCTTTCGTATGGACCAAAATACCCCACTATCTCACTGACGTGCGGGCCCCATGCGTCATCCCTTTCCTCACTCTCTTCCCCATTGATGCAGGGCGCCTGGGAGGGCAGATTGCTACGGGCGGCCTCGAGGCGGGTCTGCTGTGCGGCGGTGGAGGAGCTCTGTGCGGCGGCGGCGGCCCAGCGTGGCGGCGTGGCCCTGCGCATGGGCGGGCCGGTTGGGGCAGCTGGCGGGACTCGCTAGCACCCGCGTGGGCTCTTCTCTCCGCCAGGCCACATCGCGGATCCATCTCCTATTGTGCTGGCAGCATGGGTGTGGAGCTCTAACTCCCCCGCCGTTGAACGTCGAAGCTGCAACTCCACCGCGTGCCCGACCTCCCCTTCGGCGGAGCCGCCGGCGTCGCGCTCAATCTCGGCCTCCGCTGTGGAGGCGAGCGCGCATGGGCTCGCGCCCACTTCTGCAACGCCGCTGCGGCGGCGGACAAGCGCGGTGCCCTGCGGCGGTGGGCGGGCGGCTGGCCGGCACGGCGCTCCCCGTCCCCCACCCGCCACCGCCGCCCCTCTCCTCCTTCCCCTCCCGGTCCCCCTCCCCTGCGTGCGGCCAAGCGCGGCGGCGGGCGGACGGCTTGCCCTCCCTCCCATTCTCCCATCCGCAGGAGGCACGCGCTCGGCCTCGCCGCCGCGGCGGACCTCTCTGCGGCGCGCGTCCTGGCGCTCGTCCCTGCTACGTCACCAAGGACGACCACGGAGCGGCGCCGACGGTGGCGGTGGCGCAACAGCCGGAGGTGGGCCCGCGCTCCCTCTAGAAGTACTGTGCGCCGGCCGCCTGTGAGGAGAAAGGGACAGGTGGAGAGAGACAGCGTGCCGTGAGGAAGATGGGCCGGATGTTGAAGGCGAAGCTGACGTGTGGGCCCCATCAGTCAATGACCAGAGGGAGAGGAGTACGAAGGGTATTTTGATCCATACGAAAAAATGTATCAGCCATATACACCTGCCAGTGGGCCCGATGGTGCTGCATACGTACATAATGGCATGGTCCAGAGAATCTCAGAATTGTAATGTTACTTCTCCTAATACGTGAATTGTAATGGCGTTTTTCAAAACTTGAAGAATTATAATGGTACCATTGGCCCAATAATATTCCCTTCTCGGCTTCCCCGGTGGTCCAATTGGCAGCTTCCTTCACATGCGCGCCAGCGGGCAGCCTCGCACGGCGCACGCACACGCGGAGACGGAACGGAAGAGGCCGGAGCCGGAGCCCCGGAGGTGAGGCCACCACACCAACCGCAGGTGATGACGAGCGCCACCACGGTGGCGGTGGCCACGGCCATTGTTCTATTTGTCCATGTTCCCACCCGGACCCGGCCACCCCCCATGTGATTCCAAGCCCTGGCCGGCCACTACGGGGCATTGTACCGGCACGCGGCACTGGTAAGTCTGGTACACGCCGTAGCTGTCGAAAGGCTCAGCCAACGTGCGCCGTGGTGGCCGTACGCACAAGTGTACAATGCTGTGGTGGTCTAGCTTTGGGGAAGTTTTGATCCGTGCCCATACCTGTTCACAGTCCACTAGCATGCGTGCCGATACCGGTTGGTGGTGCCGAACATCTACTACTAAAAGTGGCGCTTTTCGTGGGATCAGGGACTTCGCCATTTCTAGGTGGATCACACGATATTTCGGACATGTTTTTATATATCTATCATCTACGAACTGCTAAAGCAGTGTTGCTTTTGCGACCTTGAAACTTTCCAAGGCGGCTCGGCGCAACATCCCCGTCTCCATGGTTTTGTAGTCAAAATGCTCGCCAAACTACCTAAAACCATAGGTTAAGCAAGTTTTTTAAGGAGTAGGGGGTGCCAAAAGCCAAACAGGGACGCTGCACGAGAGACGCCGCTATCATGGACAATGGGTTTTCAACTCGAGTGCGCTAGATAGTGCACACTGTCGTCCACGCTACGCACCAATTTCCGGCACACTAGTTTTGAGACGATGATGGAGCGAGAGTCAAACGGATCACTCGAGAGTCGAGACAAACCATAGTGGGGTCACGTGGGAGCGAAAGGCTAAGCCATATTAATTGATTAATCTATACTAATCAGCTTATAACAGTAGCATAGTTACATAGACTAAACAAAGGTATCCCCCATTAGCCAAGGCTGCAAAAAGAAGACGTACAGACTACAGCAATGTTGGTTCTTTTCTACGTTCGCTGCATTGCTGCAGCAGGAGTCAAGGCTGCAGCAGAACAGCGGCAGTAAAGAAAGGATGAAAGGGCGCAAAGATTCCAACATCCCAACATCCCCTCCTCTCTCTAGACCGACTGAGGTGAGCTGCGTTCGATTCTTTCGTCCTCGAGATGGATGCTGGCCTGGATGGAATCCTCGCCACTGTTTGCTTCAGTGTTTTCAGACCGTCGTTGGGAGGTCGCACTTGCCCATCTCTGTAAACAATGCAGGAAAAACACCAGTGAGATCGCAGGTTAGAGCACAATCAACCTTAAAAAACAAGCATATTCTCCGATTTAACAGCAGTGTTATCTCGCACTCCCATCATGTGAACTTGAAGACCACTTTCGAGACGAGCACACTGGTCCAGGGAGACACGTACGCTCAGTATACGTAATGAGTGGAGTAAAGAATGCAGTAGGGTACAGAGTAGGCGCTGCAAAAGGCACCGGAAGCGGCAATCACACAGGCGGTCTGCGACATCCAGACATGGCACGCATCACCATGTAGAAGAACACTGAACACAGGACGGGTCATATCACGTCGAGCTGGGAGCCACACAGGGCCCCCATCTACTCACAGTCATTATTGCACCTGTGCTACAAAAGCCAAGGCCTGAACCCGAGCAGGCGACTCATAACTCGATCCCAGTGACAGCGGCTCGGATCCAATGCAGGGCTTGAACACGGCCATGAATGACTGTAAAATCGCGGTACAGATTTGTTCACAGAGCAGCAGTAACGCGGTTGCTATCGGCTCGCAATGGACCGCAACATGCCGTGTACCGTGCGCTTTCCAGATGTGGTTTTACTGGTGGTGAAAGAACGAGGATTATTCCCGCACAATCGCAAAGCACCTTTAATTTGATTTGAACTGTATACCAATCTGTAATCTGCCGGGTGATTGAACATGGATTGTACGGGATGTTTCACGCCTAGGCTAATGCGATCGTCACTTTACGGGTCACTGAAACTGTATGGCTCTGGCCTGGTACTGCTACGGGTCATCATTTACGTGTGTGAATTCATTAATGAAATGTACCTAGGACACCAGCATTTTGCTAGGTGATTGAGCGAATTCATGGGGATCAGCTGCACGAATGGTACTAGCGGTGAATGAAATCACGAGAAATGAACGATTTTTAGCTGAGGAAATGGCACGAGGACGGGATGAGCGGGGACAGAAGCTTACTCGGTGCCTGGTTGACGACATAGGCGGCGCCGGCGAAGTCGCAGGTGCCGATGGAGCGGCCCTTCCGCTGGAAGTAGTCGTTGAAGGCGTAGGAGGCGTGCGCCACCATGGTGTTGGGCTCGAAGCACGGCGCGCCGGGCTGGATGCCCTTGCAGTCCGCGCCGCCGGGGCCGCACGCGTAGTCCAGCGCCGCCTGCAGCCGCTGCTCGCCGGCCATCGCGTTCGCCACGCACCACGCCTCCCCGGTCGTGACCTTCACCCCGCTCGGCGGGTTGCCGCTGCCGCTGCTGGGCCCGCCGTTCTCCTGCCACCCGAGGCCGCCGTTGCCCTGGCTGCCGCCGCCGGCGCCGAGGACGAACTCGACGTCGTACACCTTCTGCTGGTTCGGGTAGAACACCCCGTAGTTGCGCTCGGACGTGGGGCCGGGCTTCTGGTTCTCGTTGAAGAGCGCGAAGAGGTAGACGTCGATGTCCGCGTCGGGGCGGCGAGGCGTGCCAGCGTTCCCGGAGAGCACCCGGCGCGCGAGGTTGCCGTTGTACGCCGCGGCGTTGGCCGGCGAGGCTCCGACCTCGCCGGTGTCGCCCTTGGACGGCCACCCGGTCTCGGAGACCACCACGCGCACGGCATTGTAGTCCCCCAGCCTGCTCACCGCGGCGAACACTGCGTCGAGCTGTGCGTCGAGGAGGTTGTAGTACTTGAGGCCGTTCCCGTTGTCGAGCACGCCGGCGTTGGGGCGGAACAGCGCGTACTCGAGGGAGATGTCGCCCGCGTTGCCGGAGTAGGCGAAGAACGGGTAGGCGTTGACCATGAGGTAGGAGCCCGTCCGCGCCAGGAAGTCCAGCATGGGCTTCATGACCGGCAGCGCGAGGTCCTCGAGGAACGCGCCGGCGGAGGACGGGTACGACGTCGCGAGCGCGGCGAGCGCGATGGGGGACGACACCTTGATGGCCCTGTCGAGGTTGAGCCTGGCCAACGCGGCGTGCACGTTGACCATGGCCGGGACGAGCTGCGCGGTGACGTTCTTGGCGGAGGCGAACACCTCGTTTCCCACGGCGATGCCCTGGATCTGCGTGGCCGGGTAGTAGGCGGCCACGTTCCGGCGCACCCACAGGAGCGCGTAGGAGGCGCGGGACGCCGCCGCGGCGAGCTGCTCGTTGGGCAGGGCCACCACGACCTTGATGCCGGTGTTGGCCAGCGCGCGCAGGACCGTGGGCTCGGTGTCGTAGAGCTTCACCTGGGTGATGCCCTGCTGCTTGAGCAGCTGCACCACCGCCGCCGGGTTCGGGAGGTTGTTCGCCACCCGGCCGTAGTTCACGCCCACCGTCCCCGCCTCTGCAGCCCACACCAATAATTAGTCAGTCACCAGAAATCCACCTGCATTTCTTGCCGTACCCGCATTGTGTTAAACAAAGCGCCAATCTTCGCACGCTCCGGCGGCCGTTACCTGCCGGGCAGAGGAATAGCGCCGCCGCGAGGAGCCCGGCGGCGAGGAGGACGCGGCGTGGGAGCGCCATGCTCGGCTCGGCTCTGCTCTGCTTCGGCGCGGAGAGAGGCAGAGCAAGACAGACGGGGCAGTAACCTGAAGCGAGCGGGTGCGAAAGGGCGTGGGGCGGGGGGAATTTATGGCCGTGGGCACCGTGACGCTGTCAACCGGGGCCCGTGGCCGCGGCGCGTTCGGGATGGGAGGGGGAAAAAGCGGCGGGTATGTTTGGGTTGGGGCACGTCGCGTCGCGGCCTCGCGGGGGCTTGGGCTCGGGCTCGGGTCGTGCGTGGTGGAGACGTGGGGCGTCGTGGAGCGGTGGGCGCGGGTGCGTGGTGTTTTGGGACGCCCGGGGGAATCGGGATCGGGTCCAAGACGCGATCGGGCGGGCGGCCGGCGGGGGCAGGAGGACACCGGAGGCCGGAGGCTGGAGGCATGGCCCGCGGCGACCGTTGCTCGCTGCGCGCCGGGCCCCAGCGTCCGGCCGTTTCGGCTGGGGGTGTTTGGTGGTGGTTAGTGGCTAATCAATGGTGTCGCTCGCTGTGGTAAGGTGGCATGAATGAGACTGCCAGTGGGTTGCTTGCTAGTCTCAACGGCTCCAAAATCTCTGTGCTCCTTTTTCCTTTCCCGTTTTGTTCCGTTGAGAAAGTCCCTTTGTTTTTTCTCCCCGTGGGATGACAGACAGATGCCAATACTAGGACATTTGTTTTTCCTTCTGTAGTACGTAGCAGCTAGTACAGCACATGTTGCTTTTTGAGAGTGCTAAATAACACACTGTTTTGCTCGAGAGATGGTCTGCATTGGTCGAAACACATGTGAGCCGTCCCCGTCCAGTGTGTCACAGTGTTGCACCACCGCTCCACCACTGAGGAAGCCTGAAGGGGAGATGATTTCACAGATTCACTCGATAACAGGATAACGCGTGGTTGGCCTGTGAAGGGAAAGGGCAGATAATGGTTTGGTTGGCGCGGATGGAACACGAAAAGGGTAGTAGCTGTCAAAGTTTGGCCGCCCGCTGTACTTGCGTGTTCCACAACGGACAAGAAGCGATGGGTGACTGGGTACTCGACAAAGGTCTCTCCGTTACTGTTCCCGGAGACTTACGCTGACCGTAATCTAATCTCGTACGTACGGGGTACTGCTAAGTGCTAACCCTGCTGTAGTACACGCCTGTAATCTGCTCAGCCGCGATCATGGGGGGATCGGAAGCCGCGTGCGACGCGGAACGCCTGCCGCGTGACGCCGACAGCACTCGGCTTGCACGCGTGGTCCTCTAGGATGTACACGTACGGAGTACTGTGCTCCAATAACAAACTCCATCTGCCGACTTGAATCGCGTGGTTAGTGAAGGCAAAGCGAGCGACGCATGAATGCATGCCAACGTTTACAGGGCTGTCGTCAGGCTGCAGTAAGTACCGTTTGGACGAAAGGGTGTGGGTGGGGGTGACCATGCACGGCAGAGCTAGTGCACCGACCCAGCAATGTCAAGTGCAGTGCAGCAGCCTGTTGCCTACTAGCTTGCCGTTGCACAGCGATGCGGCGACGGGGATAATGAGATGGTTTGATTACTTGAGCAGAGCAGGTAGCCCAAGGGCTTTGCGGTGTTTAACAGAAATTAAAGTTGGGTGTTGCTGAGGTGGTTGGTTTAGTAAAGGCAAAGCGGAATGGACCAAAGAAATTAAAGGGTCGGTCACTTGTTTTACATGGCCGCGTTTGCGTTCCAAGGGCAAAGAGTACATGGGGACCGAGCATGCTGTGTTGCGTCGCGGGGAAAAGGAGAGCGCCTTTTAGGTGAAGAGAAGATGGAGCGGCAGCATCACACTGGACACAGCCACGCAGGTCAGAGTGGGTACAACTGTGTGTATAGTTTGTAGCGTAGTCATGACCGAGACGAAAAAACGCGACGACGAGATGGAGACGGGCACGCTGTCAGGGCCGTCTAAAGTCCAAACGACGTAGGTAACCTGTTCGTCTGACTTATCAGCAGACAGCCAACAGTATTTTTCTCTCTGCACAAACCAGCACCAGCCATCCGCCAACCGAGAGGGCACGCCATCTCAGACGAGCTGCTAGGCCACGCCACCAAAGGCCAAAGCACAGCCAACTCACCGTGCATCGCTGTCCAGGGAAAGGCGCCCGGCCGAGGAGGCAATCAGGCCGCACGAGACGGCTCCGTGGAGGACAGCAGCCGGGTTCGCAAAGGAACTTTGGCCAACAAACAGGGCAGGCCAAGCAATGCAATTCACCGGGCAGGCGCGCGCGGGGCCCCGTGCCCCGTGGGCACGAGACGAGACGACGTGGGTCAAGGCCTCAAGGGCGCGAGGAAAAAGCGAGGACAGCTTGGCGACGGGAAAAGCGGGCTCGTCCTCCACCGGGCGCGCCATGTGCGCCGCGACGCCGCGCTCCGATCCGCCCCGTCCGCGGCGAGATCGCTCGCCAAGACGACTCGCTGATTGCCAATGCTCATGTGGGGGAAACAATCATGGGCTCCAGATTGTTCGCTCGATCGGGCACGTTGAGCGGCCGCGGCCGAGTTAGGGTGAATCCCAAATTCTACCCCAGAGTTGGGTAAAGATTTTCATCACATCGAAATGTGATAGCATGCATCAAGTAGTAAATATAGATGAAATTAAAAACTAATTACACAGTTTTGTTCTATTCTACAAGACGAACATTTTGAGTCTAATTAATCAATTTTTAGATAATTTTTCACACATACAAACGGAATGCTACAGTGTCGTACGCGCTCCAAAAGTCTAAAGTTTGCTCCCAAATTCGAAAACTAGTGCGTGCGCCAGAGCTGGATTGTCTGGGTCTGCATCAGCATCTTCCAATATGTATTGTTTTGACGAAAAACAGGAAGGAGAGCACTCGCGGGCAGGGCACTCAAAATTCCAAACTTTCCATCACATCGACATCGCATCGAAACATTAAATATAGCAAATAACGCATGCATGGAACACTAAATATGGGTAAATAAAAAACTAATTGCATAGTTTTGATGTACACGACAAGACGAATCTTTTGAGTCTAGTTAGGTCATGATAGGACAACGATTACCACATACAAACGAAAAGTCCTACAGTGCGCTATAGTGCCCGATGCGACTTTTTCACCAAACTTTTCGCGGATCTCAACACACCAAGAACGAAGAACCCAATTCGCCTCTGTCGCTTGGTAGCCACTGTACGTGTCACGGGGGTTCTGAATTTCTGATGATTACAGACATCTCCCATATCATCAGCTGTCTGCGTGTCTCCCATGTGGATGTTGAGCATTTCATCTCCCCGGAGGGCATTTCTGTCTGGGACTTGTTTATTAGAATTGGAAGGTTGAATTTAGGAGTAAGATGTCACTTCGTAATCATTGCGCTACTGTAGCATTTTGTTTGTATTTATAAAAAATTATCTAAAAATTGATTAATTAGGCTGAAAATGTTCATCTCGCAGAGTACAATAAAACTGTGCATTTAGTTTTTGATTTTATCTACATTTAGTACTCTATGCATGTTATGACATTTTGATGTGATTGAGAATCTCCTTTTTGCATAGTATATTTGGGAGTTCTTTTTGAACAAGGCCCGTGTGGCTGAAGAATTCACTCCCTTCCCCTGCGCCAAAGATTGGGATCCGGGACCGGGAGGGCAAAAGCGAAATGAGGAGCACGCTCGGCCACTCGACGTCACGGCGGCGTCATCCGTCGATGATTGGAGCTTGGATTATATGTACTGTGCATGCCTGCCCTGCTACCCGATCGGTGGTCAAGACTGCAGTGCTCATGTGAACCCCGGAGCCGAACCTTTTTCTCGCGCAGTGGACACCTCCCACACAGCCGCATTGGAGTGGGCTCTCAACCTGTCTGGCACTCATGGCCTGTTTGAACCAATTGCCTGCTACCACGGCACCCTATCAAGTCAACAGGTTCATACTCTGACGAGGTCGATCGTATCACGAAGCGTCGAAGCCCAAACTTTGGCATTGGTTAGTTCTCAAATTTGGGACTCCCAATTTAGAAGTACGGAATTCCATGCGCACTGTAGCATTTCGTTTGTATGTGTGAAAAATTATCCAAAAATTGATTAATTAGACTCAAAATATTCGTCTCGCAGAGTACAACAAAACCGTGTAATTAGTTTTTGATTTCATCTACATTTAGTACTCCATACATACTATGATATTTTGATGTGATGAAAATCTTCTTTTTGCATAGTGAATTTGGGAGTGCAAATTTGGAATCTAAACAAGGCTTTTGTATGTGCAATGCAGCTGGTTACTGCTACTAGCACCAGCTTCCAGCTTCAGATAATTTGGCGGCGGCTGCCGGCTAGCTGCAGCTTCACACGGCGGCTCAGGGTTCAGAGAGCCCGTTTCACTCCTCGCCGTCTGGTTAAAAGCAGGGGAATCTCGAGCCTGTTAGATCTGGCACTGTTGCACACATGGATCCGTCTACCAAACCCACATGTGCCATGCCCGTGGGTGATGCACTGATGAATGAGGCGGCAGCATGCACGCAGGCTGCACCTCCTCGGCTTCTCCATCCCCCATGTGCAGCTGGGCAATACATGACACAGAAGAAGAATAGACGATATATCCGGGTAAAGGAAAAGAGATCAGAGTGAACTTGTTTAAACCATCTCTCACTCGTCCAGATTCTTCTATTTATTCCAATCGAGGCAAAAAGAAACGAGCTTCAACGTGAAATGGGAACACAAGAGGAAGGCCCAGCGGCTGAATCGGCAATGGTACGAGAGCGCAAATATGGCCCAGCGGCTGAGAGCGCAAATATGGCCCCTCTGATTCAAAATACGTACATCAAAACTGAGGAAGTTATTCAAATTGCCTTGTTGCCCTACATTTATCCCACATTTGGTAGTTAGGGCAAGAAAGAAATAGAAGAGCAAAAAAAAATGGGGCAATACCAAGGAGAACAACATATACTTATACACCAGTGTGGATGGTGTTAATTTCACATGTATCGTCCTGCGGGTGTGTACCAGATCAGTATGATGAAAGAATGGGTATTTTTTGCGAAGGAAACTGAACACTGAACAGATACTCAAAGACAATTTACAAAATTTCTGTTCAGAGGAACATTACAGGAGGATATGCACATGCCTACTTACTATACAAGCTATCTATTACAACGAGCAGCAGTAAGATAATCCGCTTATATACACTTTGCAATGTTTTTGCTTCACTACTTGGCCGGTACATGGTACACAAGGAAACTGCTTGTTAGAGCTATGTAACTCAACTTTCAGCGTTAATTACAACTCCTGTACTTGACTCTTCCAGTCCAAGGCTTTTTATGTTTTCTGAAGGCACCAACAAACCCAGTCATTGATTTCTCTCTCTTCATATTATGTTAATCCTGCATTGTTTTCTCCCTTGCCTTTTGAAGATTTCCCCTGAGTTAGCTTGTTAACCTGCCAGTTCCACTGTTATCTCGTCTTCGACTTCCTTCTCTGCACAGAAGCATACCATGAACACATTCAGAGAAGTGAAATCAGAGACGCGAGAGGAAAGAAGAAGAAAAACGGAGAATTTAACCCCTATCCATATCTAGTATTTATGTAGAATGCAGATGTTATGATAAACAAACATCAAAGTAACAGCCCTGGTTACATCCGGGTAGGAAACTGACTTTATCGCAGTTCTGAATACATATTCTCTTAGAATACAGTTAAACTTCCTTATATAGATAGATCATGATTCTTTAGTAATTCAAACCAGCTAGGTATCCAAGAAAACATTACACAATATAAGATTGTTTCATTAGTATAGGGGTTTAATGAAAAGGAGTAGGCTATCACAAGTTCACAACATAGATGAGTAACGCCAATTCTGAGGCAAGGTCATACTATGAATTCATAGGTTTTGTTTAGGGAAGACAAGAGCAACATTCAGCTGGAGTATTGAATGCACAGGTACTTACAGGATGATTCTGGCTACTGTACTTCCGAGCTCCTTCACGGTAGGTGGTATACCGTGCACTAGTTGAGACATGAGATAGGCGCCGCAGAAACACTTGAATGTGATTGTAAATGCTGCAGGAAATAGTAGTAGTTACTAGTTGGCACCCAGCACTCTCCAAGTTATAATGCAAATTAACTTTGGGATAACATAACATTGAAATTCCTTTAGGGACACTCAATTATATTACATAGGGTTCAAAGTAAACAGACAGAAAATAAAAGCCATGTTGAAGGATAGTTTTGAACTCGGCAGTAAACTGAGGCTGCTTTATCATTCTGATTTATCATTTAATATTGTTCTGATCTTACCAAACTGCAGAACTACATATAGATGTGGGAAGAAAATTTACCTGAGCCGATGCCTGTTACATGCTGAAAAGAAGGCAACAAAACCGTACAAAATGCTCCGTATTGCACGGAAAATCTGGAAGAAGAGTCAAACTGAGTTCCATATATAGTTTAATGTAAGTTCTGGCTGTGTCAACAAACTTTAGGTACCTGATACAAAAGATCTTTCCAGAGTGACCCCCAGATGCTGTTATCAGATGTAAGCACAGGTGATCTGGGTACAGATCCAGCCTGATATAATGCACTTAATGTTGACCAGCTCTGCCTTAGAACACTGACAACATCAACAAAAAGGTCCACAATGAAACTTGATAATCCAATGACTAGTCGGAAAGGTGCAGCTAGTATCTCTCCAAGGAGCCAAATTACAGGGTACAAAACTGAATTTACTGGTGACAAGTAAACAAAATAGCAAGGTATAAGGACCAAAACGTGAAAGAAAAAATGAAATAGATGACGTGAGAGGTTACGGCAACCATACCAATGTTAATCACAGTACTGAAGACAATCCAAAATGGCCAGATAATCATCTGCATTGTACTGAAAATTACACTCCAAGACGTCTCCAGCGATACCATGACAACTGAACTCAGGTATCCTACTGTCTCAGCACAAAGGTTCCAAATTGGCAAAGTAAATTCAAAAACCTCCAAAATTGGTCCTGCAATTGGCTTTGTCAAAACATTAAGAGCAGACTTAACAGAACGCACAATCTTAAGAGACCATGTAAAAGCCTGCTGGAAGTTATGCAGGAAAAGCATAGTTCCTAGATATTTAAGTCTTGATATCATTTCCCATGTTTCTATCCAATCAAAGAAAGGGCCAAACAATCTTGATGCGGTGGCCTTCAACATGGGGACATTCTTGTAGAGGTCATAAAATCCTATAAGAACAGTAACTAACGACATCAAGACATATAATGCTCTGGCAAGAGGGCACATCCATGGGCGATAAATCTTGCAAAACACTGGATATGACTGAAGAAATATAACCCATGAAGGAAGACCATACTCAAGCAATGTTAACAATCTCACATCGGACAGTATAACTTCTTTCAATCTGAATGGGAGATCATGATCCTCGAAGCGAAAGCAGATCAGTACATCCTTATATGTGCTAGGCTCCAACAGTGGCTTAGCACTTTCATTATCACTGTAACAAGATGAACATGAACCTGATGAATATTTCGGTGAGGTCACAATTTCCGAGTACGATTCTTCAGTCGTACTACTTCCACCATCAAATTTTGCTACTTTTCTTCTTTTGTAAGGTCCAGAGCAAGGAGGTGGTGTGTAAGGTGGGTCTGAGTCTCTGATGATTTGAACATGACCAGAATCATCACTATCACTTGGTGAATTCTCACTGTCCCATTCAGGTGTTAAGAAATCATTCTGAGCATCATAAAATACATCACCTATACATCAAGCACATAAGTGGTTAGTACTATAAGCTAAGAAGAAGAGAAGGGTTACTATTACTATTTTTTTACCATTAGAAGAGATGCTGTCCAAATAGTCTTGTAGGAGCTGACACTCAGAGTGGTTTCCTGAGAACCAAGAAGTGATCAATGATGAAGCCTGGTTGACACTATCAAATTCCCATCTCTTCATAATTTTGGACTCCACAGCCATAGACGTATCTGTCTACAATGATGCTAAAAGAAATAAGCTCGTGCCATCACTTTAAATTCATCAATGTCAGCTGTAATTGTAGGATTATGAACGCTATCAGACAATACCTGAAGTTCATTCAGATAATTGATGCCACGCACATCAGCCCAGTCTACCTCAAAAATGATAAAACCATATAAAGTTTGATGCAGCTCTCTATTCAGTATGCGGGCATCCTTCAACTTATTTACTTGGAGCTTCTTTTCCCGCATGGCCTCATCGATCAAGGAATACCATCTGGATGATTTATTTTGCAAATGGGGAGCAGATATTGGGCTTGCTGAGAATACAAGCTTTCCATCAGTTTCATCTCTCTTTCTCCTAGTCCTAGAGTTCGCGAAAGGGGAAAACCTTGACTGGAGCACAAGATAGCAAGAATCAGATTGTTACAGCAGTGTAAAGAAATTTAAGCAAGACAACGATACTGGAACAGGAAAAGTGGTGCATAAAACAGCGAGAACAATGGACCTTAGTGACCATCAACTGCCAAAGATGAGCAGGTTTTGTATCCTGATCTAGCAACCATGGGCGGTTGTCAAGCAATATATGGAACTTCTTGGTATCAGGGCATAGAAATATCGTCAGCTCTGCAAGGTATGATTGTAAATCCCTGCATTTAAAATGAATGAAAAAACTACTTTAGCTATATCTGATGAAGGAAGTTCATGGCAGATAGAAATCAAAATTTACTATCACATACACATACCATTAGGTTACCAAATAATCTCAAAATTGTGTGCCAAATACATATATTCTATCTTACATGAGCTAGGACAAATAGTAGCAGATGACAGAAATAAACATTGAGACGTCAAAGATCCAGAAACTAAGGAGATGCAATCATGGATCTGAAATTGAACGTGCGCCATATCATACAACAACGTGCAGATGAATAAACATACTTGTGAAAATGTCACAGCACAGCACTTATTCTTGTGTGCTAATACTGGTGCCTAATGGGAAAGAAGTAAAGAACACACTGGACATTGAACTGTGAAGGTATCTTGATCTGGTATTCTTTTTCTGCTTTTCTGTCATTTGATCAATGGAGTCCTCAAGTTCAAACATGAAAAAAAACACTATTGTGGCTTCCAATACGCGCATAACATACATACCGATCAATCCACATGACCCAAGTTGACAGGAAACTTAGAAGCCTGGAGAGTTTTTGGTGGGACCACCGAATAGCATGCAAATTTCACTACAGGTAGTCGAGCAATATTCTGTGGATGTACAAGTCGGGGAGAAGCTATGTATGGTAAAATGTTAAGACAGCTCCAGTGCAGGGTAATTTTGACCATCTGTTCGCCACAACTAGCAATATTCCCAGCAGTGGATTTCCTTTCCATATGGCTACCGTGTAAATGTACATAAAAGCTACAGAAGGGAATACAACCAACCAACCCCCGTTGTGACAGTTCCTGTCTGTTTCTCAAAAACAGTTTGGAACTTTCTTCTCAAAGCGACACAAACAAGGAAGTCGCTTCTTTAAGGAATTGAGGTCCATGGCAGTGAAACTAAAGCTAAACCGAATTTATCTCTACTCTCTACCTAATTATAAAGCAAGGATCGCTTCCGCGGTACGTCATAACTTTACAAAAAAAACCCTAATATTTACAGAAATCAACCCACCATCCTTTGTGTTGTATTTTTTTAAAAAACCATGTATCTTTACCTAATCTATTCTATTTCTATTTCTAAAGCAGATAGTATTGCCTCTGCCCCTCAGTTTCGTCGGTCGTTTCCTAATTCGCCTAATTCGCGCCGACCTCAAAATCCCGAGAGAAAAAACCCGTCAAAACCGGAAAGCCCCGTCGTTACGTGAAACCTAGGAAAAAAAAAGCATGGCCTTACCACAACCGGCAAAACCAAAAGAAAAACACTCCCGATGATTTTCCTGCTCGTGCTGATTGCCTCGCATGTATTTTGGCTAGCTGGGCTGCATGCATAGGCACTGGTTCCCTTGGTTCCACACGCTACAGTATGGTTCTTCAACACGGGCATCACGGTCTTGACCCAGCTGACACGGGCAAACAGGTTGAGTGAGGGTCTTAGAACATGGTTATTAGGCTGACACGCGTATAGTTTTGTTCCCGTTGCAACGGGCATATTTGCTAGTTAGAAAAAAAGGGGAAAAATATGGATTGTTTTTTTTGTGAGAGACACAAATTATGAATTGCGCACACCTATGTCATTCATTGAACATCGCTTTCCAGAACATGCCGGCGCAAATAACACATGCCAATTGCCACCACATCAAAACACCACCGCATTGTGATGTCAATGATGTTGTAAACCAACGCCATTCGCAAGGAAAGAAACCCCTTCCAATCAGAACCAGCACCCTCCGGCAGCCGGCAGGTCACATTGCGGTCAAACGACACACGAGCTTCAACCACGCGAGAAATTCCCAGCACAGGGGATGAAATTCAGCTAAGCACGTACCCGATTTGCAAGCTGGTGAGCGGGAAGAAGTGCCGCCTCTCGCCGCCCCGCACCATGTCGCCGCCGCGGCGTCCTCCTCCGCCCGCCGAATTCCCCGCATCAAGCGGCAGATCAGGCGCCGGCGACCCCAATCCCGCGCGGGTGTCGAGCAAAATCGGGGAGGCTCCCTCCTCCGCACCCCGCGTACCTGCGCCGAGGTCAGCTCTGTCCTCCCATGGCGTCGTGCTTATCCGCATGCCAAGGCAGGTGGTTCGGCTCCAGAGCCCGGAGTTAATGCCCGGCGCGCGGGCGGTAAAGACACCGGCCGCCTTTTCTCCACGCGGCACCGAAACCGCCAATGGCTCCCCCGCCGCCACGCGGTCCCGTGCTACGCCGCGGCGGCGGGGAAGAGTGCGGTGACCGGATCGCGGGGAGGCGCGGCGCCCCACGCGGGAGAAGAGAAGGCGGACGGGCGGGCAGGCAGGCAGGCAGCCAACCAACCAGCGGCGGGCGCGGGGGCTGCGGCCGTGGCAGGCAGCCCCTTCCCTTTTGCTCCGGGTAACTTCTCTTCTACTGGGAGGCGGTTCGGATATTTTAGCTGCCGATGACATGTGGGGGCGAGGCTTCGGTGGCCCCACCTCCCAGGGGCATCTCGGGTTTGTTTGTCGCGGGCGGGTCAGGTGCGCACGGCGCGTGGTTTGATGAACCGCGTTACTGCCGGTGGGGCCCGGCCCTGGCGGTTGGTGTGCTTGCCCCACAAGGCAGCGTGATGCGCCTCCTCAGCTGTCGTCATCGCCTCTGCCACTCCGGCTTGCCGCGCGACCAAGCAAAGGGAGGAGCACTCTTCGATCCTTGTAGTTCCTCGCTGACCAGTGGGTCCAGGGTCTCCGGGACCACCTAGCAGTGGGAGGAGGTAGATCCAGTAGAAGTGACAAGTGGTCAATATCTCCGTTACCAGGGTGGGATCTTCCGCGCACCTGGTCCTGTGGTCCTCGGTGTGCAGGTTCCCGAGGTCCTGACGTGCGTCGTGACCTTGCCGAGACGGCGTTCGCGACGCCAGAACGTGGGGTGTGCGGTGTTCGGACAGGGGCACGGCGTTGCGGAGTACCATGTGGGCACGCAAGGAGGCGAGCGCGAACGGCGTGCGCGTGACGCCTCGGGCGACGTGCAACGGATTTGTTGCTTGCAGGCGAAATTATTGGCATGCACCAGCAGTCTAGCACACGGAGACGGAGTAGAGTTGATAAGAAGGAATCAATGATCGGTGGGCCTTTTCCTATCCGGGTGACCGGGTACACCTCACGCGGTATGGAAGTGGAAGTTACGATTTTTCTCCATTCAACGTAATTACAAGTATTAAACGTAAGCTATAAATCATGTCTATTTCATAAGACGAATCTAATAAATCTAATTAATCTATAATTAGTACATAATTATCATATATTTATTATAGCATTACATTATTTAATTTTACATTAATTAGTCTTTATAATATATTTTTAAATTAATTTATATTTAATATATCTAATTAACATCTTTATATTCGATATGATGGAACTGAATTTTAACGGAGGATCCAAACACCCCGTGTCTAGATGGAATATTTGCTATTTTTCTCGACGGTAGAGGCCAATCAAATGGCAGCATGGATCGTACAGTGTGCTATTTGGAGAGTTCTGCGAGGCGGAATTTAAACAATCCGGTACGGTACAAAGCTTACTAGGGTGGCGCTATCGCAGTCCCATGCCAGCAGCATGATTGAACATTCTCAAAAAAACAGCGGCAACGTGATCGAGGAATCCATGATGGCTCATAGGATAATTGAACCTTTGTTCACTTGTCTTTGCCTGCATAAAAAGGGCCAAGTGGCTTATTAAGGTCCGGACTGACATGTTAGTGCTGTTTGGTCGCCGCTATTGCTACGGAAAAAGTAGAATTGATTGAGGCCTACCTCTGCATTCTGCACATGCCGTATCCCAAAGGCATATCCCGGTGGGGTGCACCACGGAGAGATCGGGCTGGGTCGTTGCAGAACGGATGGGCCGCGGGCTACATCAACAGAATGGGCTGCTGCTGTTGTCTTGTTTGATCTGGCGGGCCAAGGGCTACCGGCAAGGCCGGCCCAAAGTAAACCACACCAGCCCAGGCCCACCAAACGCTGTGCCTTAAAATAAGTCGGTTCCAGTTTTTCCGGCCCTTAAATACTCTCTTCCGGCAACCGTAGAGCCTCTCCGCTCCGCCCCCGCTCGCCTTCGTACCCAACGTCGCCGAGGCCGCAACTCTCAGGCCCTCGAGGGTTTTTGCCACCGCGCCCAAGCCCCGCCGCTCCACCCCGCCTAGTTTCTCAACCCGCGAGGAGCGCTCTAAACCCTAGCCGCTCCGCCGCCGCCGCAATGCCTCGTCGCTGCCACGAGGAGGAGGAAGAGGAAGAGGAGGAATACGACATGGAAGAGGAAGAGGAAGAGGAAGAAGAAGAGGAGGATGTGGAGAGGGGCGGGAAGCGATCGCGCGGCGGCGGCCGACGGAAGGGGTCGCGCGGCGTCGAGAGCTTCATCGACGACGCGGCCAGCGAAGACGATGACGACGACGACTACGGGGGCGGCGGCGGCCGCCGTGGGCGTGGCTCGAAGAGGATGCGATCGTCGATCCTGATTGATGACATGGCCCAGGTTGACGATGACGAAGATGTCGACGACGATGGTTCCGATGCCGAGCCCGGTGAGTAACTGATTACCCTACCGATTTGGTTCCAACTGTGGTACAATCGTTCGGTTTGTCCTCCTAGATCCGAATTCGCTGAAGTTACTGTGAAATTACCAAAGTGTGCACCGTTTGCCTTCATGTTCAGTGCCATAGGTGACATTTTGATTATTAGTTCTTCTCCGGATAGTAATCTGAACCTTGATTGCATTGGGACTTGTCAGAACAGTCAAAATGGTGACTGGTGAGGTTGGTGAATTATCTACTTGGGTCTTGGTTTCTGGTTTGATCCTGTGCTTTATAAGACATTTGATTGGCTAGGCTTCATAAAGTTATGGTAGGTTAGTCGCATTATGTAGTGATGGTTTCTGAAGAGCAAACTTTTCATAGGCAACTGTGATTTTGCATTGAAGTGGAGATCTTATGGAAGAAAGCACCTAGGTCCTGCTCCATAAATCTTATCAATTATGGCTACACCTAGTCACCTACCCATGAGATACTTGAGATGTTGTACATCAGTTAATGGTATACTAGTGTGGTAATGTACAAAGTTTTTTCCATTTTGTCATTATGATGGGAAAATCATACGGTATGAATATATGTGATATCTATGGTACTTATATATGTTACAATTCTGTTGTTGATACTGTTTTGTCTTTGTTTCAAACAAACTTCACTCAGTTAAATTAAAACCAACTGATTGCTACATGATTGTTTGCTAAATTGCAGTGATGTCCCTGTCATTGAAATAAAACCACGTTGCAGTTTAGCATGACTGTTTTAGTTCTCTGAATTTTGCGCGTTTTCCTTTATCAGACTTTATTGACGATACTACTCGGGATGACATCCATGTCAATGATGTGGGAAGGAGGCCTTTACCTCATTCCAGCTCTTTGGATGATGACGAAGAGGATGTACAGGCATATCTGAGGCGACTAAGGAAAAAATTGGAGACAACGTCCCATTTTGACTATGGCGAGGAAGTAACCGAGGTTGAACAGCAAGCCCTCTTACCATCAGTGAAGGATCCAAAGCTTTGGATGGTCAAATGTGCGGTAGGTTGGCTGCAAGTTCTAGAAGATTTATTAAGATCCGCTCTACCATTTATTCTGTGTACATTTGAACGTCACTGATATCTATTTATGACTTCAGATTGGACATGAACGAGAGACAGCAGTTTGTCTAATGCAAAAGTTCTTTGATCGGCCAGATCTCCAGATAAAATCCGTTGTTGCATTAGAACACCTAAAGAATTTCATTTACATTGAAGCAGAGAAAGAATCCCATGTCAAAGAGGTATTTGGTGCTTCACTTGACATTTTTATTCATTTTGGTTTAGGGTTTTTATTGAACTTATTAATTTCAGGCTTGCAAAGGTTTGAGGAACATCATTGCTTCTGCGAAAATAACATTGGTTCCTATAAGAGAGATGGCCGATGTCCTTTCTGTTGAGAGCAAATCTGTTGATCTTTCACGAGACTCGTGGGTTCGGATGAAGCTTGGTGTATATAAGGGTGATCTTGCAAAGGTATGGTAACCTTTGTTGCCTCCAGTCCTAGCAGACCTTCTCCATATATTGATTTGACTACCTTCAGGTTGTTGATGTTGACAATGTGCGCCAAAAGGTTACTGTTAAGCTCATTCCTAGAATAGATTTACAAGAGCTGGCAAATAAACTGGTAAGCTCATTTTTACTGACTATAGATCTGATTTTTGTTGTTACTTTCAGTAAATCATTTACATGTTGCATCTTCTGTGAGCTGAGAAAATGTTTTTATGTTTGCATGATTAATTGATTATATGCCATGTTGACACGTGATTTCAGGGTTTTCTTTCTCATGAGATTCACTGATTAGTGTTCTTGCAATTGTGGTGTACTCCCTCCGTCCCAAGCTAGAAATCATTTTGGCTTTCTAGATTTATAGCATTTGCTATGCACCTAGATATACCCTATGTCTAGATATGTATCTAGAAGAGGCAAAACAGCCGGGGCGGAGGGAGTAATCAGAGTTCTAACCCTTTTTTAATATGGTGTCCGGCATGTTCGAGAAAAATAAGTGTGCACAATTTTACTGTGGCCTTTTACATATCTAAAGGATGTTTTTTTAAAGCCTACCTTATGGGAAAAAATGTGCCCTTTTTTTTACCGTGGTCTCTCGGATGCTTGCTTGTTGAATATCTGGTGTTTTCAGGATGGGAATGAGGCGACGAAGAAGAAGTCATTCGCTACACCACCCAGGTTCTTTAGTGTTGATGAGGCAAGGTAATTTTTTATCCCTGTTGTCACCTACAATTTTTTTGTATTTAATAAATGTTTTTTCTGTTATTTACTAACTCAAATGAAACAGGGAGATGCACATTCGTGTGGACAGGAGGAGGAATAGAGACTCTGGTGAATACTTTGATGTCGTCGGCAGTTTAATGTTCAAAGATGGCTTCCTGTACAAAACATTCTCTATAAAATCAATCAGCACACAGAATATTAAGCCCTCATTTGATGAATTGGAGAAGTTCAACAGACCTGGTGATGACCTTAATGATGACGTGGCTAGCTTGTCCACTCTGTTTGCAAATAGGAAAAAGAGCCACTTCATGAAAGGTGATGCTGTAATTGTTATCAAAGGTGATCTCAAGAACTTAAAGGGCTCTGTTGAGAAGGTGGAGGATGGTACAGTTCACATTCAATCAAAACTACCTGGGCTTCCGGTACTCAAACTAAAGCTACTATTTTATATTCAATCTAGTTATAGAATATTGTATCAAAATGTACCTTAAGAACTGATAAACCTCCTCATAACTGCAGAGAACACTTGCCTTCAGTGAGAAGGATCTCTGTAAATATTTCAATCCTGGAGACCATGTAAAAATCGTATCCGGAGTTCAAGAAGGTGTGACAGGCATGGTTGTTAAAGTTGAAGGGCATATTTTGATCATTTTATCAGACACTACCAAAGAACATGTGAGATATTTTTGCTTCAGATTATTTAGTACCTGCTAGCAAGCTCTATTTCTGGGTATGCCTTAACTGTCTCTGTGATTACAGATCCATGTGTTTGCAGACAATGTTGTGGAGAGTTCTGAGGTCACCACAGGGATTACCAGGATTGGTGATTATGAATTGCACGACCTTGTTCTTCTTAAGTAAGCTTAAATTACCAGTGAAACATAGTACGTGATTTACATGTCTGAATGGATATGGACTAAACTTTTCGTCTTTTAATTCGCAGCAACTTATCATTTGGGATTATTATACGGGTTGAGAGCGAAGCATTTCAGGCAAGCATATTCCTCTATCTTTTTGTCGTGGAGTTAAATGTTTTATGTACTCTATTGACATTAGTACATAATTAGATTCTGAAGGGAGTGCCTGATAAACCTGAATTGGTCCTTGTAAAACTGAGAGAGGTAAAAAGTAAGATTTATCGACGCACATCTGCTAAAGACAGATCCAACAATGTTGTGTCAACTAAGGATGTTGTGAGGGTTGTTGAAGGAGCATGTAAGGTGTGTCTGACTTCTTATGATCTTGTATGTTTCAATTGTTTATGTAGGAAAAATTTCTTTTGTTGAATATATTTTATATATATCTAATCCACATTCTTTTTGTCATGACAGGGAAAGCAAGGTCCTGTGGAACATATACACAGGGGCATACTCTTTATCTATGATCGCCACTACCTTGAACATTCAGGATTTATCTGTACAAAATCACAATCTTGTCTCCTTGTTGGGGGATCAATGGGCAGCCACCGTGGGAATGTAGGTTCCAATATCTTTCAACTTATCTTGATTGATAACTTCAGAATACTGTCCCTGACCATACCATTTGCTTATACCATGCAGGCGATGGATACAGCTGATCCACATTTTCGTGCTTTTAGCTATCCAGCAAGGATATTACAGTCTCCAGGGAGGCTGCCCCCAAGAGGACCTCACATGAATTGTAAGTACGGTTTGAATACACAATTGAATGTATTCTTCGGCAAATCCAGTCACGTCCCTTGTGTTTATACAATAATACGCCCCTCTTATGTAATGCAGCTGGTGGAAGGTGTGGAGAGAGAGGTGGTGGTGGCCGAGGGCATGATGCCCTTGTGAATAGATGTATCAAAATCAAATCTGGTCCATACAAAGGATATCGTGGCCGTGTGAAAGAAGTGACTGGCACACTTGTGCGGATAGAGCTTGATTCGCTGATGAAAATTGTCGCAGGTAAGTCTTTATCGCAAATATTTTAGTTGTTATTTGATTTCTCTTATTTTAGTTCTAATATTTATGCAAAATATATAGTTAAGAGAGAGGATATCGGTGACACAGCTGCTGTTGCAACACCATTTCGGTAAATTTCCTTCTCTTTTGTTGTCCATATTTCAATTTTTGGACATGTTTAATTTCATTTTCTGACAAGTTGTTTTAGCAGTGAAACTCGTTATCCAAGGGGCGTTGAAACACATGTGCATCCATCTCATACACCACTACATCCTTTTCAGACTCCGATGCGGGATCCTGGAGGTGTGTTTTTACATGCTTTATTATGGTTCATTTTTACTTAATATATTTATAAACATTCGCTACTTTGGACATGAACATTGATGTTGCACAAGATTTCTTTGACTGTTAATTTCTTCACATAGTTGTAAAGAAGCGTTGATAATTCATAGTGTAGTATGGTTAGTTGTTTAGTACCACTTTCTCTGGACCTCTACATGTATTTGTTTATTACAGAAAAGTTATGAAAGCTAGACTGTATATACCCTAAAAATCACTAAAAAGTTCAGCATAGAGAATCACTTTTGTTTATTGCCTAGCACTTGAACTGATATCGATAAGCACCACTCCTCTGTATTGTGGCGTCATTTTCAACACTCGCAACTGGGTATTGTGACATATATGTGTAGTTGCTGTCATTTTGGAGGGTTATGTATAGTTTCTCTTTTAAATTTTTTTGGTAACAATTATGTGATTTCGTCTACAGCGACCCCAGTTCGAGATGGAATGAGAACTCCTATGCCTAATCGAGCCTGGGTTCCAATGAGTCCTCCCAGGTACGTAGGCTTTTTTAGAATATATTGATTAGGTGCACATTTATCTTTAGAAACCGATAGCTTGAACTAGGAATGAATGAATAAATCAGCTCAAGAACATTAGTCATCTCAATATTTTGGCAGTATTGTTGGGTGCTGACTGTTTGAATTATTTACAGGGACAACTGGGAAGATGGAGATCCGTCCACTTGGGCAAGCAGTCCAGCCTATCAGGTTAGTGCGTAGCTTCTTGCTTGTTTGTTATGTTATAATATCATAAAACTTTTGGCTGGTAACTGATTATGTTTCTCCATGTCTGTTTTTTTACCAGCCTGGGACTCCACGAGCTCGACCGTATGAAGCCCCCACTCCTGGATCAGGGTGGGCAACTGGTTGGGGTGATGGTTCAGGAAATGCTCCAAGCACATATGCACCTTCAACACCTACTGTTCAACCAATGACCCCCGTTCCCGGTGCCTCCTATTTGCCTGGTACTCCAGGTGCCCAGCCAATGACTCCAGGGGATGCTGGAATGGATCCAATGTCTCCTTTAATAGGTTCGCCCTTGGCCTTCGGTACTGTCGCATTTGCAGCGAAAATCTCTACTGCAGTCTGGATCTCTGGAGAGTAACCAACAGACTGATCTTGTTGTCGAAATGCTTGCAGGTGGCGGGGCCGAGGGCAACTGGCTTCTGCCAGATGTTTTGGTGAACATCTCCAGGGGAGGTGATGAGGTCACAGAGGGTGTGGTGAAAGAAGTGCTTCCGGTAACGTTTTGAGTGTCTGAATTTTGCTCCCCCAATGTTTTCATTTACTTTTGCAATGCTAATATCTCTGAAAATCTGGAACTTGCAGGACGGGTCATGTCGTGTTGCCCTTGGGTTGCTGGGCAACGGAGATGAACTGATTGCTACTGCAAACGAGCTGGAGGTGGTTAGGCCGAAGAAGAACGAGAAGCTCAAGATAATGAACGGCTCCATGCGTGGCCTCACCGGGAAACTGATTGGAGTTGACGGCTCTGATGGCATTGTGAAGGTGGAAGATAGCTTAGACGTGAAAATAGTGGACATGGCGATTCTGGGCAAAGTGTCTCCATGAGGACTCTGCACAGTCGAGATTCTCGGTTCACATCTAACTTAGCGTAATTTAGTTGGTGTCAGGTAGCTAAAACTTCGTTGTTCGTTATCTGCATCATTAGTGTCTGTATATATATGTTAATCCAGATGTAAATGGCTTGGAGCAAATCGGTAATTGAAACGTTGACTTCCCACTCACGGAGGTCAGCTGTTGCTGCCTGTAACCAGGGATTCCCTGTCGAATTTGCACCTGTCAATGTCTGTCGCAAAGTTTGACAATTCCTGTCTACTAACATCATTCCATATAGAATCGGACACGTACGTTGTTTCAACCGAAACCACAACTTACTTTGAAAATCACATCATATAACAGAACAAGAACGCTAATGAATCCGTAACTTACCTCACAAATTGACAAAAAAGAGTCTCTGCGTCAGCTCCTCGGCATGAACAGAGACAGGCAACCGACGAGCCATGCGAGTAGCGCGAGAAACAGCCGAGGCAATGTCACCGGCGTATGACCGTCGCCCCAAATAGCATCAGCTGGAGCCCGGAGATGCGCAGCGGCGTCCCACGGCCGGCGGCCGGAGAGAGAGCGGGCTCTGGCGCGGGGGCTTCCTTATCGACACTGCCAGCATCCTCCGGATCAGCCATGCTGGTTTCCACCCGGAGGCTCGAAATTGCTTGAGGCAACGCCAACTGTGACTGTGAGGAACAAACAAAGCAAGCGCTTGTGTTGTGAGGCTACGGTGACGACTTGTGTGACCATCCTCCCCTCTGCGATGTATTTATAGTGCACGGTGTTGACCGACCCCGTTGATGACAAAGGAAGCAAAGCCCCGAGATCGAAATCTATGTAACCGGAAGAGAGTGAAGAAGTTGACAGCGAAAGGCCCGTGCTATCTATCTGCGCCATGGGACGAAGCTTCTCGGAAATCAAGCTGCATTCGCCACGAGCCCACGACCGACGGACGACGCCCAAAAGCCGACGCTTGACGTGCGAAGATCGAACTCTCTATCGAGGCCGAGCAGTACGTCAGGGTGCAGCAAGTCAATGGAGCGTTGGGCAAGTGAGCATGCACTTACGCGCGGCTTCACCGAAGAAAGGTTGTTGCAGTAAACCGACGTGGCTCTCGTCGGAAAAAGACGACCGCGCCAAGAAGGGCACGGTCTCCGTCGGAAACTCCCTCAACCGGAGGTGGGTGGGATACATTGCCGTCCGTGTTGTACTGTTGCGGTTCGAGTAGGTTCTTGGATTAGCGCCGCGTTGACAACGACGCTGGCAGCCTGGCAGGTTACATTCGAAAACGAAGTTGCCGTGCCGATGACGCTGTGCGGGGTGGTAACGATCATGGCCATTTGTCTCATTTACCATGCAATTTGATCCTAGCAAATTTTAGCTTAAAAATTAAGAGATATTTTTATCTGATTTTAATTGAGCTCGATCTTTTAAGTAAAAAAAATTAGGGCCCTTTACCGCCCTGAGGCTGTCCGCACTGCGGTACCGGGAGGGGGAACGCTACAGCATATATAGCGTATACGCAAGCAAAAAAACATCCGCAGCGGGAGACGGAGAAGGCGACGGAAAAATTCCGTTCGTGGCCGGGAACGCCAAATACTCTTCGGCGGAGAGAGGAAACGCGCGGACGTGGCACGGGGCCCACGGCCTCGGCGCGCCGTCCCAACTGCCCGGCCGGCGCCGCGAAGGAGAGAGAGAAGTCCGGAGAGGGATGGCCGCCGCCGGAGGAGCTCGCGCGAAGGCCGCCGGAGGAGCTTGCCTCGCCTATAGCGCCGCCGCCCCGCTCGGCCGTCGTAGAGAGCTCCGCCTGCGCCATGGCCGCCATCTCCACCCGTGGTCGCCGAGCCCGCGCAACGCCGCCTTGCCGCCATCTCCAAGCCGCCGCCGCGAAGCCGCACGCCCGGAGCCCGCCGCCCATGGCCCGCTGCAGCCACCTCACCGCCGCGCTCCGCCCCTATCTCCTCGTGGTGGATGGAGAGCACCACCATGGGGCCCCCGGGCGGCGGCGACGCCTTCACGCCGAGAGGCTCCTCCGATGGCCGGGTGGCGACGAGCACGGGCGGTGGGGATGCATCTCGAGCTGGGGAAGGTCATGGTGGCCTTCATGTGCCCCGACGGGCGGCAGACGTGACAGTTCGCGGCAACGGCGGGCGGCGGCTCTCGGCTCATCGACGGCGGAGCTCCTTGGTGATGGAACGAAGACGGCAGCCGGCTGGGGAGGTGCGGCTCGGCGACGCGCATCTCGTGGTGGCCTCGGTTTCGTCGGAGGGAGCTTGACGGCGGCGAATCGAGGTGATGGGTGGCCGGCGCTTGGCTCACGGCGGCGCGTCGCTCTGGCGGCGCTTGGCCGTGGAGGCCACGCGGGGGAGAAGATCTTGAAGACGGGATCCATGTCGTGGGTGCACCAGGGAGGAGGAGGAGGAGCGACCCGGAGCCGGAGTGGAAGGCGAGCGGCGGCCGGAGTGGAAGGCGAGCTGCGGGGAAGGGGAACTGGGAAAGGGAGGGAGAGAGAGTGGGAGAGAGAAGAGGAAAAAAGAAATATATAACGTGGGCCCCACGTGTTGGTAGTTGGTACAGGAGATGAAAAATGGAGTATGACCAGTGCGGAGAACTGTACTGTAAAATCTTGATGATTAGGATAGAATATTCCCTTTAGGGGATGTGTTTGAAGTACGACTAAGTGCAGATAGCCTAAGTGCGGCCGTGCGGTGGGACCCAGACCAACTCTAAACAGACACATTATACTGGCTGAGTAGAATTGAAAGCGGCTGGACACCTATCAGGCCCAGCCCAAAGTATACAGGCCGTAATGCCGGTCTTTTCAAATGAAAATAGGCTCAGCCCAAGTAGCTCCATGAGGGTTTCTTTTTCTCGTGGGCCTCCAGAGGCCCAGCCGTTTCCTCCTCGCCCCTCTCGTTCCGCGTCGCCTGCTTTGGAGTCACGGAGCTTTGCGGCGACCGACGGTAATGGCGGCGGCGGAGAAGAAGAGGCCCCGGATCAGCAGCGGAGCGTGGAAGAGGCCAAATAGGAAGGAGGTCCATCTCTTCTCTCCCCACCCTCTCCTCCTCCTGTTAGTTGGGCTGGCATCGCTCGGCTCCTTTCCCCCCTGCCAATTCGATTTTCGTTTTCTTTCCCCGTTGATGCATACTTGCGCAGTTGTGCTTGCTATGGGCACCGACAATCTACTAGCGAAAAGTTGGCATATGCTCCTAAATTGTATCCCAATTGCGTTATTATGGCTTTTTGCCAGATGTTATCGGGGAATTGCTGTAAGTTTTTGGGTTCCCGCACAGGATATATTTGCTGCATGAGATCAAATAGTCATTAATATGAAATTGGCCGTGGGCGGGCTGTAGTGTCAACTTTAACGCACCAATCAACCATGGTGTTGTCCAGCTAAGGCTGTGTTTGGATCCTAGGGAAGTTTAGTCCCTCAAATAAGTGACAATCAGTAGCATTAAACATAAACTAATTATAAAACTAATTGCATAAGTCATATCTACTCTACTCCACGAGACGAACCTAACAAGCCTAATTAACCTATAATTAGTACATAATTATCAAATTATTACTGTAGCATTATATTGTCTAATCATGGACTAATTAGGCTTAATAGAT
The DNA here is from genome assembly GCA_033239725.1 of Echinochloa phyllopogon. Taxonomy (NCBI): domain Eukaryota; kingdom Viridiplantae; phylum Streptophyta; class Magnoliopsida; order Poales; family Poaceae; genus Echinochloa; species Echinochloa phyllopogon. The sequence continues at coordinate 56,567,802 of BTCW01000010.1, forward strand.
TCGTATCGTAAATTAGTCCTCGCTTATGTAATGCATTTTGTAATTAATCTATATTTAATACTTCTAATTAACATTCTTTCATTCGATGTGACGGAACTAAAACTATCCAAACACCCCCTAAACTTGTGTGTTGCGACATTCATATTTTAGTGTTGTTTTCGTCTTACACTGATAGCACAAGGTGATGCTTGGTCTCTGATACTGCTTTTGTAGATGTGTATTGGTATATCGGGGCTCACATAGGTAACTATATGCTCTTGGCTAGATATTGGAGAGGAAGAAGGCGATCGATGAACTTATAAGGAAAGCTGTAGCTGTGAAGGACCATCTAGTGCAATTCCCTGCCCTTCATAAATTTCAGAGAAATGGTAACTACATTTTTTTATTGTACCTTAGAGAAATGGTAACTACATTCTCACGATACCACTTATAACATCTATGTGTTTCAGAGAGTCAGCACAAAATTGAATGCATAGTCCATTGCGAGTCTAATTCAGCACACTGCCTACTGCTTTTCAGTGAGTTATTCTCTGCTGTTCTGCAGGCGAGATATTAAGCTCATTTTTCTGGATCTACCCTGATCTATAGGTCTTTCAGTCTGCTTGGAGTCTGGACGTGGGGATCGACTTACACTACCACTGCGGAAGTACATCCAAAATCTTCTAAAGGTTATATGCATTTGCCCTCGTCGTATTCTGTTCTTAGCACTGCATTTTGCAGTTTTGCTTTTACATGTTCCTACTCTGAATGTAATGCTAGTAAATAAATTTAGGTTAATATGGAGGAACCCTATGGACCAGAATGGCCTTCAGAAGAGAAAGTTAAGCGCCAGGAAATGGTGTCCCCAGAAGCGCGATATATCTTTGTCAAACAATATTCAAATGGGTTTACTACTGAATGTTCCATGAATCAAGATGCTGGGGTGGAACATACACACGCCCCAATTAATGAAGGCCATTTGGTTGGTTTTGTACACTACAGGTTTGTTTTGGAAGAGGAGCTGCCTGTTGTTTATGTGTATGAGCTACAAATGGAGCCTTCTGCCCAGGGTAAGGGGCTGGGAAAGTTTATGATGGAGTGGATTGAACAGATAGCTTGCAAGGTAATATCTAATATGGTCTATTCATAGTTCTAGCTACTCATTATCCGAATATTCTGAATATTATGTCAGATTATAAACTTTTTTTTTACATAAATGTCAGCATATAAACCTTTGTTGCATGTTTTCTTCTTGCCACTTCTTGCATGTTTTAGTTCAACCGTTATCATGACATCTCACGTGTATGCAGAACCAAATGGGAGCTGTGATGCTAACAGTTCAGAAAGCTAACACGCAAGCTATGGCTTTCTATACTAAGTTAAGGTAAGTTTATATACTGCACACAAGATTGTTGAATGGATCTGTACCTTCTGGTTTCTTAATCTCATGGGCACTGCTTCGCTTTAGTCTAATTCTTTCTCGTCCAGATATGTAATATCCAGTACCTCACCATCACGAGTGGATCCTCAGGTATCACTTTACCTATAACTTAGTTTTTCTTATAACCATAAAAAAAATCCATACAATCAATGAAGAGATCCCTGAGAAGGTCTTGTCTTAGCAAAAAATTCCCGGGGTCTGTCTTACCTCGAGGTTTTTTTTTATCATGGTTACGTGGATCTCTTCATATTCACAGATAGGACTTGAAAAAAGCTATGAGATATTGTGCAAGACATTTGACTCTGAAGCTAAGTCCAAATTGGAGGTATGTGGCCTACTTACTATATATGGCTTAAGTTCATCACTAATACTGCATGAGATTTGCCAAATCTGACAGAAACTTATTTCCCTAGTTGTTTAGAGTTTGTCACTACCTGAATTGCTTGCACTAGTCCATGAAAGTATGATCTGGTGGGAGTTTGCATTCTCTCTAGCACTGTTGGTTTTCATTTTGGAAAACATTTGCACTTTTGCAGGATGGCAACGAAGAGCTCTGAAGTAAAAAAGTCTCAGGATGCACCTGATGGCGGCGATCCTTATAGCATAATCTGTAGTTACTTCACAAGTTTACACGGTATAGTGTCGTGTGGAACATGTTATTGTAACGACAGTCACTGTGCGGCACGCTTGGCCGAGTTCACAATTTGCATCCTATGGCATCTTATCTTTTTTCAATGGATACATTATTTTGGTAGCGAATTATGTCCAACTGGATGGTTAGCAGCTAACAACTCTATTCAACTTGCTGGCCCCTATCCACTCTTATCTCAAATAAAAGAAAGTTATAAGATAAAATACACGCAGTGTGACCACTAATAGTTACAATGAATCTACATGACTAAGATTGCGTGCGAGATTTGAGCATATCATTTTTCTTCTAAAAATTCTATGCTTTTTATGTGCTCCAAACATGTCCATCATATTGGGTGGTCCGATATTATTATATTAGTATATTCTACATTTCTCTATTGTCCTCTCATATTCCACATTTTGGCTAGCTTGCGAACATGTATACCCCGTTATTATACTTTGCCAGTCCTTTTGTGAGGCATTCGATGTTTCTCTTTTAACTTGGTGGATTAGATTGCCGTGCAAACTTGGTGGATTTTTGGCAACGATTTCCAATTTTCTAAAGGTGTAGGAGAGGTCAAAGCATAAGGAGGGAGGGGAGAGAGAGGCCAGATTAGATTAAGAAAGAAAATATAAAGAGCTGTAGTCCATTTCTGGCTATGCATCTAGAAATAAATAAGGGTATTTCTAACTAAGCACCTAGATAGAAATGCACTTATTTTGGGACTGGGCCAGTAGCCAGGCCAGCAGCATCAACAGAAATTCCTCACTGATGATAAACGATACAACTAGTAACACTTGGAAGTACACACCACACAGAGCAGCTAGCACAAGTGCACATCACAATGAAGCAAAAGGCTTTGGCTTCCCCGGATACTAGTCGTTCAAACTCAAAAGCTCACAGCAGAAGGTCCGCGCGCTTTCTCCTAGGCCCCCTCTTCCCCTTGGTGATCCCACTGCCTGTCCAACTTAGCCCCTCCTCCAGCGGCGGCGCCTCCTCCTCCTCGTCGCCGGCGATGTCTAGCGGCCGGAACTCTCCCAGCCTCCTGAACGCGGTGCGCTTGCGCGGCGGCAGGAGCTCGTCCCTGACGCCGGCGTAGGGCTTGCTGTGCTCGCCGCGGTGCATCCCGCACTTGGCGCAGATGTGCCGCCTCAGCTTGCAGGGGTACCTGAGCTGCTCGCCGGTGAAGCCGCCGCGCTCGTCGCCGCCGGCGAACGCGCACAGGAGGACCATGCACGGGGGCTTCTTGTCGTCGGCGCCCTCCTGCGTCGCCATTTCTCAATGGATGATAGATGATACTTTGTTACGGACACTTCTTCACTGTCATATCCTAATGTCTGATGATCACACGTACTACTGCCTGATGATCCGCACGTATTTGTAGGTGTCAAAGTACTTGGAATCATCTGGGGGCAGACGATGCAGATGTATAGCAGAAATGGCAGTGCCGAGCACGAAGAGAGCCTGATCACCATTTCGGCAGAAAAAACCGTAACGCCTGATGACTCAGGTTGTCATTACCAGCAGAGCAAAGAAGCCAACAGGCTGCAGCAGCCCTCATGGCCCATGCACGGTTGTTGTGCTTTCCTCTGATAGGCATCCGGAGGAGGATGACGACGAGTTGAACCACGGCACTCGCGCGAGATCGAAGAGATAGAAAGACGCTATATCTCTTGTCTGATTCATCTTTTCACGGCGATCCTGTGGACGTGCTACTGCAAAACCTGCAGCGGTTTAGAGCGTCCAAACAAGAATTCCTAACAAGGAAAAGCGAAAGTCGGTGCTGATCTATCTCATCTTGGTTGAATCGCAACTGAAGCTACACATCTTGCACGGTGAACGTGAAGGTGAAGAACTAGTGCATTTCCTTTTTCTTCAGTCAGGGAAACAAGCCCGACGTGGAAAGAAAGCCCAAGATATATAATTCCTCCGGCCCTATTAGCGCATGCAACCCAGGCCCGTACACCATGGATGGCATGCTGCAGGCCCACCCACACAAGGCCACAACAGACGGCCCCCGCACCGGCTGCCAGTGGGCCACGGCCCCATATGGGCCAATGGATGGACCGACGACCAACGTGGGCCCGTCCCACCAACCTGACGGGTCAACACTCCCACGGTCCACACCACCGTGCCGCACCTCCTCGTGCCCATGTCTCTCCCCTCCGGCCTCCTCCGGCGAGCGGCCCGTTTGTCCACCGCCCGTCAACCGGACAAACGGGTTGATGAAAGTACTTCTATTCTGAAAAAAATACTACCGACTGATAACCGATTTGTTCTTAGACGAAAGTATCGATGGTCGGTGGCTGATAAACCAGACGAACGGGGCGGGTTGTCCCCGGCCACGCAACGCGCAGCCGTCCGATCCGATCCCCCATACGGCCTACGGCGACCGACCCGGCGGCGCGGCTGTCCTGCTTCCTCCTCCGCGTCCGCTCCCGCGGGTAGGCACGCCGGCCGCCGTACGCGGCCTCGCTGAGCGACGGCGAGGCGGAGGCGGAGGCGCGCCGCGTTCATGTGGCGCTGGCGAGTACCGCCGCCGAGGACGTACAGGCGCCAATATATCGATGGGTTTCATCATTTATTTATGCCTTGTTGTTTGGGTTCCGATCCTGCGGTACTGCATGCCTGGGGGAGCCCTGGAAATCAATCAATTCAAACAACGAAGCGAATCATCATAAAGCAATAATAATCAGCCGTGGACGTCCTTTAATTTGTTGTCTTTGGCTGTGATCTCACCACCACCTGTGCGGATTGTACTACGTGGACAAGAAAATCATTGCTTGAGCCCCTCCATGCACCAACGCGTCTCTACTTGCCCATGCAAAACAAAAATCTGCAGTTATACTCTTATGTAGTATAATTTATAAGGCTAGTAGGTTTTATTGGAAGTTATATAAATGTGGATGAATTTGCGAAAAAATATACTAGGAGCTACTAGAATAATTAGCGACGAGCTGTCATGTAAGATTGCATCAAAGATATGATTCGTGATAAATACAACCATCCACCAAGAACTCGGCCAAATGAATTCAATCGATATGCATGCACAGGATGTGAGAGCAAGAACATTTAAGAGGGGCTATGAATTGGAGTAAATGGAAACCAGAAATAGCCATTCAATGTAGAGTATCTTCCTCACCAGCAACTCCGTTTTTTGCTCTCTCGCTCTGTGTACCGGAGCTGACTGACCACTCTTCAGAGGTTTTCAATACTCGTACATGCAACGTGGCATGCTGTAAATATAAATCGTCCACACAAGGACCTCTAAGAAAAAAAAACTGTAGAGGATGGAATTGGCAATATCATAGCACCCCTTTTTTTATTTGTTTGACTACCAAAATGATCAAGTAAGCCATATAGTAGACCTTTAATTAGATAGTTTTCATGAAAAGGCAGGGAAATTTAACGCTAGGGCCGGTACATCTGCTCCGTATTTTAGTGGCATTTGCCAACATGAACGACTATAAAATGGAATTATTTATAAATTTACAGGAGGCAGTTGGAGAGGCCGAGCCAATATTAAACTTCCCCCAGACTGAACTTTATAGGACAATCCTCTTTCTGGTAAAAAATGAGCTTTCTCCCGGCAGAGGCCAGCAGAACAATTAAGGGAACTTGATCCATCCCGGCCTCCATCTATCAATTCATGAACCTCCGGAAATGAAAACTTGAAAAGGACGTTCAAGCACTTGAATACCATGAATTTACCAGCCTTCTCCTATCAATGCATATGATTACTCCTTTTATTTTTTTGAATCAAGTCAGTGCAGCTTGTCACGCCGTACGTGTACGTCTATCTATTTATATACTCGTTCAAAGTCAATGCACCATCACATCGGCCTCCGCCGCTGATGTTTCAGTGTCACTTCTAGGGCTCATAAAAGAGGAGTGATTCTACCACTGAAAGAGTCGTCAATCCGGCACGCCTCCCCATGGGGAGCAAAGCAAGAAGCAAGTGCTCTGGCTTAGGAAACAAACTACCAAAAAAAATTATGGTCAACAATCTACTAGAGTTCAAACTTATGTAAGCCCATCGTGCAACAATTTTTTAACTGATCTATGGCCGAGATTTCAGAATCTTAGGCTTTGGAAGCACCTGAATTTTTGCATGGGTTGGTGCACCCAAGCTTGGACCTTGAACTGGTGACTCTTGACGAAGTGGTCTGCCATGCCCATGCATGCACGCGTGTGCAGGTTGATGCACCAAATGGGGTGGGAGGCCATGGAAGTGCCAACATGCCGGTTTGCTTGGTCTGCCCTTGGATGGATCCAACCAAAGCCCAACCTCGTAGAAGGAAGTCTTGAGTTTGATCTTTTGGTTTTGGATCCCGATACCATTATCACATTTGGGAATCCACCAACGATTTAATGCTGGCTCGTCTCTTTCCAGGACGCGTTGTTGCAGCAGTGTCTCGGGTCTGGGTTCAGGATCCGGCCCGCTTGTGACCTATCAAGAGGCGGCAATGCTGCAGGAAAATGGAACGGATTTTGTTAATCGAATTACTATTATGGATCAATTACTATAAGACTGCCACAAGTAATTATTTCAGATGATATATCCAGGTGAAATCCATAGATTCTGGTACGATTGGATGTTGGCCAGGCCATAAAATCACATACCAAGTGTTTCCATTTAATGGGCAATCATGGTATCATTCTCATGTCATGAATTTTTATAAATCCATCCCACCTTTTTTTCTTCAGACAATTTTAATAGTATCACTATTCCATCTCTATTGCTTTCATCGTAGAGGTAGTATATTATGTCAGCACCATTAAAATGTCGGCATATTTATACTTCAAATGGTTTTAATTTTAGTTCTCTTCTCAAATTACTAATTGGTCAATTGATCTCTCCCTGCCTCTAGAAGTTAATACGTACTGTAGTATCAGTATCTCGTTCAAAAACAATATCCGGTCCTAGCAGTCAATACCTTCTGCTAGCACTAAATAAATTAGGGCAACTGTGTTTTCCAACTTTCAGGGTGCCCTGGATTTTTATTTTCATGACCAGCACCCTCGTGTCCTGCAAATCCTCTCTCTCTCTCTCTCTCTCTGCAGGATACGTACTCCTTCACTTCCAGTCACACATGAGGTTTCAGCTGCACGTTTGTTCAGGAGTGGTATATGAACGCAAGAGAAGCAAGCCCTTGTTTAGAACCTAGCGGCCGACACAGAAAACACTGTGAGGCAACAGTAGAAGAGGAGCGTACTTGGCTGGTTGGTTCCCGGGCGGGCGAGAAAAGTCAACAGGCCCGACCCGTTTTGGGCCTTAAATGGCTCCAGCTGTTCCCACCCAAACCCAAGAAAGCAACAGTAGGGCCGGCCTCGAACCGAGCGGGTGGGGCCCTTTTAAATACTCCTCCGGCTCTTAATTCGCATCGGTTATTACTCCGCCCCGCCTACCGCCCGCTCGATCCCCTCCTCTCCTCTCCTCTCCTCTCTGCTTCAATTCCCTCGCCATCGCTCCCACTGATCCCTCCCTCCCTCCCTACCCTTGCAGCGCATCCGCATGCCAACCCTGGGAGCGCGAGAGCGAGGTCTCCGGTCATACTGCTCCCGGCCTTTCTGCCTGTCTCGGTCCACACTCATCACAGAGAGAAGAGAGAGAGAGAAAGAGAGAGCTAGGCGCGGGAGTTAAGGGTGGAAGGGAATTAATGGCGCCAGCCCAGGAGGAACAAGCGGAGGCCTGATCGATCTTCCCCCCTTCGTTTCTCTTTCTTCTTCCTTCTTCCTGGCGGGCGAGCGAGGCTGTGGCTGTTAGCTGTAGTAGTAGTGTGCTGCGTCCGTCGTGTGGACCAGCGCGGGGATTACTGCTCGTACCTCCACTCTATATCCTGCGTAGTAGGAGCGAGCGAGCTGAGGCTATATAGCGCCTAGCTAGGAGCGGCAGCTATAGCTAGCGCTAGCCCTCGTCTAGCTCGCCGCCCGCTAGTCTTAGTCTAGCTAGTAGTCTAGCCGAGTCGGATTGCGCTCGAAGCAAGCAAGCGGCCGTCCGTCCGTCCGTCCGAGGCGAGGGCCGGCCGCCGCGATGGACTTCGGCGACGACGTCATGGACGGCGCCTCCGACGCCCAGCGCCGGAAGAAGAGATACCACCGCCACACCCCGCGCCAGATTCAGCAGCTCGAGGCGTACGCTTTTCCGGCCTTCTTCCTTCCTTTCTTCCTCTTCCTGGTTGTTTGTTTGTCCGTTCATCGATCCGTTGCTCGATCGATCTCAAATGCCGGCCGGCGTGCTTGTCGATCTGCGCTCTGTGCGTGGACGTGTAGGATGTTCAAGGAGTGCCCGCACCCGGACGAGAACCAGCGGATGCATCTCAGCAGGGAGCTGGGGCTGGAGCCCCGGCAGATCAAGTTCTGGTTCCAGAATCGCCGGACGCAGATGAAGGTACGGCATGCATATACATACCTTCAATAATCAGTTGCTGTTGGTTGCTCGATCATATGCGCGACGGCCATTTATGTTATGTTGGGTGTTTGATTTGGTTGCTGCGTGCTCGGCCCGCGTTGTTGTTCAATTCATCCGCGCATGCAGGCGCAGCACGAGCGGCAGGACAACTGCTTCCTCCGCGCGGAGAACGACAAGATCCGGTGCGAGAACATCGCCATGCGCGAGGCCCTCCGCAACGTCATCTGCCCCACCTGCGGCGGCCCCCCCGTCGCCGACGACTACTTCGACGAGCAGAAGCTCCGCATGGAGAACGCCCGCCTCAAAGAAGAGGCAAGCAAGCATATATTCCTTCTCTCTCTCTCTCTCTCTCTCTCTCTCTCTCTCTCTCTCTCTCATTGCTTTTGCTCCTCTTCATCTCTCTCCATGTCACTACTGGTTGGCATTGCATTGCGCGGCCTCTTTGTTTGACACGCGCACGCGTACGTGCAGCTGGACCGGGTGTCGAGCCTGACGTCCAAGTACCTGGGGCGGCCCATCACGCAGCTGCCGCCGGTGCAGCCGATGTCCATGTCCATGTCGTCGCTGGACCTGTCCATGGGCGGGCTGGGGAGCCCGGCGGCGCTGGGCCCGTCGCTGGACCTGGACCTCCTCAGCGGGGGCTCCTCGGCGTACCACCACCACCACCCCCACCCGTCGCCGTTCCACCTCCCGGCGGCGGTGTCAGACCTCGAGCGGCCCATGATGGCCGAGATGGCCACGCGCGCCATGGACGAGCTCATCCGGATGGCCCAGGCCGGCGACCAGCTCTGGGCCAGGGCCCGCGGCGGCGGCCCAGACGGCGGCCGCGAGGTCCTCAACGTCGACACCTACGACAGCATCTTCGCCAAGCCCAGCGGCGGCTCGTTCCGCGGGCCCGACGTGCACGTCGAGGGCTCCCGCGACTCGGGCCTCGTCTTCATGAGCGCCATCGCCCTCGTCGACATGTTCATGGACTCGGTAACTTTTTTCCCCCTCTTAATTATTACTTCTACCGCCGCCGCGTGAGTCGTTACGTGACACACGCACGCACGCACGCACAGTAGTTATTAGCACTGTTACCATAACGTTCTTCACCTACCGCGTGCATCATATCGTAAGCGTGACGGTTGCTAATTGCTAGCTGCGTGTTTCCGCAGAACAAGTGGATGGAGTTCTTCCCTGGCATCGTGTCCAAGGCCCGTACGATCGACGTGCTTGTGAACGGCATGGCCGGGCGGAGCGAGTCGCTGGTTCTGGTAGGGCAGCAGCAGCTCTCGATCGCCGCTTGATTTTCCACGAGCTAGCGAATAGCTAGCTACATACTGATCATGTGATGTGTGTGCACCCGTACGTGCAGATGTACGAGGAGCTGCACGTGATGTCGCCGGTGGCGCCGACGCGGGAGTTCTGCTTCCTGCGCTACTGCCGGCAGATCGAGCACGGCCTGTGGGCGATCGCCGACATCTCCGTCGACCTGCAGCCGCGCGACGCACGCTTCGGCGCGCCGCCGTCGCGCTCCTGCCGCCTCCCCTCCGGCTGCCTCATCGCCGACATGGCCAACGGCTACTCCAAGGTATATATATATATCCCCATTGTTTGCCGCCATGTGCGTGCGTTGGTGGTTTGTAATTCTGGTGAGCGCGCGATGGGATGATTCAGGTGACCTGGGTGGAGCACATGGAGATCGAGGACAGGGTTCCCATCCACCTACTCTACCGCGACCTCATCCTGAGCGGCGCCGCGTTCGGGGCGCACCGGTGGCTCGCCGCGCTGCAGCGGGCGTGCGAGCGCTGCGCCTGCCTCGCCACGGCCGGGATGCCGCCCAGAGACATCGCTGGAGGTGAGTAGTACGCGTAGTAGAAAGGAAATAGCTGAGGATAGATTCCTGCAGTGCTAGCTCACTTCTGTCTTGCCTTGCAGTGACGCCGGAGGGGAAGCGGAGCATGATGCGGCTGTCGCAGCGGATGGTGAGCAGCTTCTGCGCGAGCCTGAGCGCTTCGCAGCTCCACCGGTGGACGACGCTGTCGGGGCCCAACGACGTGGGCGTCCGGGTCATGGTGCACCGCAGCACGGACCCGGGGCAGCCCAGCGGCGTGGTGCTCAGCGCCGCCACCTCCATCTGGCTGCCCGTCCCCTGCGACCGGGTCTTCGCCTTCGTCCGCGACGAGAACACGCGATCCCAGGTCCGCCGCGCTCTCGATCGATCGACGCCCGCCATCCACGTCGACTCGACGACAACTTTCAACATTTCATCCATACTGTCCGATGATATGATCCTCGGCCATGGCATCATCGATCGCATTCTGACTCACTTATTAACCAGCGTGTTCCGGCCGTTTACTTTGCTTTGCAGTGGGACGTGCTGTCGCACGGCAACCCGGTGCAGGAGGTGTCGCGCATCCCCAACGGCTCGCACCCTGGGAATTGCATCTCCTTGCTACGAGTAAGCACGCATCTGTCACTGTGTTTGCTAATGCGCGCCGCCGTGCATACGTGTTATTGTTGTTCCACAAACTGTGTCTGACGAAATGAAATGAAACGCAATGTGTAGGGCCTGAACGCGAGCCAGAACAGCATGCTGATCCTGCAGGAGAGCTGCACCGACGCGTCGGGGTCGCTGGTGGTGTACGCGCCGATCGACATCCCGGCGGCGAACGTGGTGATGAGCGGCGAGGACCCGTCGGCGATCCCGCTGCTGCCTTCGGGCTTCACCATCCTGCCCGACGGCCGGGCGGGCGCCTCGCCGTCGTCGTCGGGCTCCCCGGCGGCGGGGTCGCTGGTGACGGTGGCGTTCCAGATCCTGGTGAGCAGCCTGCCGTCGTCGAAGCTCAACGCCGAGTCGGTGGCCACGGTCAACAGCCTCATCAGCACCACTGTGGAGCAAATTAAGGCGGCCTTGAATTGCGCCAGCCATTGATGGATGGATCCATGGATGGCATTGATGCCTGCCTCTGCATGCGTAGTAGGTCTCCCCTCCCACCCCCGGCCGCCTGCCACGAGGAGTGAATTCCCCTTCCCTTCTTCAAGGCGTTTGGGAGCTCTTGCTTCTTGGGTTGGTTGGGGGGCTTCAATGCTGCCCATTCATGGAGGCGGGGGCTGCTGCCATGGTGTCGCCCGCTTGGGGTTCACCTGGCGCTCCTGCTGCGCCGTCCGATCGCCACCCATGCGCATGATCATGATCATTCATTCAACTCTCTCTCTCTCTCTATCTATCTGCCACTCATGCATGCATGATAACTTTTCCTCTTGCATTGCTCTAGGTGTCCCGTCTCCTGTTACAGGGTTTGAAGCTTGCTTCTTGCTTTGCGAGGCTTTGCATGAATCGGAGGAGTCAAGAACGCACCATGCTCGTCTCATTCCTCTTGCTGCCGTCAGATGTTCTGTTTTCTCTCTCTCTCTCTCTCTCCATAGTTTTTGCCACTCCCATTGTTGCTCTAGTTTAATTGTAGCCGCAGCAGAGGATGATGAATGGTTCGGGTATTGACTTCTGTCTAACGGTGTCAAGCCTTCAATGAATATTGAATCTCTCTATTTATTTTCTTCAGTAAAGCTAAACCAAGGGAAAAAGTGTCACTTATCTATCACTGCTCTCACTGGTGTTTCTTCTCGCTCCTTTCCCCTTCCACTCACTGCTTGAATGAATTCATGCCATCAGCTCAGCTTGATGGTCTGTTTGGCTCGTGGAAATGTGGAACCTGTCATGATTGCCGGTATGATCCAGCCGCCTGTCGATTTGTGAACAGGCTTTGCGAGTTGCGACGCGCACCGCTGATGCAGCTGCTGCTATCACCACCACCACCAGTAGACAGCAGTTACTCTTGCCACCTGCTATCTGGGCTGGGTGTACACCTCAGCCCACTGCATGTATTATCTGTCCGCGATGCGATGCAAAATGAGGGTGTACTACGTGGTGTTCAGGCTCGAGAATTAAGAGGCTGCCTGCAGGAAGCAGGCTGGCCGTAGGGGCCGCCACTGAATTCAATTGCGACGCCTGCGATGGATGCATGCATGCATGTTTCCATCCATCCATCCATCGCCGCCCTCCCTCCCGGGCCTTGCAATTGCTCTCTATTAATACCGGTGGTTGCATGCCTGAATTGAGTTGCCATTCCCCCCGGCAGAATTAAGCGAGAGACCCAGCCGCGGAACCGCCCGTTCGTTTTGCTTATCAGCAGTGTTTTTCTCTCAGTACAAACCAGCACCGACCACCAGCAGTATTTTTCTCTCAGTACAAACCAGCACCATCCACCAACCAACAGCTAGCCAGCCGAAGGTATGTTCCTATGATCTTTGCACGTGTAATTCAGATTGAACTAACCTATCAGAGAGATCACCCACGAGCGGAGCCTCTCCTCTGCATATGCCCTAGCTGGATTTATATCATATGGGAGTATTTCCTTGAGGCGGGCGGCCCTTCACTTGGGCATGGTGGTGGTTGGACGACATGTGTAAGCAAGCAAGCACGGCGACGCGTGTGCTTTGCTTTGCCCGTATTGGTATTGAATGGCGCAATGAATTTGCCATGCTGTTGCGACAGCGCCGGAGCGCAGCCCGAATTTGTCACCATCGATCCCGTATTTTCGGCGCCCGGGAGCTGGAATTGTTGTTGGCTAGCTCGCCTTCATCAATGCCCCGCCGGGGAACGGCGTCTGTTCCCGTCGGGCTCGGCCTCGCCCGGTCTCTCGCCGTATTCCATTCCACTGATCCAGGCCAGGCCCGTGCCAGGTGGCCTGTTGCCCGTTGACATGTGCACTCCTCCTCCTCCTAGGAAATTCGTGGTGGAAATAAAAACTGTATACATTGCATGGGCCTGGATTCGGGTTTTGGGCTCTCCTCGATGTGACCGGTCCAGTCTGGGCCCAAGGAAGCTTGGCTACTATACGACGGGAAACCCGTATGCCTTTCTGAAGTTTTTTTTTCTGTTAGCTTTTACTGTTGGAGATTCGTGTAACGGCTGTGATTGCATATCTATTCAAAACCGAAGCGGGTTTGCAGTGTAGGTGGAGAGCTAGTGAAATGCGTCTGGCAGTCGAGTGGATGTGTCGGACGAGAATCTAATTGGAGTTTTAACCGTTAAATATGATTTTCTCCTAAATGGTTAAACTTTTTTCCAAAACTATTTGAACCACTGTATTATTTGGAATTAATGCAACAAAATAAGATCCAATATGTGTATATTTTTATTTTATATATGTATTTTTAAATCAACATTTCCAATATACTATTTTAATATTTTAAATAACTATCTCAACATTTTGAACTTACTGCTTCAGCATTTTCACATAACATGTTGATCTAGCTTACCCGAATAATTGAATTAAGTTTGAGAAATTGTTGAACCTATTATATGAAAATGTTGACCGCATTAGTTCAACACTTTAAGCATGTTAATTTAATTTTTGTATGAAAAATGTTAAAATAGTATAATCGGAATGTCGAATTGTTGTTTCTAGAATGTTGATTTCAATATCGTCCTTATAAGTACATGCTTTAGCTAGTGATGATTGGAAAAAAAGAAAAAAGAAGCACATTGGTACTTTCGTGCTGGCCACTCAATTTAATAGACGGAAAAGTGTGTAGCGAGACGGGTAGTCTGTTTCTTTCTACCGTGACAGAGCGGTGACTTCTTTTTTCTTTCCGTAGCTACGTTGTTGGGTTTCATTGGATGTCTGAGCCACCTGGTGAACGGAAGCCACCTAGGATCCCCGCTATACGACGCCTTTGCTGCTGGTCTTAAATCTGAACGGACGTTTATATACGCAAAGAAAGAAGCAGATCACTAGTTCACCAATGACGGTGCCGCGCAGGAGTGGCGGCGCAGTTGGACGAGAACGGAGTACCGATGCGGGCACGGACGCCTGTCTGTCCACCTAGGTGGCACGCAGTTTATTACACGAAAGCTTTGTTCAGAGTTTCAGAGCAGCAAAGTCCCGGTTTAGCCCCTGTTTGGATCCCAAATTTTGCTCATCATATTAAAATATCAACACATGTATGATAGAATTAAAAATTAATTGTACAATTTTGTTGTATTTTACGAGACGAACATTTTGAACGTAATTAATTAATGTTTAGACAATTATTCACAAATACAAATAAAATGTTACAGTGTTACATTTATGGTAAAGTCCTAACTTTGACCCTTCAAAGTTGGAAACTAAACAAGGCCTTAGGGTTCAGAGTTGAAAACATGATAGACCTTCTGGAAAAAAAAGAAAAGAAAACATGATAGCAGACAGCGGCATAGGCGCATCCTTGATCTACAATGTTTTGGGGTCCTTCCCCTGACCATGCATCCTTGATCCTTTTCTTTTATCACATCATCATGCTGGATGCTGCATGCAGTCCAGCTCTGCCAAGGTTCTGGGGTCGCTCGAGTCTTCAAGCCGGAGCCGGCTTTAAATAACATGCAGGACCTTGAACGCAGCCACTGCCGTTGCATGCAGTGTAATGGCATGTCCAAACAGTGACGGCGACAGCTGAGGACTGATGCATGATTAAGCCTGCCTCTTCGGAGGGCAGATAAGTCAAAATTGAAGAAAAAAAAAACAGACCATATATAAACCCAGGCTTTCAGCAGCTACCCTTGACAGGAAGCTAGCTAGCTGGGTTTGGCCCCATCCAACGCAATCTGCAAGTAATGATCGATCATGCAAACGAGCCAGGAAATGTACATGGTCCCTGCCGATGGACTCGATCGACCTGTCTGGATTCGCATTACGGAGTACACTTCCAGAGTCAATTGAGCATTCAAGCTGTGATCCACGGGCCAATCGCCTCGCGAGCACCTTAACTCTCCCAGCTAGATCGGCTACTCCATCATCATCAGCAGTTCATCACATGCAGCAACATCTCGTAGAGGAGGGGAGGGGGATGCATATGCAGATTGCAGATGCAGCCTGGCCCTGGGGTTAGGTTAATTACTCCATGATAGGGTTTAAAGCCCCTACTGGGATGTATGTACTACGGCTGCCGCGGCCTGCAAAGCGATTCGACGCTGGCCGGTGAATCTCCCTCGCAGGTCGACAAGATCTCAGCACGGAAAAAAGTAAAAGGCACCCCTGTCGGTTCCATAAGCTCTGGGATTTTCTCTGCTCGGGCGCTGGGTTTAGTTCCTCAACTTTCTCTCCAAACTTCACTATTCACCTCACATTAAAATCACATCAAATTTGTCTCCTCATGCATGGGGATAAATAAAAAAACTGATTGCATGATTTTGATGTACACGACGAGATAAATCTTTTGAGCCAGTTAGCTCATGGTAGGACAATGTTTACCACAAACAAACGAAAAGTGCTACAGTACGCTACAGTGTCCGATGTAACTTTTTCACCATTTTTTAACTAAACACACCCAATCACGTTTTCTTTCCCTTTTCAGTCGATCAAGCCAGCGACGGGAGCAGACGCCGGCGGCCATGCTCCCTGGGAGACCGCCGAGCTGCCGGAGACCTTATGCTTCTGTTCTGAATTTGAACCCTTAAAAAAGCTTCGGTACAGCATCGGTTTTTCAGAAGAATCATGCGATGTGTTAACGCGGCTATGAAAAAGCATGGTCTGGTAGGGAGAGGAAAGGCAGAGGGTGGACAGATTGTCTCTGTCCACATTCGTCTCAGCGAAAACCTCTGTACATTTGTCTGTGTTTAGTTGATGAAAAGAGGGGTGAAAAATTGGTAGAAAAGTCATATCAGATATCGTAGTACTTTTCGTTGGTTTGTGGTAAACATTGTCCTATCATGACCTAACTAGACTCAAAAAATTCGTCTCGTCGTGTACATCAAAACTATGCACTTAGTTTTTTTATTTATCTATATTTAGGGCTCCATGCACGAGGAGAGAGATTTAATGTGATAGGTGAATAGTGAAGTTTGGAGAGAGAATTTTGAGCAACAGGGCCAACGATTTGATGTGATAGGTCATTTCATTCAAGACATGTCATTGCCGTGCCGAAAATTACACCCAACAACCATAAGCGAAGTTTACTGATAGCAACCGTTCGGGAGTGCAGACCATAATAATAATATGTAGTAGTACAGACGCATGAACCGGAGATGCGAGCCGAAAACCAGCCGAGCCCACGTACAACTATTCAACTGTAATTGGGGAAAATTTATGAGAGGCGGATCGGTGTACAAGAGTGGTTACGCAAACTTATGCGCAATTCGAGGCATTTATGGCCTCTGTGTGATGGCTCTGGTGTTGTTAGGCCTTGTTTAGATCTCAAATTCCACCCCCAAAGTTCACTATGCAAAACAAAGATTCTCATTATATCAAAATGTCGGTGTTGACGTAAAATCCGCACCTCACGCCAAGCACACAGCAAGCCGAATTAGCTAGCTTCACACGTGGCCCGGGCTTTTGAATCCGGAAACGTGCCAGTCAGTTTGCCTGAAAACTAACAAAGGGACAAAACGTTTAGATCAAAACCTGGAACGTGCCGGGTGAGACCAGACAGTTCCATATTTGCGGCTACGGAGCCAGTTTCGAACGACAAATAGCTACAGAGAAGCTATCTGTCGGCAGTTAAAGCCTCATTCGGCAATCGGCAAGGTACACAAGGAGCGCACTGCCGAATGCGTGACGTAAGCATGACGAAAGATCGGCTTTCAACCGAATGAACATTGTAACACATACTCATAGCCGATTAACGAGAAACAGAGCATGATAGATGAATAAAAGGGTGAAACATGATCATAAATTCGCAGTAAACAGGGAATGCATAGGCCGAAAGCAGCACCCGTCAAGCATGATAACAAAACAAGTTAATCCACCGCATGATACGACTTGTTTGAGACCACGCCACTAATCAGATTAGACCAATCCACCGCATGATACAGTCTAACCATGAAAAGCTAAAAGCATTCAATGTTTAGTTACGAACCCACAACACAGTCACGAATTTACATTGAAAACAAGAATGCATAGGCCGAAAGCAGCACCCGTCAAGCATGGCAACGAACGAGTTAATCCACCGCATGATACAACTCGTTTGAGGCCACACCACCAATCAGATTAGATCAATCCACCGCATGATACAATCTAATCGTGAAAGGCTAAAAGCATTCATTGTCCAATGCAAACCCACGAACACACGTTCACTCGTGAGAGCACTACCGAATGCGGCTATTTAGCCGAATCGGGGTCCATGGCGAAGGAACAAGCCTAATCGGTAAAGATAAATCTATCAGATCAAATCGAATTCTAATCCACCGGATGATTAGCTCTAAGACGACCCAAAAACCTGCATCTACCGCATGATACCCGGTTCTGTCAAGATCTACACGATGCCGACAAGCTCGAACCCGCGACACGTAGCAACCTAGATCGGTTTCGGACTCGGCTGTGAGGGGATAATTCGTCACGTCGTGAAGTAGAGCCGATTCTAGCCGATCTAGATTGGGCAAAGGTGTGTTGCATGAATTAAGCACATAGTAAAAACGAAGCAACACGGGGTAACTTAATGAATCTGTTAGATCTTGCCGAAATCTAACAGAGCCGATAACTTGGTCCATACTAGATCTTAGCCCACCGCATGGCTCATGACCTAACAGAGGAACCTTCTTGAGACCACAACTTAAATCCACCGGATGATACTAAGCATGGTAACAAGACTACTTGCATCAAAGCTTAAATCCACCGCATGATACTAAGCATGATACAAGGTTGCCGGTACTTACGGAGGTCGACGGATCGATGACTCCTCTCGAAGAACTCGACGACTCGACTAAAGGACTCGATGTTGGCACGGGGCCGGTTTGTTGTGTGATTGATTGGATTGGATCCCTTTTTACAGCTGCCATGGGTTTATATTTATACCCAGGTCTTGATACAACTTCTAGTCGGACACGACTACAACACTTGTTTCTAAAAATAAATGACGGATCTTCGTGCCCACATTGCATTCCTTGTTCGAACCGGCCTTTTCCTTATGTTTTTTCCACGTCATCGCGCCTTCCCGAATGCTACCACTCTTCGCCTGCGGAACAATGCCTCTGCCGAATGATGACGCATTCCCGACCGCAGAGTATCTCTGCCGAATGCTTCAGAGAAAGCCCTTTAGCCGAATGGCATCCTTCCACCAAATCCGGCTCACATGTCAGCCTCTTCCTGGTGCTAATTTTTTGGTGTCAACACATGCCCCTTCAATTTCGGGATAAAGGATACTTTTATCTCGGAATTGACCAGGAATCCCCAACATTTCCAGGCTGAGCCCGTTCGACATCCGTTTTCTGCTCCCAAATCCTCATAGTGCGTTCTCAAACTCAAACCCTAGTTCGTCGAATCTTTCAAGCTCCGATCTTCAAATGGCGAACCAGGATCAAATTCTTCAAGTAAGTTCCGTTTTCTTCAATCATATTCGGCATTACTCTTTTCAAGCCGCATTTTGAATCCCCGAATCGCTCTTCTTCCGTCCTCAATAGGCTCTGACCACTGAAATCCTGACCCCTACGGAGGAGCAATCCGCATCTTTCTTCCTCGGCCCTTCAGGGAATCCAGATCCCTCCGAAATTATTGCGGCCGAGTCTCAAAGGATCCCTTTCAAAACTTCACTGTCGGGACCTCACGAATGGCAGGATTCATTCAAAAACTGGCCTCTGCCCCCAATCGCTGGCTGGAGAAACTGGTACAAAAGGATTCTTGAAGATAAAAGCCCTCAGACGCAGAATTGGGACAGTCTTCATATTTCTCATTGCTTGGAGCTATCTCTAGCCGAAACACCCAAGAATGAAAATCTCCTGATTGCAGCTTGTCATTTCTGGTCCAACGGCATGAACGCCTTTCTTTTTGGTCATGGACCAATGACTCCAACCCTGGCCGATGTTTACATGATAACCGGCCTGAACATTACAGGGACAACACACCCATACAGGTACAAAGGTTCTTCCAAACAGACAGGGGTGAAGACTGGAGTCGGCTATAAGAAATACATCCAGACTTACATGCATGATGGTCCTCTGACTGATGTTGAATACAGGGCCTTTCTGAATATGTGGTTGTGCAGATTTGTTTTCTGCGGCAAAGCCAATGAGCCAACTCTGAATCACATAGTAATGGCCGAAGACTTGGCTGCAGGCACACTTATCCCTCTCGGGAAATATCTCTTGGGAAGTGTCTATCACATGCTCCATCAAACCATTTATCAGATGCACACCAACAAGAAAATTTCTTGCGTCAATGGTCCCTGGTGGTTCGTCCAGATGTGGCTGCAATTGTACATGCACCAAATTGTCTCCATTGACCTCAACAGCCGACACTTCCCCTCGGTCAATTACCAGGAAGCAGAAGCCCAGAGCACCAAAGGCTGTCAAACCTATGGGGAAGCAGCCTCCACTATTGCTATCAACAAGAGCATTGGAGAACTGTTTGAACTTTTCTTCAAAGGCTTTGCCAATCCCCTCTGGTTCCTATACTTGGACAATGACAGTCTCACTTTTCCTTGTGAATTCAGCTTCGAGACTGGATGCATAGATGCAGAGTCCACAGCAATTTTTAACACTTTTATTCGGCCTTGCATCTTACCAGCCGAATTTTGTGGAGGAAGGCTGGTTCAAAGTTCATATGAATATTACCAGCCGAATATAGTAGCCAGGCAATTAGGATGTGGCCAAGTGCCCCCAAGATTATTCTTTCATGAATTCCTCAAGCCTAGGCAGATCATCAAAGACTCCACAGAAACAAGAAGAATTTTTGATTATAAGTGTTGTGCAGCCATCTATCAGATCGAACCTTTTGTGCCAACAACACTTGCTCATCCTTCTTTCATTCTTTGGTGGCAAGAAGTCCATGATCACATCTTTAATGTGCCAGTCTACCCTCTCTGCCTTGATTTGATGCCTGACTATCAGCCGAATTCAGAGGTAAACATGCTTATAATCCATTTGTTTTTCCACTGACATCCTCTTTCATCGACTTTTAACTTTGTTATCTTGCAGGACATAGTCCCTGCCCCTCTGGCCAGAGCGATTGCATATAACACTGCAGGCCCAATATCTATTCTGGGGCATCACTCTCCTTCTTTGGCTCAAATAATGTCTAGGCCTGCCAACCTGGATCCAACTCTTGCTGCACCACCTGCTGCCAAGAGAAAAATTTCTTCTCTAACTGCCCCTTCATCTATAAAGAAGAAAAGAACAAGCAGCAAAACAATTGCACAGGTCAAATTTCTCCTTCCTCGAGTAAAAAATGCTAATTTCATTCTGCTCATTTTCTACTCCTTTATGATTTCAGGCCAAATCACAGCAATTGGCCATTAGCACAGAACCTGCCGATGCTTCAGTGATTAGTAAAATTTCTCACCATCTTGTCCTTTTAAAAACTCTTTTCGTCGGCACTAACTTTCTTTCAGTCACAGAGCAAGCTTCAATGGATCCAATTTCGGAGAGCTCCCCTTTTCATCAAGAACCAGCTTCAGCTCTACCTGATGTACTTCAGCTAGAAGCCTCATCTCCACCAAAGAACCTTCCAAGCTCTCCTCAGCATGACATACAAGAATCTTTGCCTGAGCCTGAGCCATCTTCTCTCTCCATCCAAGAGATCAGGAATGAGGTAGAGATAATTACTCAGTCTCCCCGTTTCTTTATTCAATGGATAATCATTAATTCGGCAATATCTTTCTCCAGGAGAAAATAACTTCGTCACCCA
Organism: Echinochloa phyllopogon; assembly: GCA_033239725.1. NCBI lineage: Eukaryota > Viridiplantae > Streptophyta > Magnoliopsida > Poales > Poaceae > Echinochloa > Echinochloa phyllopogon. The sequence continues at coordinate 56,588,903 of BTCW01000010.1, forward strand.
GCTACTCATTTCCCTTGGATGATCTTGTTGTCGAACAAGCAGAGGAAATTTCTTCTAGTCAGACTTTATCAGAAGAAATCCAGGCAAAATTAAAGGAAATCTTCTCCTTTCTGCACAAAGACATCCAGGATCAAGTCAAGGATGCTGATCTTCTGAGAGATATGCTCGAGCCTATTGAACACAACCTTCCCGCTGACATTCAAGCTTCTTTGGAACCAATCTCTAAATTAGATCAACAATTTGCTGCAGTCAGACAGGCTCTGAAAGGTCAATCTTTACAACCAGCTTTAGAGCAAAAAAGAGCCATAGCTAAGCAATCCTTGAAAGATCTGCATACTCAAGCTCAGAGTAACAAAGAATTGTCAGCTAGACTGCAGTCAACACTTGATCTGAAGAAGACCAGAAAAGCTGAACTAGAAGCCGAACTGAGGGTCCTGTCAGCCGAAATCGAAGCTGACGAGAAGAAGTTAGCCGAACTCCCTGATCTGACAGAAAGGATACGAAAGGAAGCATCGGCAATTCTAACTGAAGATAAACAGCTCAAAACGAAGCTCTCTGCTCTGACAAAATCCCAAGAAGCAGGCAAAAATCTTTTGGAGACCATTAATAAAATGATATCTGATGCTAAAGATGTAATCTCCAAGTACTTGGGTGTGTAGTTGTATTGAATATTTAATTAGCCGAATGTCTTACCGACTTTGTAGTTTCACCAATCTTTTGCTTTCTCTCCATTGTGGGTAACTCATTCGGCAAAACTGATTTTAATAGCATCAGACCCGAAAACGCTTCAACTATGACATAGCCGAATCTCATCAGTCGAAGCCGAATACGACTCGATAAGAATCCCAAACGACATGAGAACCGATCGGCTGGAAAATCCTTTCCACCTTCCGAACTCTTCGGAATACGCGCCACGATCTTTGGCCACGATTTCCTCTGCGGGTTCTATAAATAAACATCCAGGCAGCCCACAGTTTTTCACCAAGTTCTTCGTCTTCCAAGTTCTTGCCGACTCAAGTCATTCTTTTCCCCATCCACAGTAACTCCGAAGAACTTCCAATGGCCGACAACAACAGGAGGCGCCCGGCCGTCGATGAGGCCGAAGGAAGTCGCGCCGGCGCTCGCCGCAGGTGATTGGCTGCTTGCTTCTCTCTGTTCTTCTCGAGATTTCCTTTCTCTTTCTTGACGAATCTTCTTTGTTCTTTCAGGGTAATCCAATGGATTGCCGGCGCTGGTGCGCCAGTTGCGGCTCCAGCCGCTGCTCCTGCGGCATCCAACTCCTCGAGTTCGTCCAATCGGACTCGTTCATCGGACGACTCCCGCTACTCAGACGGCGATGCTCGCCGATTCAAGGCGGAGCGCGACGACTCTCGTCGCGAACTGGAGATCATTTCCAAGCAAGCTGGGATTGCGGACCTCGAATGGCAGGCCGAGCGCAAGCAGCTGCTTGAAGTTATTGATGGTGAGTCCTGCAATCTGCTCAATCTCAATTCTCGTCCCCCAAATGATATTAATCTGTTATCCCCTTGTAACTTTGCAGCGCGTGATGCTGAACTCGATCGACTGAAGGCGCTGGTGGAGGAGTTGGCGGACAAGGTGAACGCCCACGGAGACACACCCGAGGCACGCCTTGGTGCGGTGGCAGGTCGTGTCGATGAAGTGGCTTCCCACGGCATTCGTCTAGGCGTCGCTACGGGTCTCGTCGCTATGTCGACGCACACCGGCACTGACTATTCCAGGATGCCGGTTGGTTTTGCCAACGGCAGCCCAGAAGACATCGATGATATTGACGTCTCCATTGATCGTCTTGATGGCCATGGTGCTGCCATTGCCGATTCCATTCATCCCCAGTCTGTTTTGAACAGGCTCTTTCAGTAGTTTGTACTAGGGATTTATGGAATTTCGGCAATAAAACTTATCTTTTGCGTGAACTCTTGATGTAAAATATTTTGTGCTAAGGGCAATACATTCAGTACTGGCCATTTTCCTTTTCTGTCAACATTTGTTCTGAAGGCGATTTCTTCCCGAATATCGGCTATCCGGCAATCTGATACATCAATCATCGATCGATCTCAATACTGGGATAATATCTCTTCAAATATCTTCCATTTATAGCAGAAGCAAATTCTTCTCCCAATAATGTCTTCAAAATATATGCATTTCCAGGCACGCATCTAACCACTCTGAAAGGACCTTCCCAATTTGGAGACCATTTGCCGAATGCTGCATATTTGGTTCCAATCGGCAATATTGCTTTCCAAACTAGATCACCTTCTGTAAATTGCTTAACCTTCACCTTCTTGTTGTAATACTTAGCAACTCGCATTTTGTTCTTCTCGATATTTTCCAAGGCCCCGAGACGAATCATATGCAAATCTTCTAATTCGTTCATCATTAAATCATTATAATCTTTAGAACTTAAATCCTTTTGCAACTTTATTCTCCTTGAGTCTAATTGTATTTCCCATGGCAAGATAGCATGATGCCCATACACCAACTCATAAGGAGACGTCTGTGTAGCCCCATGTGGAGCCATTCGGTAAGCCCATAAAGCCTCATTGAGTACCGAATGCCACTTTCTCGGCTTCTGATCAATTTTCTTCTGTATGATTTTGATCATAATCTTGTTAGAAGCCTCTGCCTGACCGTTAGCTTGGGCATAATAAGGAGAAGAATTCAACAATTTGATGCCCATACTTTCAGCAAAATCTTTGAACTCTGCAGATGTAAATTGAGCCCCTTGATCTGTGGTGATTGTTTGAGGAATCCCAAATCTGTAAATGATATGTTCTTTAACAAATTCAACCATATTCTCCGACGTCACCTTCTTTAATGGAATTGCCTCAACCCACTTGGTAAAATAATCGGTTGCCAAAAGCACAAACTTATGCCCCTTGCTAGATGGAGGATTTATTTGGCCAATCAAATCTATTCCCCATCCTCTGAATGGCCATGGCTTGATAATGGGATTCAAAGCCGATGCCGGAACTCTCTGAATGTTTCCAAATTTCTGACAGTCTTGACATCCCTTATAATATTCAAAACAATCTTCCAACATTGTCGGCCAGTAATATCCAGTTCTTCTAATAACCCACTTCATTCGATAGGCCGATGATTGTGCTCCACACAACCCATCATGTACTTCACTCATCAGCCTTTTTGCTTCTTCATGATTTAAGCAATGTAATAGCACCCCATCCAAGGATTTATAATACAAATTATCATCAAGAAGAACAAACTTTAAAGCTTTATACCTGAGCTTTCTAGAAACCTTTCGGGATGGATTCTCCAGATAATCAGCAATCTCTTTTCTCCAATCATCCTCTGCCAGATTATTCCCGAATGCATATACATCATTAGCAAAAACTTCTCGAAGCTCTTTATAACCTGATGCACTTTGGGCCAATCTATTTGCCTCTCCATTATCCCCCCTAGGAATGTGTTGTAGAATTACTGACCGAAAGCTCTTCAATATTTCTTTGCATTATTCATAGTAATTCCTCAAGGTATCACTTTTGCACTCATATTCACCATTCAATTGTTTTATGACCAATTCTGAATCTCCAAAAATTTCAACCGCAATGGCCTTTGCTTCTTTCAAATATTGGAGCCCTTTGAGCAATGCCTCATACTCAGCTTGATTGTTAGTAACAGCAGATTGAATGGGAACAGCAAACTCAAATGTTTCTCCTTTGGGTGAAATTAATAAGATACCTGCTCCACCACCTTTGTTGCATGAAGATCCATCGAAGAATAACACCCAAGGAACAATGTTAAGCAAATTTATCGATGTATCATGATGTTCAGTAATGAAGTCGGCAATAATCTGTCCCTTAACAGCCTTTGCCGATTCAAACCTTAACTCAAATTCAGACAAAGCTAAAATCCATTTGCCAATCCTTCCGTTCAAAATTGGCATAGACAACATGTGTTTTATCACATCAAACTTCGAATACACAATGCATTCGGCATGTAGTAAATAGTGCCGAAATTTTGTACAGGAGTAGTAAACACATAAGCAAAGCTTCTCTATAGCCGAATACCTTGTCTCTGGATCTAGTAACTTTCGGCTAAGGTATGCAACTACTCTTTCCTTCCCTTCAAATTCTTGAATGAGGGCCGATCCAATAGTTTGGGCATCGGCCGCCACGTACAACTTGAAAGGCTTGTTCAATTGTGGAGGCACCAATACTGGTGGCTTCTTCATGTACTCCTTTATTTCATTAAAAGCCTTCTGTTGTTCGTCACCCCATACAAACTTTTGATCCTTTTTTATTTTCAACAGTGAGGAAAAGGGCAACACCTTTTGTGACAAGTTTGATATGAACCTTCTCACAAAATTTATCTTGCCAAGCAGCGATTGTAACTCTTTAAGATTAGTTGGAGGAACAATTTCATCAATTGCCTTCATGCTTTTCTTGCCAACTCCTATTCCTCCTTCATGTATCAAAAATCCCAGAAACTCTCCAGCCGAAACTCCAAAAGCACACTTGTTCGGGTTCATCTTAAGTCCATGCTTCCTGGTGCATTCTAGAGTTTTCCTTATGTCGGCCAAATGAGACTCATGATCCAATGACTTGATCACCACATCATCAATATATATTTCCACAATCTTGCCGATCAACTCATGAAAAATATAATTCATAGCCCTTTGATAAGTTGCACCGGCATTTTTCAATCCAAAGGTCATGACAACCCACTCAAACAACCCTATGTGTCCAGGACACCTGAAAGCTGTCTTTACTATATCTTCCAATGCCATATAAATCTGATTGTATCCTGCGTTACCATCCATGAAACTGAGCACTTTGTATCTAGCAGCAGCATCAACCAATGAATCAGCAATAGGCATTGGATATCCATCCATAGGTGTAGCCTTGTTTAGGTCTCTAAAATCTATGCAAACCCTCATTTTTCCATTTTTCTTATAGACAGGAACGATATTAGAGATCCAATCTGCGTATTTACATGGCCGAATGAAATTTGCATCTAATAATCTTTCAATCTCTTTTTTCACATCGGCCAAAACTTCTTCCTTGTAGATTTTTCGGGGTGGTTGCTTGTAAGGCCTGTATCCAGGTTTGATTGGCAACCGATGCTCAACAATAGAACGGTCTAGACCGGGCATCTCCGAATAATCCCAAGCAAAGCAGTCCTTGTATTCTTTTAACAATGTCACCAACTTTTCTTTGAAAACCGAATCCAAGTTAGCACTGATAAATGTCGGCCTTGGCTTGTCACCATCTCCAATGTCCACTTCTTCTAATTTATCGGCCGACACAAATCCACGTCCTAATTTTCCATCAGTTCCATCAATTGGATTTTCCATCAAAAATTACTATGAGAGCCGACTGCTTCGATCGGCTGCTGATCACTGCTGGCTGGTACCACAGGACCTTCTCCCCAGTCTTTGCCTGAGAAACAATCTATGCCTTGATACTCCCAGAAAGCTGGTTCCATATTTGCCACGCTTATTGAATCATCTGCTTGGACAATCTCCACCTCATCATCTATCCACTGAATAAGCTGTTGATGCATAGTAGATGGAATACAACAATTTGCATGAATCCAATCTCTTCCAAGCAGCAAGCTATATGCCCCTTTGCCCTCAATGACAAAGAAAGTCGTAAGCAGAGTCTTGGACCCAATCATCAGATCAATGTGCACGCATCCCTTGGTGTCCGAAGGATTTCCAGCAAAATCATTTAGAATTATGCTCGTTGGTGTCAAATCTCTAGGGCCCATACCAAGCTTCCTGAATGTGGTATATGGCATTACATTGACCGCAGCTCCTCCATCGACAAACATCTTGGTCAATGGTTTGCCATTAACATATCCCTTCAAGTACAGTGGCTTCATGTGCCGATTCTGGGCTGGCTTCTCAAAAACAGCTTGTTTGTTCAACATCAATTGTGCCATTAACCCAAATCGTTCGGCATCATCTATATCGGGCAATATCTCTTCCTGTACAATTTGGTTAGCTGGAGCCATGAATTCATTCGGCAGAAAACATACCATACATGTAGGAGCCGAATGACCATGTTCGTCAGGCCTGTCTTTTGGGAGCCATATTGATTTCACCTTGACCTTTGTTTGCTTCAATTCCCGATTCCTCAGGCGCTGTACTCTTCTCTTCTGGCTCTTCCTTAAACCAGGTGGGCACCATTGTCCTTCTTGCCAAACATAAGCATGATCTTTTTCTTCTTCACGATCAACCCACTTGTAATCAGCATGTCTCTTTCTTGGTTGATCATTAAAACGCCGATCATCACTAGGATGCACCCTGCCAATTCTTTCATGGACAGATCGGCGATTGACAGTTCCCTGCCTATATTCATCATACCTATTATTGCATTCAGGACAATTATTCCATGTGGGAAGCTTCAAACCTTCGTTCCAACAGTGTCTGAAGAATGCACACCCCCAATGCGCACGTTCCTGCTCTCGAGCATACTCTTCTTGTTCTTCCTCAAACCTTTCTTCTTCGCGCCTTCTTTTCTCCTCCTCGTATTCACACCTTTGAAAACGCTCTTTTTCTTGCTGACGCTGCCATTTGTTGAGGAGAATACGTGTAGTAACTCTAGGTTTAAAGGATTCTCCCACTTCAAATCGGCTATTCGGGAACCGAAGATTTTTCTGGCGAATCTGCTCAATTGTGATCTGCCGAGTGGGATCAACTGAACCATCCTGTCTTGCCTTCTTTGAGGTTAAAACTTTCAATCTTCCCTTTTCTCCAGATGGAACAGCATTTACCATATTAACCGAGAACCCGATCATATTCTGAGGGAAAGGGTTACTGTCCAGTTTCATCTTGTTGTCGAATTTCAGATGTCCTTCCTGGATAGCTTTCTGAATCTTCATCCTAAAGACTCTGCATTCATTAATGGAATGAGAATTTCTATCATGAAACCCACAGTACCTCTTATCTTTCACTCCATCGGGCCGAAGCATAGAATGCCCCTCTGGCAATTTGATTCGGCCTTCTTTCACCAGGAACTCAAACAATTTATCCGCCTTAGTCACATCAAAATCATATGTTCCCTTCATCTGTTTGATCCACCTTTGAGTCATTGTAACTGGTTCTTTGCTCCACACTATCTCTGCTGCGGCTATCTCCTCGCTATCTTCATACTCATCTTCTTGATCTGCTCTTTCAAGGAATTGGTTATAGATGTCAGCTACATCATTATTTTTAGCAAATCTGGCATCTTTCTTGAAACCATATGCCTGGTTACTCATCAAGGCCAATCTGTGCGACAACTGGCCCAGATCATCAAACTCCATCCCGAATAGCTTCTCCCGAATGGCAGGCAACATGCCAGCTACAGCCATACCAGCCAGTTGATCATCAGGTATGTTCAGAGAAAAGCACATACTCTTTGTTTCCCTAAATCTTCTGAGGAACTCCGTAGGTGTTTCATTATTCCTCTGCCTTAAGCTGGTCAAATCAACCAACTTTTTCTCGGTACTGCCAATGTAGTAATGAGCATGGAATTTCTGCTCCAGGTCTTTCCAAGTACAAATCGACTGAGCAGGCAAAGAAGCAAACCATGTGAAAGCTGGACCCGTCAGTGACAAAGGAAAGTATCTGATTCTAAAAGCCTCATCTGCCGAAGCCTCTCCAAGCTGCATCAGATATCGAGCTATATGTTCCACAGTGCTAGTATCATCTTGTCCTGAGAATTTAGTAAATTCTGTAGGCACCTTGACTCTATTTGGCAATGATACCCTTTGGTACCATTCCGGGAAAGGAGACGAGTACATGTACCCCTGACTTTTAGGCTTCAGACCGAATTGATTTTGCAATACATCGGTCATTTTTTGCACCATGAGGTCAATACTGGTATCTTGATTCCCTGGTCTCCCAGCAAGCATGCCTGCAGTACCAACATACCCAGGATTCGGGAGGGCGTCGATAGCATTGTAATCCATAAACTCTGAATATCCGTTTCCATACATGTCCCTTTGCAGCCTATTATTCAAGGGAGATATCTTGTAAGCAGAAGCAGGCGGATTCCCTGTGGTGCCGAATGCCATATCACCGTATGTGCGAGTTTTCGGCAGTGCAAGCTGAGGATCTTGCCGAATCGTTTGTCCATTTGTATCTTTAGCACCAGAACCTTCAGTTTCATCAGCATTTCCTTTACCATGTGGTTTCTGAACTTGTGTTTGAACATTGAAGTATGTCGGGCCACCCAATTGCCCATGTATTTGCTCGAAGGGTTTATCCACATGCTGACCAAAAATGCTTATCATTATATGCCGAAAACTGTTCAAGAACGCAGCATTGTGATTGGTCATTGCTTCTCCCAAAGCTTTGTATAACAAGCCCGAGAATCTCTCCCTCTCTTCTTCTTCAGTAAAATCAGACTGCCCAGGAAGGAGAACTCTTGGCAAGTCGGATTTGAGAAACGGTGCACCACTCCTGTTCTTGGCGAAAGACAGTAAACATTTGTTAATGAATTGGCCAGCAGCAGCCTTTACCATCTGTTGATGCTCTTCAGACAATTCTTCCAAAGTGACATCCATGATGTCGCTCAACTCAGGCATCTTGAAAACTTGTGTGTGTCCCACCAGGCGTGCCAAAAAGTGTGTTGACGTAAAATCCGCACCTCACGCCAAGCACACAGCAAGCCGAATTAGCTAGCTTCACACGTGGCCCGGGCTTTTGAATCCGGAAACGTGCCAGTCAGTTTGCCTGAAAACTAACAAAGGGACAAAACGTTTAGATCAAAACCTGGAACGTGCCGGGTGAGACCAGACAGTTCCATATTTGCGGCTACGGAGCCAGTTTCGAACGACAAATAGCTACAGAGAAGCTATCTGTCGGCAGTTAAAGCCTCATTCGGCAATCGGCAAGGTACACAAGGAGCGCACTGCCGAATGCGTGACGTAAGCATGACGAAAGATCGGCTTTCAACCGAATGAACATTGTAACACATACTCATAGCCGATTAACGAGAAACAGAGCATGATAGATGAATAAAAGGGTGAAACATGATCATAAATTCGTAGTAAACAGGGAATGCATAGGCCGAAAGCAGCACCCGTCAAGCATGATAACAAAACAAGTTAATCCACCGCATGATACGACTTGTTTGAGACCACGCCACTAATCAGATTAGACCAATCCACCGCATGATACAGTCTAACCATGAAAAGCTAAAAGCATTCAATGTTTAGTTACGAACCCACAACACAGTCACGAATTTACATTGAAAACAAGAATGCATAGGCCGAAAGCAGCACCCGTCAAGCATGGCAACGAACGAGTTAATCCACCGCATGATACAACTCGTTTGAGGCCACACCACCAATCAGATTAGATCAATCCACCGCATGATACAATCTAATCGTGAAAGGCTAAAAGCATTCATTGTCCAATGCAAACCCACGAACACACGTTCACTCGTGAGAGCACTACCGAATGCGGCTATTTAGCCGAATCGGGGTCCATGGCGAAGGAACAAGCCTAATCGGTAAAGATAAATCTATCAGATCGAATCGAATTCTAATCCACCGGATGATTAGCTCTAAGACGACCCAAAAACCTGCATCTACCGCATGATACCCGGTTCTGTCAAGATCTACACGATGCCGACAAGCTCGAACCCGCGACACGTAGCAACCTAGATCGGTTTCGGACTCGGCTGTGAGGGGATAATTCGTCACGTCGTGAAGTAGAGCCGATTCTAGCCGATCTAGATTGGGCAAAGGTGTGTTGCATGAATTAAGCACATAGTAAAAACGAAGCAACACGGGGTAACTTAATGAATCTGTTAGATCTTGTCGAAATCTAACAGAGCCGATAACTTGGTCCATACTAGATCTTAGCCCACCGCATGGCTCATGACCTAACAGAGGAACCTTCTTGAGACCACAACTTAAATCCACCGGATGATACTAAGCATGGTAACAAGACTACTTGCATCAAAGCTTAAATCCACCGCATGATACTAAGCATGATACAAGGTTGCCGGTACTTACGGAGGTCGACGGATCGATGACTCCTCTCGAAGAACTCGACGACTCGACTAAAGGACTCGATGTTGGCACGGGGCCGGTTTGTTGTGTGATTGATTGGATTGGATCCCTTTTTACAGCTGCCATGGGTTTATATTTATACCCAGGTCTTGATACAACTCCTAGTCGGACACGACTACAACACTTGTTTCTAAAAATAAATGACGGATCTTCGTGCCCACATTGCATTCCTTGTTCGAACCGGCCTTTTCCTTATGTTTTTTCCACGTCATCGCGCCTTCCCGAATGCTACCACTCTTCGCCTGCGGAACAATGCCTCTGCCGAATGATGACGCATTCCCGACCGCAGAGTATCTCTGCCGAATGCTTCAGAGAAAGCCCTTTAGCCGAATGGCATCCTTCCACCAAATCCGGCTCACATGTCAGCCTCTTCCTGGTGCTAATTTTTTGGTGTCAACAGTCGGCACATGCATGGAGTACTAAATGTAGATAAAATCAAAAACTAATTGTATAGTTTTGTTGTACTCTACGAGACGAACATTTTGAGCCTAATTAATTAATTTTTGGACAATTTTTCACACATAAAAACGAAATGTTACAGTGGCGCACCTACTTTGGCTCCCAAATTTGGGAACTAAACAAGGTAGTTCAAAAAGAGCCTCCAAATTCTACTATACAAAAAGAAGATTTTCATCACATCAAAATCATAAACTAATTGCACAGTTTTTTTACTTTACGAGACGAACATTTTAAGCCTAATTAATCAATATTTGTATAATTTTTTATAAATATAAATGAAATTCTATGGTGACGTATTTATGACGTATTTACGAACGTTTTGACAACTTTAACGTACTCAGCCGTTGTTTGGAACTAACCAAGACATGCGGATCTAAACAAGCCTACATTTAAGCCACGCATTACAGGTAGCCCCTGCAAGGTCTCAGTCATGCTCCAGAGAGATGCAGTTTGTTTATGAAGGACAGGGGTGAATGCAGGTCTCCAGTACGGACCACAAATAATTGTGGAGTCACATTTGCCGTTACTAGCTGAGCAGTTCTCGATTAAGTGTTCGATTACGTTGATGCCGCGACTTGTTTTCAATTTAGTCAATGATCAGAGTTTTAATATGAGATGACTAGATACCCTGAAACATGTCGGGGATTACCATCAAATCCAACAAACTGGACAAGAAAACGGAAAACCGAAATGAGTGCATGAAGAACTATGATAGTAACGTCACTGGCTTTTCACCATTAATGCAAGTAATAACGTGTCAACATCCAAGATTGTGGTAACAGGATGATAGTGACAATAATGTTATCAAGATGTACTAGAGTGACAAACTGACAACGTTATCAAGAAAATATTTTTTTTCTCTCGCCTCTATCTCAATTAGCTATGTAGCTAGTGTCATCAGAAATATCTTTAGAGCTTGCATGTATAAGGCTGTCCGCACCGGCGTACTGAAAAGGAGACGCTACAGTGTTTAGGGGATACGGGAGACCGAAAAAGAGCTGCGGCGGGATACGGAGAAGCCCACGGGAAAATCACGTTCGTCTCTGGGAACGCCAAATCCGACGCAATGGCGGAGAGACGGTAAGCGCGGACGTGGCGCGGGGCCCGTGAGCGCCCAACCGCCTCGCCGCTTCCGTTTGGCCGCCGCTGCTCGTCGACGCCGGAGAGAGCGAGGAGGGGGGAAGAAGACCTCCGCCCGCCGTCCTGCCCGCCGCCCCTGCCCGTCGCCCCTCCCCGCCCGTGTGGAAGTCCCGCCCCGGCCGGCTGCTGCCCCAGCCGCCCGCTGGGCCGTCCGCGGCCGCGCTAGCTACCCCGGCCGCCCGTCGGCCACCCGCCGGGAGCCGCGGCCACAGTCCTGGGCCTCGGCCTCCTCCTTCCGCGGCAAGATCTGCAGCAATGGCCAGTGGGGGAGGGGAGGGGAACGGGCGCCCACGGCGCCGGTGGTGGAGGGGAAGGGGAAGTGGAGGGGGCCGGTGCGGGCAGCGCGGGGAGGGGAGGCTTTGCGAGGGCGCGGGGGAGGGGTTGCGCGGGGAAGGAGGGAGAGAGAGAAAGAGAGGAGGGGGAGGGAGGAGAGGGGCGAGGCGGGGAGAGGGGGAGGGGAGGCGGCACCGCGGGATGGGGGAGGCGGAGGGGGCGGGACGGTCGACGGAGGAGCGGAGCAGGCGAAGAGCGCGAGGGAGAGAGGAAGGAGAGAGAGGAGGAGGGTGAGAGTTAGAAAAATATATAACGTGGGTCCCACGTGTTGGTAGTTGGTATAGGGGATGAAAAATGGAGTATGACGAGTGCGGAAGAAATTGTTGTAGAGTACGGAATCTCGATGATCAGGACGGAATATTCTTTTTAGGGGATGAGTTTTAAGTACGACAAGTGCGGATAGCCTAAGACCCAAGACAATCTTACCTCACATCCACATGCCTAGCTCAACAAGGCAGCACAATAAAAACATGACGGGCAAATTCATATAGTTGTTTTTTCTCTTTGACCAAAAAATGATGGCCAAATTACCGGCAGGAGGCAGGAGCCATAAGTCGTAGACATCTGGTTAAAAAAAATCTTTTCCACATATTAATTATTGAGCAATAATCTGCAAGGAATAAAACCCCTAAAATTCCAATATTTTTTTATTCAAAAAACAATATCAATTTGTAGCAATGTAAGTTTATGGGCATAGACGGCGCGGTGGCAATTTGATAAATTTTCAAGGCGAGCCCCACACTAAGTATTTGGAATTTCACCTCCAACTAATATTATATTTAATGGATGGGTGCAACGGGGTCGCAAACCATATCTAAGGTTATTGATAGGAACTACGACAATTTACTGGGCTATTTGGATATCTAGGAATGAAGTGGTGTTTGATAAATGACGACTAAAATATTTTTTACAGGTACTATTCAGGGAACATACTGACTCCGGTTGTGGGCTAAGTTGCAGTGAAAAGAGAGTGATCCGCACCTTATCATCAAGGCATGTCGACGCTTGGAGATGGAGACACTACGTTTCTTCGCGGATAATGGATGGTTCTTTAGTTTTTGGATTTGTCAGATTCTAAACCCGGCAATCCACTATGGAGTACCCGTGTGGTAGATTTATAGTAGATGATTCATCGAGTTGAGTAGCTTGATGGTGACACATGAAACACGATTTAGACAGGTTCGGGCTACCCGGAGGTATAATGCCCTAAGTCCTGTGTCGGTGGTGGGTTGTATTGTTGAAGTGAGGGCAAGTGTATGGTTACGATGAATGGGGGCTCCCTCATAGGGTTGCCCTAGATCGCCTTATATAGGGTGACGGGCTAGAGTTTTATAAGTCGGTTTGAATCTAAACATTATAAATTACAGTACGAAATCTTATCCGACCAGGTTTCCGCTAATATCCCGAGATATTCAGAGTGCATCCTGCCGCGCCTTCACCAAACTTGTCCATCAACTCAGGATTCCTCGTGGGCCGCCTAGGTGTCGGCCCGCAACTTTGTCAGGCATGGGCCGAGATCAGCGCCAATCTTCTCTGATAGTGGGCCCAATAGTACCCGTATCTCACATAATTGGTATTTAAACCTTTTACTACCAGTAGTTTGATCAAGACATGTGGAGCATGTGTCCTATAATAACGATGATCCGAACTTATTTGCTTTATTAAAAAAGACCGCGCGGTGGCATCTCACTCAAGGCCCATCTTCTTAATAGACACTCGGCCCATACACGAAAGTACAAAGAAAGCCCGCATTCAGCGACGCCCGCAGGCCCGCTCATACTGAATTTCGGGCTCTACCCGTCAGCTCGCACCCGCCATGGAGCCTTCGCCGGAGCCTTCGCCGCCGGTCACCACGGCCACCTTCCCTGCCGCTGGCGAAGGCCATGGGCCTCACCCGTCCACGACCTCATCGTCTCTATTCCCACTTTTCCCGCTCGCCGCGTCCACCTCCTCCACGCCCAACGCCGAATCCCAGTGGTTCTCAAACCCTAGCTTCTCCTTTGATGCATCCTCCCTGAACATCCCGAGTACCACCTCCTCGTCGCTCCCGACGCCGCTAAGCCCCTCGTCCGACGATGACGCGCCTCAGCCACCTGCCCCTGCGAAGTACGAGCTGGTGCCTTCGTCGCCGTCCTCCGACGACGAGAGGGGGTTGCGGAGGAAGGAGAAGGGGAGGAAGAAACGGAGACGGGAGAAGGAGCGGTTTGATGGGTCAGCAGCGTCGCGGACGGCTGGTGTTCGTGCTTGGGCTGGGTCAGAGACGAAGCCAGCCAAGGATTACTACGTCGACGCGAAGGGCGATCATGATAACCTGGCTTTTGGATCCCTCTACAGGTGAAATGTCTGATCATGAACTATTTAGTGCAGCTATAACGATCCAGTTGCTTGTTCTGTAGCGAATCTATGGTACTGAATTAATGGTTAATTTGCTGTGCTTTCATTCTGCTGAAGCTATTTATCTGCACCATTTGGTTGTACTAGTAAGGGATGACTATGCTAGATTACATGGTGATACGTCGTGAAAACTGTTATGCAGGATTGTTTTAGTGTGATCGAGCTGTTAGCATCAGTATTATTTGAAAATATCACAGAAGTTGAGGTCTGACCTGTGCTAGCCAAGCTGTCCAAATTTCTTAGGCCTAGTTATGATAGTGGAATTCTGGAATGTTCTCCACTAAATCTTGCATGATAACCTGTCTTATCTACTTGTAACCTGTTTAGTCCAATCCAGAGTTGATATACTTTATGAGTTAACTATGGTTCATTCTATACAACTTTACACATTTCTTACTTGTATTTGCTACATCCAGAATGTTCCAAAATCAGGCTATTTCAAATGCTAGTGAATCAATATAATAATGTGAAGCGCCATGTCTTGATCCTTGGTAACGCTACAGCATGTTGATACAGAGTAACTGAACTTGAAATTTTTTACCACAGAACAATATAGCACGAATACTGTAAGTTTTAACTACTGCAAATCTGCAACATTCGATTTGACCAGCTGAAACACTACTATCTAGTTGGCTGTTGTTTTCTATAGATGTGAGAAAATATCATTTCATTAATTTAGTGACTGGCATTGTTTTTTTGGCATGTTTTTTTTTAATGGAGGTATTGCCCTGATTCCTTCTATCTCCAAATGGTGCACCAGATTTTCATTTCTGCTCTGTTTCTAATCAGAAGTTACGAGTTACAATCTCTAAATCAGCATATTACCAATCCCCCCTTATTGGGTTGAGAAATATGCATTGCCATAATTCGAATTGCTAGCGATAAGGGCAAGTTTATAGCATTAGTGTGAATTCAAGCTTGTACTCTTGCACTTGAGTGCAATCTTCAATCCAACTGTATTTGATGTAGCATTGTCTACAATTACCATCAAGCTTTAAAAAATTGTGTATTGATGCTTGGTTAGAATGCCATTAGTTATCTGTGACTGTTAACAAATCTTGTTTACTTGAACTTGTTTTTAGTGGCACATGTTGATACACTGTTCTATTCCCTGAAGTCTAACACCTCAAGGAAATCTGCAGAATGGATGTTGCCTGCTACAGATCTCGGAGCATGCTGGAGGCACGTGGTTTGAATCGTTCTATATTTTTTAACTGGAGGTTTGGTTCATCACATATTGATTTGGATTCAGACTTGGATGGATTGGATAACAAAGTAAGAGCTGGGGGTCGTTACTACTCGGCAAAAAATGCAGTTTTTGAAAGAAATAAGGGTTTCAAACACCTGAAAGTATTTAAGGGAGATACATCTGCTAAGCTTGCTGAAGATTTTGTCCCCTTTGATGCACAACCACTTCCTGTGAAAAGCACAACTGTGGAACAGGAGTTGGAGGAATCTTGGGAAGATGAAATACTTCGGAGGACAAGGGAATTTAATAAGATGTCTCGGGAACGTCCTCACGATGAAAAAGTTTGGTTGGCCTTTGCTCAATTTCAGGTACGATGGATTTGTATGATTTTTAGATATGATATTTCTTTTGACAAGCTATGCTTATCGTTTCCAAGTACATGTTACCAGTTATTTTTTCTCGCTTCATGCTGGGACGAATAGTTTGCCCTTACAAATGTCATTCTAAAATTCAGACTCATCACTAGAGAGTTTCAATAACTCTTTCACTCTTCTGTTCTGTAATTTCCTTTGCTGCTGAACTGCAGGACAAAGTTGCTAGTACTCAGCCACAAAAGGCTGCTCGTTTGCAAACCACTGAAAGGAAAATTAGCATATTGGAGAAGGCTGTGGAGCTTAATCCAGATAATGAGGAATTGTTGCTTTGCCTTCTGAAGTCATATGGCGAGAGGGACAGCACTGAGAATCTCTTGGGTAAATGGGAGCAAATACTTACGAAACACCCAGATAGTTTTAAGTTGTGGAAACAGTATCTGCTTCTATGTCAGGGGGAATTCTCCAGATTCAAAGTTTCTGAAGTTCGGAAGTCCTATGTGTATGCTGTACAGGCTTTATCTGCGGCATGCACCAAGCTATGTAGGCAGGTTTAACTTCAGTGGTTCTCTGTAACTAATTGCGTTCTCAGTTTCGCAGAATCCTATAAACTCTGAAATGTTGTTAACATTCTTTTTTCTTATTTTTTCTTTCTCACAGGTTGATGAAAATATGGATCCCAACTCACCATCTTCTTCCTTAGTTCAGCTGGAACTGGGTTTAGTGGATATATTTGTGAATCTGTGTCGATTTGAGTGGCAGACAGGACATCGAGAATTAGCAACTGGGCTATTTCAGGCACAAATGGAGTTTAGCTTATTCTCCCCTCCCCTATTTCTGACCACAAGTAGTAAGCAAAGGCTCTTTGAACACTTCTGGAACACTGGTGGTGCCAGAATAGGGGAAGATGGAGCTCTTGGATGGTCTGCATGGTTAGCAAAAGATGAGGAGAGTAGACAAAACTTGTCTGCGCAAGAAAATTCACAAGAGACTGAAGCAGGAGGCTGGAGTGGTTGGTTTGATCCTTCTCTCGGAAACACTGACACAACCTCTTTGTCAAACAAATCACTGGATCCATCATCAACTGGTGGAAATGATGCAGAAGACCTGGATGCTGAAGATACACCTGCACAAGATGATGTTGAATCCTTGCTGAAAAAGCTTGGTATTGATGTAGATGCAGAGTCCAATAGTGAAGTTAAAGATGCAGAAACTTGGAATAGATGGGCCTTGATGGAGTTGTCAAGAGACAATGAACAATGGATGCCTCTTCATGAAAAATCTGGTAATTTTAGTCCATTTCAATTATTGTTTGATTTATTTCTTTGTTTAGTTATCTCAATGCTAACACCGTACGCTATTTATAGGAATAGCATTGCTTCATTCTGGCGATGCTGCATCTGGAGAAGACAATGATCAACTTTCTAGAGTAATCCTTTTTGAGGATGTTACCGAGTTCCTATTTTCTTTATCTTCAGAGGAGGCCCGCTTTTCTCTGATTTGCCAATTTATTGATTTTTATGGTGGCAAAATTTCAAGATGGTATTGTTCTTGCTTATTGATAAGCCATGATCATCCTCTCCACACAAGAAGAAATTAGCTAATACATTCTTTCACAGGAGATGTCTTCATACCCGAATTTTAATAATCATATTGACACCTTTTTCCCCATAATACATCATGCATAGTAACTCAATTTTTCTGTTGTCAAAATCCATCCCTTAAAAGTCATGGAGATTTACGATTGAAGCCATTCTTTGTGGTTGACCCATGTACATATAAGGAGCTGAACCTTAGTTGGTGGGAGGTCTTTGCCCCATTTGGGTCCTATTTGAATTGAATTTGGATGCCATTGTTCTAAGATTTAATGAGAAGATACTTAATTCCGTCTAGGTATTCTCATTTTTAGAACACCCCCCCCCCCCCCCCCCCACACACACACACGCGCGCCCCAAAATCGTCTGGTCATGTCAGGTTATGTAGATCTGAAAAATCACACAGTGAGAAATGGATTGAATTCCTTCATCATCCTAGGTGGCTGGACCATCTGGAAACTTCCAAACAACTGTCTTCAATGGAGCTAATCCTAGATTGTCTACGGCTTTGAACCTTGCTAAGGAGGAAGCCCTGCTGTGGTGTGCTAAGGGACTGTCCCGGCACTCAGTTCGGTTTGGGAATTAGAGGGGCTTTGGTCAGGTCTTATTCATCTCTGCCATAGGTGATTAGTTTCAGTCAGTAAAGTGGGTGTGCGTGCGTGTGTTTTTGGGTCTCTGTATGACTCCTCTCTCTACTATCAATACAATGATACACTGTTCCCCTGTGTATTCGAGAAAAAAAAGTGCTAATTGCTGTTTGTTTTAATAAGCTGCAAGCCCTGTCGATCCAAAGTTGTGACATACAAAGCCAGCAAGTGCCTTTGTAATTTCTCTCCATTCTGAACTTTGATATATTATTGTTCAATGACCTCACCACCAATTTTTAAAATTTCAGGACATCCACAAATAGTTCAAGTTGGCTTGATAGAATTTTGAGCTTAGAGATGATTACAGATGACATCCTGGAAGATCTAAGTGCTGCATCTGATATTGTAAACAAGAACCAAAATTCATATGGTTGTAAATTGGAATCGTTATTGGGAAGCATGCACGACCTTTCTCAAAGGCCTGGCCTGGTGAAGTTTCTCAGAAATGCTATACTGCTTCTGCTTGATGTTTTCCCTCGTAATCATGTCTTGGAGGAAGCTATTCTTGTTACTACCCAAATGTATACTGCTCAAGGGAATTCTTCCTCTGCTACAGCTAATACATCGCGGGCTTTGGCCAAAAATCTGTTGAAGAAAGACAGACAGGTATGATTGTTCTTCTTTTTGTTGTTTGAATTGCTTTGTTGAGGAGCGTAACATGCTAAAATTTAAGTGCTAGCGTCAAACTGTGCAATTAACTATAACAGAAGACAGTAAAAATGTCATCTTTTCATTTGATTAAATTTGTAACATGGTAGTATTAGTGTAATCTGCACTGTCTGATGGATTGAATGCATCCTACATTTTTGGAAATTCGAACAAAAAGCAAGCCAAGGCATTGGAGATTCATGGCAGAATTCATCGATCCAATAGAAGCTATTTCACATTTTTCATTGAGTGGTTTAGTCCATCATTCATTGTCTTCAAAATGTAAACATACTGATAATTCTGTAGGCGCATCTTTCCAAATCTATACATGCTGCTAATTTTGTATTTCTGAAAAGAAAAGTAGCACTCACCAGTGATTACTATTTTGCTTGGAACATGCTGTGTCTTAAAAGAAAAACTGAACCCAGATTCTTTGATGGGATAATATCACATGATCCAGTAATGGATGATTGTGTAAAAGTTATTACTGTAATTGTTTTGTTTGGCAGGATATTTTGCTTTGTGGGATATATGGACGGACTGAGGCTATGCATGGGAACATTGAACAAGCAAGAAAGATATTTGACATGGCACTATTATCTACAGAAGCAACTACTGAGGTAACATGATATGGTAAATCTAGGGATAGCCCGAAGAACCTATTCGTCGCCCTCCCTTGGAGGCTCTGACTACTTCTAGGGTTCTTCTGGCTTGTCTTGATTGATACAACTCCTCTCATTATATAGAGAGGTTGACTTGACCCCTAACACTAGACTCCCAATCCGGTACTATTATCCGCGCTAAGGGCAACGCTACAGTACCCGCGCTATAGTACCGCGGTACTGTTCACGGGCTGGGCCCTAGGCCTCCAGCCGGCCCACTGGCCATAACACTTCACCACCCCTCGAAGACAGCTCGTCCTCGAGCAGGGATAATGCGCAGAACAACAGAGACCCGACGAAGACGACTCGATACAAACCATTATCTAAAATAAGCCTTTTTACATCTCGGCTCATTCTCTTATTATTAACTAAACTCCAACTATTTATCCACGTCGCATCTCTAATTGAAGGAGGACCCCATCGAGAAGCTTGAAGAGAGAGGCGTAGATGGACTCCGGGTTTGCTGCACATGCATCATATCTGTTATCCTGCAACAAACCATCTCGGAAGCTGACTCCCTTTCCTCCACGCATGTAGCCACCGATCCTTCTGGAAACAGATGCATGCAGACATGCAGCAAGACAACCTCCTGGCTCCCAAGGAAATACTAAGAACCTGATCCCATCTACATGCATGCCTTGTTCCTGCGCATCCAACAGGCCCTTCTCATGAGTAGAAGACCATCGTGGCGGACGGCGGCGAATCCCACGACAGGTGCTGTGTGCAACTGCCGTCTGAAGGATGTGGTGGCACCTCGCTAGGAAGCCGCGAGTTGCCGCATGCAGACGCAACGTCGCTGCCGCCTGAAGACGCTGGATGCAGCAGGCAGCTGTCGGGCTTGATGGCGCTGCTGCCGCGATCGTCGAAGAGGTTGCCGTAGAAGTCGCCAGGATGAGCGCCGCGGGTGGCGGTTCCGCACGAGTTGCGGCAGGAGGTGTTGCGGAAGGCGCCATGGGGATAGGCGCCGACGAGACAGGTGCCGCGGGCGTCGCCGTGACGATTGCCGCAGAAGGCGCTGCCAAAGACGAGGTCGCGGTCGTTGGCAGAGACGAGGGCGCCGGCGCGGGGGCGGGCGCCGCAGATGGGGTGAGAGCGGGCGTCGCTAAGCGCTTGGTGATGCCGTCCACGAATTTCGACCAAGACGGCTCGCCATGGTCCTTCTCCAGGCGGACGTACCACTGTTTGGCGGCGCCTTCCATCCTGAAAGAAGCTACGAAGACCATAGTCTCGTGTAATTGCCCTGCATCGAAGCACTTATTGCAATGGCGCAACCACTGCAATGGATCAGAACTCCCATCAAAGGCTGGGATCTGGAATATGGAGAATCCCATAGTGGCTGGATTGGATCAGGGGTGGGCTATGGGTGGGATTTGTGGTGGCGGCGGCGGAAGCAGATGCGATCCAAAAAAGCTGGCTCTGAATACCAAATGGCGCCTGCGGGGGCGGCCACAAATCCCACCCATATCCCACCCCTAATCCAATTCAGCCACGATCATATTGCATCTCTTGCTGATCATGGGAGAATACATCACCAAAGCCGACCTTCAAGTTCTTGTTGCGAGCGTCACCACTGCGATCGACTCCATCATCACATCCATGTCGCCATCATCTGCCCCAACAGCAACAGCAACAGCCGCGGCAACCGTGATTGCACCAGCGGCAGTCGTTGCTGCGCCACCGGCAGAAACACCCACCATCGCTGAGATCCTTGCCAACATCGACTCCCTCTTCGCGACGTCATCAAGGTCTCCCTCGTCCGCGACAGCGTCGACGCCCCTGACTGCAGCACCCACAACAGCCACCGCGCCTTCACCGGTGGCCTCATCAACGTCACCGCCGGCGGCCTCGGCTGTTCCGCCAATCGCTGCAGCTGAACCATCACTGGTGACAGGGATGGCGCCGGCTGCATTGGCATCGGCAGTTCTGACACCACCAGCATTGATGCCTTCTCCGCCAACGTCCGCGGCCTCGTCCTTTGCAGCGCCTTCTGTGGCACTCGTCACGGAGATACCCGCGGCACCTGTCTCAACGGCGCCCGTCCCCGCGGCGCCCGTCCCGGTGACGGTCGTTCCTGCACCAATCGCCAACATCTTCGCCACGGGTGTGAACTCCATCGGGAGGTCAAAGCACCCTGTGGAATCTGCGCCGCCGCTCCGCGACCCACCGCTTCATCTCCAATTTTGGCCGCGCCATCCGCGGCATCGTCTACGACGTCTGGCGCGCCTAGGGAGGCCCCTACCCTGTCTGCCATGTTCTCGGCAGCCGCAACGCCGCGCGAGGCCCCGCCTTCGACATCTGCGTTCGCGCCGCCCCCGCGCGGCGCCCCGATCGTGTCTCCGGCGACGACTCTTGTGGCCGCCCCCGCAGGCACCACCGGCTGTGCCCGGCGCGGCCCTGGCATACCAGGCCAGGCGACGCGCGACCTCATCTTCCTCGCGGGCCGTCTACCCATCGTCTTCAACCCCTGTGCCGCCGTCATCTCCGTCTCCGCGCAGTCAGCAGCACCGATGGGCCCTCCGAGGTCTTAATCATGTGTCGAGTCGTCTTCGTCGGATCTCTGCTGTCTGCGCATTATCCCAGCTCGAGGACGAGCTGTCTTCGAGGGGTGGTGAAGTGTTATGGCCATTGGGCCGGCTGGAGGCCTAGGGCCCAGCCCATGAACAGGACCCACGGTACTGTAGCGAGCGGGTACTGTAGCGCTGTCCGTAGATTAGGGTTTAGGAGAGTCACCTCTATTTAATAGAGGCCCCTTGTATCCAATTAGGTCAAGGAAGAAGTAGAGGATTAATCTCAGAGCCTCCAGCGTGAGGGCGAGATCCCATCTACCTCCTTCCTATCTCAGCAAAGTAGTCCATATCATAACACTATGAAGTATATGTGTTTTTATGTAAGCTTGCATGGTCAATTCTAATTAAGTTAACAGAATTTTGCATTTGTAATGTGCAATGCTGCTGGTTTAGCATATTCTATTTCTTAAAATGCCTGTCTACAAGTGCGGGTGTATGTTGTTAAGGTTTCTCACATTATGACTCCTTACAAGCATGAATTTCTGCTGTTAAGCCTGCGTGGTCACTTAGGAATCTTGTTTTGGTTTGCAAATGGGTGTTGTTCTGGATGTAGTACAAGGTGACATTTTTCTCCTGCCAAATGAACTTTGTTGGTACTATTGTAGAGTTTATTGGTAGTTGGATTGGAGATATGAGTATGCAATCAACATGAGCAAGCTTTATCCCAAAAAGAAAAAAACTATAACACTAGCTCATCCATTGTTCTAGTTATTATATGGAGCTAAAACAAGTAATTTTGGCTTTAGAAAGTTGAAGAATGAAGTATATTGAGGAAAGAGTATTGTTTGTTTTATTGAACAGTCTGTGTTCTTATGGGGCTAACACAGTCGGCCTATTGTCATCTATATCTGCAATTGTTTTATTGGTCGGCCTATTGTCATCTATATCTGCAATTGTTTTATTGGTTCCCTGATGTCACTAGCTTCAGGGACAACTTCCTTTGTTTTCAGTAAAATAATCTGCTTTATACTAAGAAAATTGTGCTTTCATCTCATTCTTGTTTGATGGTCATTGCCTTTGTTGAGTAGGATCTGAAGAAGAAGGTTGCCATCCTTTACCTTTGGTATGCTGAGATGGAGATAGCAGTGGCCACTTCAACAAACAATTCTGACTCAATGCATCGTCCGATTTACATTCTATCCTGCTTAGGGAGTAATGTAAAATATGCTCCTTTCATTGGCCCTATTTCAAGGCCTCAGGTCTTGAGGGCTCGCCAAGGGTTCAAAGAGCAGATTAGAAGCTTACGATCTGCATTTGCTTCTGGTGGTATAAATGAAGAATCTGTTGCTCTGATATGCTCAGCTTCTTTGTTTGAAAGTATGACATCAGGTTATTCTTCGGGTCTTGAAGTGATAGAGGAGACCTTTCATATGGCGCTTTCAGGTCTTACACCCTTCTCATTTTCTTATTTGAATGGATTTTAATGACATTATTTCAAGCCACTTTGGCTACTGTGCAGGATCTATTTATCTGCATGAACTAAAATAGTTTCTCTTCAAATACTTGTCCCAAAATTTTGTAGTAGCAAGCTTGTTGTTATTAGAGTTTTGATAGTCAGGATTATCTTGTCATAATGTACTGTAGTGCTCACACTTGTTACTTCTGTATTGTTGTTCTGCTTTTCTTTTAGATTAATATATGCCCTTGATTATTTCTGTTTTTTTGTTATTTTTCACATTTACATTTTTGTTGCTTTGGGATGTCTGTGAAATTACAAATTTGTACTCTCTTTCCAAACTTGCAACTAGTAAATGCTCTTATTAACTAGAATTGTTTTGTTCAGATAGCAGTCATAACTCGGAGTTTGAGGATTTGTGGGTGTACTACATCAAATTGCTTCAGAAAAATCTTAACCAATTGAGTCTCTCAAGGGTCTGGCCAAGTGTATCGCAAGGAGTGCACAAATATCCCTACAATCCAAAATCATATTCAGCCATGTTAACTCTGAGCTATCTTTACAGTGTATCCAACAATCTTCGTCTCACACTCGACAAATGTAGTCAAAGGTGAAACTTGCACCCTTTTCCGTGTTCCAAGTTCTTTTCAGAATGCATAATGCCCCCTCTTTCTTTTCTTTTACCATCTTTATTACTTGCCTTCAATTTCCAGATCTTTTTTTTTCAGAAAAAAACATTGCAAATAAATGTGTACGGATCCATGAAATTTCCATGTTCCAACTTCTTTTTGGAGTGCATTCTTCACTTTCTTTTTTTGGCCATTTTTATGTCTTATGTTTCAAGACTGAAATTTAAAATATCTGGTATATTTGATTAAATGTCATTGCTGCTGTAAATGTGTATGCCTTATAGCCCACCTCTAACAGTACTTCATTTATGCTATTTTTCTTATATGGAAGTATATATTTGATCTCCTGTGCGTACATAGCCTTGTTTTCTGTATGCAGCTTTATATGTGCATGCATTTTCTTTTCACCAAACATCTTGAAGCCTAGGTTTTGTTGTATACTTGCCTATTGACTTTAGCTTCTGTATTTGTATGCAACAGGGACCCTTCCATTATCACTTTGCTCTTTGCTTTGTCCTTTGAATGGAGCAAGGCAGGATCTGACAATAGAATACACAGTCTGTTTGAGAGAGCCTTAGCTGATGATAAGTTGCAGAAATCTGTTCTGTTGTGGCGCTGTTATCTAGCTTATGAGGTAGATAAAGCCTGCAATGCTTCTGCAGCGCGGCGTGTATTCTTCAGAGCTATACATGCCTGTCCGTGGTACGATGCTGACACATAACACCGTAGTTTGATGTTGATGTGGTTATGTGACTGTCTTTTCTTACAATCTTCTGCCTAATTGTTGTTTTGTAGTCAAATTGAAACTTGTATTGTTATGGCATTTGATTTATAATTCCTCCTGGTTTTGAACCATGAAAAATGGATCTCATTAGAGGTTTATTTTCCCTTTTTCAACTGTTGATATCTGTTCAAGTGCAGGGTGCTCTTTCAATGATATTCCTCTATGAGCAGAACATGCTATCACTGTTAATCTATGTTTGCCACAACACCTGAATGGCTTATGAACTGTTTGGTAGGAGTATCTTGGAGCTTTCGCCTTCCATGTGGTTTGGAGAAAACCTTTTGATGCATTTAAATTTCATGCATGTTTCAAATTATTTTGGAACCCTCTAATATTTACTATTACTTTATCTGTAGTTTAATTACCTTCAGACTCAAATGGTGTTTTTTTATCCTATTGACTATTTATTGTTAATTGTAACGCTTACAATTTGCAGGTCTAAAAGGTTATGGCTTGATGGATTCCAAAAGTTGAGCTCAATCCTGACACTGAAAGAGTTGTCAGATCTCCAGGAAGTGATGCGTGACAAGGAATTAAACATCCGCACTGACATCTATGAGATACTCTTACAAGATGAAACAGACATATGATTAAATGTTTCCCTGGTTTGTATTAAGAATTTCAGGACTGCTCCACATGGCATTCTCTGCAATTGTTAGCTTCGAGGGTTTCAACAGAGATTGGTTTTACATTGCAGTCGTCCTCTGGCTCGTAAGCATCGAGCACTGGGGGCTGGTCTTTCAGGAGCCTGTTATCTACCATCAAGATGGACAGTGTACAATGAGCAGCATGCCTTTGGATCGACTTACTTGCCAGATATGGTCACGTTGGCTTCAGTTGGCCCTTCAACCACATGACAAGTTGAATCTAGAAAACATGTATTGCAATTCTTGTGAACAAACTATGGCACAGCCAGCACAAGTTTGGCACTAGCGAAGACTGTTGCAAAACCAAGCGGTTGATCCTTAACTATTTGTAAAACAACTACAGCCTCAGGCAAGCATTAATGCTATCTGAAGCTAGATGTTTTTCTAGTTTCTTTTTCTCAGCATTTTAGTTGTTTCTCATGGTTCTCCTGGTGAAGCAGGTTACCGGGTCCTGAAGTGTACTTGACTGTTCAAAGAAAAGCTTCTACTGTAGAGCTTCACCTGGCGTTTTGTTGAAAGCTAGAAGAGACAGTTCTGCACATATGCGTCAATAGACTATGATCTATTTTGTAAGATCACCAAAGTTATACTACGGGGACGTCAATGGGGCACAAAACCAAGTGGCAACACAAAGGGTTATTAGGTATTCCCAAAGATTATGACCGTGGTATCAACTCCCCAACCTCAGTAAGTAATATTGTCGTGTTTGACTGTCTGTGCGTACTGCATTAGCTATTTATTTCATGAGCTGTTGTAGATCCTTGGTACGCATGTCTCGAGGCATCTGCTGTTCATGTGCGCTAGCTGGATAAAGCACTGTTTTACAGTGGCATGCGAACATTATTGCTTGATGGATCGTTATGCGCTCGTGCTTGCCTAGTTTATAGTAAACCCGGTGTAGGTCGGCCTGCATCAGAGCGTGGTTAATCTGTCTCTTTTGCCTGATTGCCTTCTGCCCTCTTGTGATGTGATGAGCTCCCAGTGGTCTCTGCTCGTGCAAATATGGCCTGACGTGATGGGTTGTTGAGTGCATGAAAACACCAAAAAGCTCGAGACGAAGGCATCCTCTGCGGTGCAAACTGTTAAGTTTTGACACCCGTCAGTTGCCTACGGACTAAGGTCCTAAGCTGCAGCTTATGTACATTCAGCTTCAATGGGGTTTTATTTACCCTTGTTAGACAAGACAAAGCAGACACCTACATTGAAAACCCGAGAGGGTGTATTTACAACAAGTAGTAGCTACTCCTCTAACATGGTTATCCTGAACAACAGACATTACCCTTTCAGATTCCTAAAAAGTTAAAAGGAAGATGGTTGGTTCCATTCATCAGCCTCTTGTCCTGATGATGGTTATGGTGCCCTTTCCTCCGGTTCTAATCTTCGTCAGGCTAACGACTGCCTTGCCGGACAGGCCTAGGCCGTGCGCCGTCACGGCGGGGCCGCACGCGAACGCGCCAACGGGGTGCCGGACTGGCCTGGCCGGTCTCTTGAGGATCCTCTGGTTAACGTCGTTCAGCGTCGTCATGCGGCTGTCGTCTAACCCCAGCGGCTTGACAACTGCAAAAGGGTACACCACTTCGACCCCTCTCTTCTCCTCCCCTGAAACACAACCAAAAACATTTTTAGAACCCTTCAAAGTAAAGCAGTCGCATAACAATTTCATAAACTACAGGTTGGTTTGGCTGGGCTTCAGGCTTCAGCTTCATAAATTGTAAGCCCCGCCAAACAGTGAAAGTCGCTACTACGAGTAATATATAAAGGCTGCTGATAAGCAGCTAGTTTGTCCGGATGCCAGCACGTCCAAAATATTTGCGATCTCGCTGCGACGGCAACTGCTGCTCTGTAGCCTGTGTACTCCACGCAGCACTGCAGCAGTGCCTGCCACTGCCAGTGCCAGCGTCTCAGCAGCGCACACATGCGCGGGGGCGAGTAAATGCGTTGCTCACCGGTCAGCTAACCTCACCTGCCAGCAGCGAGGGACAAGCAGACGCAGCAGAGGCGGGCGCCGCCGCACGGGAGGGCTCGGGCTCGCCGCAGCCATCGTCGCGACGCGCTGCCGCGTGGGGCGCCCCCGCCTTTTGCAGCTGCGGCCGGAGGGGAGCGGCGGCGGTGGCGGGGAAGCGAGGAGGAGGTGAGGGGACTAGCGCGGCGGCCGCTGCTGCGCCCCTCGCCGCCGCCTCCTCTCCGCGCCGCGTCGCTGGCGCTGGTGCTGGCGGCACCTGCGCGCTCGGGGCCCTCTGCTGCTGCTGCTGCTGCCTGCCCGATGCACCTGCCCCGTCCTCCCCTGCACGTCCGAGCTTTTAAACTGGAGTAAGCTACCATGCTCAACTACGTACATTTATATATTTATAACATGGGAGATACATAGTATTGCAACTACGGCCTAACAAACACTTTTTCCTACGGGACATTTTATAATCTAGGAGCAGAGGTGATCCTGCAGCAGCCGCCCAGTGGATCCAGCGACTAATGGGCTATCAGCGGGCCATCAGTTTCAGAACTGGCAAGAACAAGTACTACTAGTAACCACAATTTTGTCGGTAGCTGTTGTTGCCTACTACCCGCACTGTCCGCTTCTCTCTGCTGTCTACTGACAGCATCAGAGTAACAACAAACGATTGCTGATTAATTAAACCGCAGAGCGCTCCGCCTGATGATGAACGAGCAGTGCTGCTTTATGCTTAAGTGAATTGGCAGCACTGTAATAAGCAAAGCAGGTGGTAACGTGGCGGTGTGCGTATTGAAAGGGACGTGTCGGAAAATCACCTGAGACAAAACTGCAGCAGCGTATCTTCTCCTCCGGGATCGTGGTGTTCAAATCGTGCTGCGGGTCTCCGTGTCCTGATGCCCCTCCTCCTGCTCCCTCGGCGCTAGAATCCCAAAAGCTCTGCGAGCCGAGAACAACCGGACAAGCGGCGACGACGCTACAGGTTAGAAAAAAGAGGAGGAAGAAGAAGAAGACAACGCCACTGCGTGCTCGCTGCGATGAGACATCATCACTGCGCGCGACTCTTTTGTACGTATGCTTATTGTTCGGCGCGCGACGCCGAAGCCACAGCTTTTTCTAGCTGCTTCGTTTGGTGAATCGATATCGACAGTGGCTAGTGTACTAGTAGAAGGTGAGCTTGCTGTTGCATAATTGCATTGCATTTAAAGCATTTTAAATATAAAAAATAACAGAATGCTAAAAGACCTCGGTATCTCTCGTTTTACGATACCCATAGACTCTCAATGCACCCACTTAATTTTATCGTATTCTTAGAAATGATTATATTTTGATATAAAATTTAAACACTATTAATAATTATATATCGGGACGAGGGAGCAAAAGGTGAGCTTGCATAGTTGCATTGCATTTGCATTGAGGGAACTCTTGGGAACAAATAACACCTAATAAAGAACAATAGTCTACAGTCTAGTACACGCACCGCTGCTCTTATGGGTGTTGCCAAAGTTTCATTCAGAGCTCGATTAAGTAATAACTAACTCTATCATTATTTGTATCATTTCATCATCCTCTCTTGTTTATGACTAACCCGTAGTATATATTCTTCGGTACTACCTTCGTTCTTAAATATATGTCGTTTAGTACCAGCTATTTAGTTTAAAAACAAACTAATTGGTTTCTTCTAAACGTCGTATATTTAAGAACGGAGAGAGTACATCCATCCATAGCACTAGGTCCTGGTATGAACAGGAACAACGTATGTACGTACCTCAAGAAGGCACTGCAGGTCCTCGCCGACGGTGCCCGGACGTCGAGGCGGAGGCGTCGCCGCCATCGTCCTCTGCCGCTTGTTGCCGACGGTGCTCCAGTGGGCGACGGCGTCTTCCAGGTAGCCACTGGACGCCTCCGACGAGGCCGGCGACTCCACACCTGCTGCAGGCAACACAACGCCGGAAGCCGGCCACACTTCAGCTCACACTAGCTCTCTGCTAGCTGTACGTCTCCACTATGCCCTAGCAGTAGCAGGTCTAGCTAGCTCAAAGAATGCATGCGTGTCTCTCAGCTCGGACACTTACGCGTCGCCGGGAAGAAGGCGGCGTCGTGGACGGCGGCGCCTCCCCCAGCTCCGGCGACTCCTCCGAGACGGTGCAGGTCGTCCCAATCCCAGTCCCAATCCAGCAGCGGAGGGAACACGCAGCAGTCGAAGGAGTAGCTGTCTAGGGCCATGGCGTGTTGTTGGCAGTGTAGCTCTGGACTGAGCTAGCCCGGGCCGAGTGAGATGGCTTGTCATGGAGGGCGTGTCCTCTAGCTCTCTTAAATAGGAGGCCCTTTTGGCGGAGCACCAAAAGCTGCGTCAAATTGGGTGGATGGAAATGGACCAAGGACTTGATCTACCATTTCCTTTTTTCTTTTTTTTTGAAATATTACCATTTCCTTTTGCACAAGAAGACTACTGAGGGGGGAGAGAAAGAGAAGCAAGCAATGCAGTGCAACTACTACCAGTCAATGGAAAAAGAAGTAGTAAATAATTGTAGATAAAAAAGGGAATAGCAACAAAAGAGCAAAGGGAAAAGTTGCGGTTGCCGGGGCTTGTCACTGCCCCGGCCTTTCTCGTGATTCGTTATGTTTGATGGCCCTAGTTCCTTTCCATCATCATCGGAGAATGTTGCGACGACATGCATCAAGTGCGGAGACTTTGAATGAAAGATTCACTACATGTAAAAATATACGTTTCCGTTTGCTCGTAGATAAAAGTATGCACTACCTTCTCGTTCTTAAATACAGTATATGGTATTTAGGATAGACATTTTAGTTTATTTCTGAACTAATCTATTTACTCTATACGACAAAGACACAAAGTATTGGAGAATGATGGAGAGAGTACACCAATACACTAATCATGAGTACCGTACCGTTGTGCCTGACATATACTAGTACATATACAACGTGTTTCACATGGGGGTAATCCTATGCCTGTGCATGGCATATCAGCATATATCGTTGTAAATGTGCTTGTCTAGCTTAATCTTTTGTGTTATTACCTAGTAAAAGGTTGTCTTGAAATGTTTTCGGTACAAAATTACTGTGAACTAGTTTGAGGACGTGGTAGAAATCGATCTTCTGGGAACGGTTAAAAGGAAAGCTGCTACTACTACGTACTAGTACTTGCTAGTGCAGTAGTGTAGCTGCTGCCTGCTGGCCTGTTGATGTTTTGTTGGTATCCTTGTGCCGCAGCAGACGGGGACAGCACCAGTCGGCAGTAGCTTTAGCATCCTTTCATGAAAATCTTTGGACGAGGTTCAAAATATTTCGTCCCCTGTTTCTCTCTCCTTTTCACTGCCGGTACAGGATAAGCTTGCCCGGCCCCTGCCATATTATTGCCAGCTTTGTAGAACAGTTGACCTTATGATCAATTTATCAGCTCAATGTACTTGTTACACCAACTCGATCGTAGCTCAAGTGTGGTGTGGGGCTTGGCTTCACGAATCACCAATCATAATGGCCAAAGGACGACGTGCCCAGCAGTGTGGTTTGGCAGTGTTGGGGAGATTGCTCGGATCATAGGGAAGACCATCATTGCTTTGTAAAGCTAGTGATGTGATCCTCTCTCTCTCTCTCTCTCTCTCTCTCTCTCTGAATATGTGGTTAATTCAAAATTTGTCAAACTATGGATACGAGTAGTATGTGGACATATATATAGCCAAAGAACTAGTTTTCTGAATCTGAACTCACTTATTGTATTCTGAACTTCTCTGTAGAAATGGAAAGCACTCTGTACCCAAATAAAGTATCATCGATTGTCTGCCATATATCGATAAAATAAGACGAACTATTCTAAATCTTGTAAATCCCGAAAAACTAAAGCCCTCATCATTCAAACATCTCCCGATGTATACCTTGAATCGAGAGATACATGCAGATCAATCGATAAAGCACACACGGTCCAAAAGCGCGATCAAACTGACCCTGGAACAGAAATGAGCTCCTAAAGGAGGTCAAGAAAGGCAGCCAACGAGTACTTAAAACTGACGTGTATCTGTAACCTGATACGACTTCTTTTTACGTAAACCCATGAGTTTAGAGACAAGTTTATGCTGGGCGTGACCTCAATCTTTTTCAGTGCAGTGCTAGTAGTGCTTCTCGTCTTTACTTGCCCATTCTTTTCCGTGAACGGTCAATGCAAAAGCAAGATGAAATTGCCACTCCTTGGGAGCTGCTTCCACTACCGTGCCTGAATGCCTGATGACACTGCATGCAGTATTGCAGTAGCTGTTGCTGCTTGCGATTGCAGCGCCATAGGTATCTACCTTTGTGCATACTGCAACTGCAAGAATGAAGACTACTGCACTACCTCTAACCCTTCTGCGAGGCTGACCGTTCCATCTCGAGCAAGCGATGTTTTTTTTTAACCTGTCCTTCACTGACATTGGGAACATATTTTACCGTGGCTTTTACCTACTCTTGGATTGATTGGTTGACACACCTTGGTACCTTTGCATTGCAGGCCGTCCTATTGTGTAGTGTAGCGTCCTATATATCCTATATATGTGAAGAATGGATGGCGGTAGCGCGGCTAGGAAAGGCGTTCTTGCGCCCTGTGTTAGCTGCTCATGGATCATGTACTTATGTTCCAAGTGTATTTTTTGTCCCCATGTGTACACTTGGTTAGTGACTCACTTGATCTATCATTTAATATTAGCTCGGAAACACTATCTATGTAAATGCACTCTTAGTGATGTTGGAGAACAATTAACAAGTGATCTATAGGAGCCGTGGTTCGCAAATCCCCAGGTGAGGCCAATGGTCTAGCTGTTCTCCTGATGAGGATAAGAACCATGAACAAGAACAAGAGAGGAACGGGAATGGTGCAGGACCGGCACCATTATGCTGCCTCCCGACAATGAAATCGATGTTAGAATCTGGTAGTAGCTAGCGTGGAATTATTGGCGACTTTCACATTCCAAGCGCTTTTTGCCAAGAGCAGTAGAACCGCGCGACTTTCCGGGGCTCGCCAGTGGCAAAGCATGTGCTTGACACTGAATCAGGCAGTTGCATCGTGCATGCATGCCATGGCCGAAAGAACAGTGCGCCTATAGCGGCCTAATGCGGCCGTATTATCACTGCCGGATTAGTAATCAGGCACCATTCTATCAGGCTCTGCTGTTGTCCAGTGACGAGATTTAATATTCCCATTTGCTCTCTATATGTATGTCTTCCATGATTTGAAGAGAGATGAACGTACTGCATTGGCGAGCACCTGCAGCAAACGCCGGTAGTGGCCTAATGGGTGTGGTGAACTGATGACGTATTGACAACAACTACTTCCATTTACAAATTGGAAGGAACCTGAAATTTCAGCTTAACACCTCTGACGATCGAGGACGGATCACTAGCTAGAACTAGAAATGCACAAGACAAGAAGCCGCAGTAGCTCGGCTCAGCAAGAGTAATCCAGCGTGCAAACAAAATTTCGAACTAGACGGTTGTTGCCCAGGCCCAGCGACTCCCAAGTCAACTGTTGTGTGAGCTAATGCTACAGCGAGATTTATTCCAACTGATGAAATGGCGTCCCACCACAGCAATTGCATCCACACCTAAAAGCCTGAAGCCCTGAAGCTCTGCTACTGTTCTTGGCCATTGACATCCCTGACGATGATTGGCGTCCTCCTCGGCACCCCCACAGTCTCACTCACTGGAGTACCATTACGCCGCTGTTGCATTTCTTTACAGCGAGGACGAGGGGGGGCGCACAAGCGTACTGTCTTTGGTTTCCTTTCCGGTGCGCATCTTTATGGCTCCCAGCCCCAACATTCTGCACCATTGCCCGAGCTCGAGCTCGAGCTCGAGCTAGCTCGCATGCACGAGTGAACTGTATCTGTATGGTTGCCGCATTGAATTGAAGCCAAAGTAAGGCGCAGATGGTACATAGAGCCGGCACCGGGGTCGCTGGCCATCGACAGGAGTAGGTTTGGGTATATGTATACGTTGTATATAGAGGTAAAAGTTTTGCTGAATTTCACCGAGCTGCGGCTTCCCCTGAAAAAGCGGTGAAAATTCGTGGTACTATAGCTACCTAGCATTCGTCGTTTCTCTGCAGCTGCCAGCCGGGGGTGAACACTGCAAACGTCTCTGCAGAGTGCAGACGACAGTTGCGGTGGCTAGCTGTCACCGATCTATCTGTCTATCTTTCAGCTATTCGATTGGAGATGTATCAGTATGACAGTATCACTGTTGATGCAACGGTTCAAACTTGTTGCGGTTGTTGATGGCGTCCGGAAGGATTCGGCGAAGGATCCAAGCTGAGCTTTGGGCCCTGCCCGGCCGTTCAAATCAGCAGGCAGGCAGGCAGGCATGTCGCGGCAAAGGTCTTTTGGTAAAGGAAGAGAAGTTGTGGGGAATGGATGGATGGATTGGTTGTATGATCCCAAGAAATTGTTCTCGGGGTAAAAGATTCGTAAAGATGAGCAAAGCGCCAAAGCGACAGGCTTCGTCAGGAAATAGTCTCTCTCGGCCTGGCCCCAGCTGAAAGACAGGCTTCTGGGCCCACGGCTTTGTATGGGTGGGTGCCGGCGTGCCGCACCCCACAATCTTGGGCCCATGAACACAGGCGGCCCGCTGACTACTGTGTGGGCAACTGCTGTTTGGGATTTTCGCGCATCTAGGCCCAAGGCCGAACGACGGCCGGGAGAGGTCCCGCGATTGCTGGGCCGTTTAGCCCATTTCTGAGAAAAAAATACAGGCCCACTTGAGTGTGACGAGTGAGTTGAGTGTGAATTCCGACCCACCTTTTTCTTTTGTCACCAATGCTGCAATGCATAACATCCAAGCTAACACACAACCATGAGAAATGTACTCCCTCTTCCCCGCTTTAAACGTCGTTGTAGGCTCTTGCCAGATGCATACGAGGTGAAGTGGATCCGGACGGACTTTGCATCCAGATGCGTAGACAATGAGCTGAACTTAGACACGTAAAATGACCCCTAGGATGATATTTAATATGTGACAGAGGGAGTACAAGAAAAGAAGCCGCAGTAGTTCAGCTCAGCAAGTAATCCAACATGCAAACAAAATTTCGGACTTGACGATTGTTGCCCAGGCCCAGCTACTCCAACTCAACTGTTGTGTGAGCTAATACTACAGCGAGATTTCCAACTGAAACGTGTCACATCCGGTTTTAGGAATAAAACCAGGTGCATCTCATATGTGCGTCAAGATCAAGATCAAGTTTACACACATATGGTAGACGTCACAAGTGAATATCCATAACCATGCATAAGAAAGAGTATTAAAGTATATTTATTACAATCTCAGAGTTGACACAAATGTCACAGCGGAAGACTTAAATAAACGTTTATGTAAACAAAACGAGATAACTCCATCTCCACAGGCAGTTGACTGAAGGACTCGCCTAGAACTCCTAAAAATCAGTAGTATAATCCTCAAAATTCTCCCAATCTGAGCAGCAGTCCGAGTGTGGTCGATGCAATATAAATAAACAAGCGTGAGCACATGTCGTACTCAGCAAAGTATGGAAATAAATGACATGCTAGGCTTTATAAAGTGGATGGCTGAAAGGATAGCTGCATTAAGCACTTTTAGTTGGTCAAAGTTTTATTAAGCATCTATTTACTAGCAGATATAAGTATATACCAACCACAATTAAATGATAACATAAACCTATCAAATTCAGGTAACCACAATTTAGATCATAGTCCGATAGATAATCATGTGAGGGTCCAGGCCGCTCATGACCGTGAGCACGACTGTTATAACAGTTTTACACTCTACAGAGGTTGTACACATCCACCATAAGCCGTGATTCCCATTGCCCGAAAGCATTTACCCTTCCCACACCACGTGGACCGAATACTGGGTTTCACTATGAGACCTTTACAAAGATACTAATAAGTGATAGTTCGCTAAGTCTTCCGGTTCAGGAGCAAAGCATAACCCTCCCTAGTGAGTCGCGTATCTTAGCAAAGCCTACCGCTCAAGAGGACCGGGCTATACCTCGTCAACCGCCGCACCTCTTGCCCCTTTCGGGTAAAATTATCCCAAACCAGAATACCTAATTAGTCAGTCAAAGTCAGAGCCACGTAGCACTTATGGTTGCACTGTTTTCCTAGGTGGTCGCTCCATGTTCCAATTAAAAGATGTGATCTTGTCATTATTTAATTAAAAGATAATAATGGAACATAGAGTAGGTTTCATTAGACCAATCTCAGTTGAGCAACTAAGCATCATCTACCAGTCAAATTAATTTATTGACCCAGCTGCAAGGTATGTTAAAACAGACTAGGAAATCCTTAATGGGACCCAGCAATATTAATGCAAGCGATAAATAAACGGTGAAATTAAAATGCATGTCATTTAGGTACAAACGGGCATGATCAAGGAACACTTGCCTTATTCCAAACCTTGTTGCTGCTCAAACTCTTCAGCAGCTGGTTCTTCAAACACTTCCTCGAACTGCGCGTTTTCTATACGCATCACACGAACACATACAAGAAAACAATACAATAAATAAGAAACAGTACACCAAACAATTCCAACAGAAGAAAATAACAGCACAAAACTATTCTACGCGTTACCATGAACGCGTGAGCGCGAGAATCGCTAAAATCGGAGTTAAAACGTTAAAGATATGGCTTTTCTAAGGTTTAGGGACTTGCTGGCGAAGTTTGAAAAGTTCCAGGGCTTAACTGCGAAAATTCAAGGGCTAAAACATAATTTTGTATTAAACTACGAGGGTTTTCATGCAAAAAGGTAAAAATTGGATCTCGGGCGCAATTTTAAAACTTGCAGGGGCTAAACCGAAAGAAAAATGACCTAACTTGAAATACTTTTGAACGAGCTAGGACTGCGGGTTAATTTTGAAAACTTGGAGGGCCTCTTTGCAAAATCGCCGAAGTTGACCGGTACGGGTTCTATTTGACTCAGGGCTCGGGAGGAACTCGGCCGTTGGATCTCGATCCAACGGTCGAGATTGGATCGGGCAGGAGGGTGACGCCGGCGTTGACGGGAGCGGCGCCGCTGCTCGCGTCCACGGCGGAGGATCGCCGGCGAGCATGCGAATTCGCACTACGGGCCGTGATTCGCGATGGGAGTTGGCCGAGGAGAAAGAGGGGAGGATGGCGAGCTCACCTGACGGGTTCTCGGCGGCGGAGGGGATCCGATGACGGCCGGCGACGAGGATCGGCGGCGGCGGCGCTGTGAAGAAGATCGGCGAGCGATTCAAGCTCGGTGCGGAGCAGGAAACGATGCGCGAGAAACACGGGAAGACTCCTTACCTCCTTGCGAACCTCCCGAAGTGAATCTTGGTGAGAGAGGGGCGCTGACAATCGAGATCACCGGCGGCAGCCGATTCCAAAGGTGGCGGCGGCGGCTCGAAACGCGGCGTTAGGTTTCGCGAGAGCGGCTGGCGACGCGCGAGGAGAGCGGAGAGGCACAGGGGCCATGACACGCGGTTTAAGGGGCTGGGCCCGCTCTTGGCGTCCGTGCCCGAGACGACGGCGGCGGCGCGGCCAAGCCCCGGGTCAGACTCGAGTCCGACTCGGCGGGGAAGAAGCTGACGCGTGGGTCCCGCGCGTCAGCGAGAGGTGGAGAGGGGGAAAGGGGGAGTGGGCTGGCGAGAGGAGATGGGCCAGAAAGGAAACGGGCCGACGGCCAGAGAGAGAAATAGAGGGGGCGACAACGGACCGGCCGAGACTTGGAGGGGCAAAAGCAGACTCGACAGAAAACAACTATTCTAAACATCAAACAAATTCAAATTAAATTCAAATTTAAATAGAATTTAAATTCCAACTTAATTGAACAGCAAGCAAAAGACAATTGCAAACAACATGAATGCATCAACAACTTATTTTGACTAGAATTATTTAAATGTTGGAGGGGCAAAAGCAGACTCGATAGAAAACAACTATTCTAAACATCAAACAAATTTAAATTAAATTTGAATTTAAATAGAATTTAAATTCCAACTTAATTGAATAGCAAGCAAAAGACAATTGCAACAGCATGAATGCATCAACAACTTATTTTGACTAGAATTATTTAATATGATATTTAAATTGATAAAATGCTAGAAATTCCAATTAAATCATAGAAAATTTATTTGAGCCTTAATAAATCCTAGAAAAATTCAGAGAGTTGC
Source organism: Echinochloa phyllopogon (assembly GCA_033239725.1). Lineage (NCBI taxonomy): Eukaryota > Viridiplantae > Streptophyta > Magnoliopsida > Poales > Poaceae > Echinochloa > Echinochloa phyllopogon. Next base: position 56,626,509 of record BTCW01000010.1, read on the forward strand.
TAGTGATTTATTACGATGAATTTTAGGGTGTGACAAAATGGCGTCCCACCACAGCAATTGCATGCACACCTAAAAAGCTTCAAGCCTGAAGCACTGAAGCTTTACCACTGTTCTTCCGCATTGACGCCCCTGACTGTGATTGGCCTCCTCCTCGGTACCCCCCACAGTCTCACTCGATCATCTGGATGCCTTGGGGCCCTTCTCTGCCTCGTCCTGGTAGCATACGTAGCGGGAGGCCCATGGGCGACGGCTGCTGAATCCGGCCCGTGTGTGTTGCCGACTAGCCGTGCATTGCACATTTGCACGGAGGCGGAGGAAAACTGGCTCGCTCGCTCCAAGCCTCCAACTTTTGTTTTAGGTGCTACTCACGCCGGGACGTCCGATAAAAGTTTAAAAAAATTAGACGATAACGTAGCAGTCGAAATTTTCGCCGTAATATAGATATGATATTACATGCAACATGTAAAATTTTTGTAACATAAAAAAATAGCGTATGCAACATTAAATAATAGTATCCGCAACATAAATAGTCATCGTTTGTAACACTAAAAACGACGCGCTCCCAACTCTCAACCACACACGCGCGTAGTCAAAATCTCTCAATAAAAATGTAACATACGGATAAACGCTTGCAACATGCCTGTGAAAACATATGCAACATCGTAGCAACATCTAGATCTACTTTTGTAACATTCGCATAAAATAATTGCAACATTCTTCTCAAACATCTGAAACACGTGAAACATACACTTACAACATGCAGCAAACCCTAACACACGTGGAGAGCTAAACAGTTGGACGGAGTAGGAGGAGCAGGATGGCGAGCAGAGAGCACCGGAGCGGAGGAGATGGGCGGCGGCGGCGGCGCGGAGGAAGAGGTCAGCGGCGGTGTGCGGAGGAGCGAGGCGGCGACGCGTGGAGGGCCGGGGCGGCGGCGCGGGAGCGAGGAGGAAGCAGCAGCGGTGACACGTGAGTGGGGAGGCAGCGGCGATGCATATTTTTTTTAGAAATGACGATGCGGAAGTTGAATAGGGAGGCAGCGGCTGTGTGTAGAAAAAAATAGAAAACAGACTAACTGGTGCTGGGGCGCCTATAGGAAGCATTACCGTTTTGCTTTTCCCCTCCCGCTGGCTGCCCCACCCCACCGCGGAGACCCGAGAGACGAGAGCCACTTCCATAATGCCCCGCCGACGAAAGAGAGTGCCAGCATAGGCGGAGCCAGCTGGATGTCTGGGTATTCCCAGGAATACCTAACTTTTTTAAAAAAATCAAGTATACATCAAGTATTTACATATATACATATGATTTTGGGCCGCATCTTTGTTTCCTGGGTCTAAACTAAGCCCAAATGACCTCTCCAACCCAGCAAACGGCTCCCACTAGGCCAGCCTCGGCCCATACTCACGGCCCAATACCAACATCCGGCGCTGCTGAACGGTCCCATTGGCCTGCTCGGCTGTCCGTCTCACAGGTCGCAGGTGCCACAAGCAAGAAGCGTGGTTCCCCTTTCTCTGATTCTCTCTCCCATTCTTTCCCTAAAATCGGAACCCTAAATCACAATCACAGGTCAGCGACGGCCGTCGGGGTCGTCGGCATGCCGGCCACCGGGCACTGGCTCGCCCACCACGGCCCTCGGCGCCGCTGCGCACTGCGTCCGCGCCCCCGCGCAAGATCGCCGCAGCGCTAGCAGCCTGCTGCCTCCGCCGCCAGCCGAGCCGCCGCCACCTCCGGTCCTCCGCTGCCCCCACCCCCTTTCTTCTCTAAGGCCGGCAGCCATTGGAGCCCCTACCCCGACAACTCCGAAGCCCTAACCCTAATCCCGCTGCCGCCGGCGTCCTCGCCCACCACCCGCGGCCAGCGGCGCCCTCGCCGCCGTGCCGCCCCCGCCCAGCTCCCGCCCCTTCGCCGGCTCCCGCTCCTCCGGCCTCATCGTCCTGTCGGTGCCGGCGGCGTGCGAGCTAGCTCGCGTCTGAGAAGGAAGACGATGGAGATCGTGTAATCCACGTTGACCGCATGAATCTCAGATATTAAAAGCCACCATGCTATAAAAACTTCGGGAAGCCGTATAGATCCCGGAGTATACCAGCGGGCATTGTGCCATCGCTGTCAAGACAGTTTCTGGTGGACTTCACCCTCTGCCTGGTACATCTCACCGAGCTGTAGGCCGAACGACGGGCGGGAGAGGTTGGGCCGTTTAGCCTATTTCTGAGAAATACAGACCTACTTGAGTGTGACGAGTGAGTTGAATGTGATAACATGCTAAAAAAAGTTGAATGTGAATTCCGACCCACCTTTTTATTTCGTCACCAATGCTGCAATGCATAACATCCAAGCTAACACACAACGATTAAGTGCCCTGAAATGATCCATACCAGGTAGGTAGAGACACTAGCTTTCAACCGGTATTATTACTGCGCAGACACGTTTACGAAGAGAAAAAAAAAGGTTAACAGAGACACACCCATACACACAACATAATCCTGTACAAGACAAGAACTCAAGAAGCTACTTGCCGAAAGTGCAGTCGATGAACGATCAATTCTACCGTACCAGCGTGAACCATGAGCCACTGTTTTATGCAGCAGAACTTGAAGATCCTCTTCATAACGCCTCCCCGTTGAGGCGCCGGGTTGCTGGGCCTCCGCCTCATGGACTCGTCTCCCACGCGGCCCGATCCCTGAAGACCTCCCTCCATCGCCGACGACGCAAGTAGCCTGAGCTCACCTCACTCTCAGGTCTCTCTAGTCTCTGCACGCCAGCTCGCAAGGATGCCATATTTATACAGCGTTTCCGTAACCTTTTTTTACCAAAAATGTGGAGACATTTCACGCCTGTTTCGGGGTACGAGCAGGAGAAATGCGTAACACTGACAGGGGACGTGCCGGCGACGCGGGAGATATCGGATCCGTACGGTACCTTTTTGGAGAAAGAAGGTGACGGCACGATCGTACCAAACAAGGAGCACTTTTTTTGTACCACTCACAAATGCAGGGTAAGTTCTCGTGTTTTGGCGTGTGTCTTCGCCACATGCATGCATGTCCCAGCCAACAAAGCATCCAAACAAAACGGGGCTCGATCAGTGCATGCATGGAACACTGGAAGGGTTCAGAACAAGTTCATATTATCTGATCAAGTTCTGAATCTTAATTAGCAGAGTACTAAATAAAATACGATCGTGGACGGCGCCCTAGTGCGCATTTCTCTTCCGAGAAAGTGCCTAGGTGTTAGTTAACACTAGTACGGCTGCTATAAGCTTGCTTTAGAATCCTGCTGCTGCTTCTACGACGCAATTGCGCACTTGGCGCTGACAGAGAGACGGAGGCCTCTCTCTCGGCGGGGCCCACAAAATCTTGACTTCTGGTCAGACCACGTTTACAGGACATAAACAACTAGGGCTGGACAAAAATGTTGGAACTGAGAGACCTAGATTCTACTCTCTTCAAAGTTTTTTTTTCTTCTTCGAAGCGGTCCTCCAAAGAAATTTAGCGACCCAGAAAGGCAAAAAACGACATCGATATATACCACACGATCACCTCTCAAGCGCTATGATATATAGCAACGATAATGAAACAATAATCTCACTACAGCAATCCTTTCAAGTTTCAAGGCAGTGCGATACTTTTACTACTTAACCGCACTTACATCTGTGGAATTCACGAAAATCGGTCCTAGAAAATTTTTTTAATACTTATCCTAGCAAATTTTGGTCCTAGCTGAGCTCTATGCTGGCATGCAACCTGAACTCATTTAGCTACTTGTTCCTGGCGCAAGTCAGAACCAACGGCAGATCCAGGTCTAGGTCTATAAGAACATGAAAGTTTGTTACTGAAAAAACAAATGAACACGGATTTTTCATTTGAAACTAAATTAAAAATAAAATGCAGGTGACTTACTCCTCCATTCTAAAAAGAATGCAATCCTTGCTTTTCAAGAAGACAATAAAATTCAAATTTAACATGTTTATAAAAAAATAGTATCAATATTTATGCCTCTAAATAGGTAAACTATGAAAATACATTTCATAATTAATCTAATAATATTTATTCATAAATGTTAGTATTTTTTATAGATTAAATCAAATTTAAACTTAGATGATTTCTTAGAAAATAAGAATAACCTTGTAGGACAGAGGGAATAATTTAGAATACACAAATTCTGCCGTAGAGTGGCATAATTCTGGCTCCGAGCCCTTTTGGGCCGAGGGATCTCTGTCCTGAAACAGAGCCATTTCAAATGCAGACAAACCTACCGTGCATTTACCAGTGTGCCCTTGTCCCTCTGTTTACACCGACATTTGCGGATTTGATAAGCTGAGCACTGCATCTACGGTATCTACCTTCTATGCATTGGGCTTCCAGCAGGCGCGCTATTGTGTCTGCTGTCTCCCCGCCACGTCTTTCAAGGTTCTAACCATGAACCACAAAATGCTCTCTCAAACAAAATGAAGCAAATATTTGATTTCCTTTCAATTCAAATGGTGATTGTACATGACACGTGGCCCAGAACAACTCAAACAAAAAGTAATAATAATCTAAACAGCACAACTGCAATGTTACAAACCAAATGTATGCCCACATAACGAAAACTGCTTGCACTCTAGCGACCGACCACGTATGGTTTATACATATTTATTCTACGTTGAACAACACACATGACACTATCACACACACATCACACTGATTTCCATGACCATAGATTCAGCGGAGTTGATCCATCCATCTCATTTTTTGGTCTTGGACGATGAAAAGCAACCGCATATCATATCCCAGAAGCCCTTCTTCACCTTGTTGTGGTCCGGCATCTTTCGCTTCGGAGAAGAAATTGACAGCTGAAAACAATGCAAGATACCTGAACACGGCTTAAACTGAGCAACGGCAGGATGCTGGGTGCCTTTCGTGCGGACAAGCAGCCTCATGAGGTCCCTTTTATAGAGGTTCTTGAAACCAACCGGATTCTCAACGACGAGAATCCGACTCTCTGTACCCTCGAGATAGTCTCAGGAATAGCAGCTATCTCGTACAGAACTCATCTCAGTCGAATATCACATCCATACAACGATAAAAGATCCAATACATGACATATATAAAACATAGCGTCTGGTACAAGCCCTCTGGGCTAAATCGACAATAAGAAACAGCTACACAGCGGTAGGTAGAACATCAGGGACCACTCCTCCACAGGCATCCTTGAGCTTAGCGCGCTCCCTTCAGTCGTACCGCCCGTCCTGGTTGAACCCGCGGTCGGGGTCTTCACCTGAGAACCCAAAGTCTGTCCCCAAGGAAATGGGACAGGTTCACGTCACCAACCATAATATGAAGCAAGCTTTAAAGTGGCCTATTCTAAGGTATAGAATTAATCAAGGTTTAAGCCAGGGTTTTCCTATGCGAGCAGCAGCAATAACCCGAATTCATCTCATCACCAACTCCTTTCCTCACAAGCACATCCACTCCCCAGATCCAACCATCAGCCTCACATTCACATCAGGCTCATCCTACCACAGCAGGTTCCCGCAAGCATCATCCACCAACACCTTTCGCTCACTAGTCGACTCGGTGAGCTCCCTCCGCACCTTGTCTCATCAGCAACGCTGGACCAATCTCTCATAACCCAAATCAAGGATGAGGTAAGAAAGCAGATTCCCATGCTAGTCGGAACTTATCAGAAGCGGGTCGTCCGTAACCGTGGACACGGCTATACGTATAGTTTACACTCTGCAGAGGTGGCACTCCAAGAATCCATCCGGGCTGCAAGGCTAGTCCGCAACCAACCTGAGACACAGCCCACAGCAAAGACCCTAAATAGTAACGGCGCCAATCCTGTCTCCCTGGGCTCGGGAAACATCTGATCTAACATCTGCCCCAGGGATGTGAAACCTTCCCACCGGGGCCAGTCGGGGGCCGTGGTAAATCAGGGAGAGTACGCCGCAACGAGTCCCCCTTACACATATCAAGCTCGAATCTCCTACAGTCTCGGCGCCGCACTAGAGTAGGCTTGCTGGAACCCTTCCCATACTGGGTAGATGGTGAGCACGATATTCCCACGTCCAAAGGTGGAACTCGACTCGGTCCTTAATTGTCGGTAAAGCGAGTATCAGCGTCATGAGCGATCCGCCGCAACGGTCCGCAATCGGCACCCATAACAGGTATAGCCACCCAAACTCCTCAAGTAACCAAGTATCCAAAACATGTACCCACAACAGGTACTCCGTAGGGACTGCCCGAGTGCAGTCCCCAAGCACCCCGATCAAACGATCGAGTTGTTATTACTCGCTTACACCGCCTAGCTGCACTACACCTCCCATACCACCCACAACTCACGCCAAGAGGATCAAATCACAACCATCCCAACACATGCATAGCATAGCATATTCCATAAAGTGAGTAGTAGGTAGCAAGGTAACAGGATATTAACAAAGACAGTGCAGGTTTATCATGCGAGTAAAGTAAAGCGCTAGCATACTAGTTTGCATGTCTAATAGGTATTTCAGAGATTGGTCGGGCGTGAACCTGGGCAAAAGTCTTCATCTTCGTCAAAGCAGTTGTCGTAGTGGTCCGGCTCCTCCTGGCTCTCCGGAACTCCTAGGGTTGCGGAAAATAAAATAAGGCGCGGCTACTAGCAAAGAAACACCAAAACAGTGAGGAAAGAAGACCCAAAGAACACCAAACTCTACACTAACGCGTAGGTCATGATTTTAGAAAAATATAGAAACTGGTTTCATATTTTTCTGAGCTACGGTTGATTTATTATTAATTTTTGAAGTTTAAATCATTTTCTGGAAATATTAAATAATTTCCGAAAAAGAAAAGCAGACAAAAATTAGCCTACTGACGTCAGCATGACGTCATGCTGACGTCAGCAGTGGGGTCCGCCTAGGATGACGTCAGCGGTGGGCCCTGCTGACATCAGCGTTGAACGGTCAACGGGTCAACGGTCAACGGGTCAGCTCTGGTCAGTGGGCCCCAGCGGTCAGTGACACACAGTGTATGACATGTGGGCCCCATACGTCAGCGCAGTTAAAGAATAGAAAAAGAGAAAACGCTGGGCTGAAACTGGGCCGAAAGGTGGATGGGCCAAGAAAGTTCAAGGGTGCAAACCAGACTTTAGCGCAAGATTAGGCCCGCGAACGCTGGGCCGTAGGGTCTGCTCTGGTGGACTCGGTCCACCGTGAACCGTGTGTGCGGTGCACGTGAGCCGGGTGCACGGGATCCGGTTGTGGCCGACTCGGGATCCTTTGTGGCTGTGGTGTGGCCGGCTTGGTGTGGTCATGCGTGTGGCTTGGCGCCCCTGCTCTCGCGCGCGCGACGTCGCGGCGACGACGCGGCCAGAGCGCGGCGGCGACTCAACGGCGAGACGCACCTGAACCGCGGCTTAGGTCAGGAATGGTTGGGGATGGCTCGGCTCGACCACGCGCGTCCACGCGCAGGGCCCTGGTAGCCCAGGTCCGCGGCGGCGGCGGCGGGTTCAACAGAAAGGCGTCGCACGGCGGCGGTCGGCCGGCGGCACTGCGCGACGGCACAACCGCGCTCACACGGCCGGAAAAACAGATGGCATGCGAGTGCGCGGCCTCCAGCAGGGCTGGGACGTGGCTGGGTGCGCGTGTGCGAGCACGTGGTCGCCCACGGCCGCGACACGACCTCGGCGTGCGCGCGGTGACCATCGTTCCGGGCCGCGGCAACCTCGGCTGCGTAGGAAGTCGACGGCGGTTTGCAAAGGGGTTAGCGGCTCAAGGTCCCTGCAAGAACACGGCCACGGCACGAAGGTCGGGTCCCAGATGATGGCTGGCAAGGCGGCGCACCAGAACGGCGGCGACATGGCCGGAGACAGGGGAGAAAGGGGGAGCGGCGGTGCCGGCTCACCTTGGGTCGAGTAGAGGTTCGCAGCAGCTCGATGTAGACTCGCGGTACTGCGGTGGCTCGACGGCGTCCCTGGTCCGGCTCCTGCTCGTCGTCCCCGCGAGCGGCAGCGACGGCGTTGGCGGCGGCGGCGCGAAGACGTCGATTGGCTTCACCACGGTCCGCTCCTGCTCCTCCTCTCCCTTCCCCAACACCCGGGACGCCTCCCTCTTCTCTCACCCTCTCGAATTGGTGGCTGGGAAAACCCCAAAGGGGCGGCGCGGCTTGGGGAAGAAGAAGGTTGGGCGGCGGCTTTATAGGGGAACGCTAGGGCTGGAGGGGGCACGGACGACGAGATGGGAAGCCCAGGCTTCCGCGGACACGCGTCTCCATCGCGACGGGCCGCGAGATGTGGTGATGGGGCCGGCTCGGTCACGGACGCGGCGGCAGAGAGAGCAGAGCGGCCGCGCTCGGGGAAGAAAGGGGGTTGGAAGAGAAAGCGGACAGGCGGGGCCCGCCTGTCGGCGACAGAAGAGAAGGAGGGGGCGCGGGTGAGTTGCTGGGCCGCAGCTGGGCCGAACGGCCGGCTGGGCTGATTGGCTGGCTGGCTCGGGAAAAGAGTTGAAGGGTGGTTTTCGGACTTTGGCTAGACGATTCGGCCCACGAAGTTAGTTTAGGATTTGAATTAGTTTAGTTAGTATTTGTTTGAATTCAAATCTAGAATTTGAATTCAAACACAACCAAAAATCCAATAAAACCAAATTAACTCCAAATCACATCTATTTGGTCCTTAGCACTTCAAATTATTTTTAATTTGAATTTAAATTGCCTAGGAATTTAGGGAGCAATTAGAAGACACTCTTATATGTTGGTTTGCATGCACAGTAATTCGCCAAAAAATTTTAAATCCGCATTTTTGCATTCAACATTTTCCTACGAAATTTTGGGTTGTTACAGTTCTGAAGTTCTCCAAGAGGTCAGTGGTTATTTAGTATCCCATTGGTTTGTCTCGGAGATGGAGTATGAGAGAGTTTACTAGGGTTTAGGAAAAGAAACGGAAAACCCCAAGATGGTTCAGTGAAGAAGCCATCTTGTGAAGATGTGAATTGTCAGTGAAGAACTAGTCCTACGATGCAAGTATATGAATATGTTTTTTTTAGAAAAAAAAGAACCTTGGTTTCTTTAGTAGTTCATACCACATTGCCCTTCCGGGGCGAACAAGCTACCTCCACATGTCACTGTCCATACTATTGCATTGTACACCGTACCGGAGTAGGAAATTTGGCATGCACGGACAACTGGACAAGGAAAAACACAGAAGTGTTCTGTATGCATGCTACACCATGTCACACTTGAGCATTGTTCTGTCATAGAATGTTCGCTAAAGAGTGAAAGACACACGACGACATCCTATAGTTGCCCCTTCAAGCTAAAAGGCGAGTTGCTTGCTATGCAAGGCTCTAGATCAGTCTTACAAGTGCGGCTCGTCTGAAAACTCATGCATGGCCGTGTTTTTTTTGTCCTTGCAAAAAAAATCCTGAAAAATCTTGCATGCATGAAATATTAAATGAAGTCTATTTCTAAAATATTTTTTAAGGATGAGTGCAACTTTACGCGATGAATCTAATGAGACTAATTAGCACATGATTTACTACAGTAATGCTGCAGTAATCATCATCTAATCGTACGGTCAGATGCCTCATTAGATATGTCTCGTGAATTAATCCAGGAGTTTTGAACATAGTTTTGTAAACTGATTTTATTTAATACCTTTAATTAGTGGTCGAACGTACGTATAAAAATTTTTACCCAAAGAAACATGCCCCTGCATATTCCGCAACTCTGCAATCCTGACTGCACGACTTGAGCAGACTGTTGAGACTTGAGAGCGAGTGCTAGCGTCACGCCGTCACTGACTGACTGTTTTGGGCTTGAAGTCATCCTACTAGGTTTGATGCCTTCAGTGATCGGCATGCATGCAACACGATTAGAATTGTTACGCGTAAACGGGACACGGCTCGAAAAATATGTTCCCCTTCCCTTGAGGCAAAAAGAAAAAAAAGTCCTTGATTGGTGAAGAGCATAAAGTGTACGGGGCGTTTACCTGGCCAGCTTGGAACAGTTCAACGCTGCTGACAATGACTCTTCCAAAGATATGCTAAGCAAACTGTTGTTTGCGTATTGCGTACGTTGCGAAGTCGTCTACTGAGAGAACACCCTACTGTACGCGCTGTTGATTCGTGTGTGTGTACACGTAGGCATCGCGTAGATGCATACGTACACCAGACCATGATTTATTAGCTACTAGTAGCTTCCTCAACCTTGAGAGAGAAAGAAAAAAAAACAGAGTACTCATCTATGTGTTTCATGCATCTGATGTGTGTGGAAAGGGTGTTCCACTGACGCGATCCATTATATTGGTTGATGAAATGAAATGAAGCTTTTGTCAGACCTGTAGTTGCTCTCTGTATGCATGGAAAATGGCATGATACACCTGAGTCATGAATACTAGTGAAAGAACCTGCTCTCAGTTCTCTCGTGATTTTCAGAGAATTTGCTCGTTAGAGTTCAGAGAAATTAAGGGGAATACTGATGCTATATCAATAGGAGTGTTCATTTTATTAGAAGCCAGAATTTAAGAGTGTTTGCACGTTCAGAACCAAAATTCTGAACATTCAGCTACAGGCCTGTAGACTGCAGGCGCTGTAGGTTTTAGCAAACCAACACGTCACTGAGGAGTATCATTTCTGTTTAGTAGTTTACATTTCAACCCCTAGATCGATATGCATTATCTGATTTTAGACACAAATTCTGACATAGGAATATCATATGCCACGATGCCTTCTTAGAACAGGCTCATGATAGACCAAGCGTGAAAGATTTTATTCCAGGATCTATATACGTTTTACATGACATGTCTTTTTTGAGAAACACAGTACAGACACAGAAGCTTACAAATACATTTTTTACATGACACTTAACATTCCTTTTCCACATAAATTTCGTACACAAGCACAACTAACAAGACCAGATACAAATTGAATAAAACAACAAATTACACACTACATATTTCATGCATGAAACAGCTCCTGACGACCTATACAAAAGAATTTGGCGCTTGGATCCTGAACCTCATGTCTGTTAACTCTCCGCATCAATCACTTTGTCTTGGGCGATGAGCAGCCGCAGAGAAGCTGCCAGATGCTCTTCTTAACGCCGTTACGCTTTGCCATCCTTCGCCTTGAAGATCGCTGAGCTCAACAAGTTCAGATGCTCCAAGAAGGCGTCTTCCTGAAAATAGCAGAGTACACATGGCATGAATTATCGTTAAATTCATTATTTTCTTTATACAACAATGTTAGCTCAGAAAATTTTGGTCACAGCAGAAAACAACTGCCAAGAAAAAAAAACTACCTATATGTCTATAACTCTATATATCTCTCATCTGTAAGCACTACAACTAACACACAGATGAACCCTGGAAACAAACTGTAGCATACACATATATTCTTGCAATCTTGCTGCATCCACAGAGAAGATACCTGGAATAGAAGCTCCTCTGAAAATGAGCAATGGGCAATGCAGGTGTGGTGTCTTTGCTGCAAAGCATGCTGCTCCTTTTATAGGCTACTGCATGTAGTAAGTTCGCTGAAGAGTCTCCCCTTTACCAGTTTTACCCTGCTTAGTATTGTACGAGACTTGACCGGGGAAACGTTCGTGAGAATAAACTTGAATCTTCAGTGAAGAATGAGTCCAGCTTCCCAGCACTTGAACTTGACAATGACATGGGGCCCTCACAGAATACCCAGCGACAATTTGCTTAGTTACCATTAGCTTAACTGAACCCTTGTGCTGCATTCTACGGCCTGAATCTGAATGTATAGAACGAGTCTTAGCCGTCCAAAATGTTGATGTTTGAATGGAACGGTAAACTAAATGCGACTGGTTACTGTCGTTTAAATTAGTTCAAATACAGTACATTGGACTTCAGTAAATGCCTCATATCGAGATCTTTGGCTCTTTAGCGCGTCCATACGCGTAACAAAAAGGAAGATTGCGTGGTACAGCGGTGTTGCTTCTTTTGCGACAGAAAGTGCAGTCCAGTCGATTGAAAATTTCAGATCAAGAATTACTAAGCAGTTGAAGGGAAACGTTCAAGTAGAATTCCGCGCTGGCGAAGTTCTCCGATAGCTACACATTTGCAAGATTACAGATCAAACGGAGCACACTCGGACTCGATCACGTACACTACCAAACTGCCTAGAGACTGGTTCTATGGCAGCACATTATTACATACATATCCTACACTGAACATGACATATATCATGCACATCAAATTGAACCCAGCTAGCTACTGATAGTGATTTCTTCCCTGTGGATGAACTGAAGAAGCATCGCCAAAGACTTTCGGGATCGATAGATCCATCTCAAATTCTCAATCATCCGTCTTGGATGATGAAAAGCAGCCGCAGATCAGAGCCAGCATGCTCTTCTTCACACAATTGTGGTCCACCTGCATCCTTCCTTCCCTTTAGGCGAAGAACTCTCTGCACGGCTGAAAAGAATGGAATGGAAGGCCCCTGCCTGAAACCAGAGCGGAACACTACTGCTTAAACTGAGCAAGACAGGAGGATGGGTGCAAACAAGCAGCGATCGTGAAACCCTTTTTGTAGAGGGACGAACAAAGCTTGGCTAGCACGATCTCACTGCCTGGAGTTCTTTCTCCGCGTGTGTCACACAACCCAGGAAGCTTGGCCAGCACGTACTAGGTGGCAAAGTATATAAGTACAAGATTCCAAGTAGACCACAATCAGCTCATAGTTTAACACATATCACTGAGTAGCCTTTTAAAAGTTCGGTGAAAGATAGCTACGTATTCATTTCGGCCGTTAAAGTTAAAAATTCAAGTGGCTTGAAGTGCAATACTTGCATTGGAAAAGACTCAAAAGTGTATACTGTCGGTAAGAAATACGGGTACTCAAAAGTGGAGTAGCATATTTTAGAGTATCATCCTTATTCCGCTATCATGATTTGACCGGACAGTAAGTGTGTCTGTGTGTCACTGCTCGAAACCTCACATTATATTTTAGAGTAGTATTTGATGCCTTCTGATCCGCGTGCATGAAACGCGACAGCACTCGCTACGCGTAAACTGTGAATTTAATATTAATGTTACTAGTTACAATCTCCCTTGCCTAAAGCATAACTTTGGATTTTTTTTAGCACTGCTCTTTACCCTGCTGGGAACGGTTCAACTGATGTCCTTTAATTTCACCTTTTATTTTCAGGGTCAACTGTTGCCCCTTGAAGCTAAAAAGTGAGTTTCTTGCTACGCAAGCAGGCTTACTCTGAAGTCTGAACCAGTCCTACAGGCGTATGTAATTCGTCTGAAAACTCCTGCATACCCGGCAATTCTGCAACGCGCCTCGTTTAGTTCCAAAAAGCAACTTCCAAATACACTATGTAAAAAAAAGATTCTCCATCACATCAAAATGTCGTAACATGCATGGAGTACTAAATGTAGATAAAATCAAAAACTAATTGCACAGTTTTGTTGTACTCTGCGAGACGAACATTTTGAGCCTAATTAATCAATTTTTGGATAATTTTTTAGAAATACAAATGAAATGCTACAGTAATGTAATGATTATGAAGTGACATCTTACTCTCAAATTCAACCTCTCAATTCTAACATCTAAACAAGACCTAAGTGCACGACTTGACCGGACAGTGTTTGAGAGCGCTAGCAAGACTCAGCCCTTAAGCAACCCCAAAGTTCACTGTGCAAAAAGAAGATTCTCATCACATCAAAATGTCATAACATGCATGAAGTACTAAATGTAGATGAAATAAAAAAACTAATTGCACAATTTTGTTGTACTCTGCGATACGAACATTTTGAGCCTAATTAATCAATTTTTGGATAATTTTTCACACATACAAACGAAACGCTACAGTGACGCAATGATTACGAAGTGACCCCAAACCCCCAAATCCCCACCCCCTGTTCTCCATCTAAACAAGGCCTCCGTGACCACTGTCTGTGGGTCTGAAGTCATCCTAGATTTGATGTCTTTCAATGGTCGGCATGCATGCAACACGGCTAGATCTATTAACAGGGACTTGCATGACTGAAGTGTCTACCCGTTTACCTGCTGGCCAGCTTGGAACGGTTCAACACTTCAACCGCTGCTGCCAGGGCCGTACTGCAATATTTGGAGGCCCTGTGCATCATTGAAATTACACCCTCATGTTAACTTATTTTTGCTGAATACAATTATATGTTTAGCGCTCAAAACCGAAGAGATCTTGTATCATGTATGCATTAGACGTACGTGTACCAGTTCTCAGCAGAAGCTACTAATGAATGGCCAAAGGTCCAAAGCTAATGTTCTGTACTTAACCTTAAACACATGGATTAGCTATAAGCTGGGGGCCTTGCAGGGTGGGGGCCCTGTGCGGTCGCCCACCCTGCCCCTGCTAATTGACGGCCCTGGCTGCTGCTGCTGCTTCTTCCAAAGAGACGCTAATAAGCAAAAGTGTTTGCGTATTGCATGCGTTTCGGCGTCCATCGGCAACTTCTTACACGCTGTTGATTCGTGCCTTTACGCGACGCGTACATGCATGCACCATGTACGAATGTTTAGAGAGAGAGAGAGAGAGAGAGCTGAAAACAGAGGACTCATATCTGTCTGTGTTCGTCGCACCATAAGCATAGAAAATGGCACGAAATTAAACGTCTCGTGAGGGAATACTCGTGAAAACTTCAGAGAACCGGAAGTAGGTTGTCTTGCAACTCTTTCAGAGAATTTTCTCGGGAAGAGAAAAGAACTCTTCGGAGTTCAGAGAAAGTTGAAGGGAATAATGCTATTGATTTCATATATAGTTCATTTTAGAAGCCAGAGTTTTTTTTGGCGTACATCTGGAACAAAAAATCTGAACCCGCAGCTGCAGACATGCAAACTGCAGTTGATATAGACGCATCACAGAGTATTACCCTTGTAATATGACATTATCAGATTTTGATAAATCTCGTGCACACTACATCTGGGGCTCACACTATTACTCTTCTTCAAAGGCATATAAGATCCTTGCTGGCCATACTGATTTGCCCCCTGCTTACAGATGGTTATGGAAGTCTTCTTGTCAGCTTAGACACAAAGTTTTCTTCTGGCTTTTAATAAAGGACAGGTTAAGTACTCGAGATCTCTTACAAAGAAAAAGCATGGACCTTCCTTCATATGAATGCGTACTCTGCTCAGCACAGGCGTTAGAGACAGTAGAACATCTTTTTCTCCACTGCCCTTTTGCTGTAGAATGCTGGAATTTGGTTAATTTGCAAGTGCCTCAAGTATAGATCCACATCTCATCTTACAAGATTTCAAAGCAAGCCTTGCAGTTCCTTTTTTATGGAAGTAATTATCCTTCTTTCGTGGAGCATTTGGACTACAAGAAATGAGTGGATCTTCAATCAGATTCAACCTACAGTGAATGGTTGCAAGGCAAAGTTTATGCATGAATTTGCAATGCTTATGCATCGTGCAAAAAAGAGTTATTTTCCGCTTATGAGCGACTGGCTAGATCTCTTCTTGTAGCTCGTCTTTTTGGTTTTCCTTTTGTTTTCTTTGTATTTTATTTCTGTTTTTTAGGTTTACTCTTGTTCTGTTTTTGTCCTTATTCCTATTATATAACCAGTAGGGGTGAACCCCTCCTGTTCTTTCAAAAAAATAAATCTCGTGCATGTGGCATATGGCATGATGCGTTAGCCTCACAGCTCACTCGTGATAGACCAAAACATGAAAGATTTTATTCCAGCAGAGATTTCCACCACTTACACAACACTAAACAAGAACGGACACGAATTTAATAAAATAACGAAGTGCACGGACTCACTACATATTCCATGAAACAGTTAATACTGACGCCCTATACAGCTGAAGAATTTGGCTAGCATGGATCCTGAATAATCTCATTCTCATCTCATGTGTTCAACTCCGCATCAATCACTTTGTCTTGGGAGGGCAGCAGCCGCAGAGATACTCCCAAATGCTCTTCTTCACGCCGTTACGCTTTGGCATCCTTCACCCAAGAGATCGCTGATCTCAACAAGTTCAGATGCTCCAACGAGATGGTCCTGTAAATAAGAAAATTTTGTTCAGAAAACTCATATGTGGCACAGATCGGCACTACAACTAACACAAGTGTGACCGGCAATTAGTATATACACAGAAACACAGTACATATATGCTTACTGCATCCCCAGAGGAAGTTCATACCTGAAATAGAAGCTCCTCTGAACCTCTGAAACTGAGCAGTGATCTGAGGACAAGGCAATTGTAGCAAAACCTGCTGGTCCATTTATAGGCTGTGCACATACATGAGTTGGCTGAAGAGTGTCCCCTTTTACCTTAGCTTAGGAATTGTACGAGATTTTACTTGGAAAGGTTTGAGAAAACCGACATGAATATTCAGTGAAGAACGAGTCCAGCTTCCTGCACTTGAACTGGGAATGTGCGGTCCTCTGACAGAAAGTTCAGTGACAATTGCTCGCCGCGCCGTTACCTTAACTGAACCCTTGTGCATTCTACGCCATACAACGAGTCTTGGACGCCCAACAACGTTTAGCACCGCAGGCTTGAATGAAATGGTAAAGTAATGGCGACTGGTTCATACACATCGTTTAAAATTCAAAAATAACACGTACAGTAGACTTCAGTTAATACTTCATTTCGAGATCCTTGCCTGGCGCGCGTGCATACGCATATATACGCGTAAATGAAAAGAAGAAACGTCGCGCATAGCCGGTGTTGCTTACTTGCTTATGTTGTTGGAAAAAAAACACTTTGCTGAAAGTGCAGTCCTCCAGTCGATTGAAATTCATCTCAGAAGTTACTAAGCAGTTGGAGGGAAAACGCTCAACTAGATGCCATGCGTTCGGCGTGTCGTAGACCTCGCTCCGTGCTCGATCGATGAGGCCTCTCTGAGGGAGGCGACGGATCGGAGCGCCCCGGCCGGCTCATCTCGTGGGGGTGTCGTAGGATTGCAGCTTGAGCTCTGGTGAGTCCGCACTGTCGCAGATCGGAGAGCCTGCATCCGCGGCGGCCAAGGCTGTCAGCGACGTGATTGACGAGGCAGCCATATAACGGGCCCTACTGGCGCCACGGTCGTCATGGCCGGCCGGGCTTACATGATGAGGCCGAACACCTCGCCGGGCGCCACCGGCAGCCGTGCCTTGGTGAATGATGGAGGCCGCGATCGAGCACCGGTGAGGAGGAACTGCATGCTCAGATATATGATGCTAGTCTGTGCAGCGGGATCGGGAGCTCGCGATTAAACTAGTACGTAGTACTCAACTAGTAGTAGAGACTAAAGAGACGAAACCAAGATTTCATTTGTAAAAATGGAATACACGATCACTAACAGAGCCCTACACCCTGACGGCCGGCCAACTATGTATGCCAGCTTTTATTGCAGTATGTCCAACGCGGCAACACCACAACATCCACACTAGCTATTGCACGGACACATGAATCTAAGCTAATACTACTGTAATTTCCCTGCGGATCCAAGAGAAGCCTGAAGAATTGAAGCATCAGAAAACACTGTCGGAGTCGATCCATGTCAATCATCCGTCTTGGATGAAGAGAAGCAGCTGCAGAGCAGAGCCAGCATGCTCTTCTTCACACCGTTGTGATCCGACTGCATCCTTCCTTTCCCCTTGGGCGAACAACTGAAAACAACTGAGCACAAAACCTGAAACTAGAACACTGCTGCTTCAGCTGAGCGAGACAAAGCTGGGTGTTGTCGCTCTTGATGCGATCCAGCAGCACTCCTGAGCCCTATATATTTATAGTGGCTGCCAAAGTGGTTACTAGCAGGCCCAGCAGCAGCTAGCTGCAGGGTCGGTCATCTTGGGAATTTGGGAGACTTGACCAGTGACTAGCATCTCGCTGTTTAGAGCACTCGCAGACTCAAGACACTCAGTCATTCAAAAGACTAGGGAAACTTGGCCCGCACGTACATGAGAACAAAGAAAAAACAAGATTGAATGTAGACCAGGTCATGGTTAAACAATGCACTTACGATATATGTTCGAGTTGGCCTAAAAGTTGAAAACGAGTTGCTTGCGATGCAGGGCCTTGCGCTGGAGAAGCTACTGAGCTACTAGTGAAAGATGCAGATACCCTGAACGGCTTCAAGCATGACTTGACCTGACAGTGAGTGCAGGAGTGCTAATGTGAGTGTGTGACCCTGGGCCAAATCGATGCCTTCTGGTCGGGGATGCATGAAGCACGACTGCATATGTTACGCGGAAACGGAGACTTTTTCCGCGGTCTGATGAGGCAATAAAGTTCCCCTTTGTGAAGCATAATAATTGGACCGTTGACTTATTCTAGGACTGCTTGCTTGGAATGGTTCGGTTGGTCCTTCGTGTTTTTCTTTTGGCGTAGCCAACTGTTCCTGACCCTGAAAATGTTTACAGAAACATAATTGTTAACGTATGTATGTGCGTTTTGACGGCAGTGATTTTGTGGTTGTGCGTGTCCATATCATGAAGTGTGAGAGCCGGGATGCACCGTGCAACAGGCTTGCTAAAAAAAGTAAAAGGAAGAATCAGAGTATTCATTTATTCTCTTTTTTTAAACAAAAAAAAACTCGGCTTGAAACAGCCTATATGTAGGCTCCAGTTGAATGCCGGCCTGATTGAATGCTTGATGAAATAAAAACCTTTTATGGACCCGTAGTTGCTCGCCAAATTCATATAACATGGCCTGACAAGTCTCAGAATAAAACTCATATCAACTTCAGAGTAGCTGCTATCAGTTCACTTGAAACTCTGCAGAGAAAGGGTGATGCTTCTGCTATGTTTTCGGTACAAAACGTATCAGAGTTTTTTTTTCATTTTCGTTTGGAACATATAGTAAGTTTCTAACCTTCCACCTCCCCCTTCTCTAGTGTGGCCTTTCGCCATCATTCCATTTTGCACCATACTGTTAGGGCTCAAGGTTCCGTTTCATTATTTTGGTGGTGAATTGAAAGCAGCTAGGCCATTGTGTATGGCAAGTTTTGGTGATAAATGAAAATCTTATACTTGTGACTAACAAACTTGCTTTGAAAGAATTATATCATTCATAAGTCATAATGCTGTTGGTAAAAGGAGACCTCTCAATTCGAGATAAAATAGCATACAAAGGGCTTATCATGAATATTAAAGACCCTAAGAGTAGTATAGGTTTCATAGTTTCTAACTTTTTTACCGTACTATTAATATGGGTTTTTGAGTTAGTAGCCTGACCAAACTAGCTAAGTCATGAACTAGAAGCAAACTCATGAAAATCTTGTACAAAATAGTTCAAAGAAGTCAAGAGAAAGGTTAAGAAGCAAGAAATTTAGTGAACAACTGCTCTTCCCCAAAAGGGCTGATGTTCTCAAGGTGGTGTTTGGATTTAGGTGCTAAAGTTTAGAACTTTAAATAAATGATAATTAGACGTATTAAATATAAATTAATTATAAAATTAATTGCATAAGTCATGTCTATTTCGTGAGATGAATCTAACAAGCCTAATTAAGCTATAATTAATATATAATTATCATGAATGTGACGAGGCTAAAGTTTAGACCGAGGGAAACATACAAAATGGTCCATATTGCATGATGGGCCTTACGTGGAGGCCTATTGACATTTGAGTCATTACTACGGCCCGGGCACCCAGCCCGCCCGCTCGTTCACCTTTGCGGCCGAAGTGCCGTGGAGTGGAAGGCTGGAAGAAGCCCACTACTCCGCGCATTGGCTAGAAACCGTGGGCTTCACCTGTTTTAATTTGCCGATGATTCGAGCCGGAATGTGCTAAACACGGACTTTTTTTGACAAGGGTCGGTCTTTGTTGATTGCTTTTAGCTTGTTCGTGGTGATATGCTAGTGTTGCGTTGACATGATTATTCAGCACCCATTGGTACCCGGCCTGGTGTGATTCCCAATCCTTGGATTAGCAGGTTGTCATCCGAACAAGTAAGTCTTCCCAGCCACGATATGATGTGAATCGTACTGTGTACTTACCGAGTCAAGGTGACGATATGATTGGGGTGAGCCAGTGAGCTTCTCCCTGTGGGGTCTAGTCTAGCCAGGGAGAGAAAAGAAGCAGGCCGGGAATACGATTCCCGGTACCAGCTTTACTTGCCGTTGCAAACCCGTCCACCAGCACACGGTTTTTGCTTTTGCCAATCTTAGCAGCTACTAGTAATTAATTAATAAAGTTGCGTCGGTTTCAACATGAACGCATGAATGAGGCAAACTATAGGTGCTACGCAAGTGAGAGTTTCCATTTTCGTGACCTCTTTCTAGCTAGTCGAATTCCATGTGATTGCCCACTGGAAAGAGACCTCCGTGGTAACTGACAGCTCACGATGAACAAGGCGAAAATTACACTTGTTCGAGCCATCCGTTATTAAGCTCCAGCAACAAAATGACCTTGGGCCAGATCTCACAGCCGGAGCTTTTTTAAATTACCAAATAAACTTCGACGAAGCTAATAATAGTGTTCTTTTCTTTCGACGGCTTTCTAGACAAGTAGATCGAGAGCCTTCTCGAGGTTTAGTGCCATCATAGTTTGCCCAGCTGGCAACTGCCAACTGCCCTCTCGACCGTCAGAAACCGACTCGATCGTCATCAAGGAATAAAGCCAACCTAGGCTACGAGCTCGATCGCTGTCAGTAGGGGATATTTGGCTGGACTCCAACAACCTTAAAACTGCACTCGGAGCACACGCCGAACTCTTCCCTGAAACAGCCTTTATTTACATACAGCCCTGCGCCTTTGCCTCCTGCATCTATCAACTCTTTTCCTTCTCCCAAGCTTCATAACCTTCTTCACCGACGGCGGCGACGACTCCACAAAAAGCTCATCGGCGTTCAGGCTCGGATTGAGAGGGCTAGCCATGGCGGCCGAGCAGCGCACCATTGGCATGGGCATGGACTACTCAACGTCGAGCAAGGCGGCGGCGAGGTGGGCCGTCGACAACCTGGTGAAGGCCGGCGACCGGATCGTTCTGGTCCATGTCATCCCCAAGGGAGCGGACGCCAGCCACAAGGAGCTCTGGAAGAACACCGGCTCACGTAAGTGAAGGGATCACTGGAATCTCAGTGCTGCTCTCTTAGTTTGGGTTCTTCTAGCTCGATCGCAAAGATTGTTGTACTGATAGCACCATCGCTTCTGTTTCTTTTTGGTGAACTGAAGCTTTGATTCCTCTGCCGGAGTTCATGGAGATGAACGTGCAGGCGAGGTACGGACTGAACCCTGATAAGGAGATACTGGAGGTCCTGCGAGCTGCATCCAAGGCCAAGCAGGTAGTCTCTCTACAACAGCTACTGAATCGTTCGCTGAATGATCTGTTATATATATATGATCATTTGCGCTAATGTGGTACCGCACAGCTCCACTCTTGCTAAAGGGTTTTGCACTTCTGCTTGACGATTAGGCTAGAAAAGAAGATTATATTTCTCTAGAATCTTCATAACTAGGATTTCAATGGAATTGCGTTCAAAAAGGAAGAGAAAAAAAGAATTTCACTTGAATTATCATGTAGGTTTGTATCATCAGAAGTCCGATCAATCAGCATCGACTTTAGGGTAGCTGCTAATGTGATTTTGTATCATAGCTTGCCTAAATCTCAAATAAAGATGAATCTTTTTAGACATTACTGTCTCCTATTAGGCTATAAGTAGGGTGCGTGCCTGTGCAAACCGTAAGGGCAAAACCATGGGCCGAACACCTCCCGACTATTAAACAACCAGCAAAATTAGTTCAGCCGGCTTACATATGAAAACACACTCCGTTACATTCTCGTAAGGTTGGTTATTGGCATGGCCTTGTCAACGGTCCCTTTTTCCTAGTTTTAGAAGGCTACGGCAAACAACCAAACAATGTAACAAGCACTTATAGACGTATTTTTCATGGCCTTTCATGGCTCCATCCAACTATCTACTGAAGTAATTTTCTTTTCAACGCAATAAAAAGTAATACTGTATCTGAACATGCTGTTTAATGAAAGGTTGTCTCTATATTGCCTTGATCAGGTGGAAGTACTAGCAAAGATTTACTGGGGCGATGCAAGGGAGAAACTCTGCGAGGCAGTAGATGATCTCAAGGTGGACTCCTTTGTGCTTGGTTGCAGGGGCCTAGGGCCACTGAAAAGGTGAACATCTAAACCCCTTCTCTGTCAAACTACAAAGCCTTTGGCTAACACAGCTTCCTCATATGTCACATCTCCTTGGATCTTAATGCAGGGCTCTCCTTGGAAGTGTCAGCAACTATGTAGTCAACAACGCAACATGCCCCGTTACAGTGGTGCGTGGACCAACTGCGTCAAGTGCCTGATCTTTTTCGCTTAAATCTGGAGCTTTTGTAATGCAGGGCCCATTTGGTATATCTGACTTGAGGTTGTTTGAAAGGATGGTGATGTTTGGCTCTGGTAATTAGCTTCAATATTGTTAGTTGAAATTGAAATCTGTTGCCCACCTGTGGTATCAGCAAATTTCGCTCTTTTGTATCTATTTGCATTTCTGCTGTTTAATGAAACCATGTAACCGTCTAGAAACTTGTATAATGTGTCCGTGCCTATGAGGTGAAAATGCTTTTATATATGCATGGCAAGGAAGAAAATACGAGGATGCTTAAAGTCTGACACTAGGTAGTTATTTTATTGACGGTACTAAAGAGCTACTGCCAGACAGATCCTTGTCGTTGTAATAGAAGGTGTTCTAACAAGTCACGATAAGCTTGCTTAACAAAATGAAAAGGCAGAAAAGATGCCCAAACATCAACATTGAAATATTTATTTCCAAATAGCAGAAAGATGTGCTTTATTCTTAAATTGCATCAATGATCTACACCACGTGAACCATATTTTGCATTTTCTTGCACAACTGTAAGAGCAAATACTCTATGATGAACACAATGTCCAGACTCCAGAAGACTGAACCATCATGGAAGCTTTTGGACCATATTGATCAGAACATCTTACCAGTGCCCTCTTTGCGTGGAACAGAATTTTCAAGATCCATTCTGCGCCAGCTACCAGCCAAAGACGACAGCTGGTCAGCCTTATCGTACAATCCAAGAAGACCACCTGTATGGACAAACAGAACTTTTCGCCCTTTCCACTTGGCTGGATTGCCAGCCATGTCTTTTAGCAATCCATAAGCCCCCTTCCCGCTGCAGTAAAATGGACCATATACATGCTCATTAGGAAAGAAACAATCAAAAGGATTTTCCAGCATTAGCTCGACAGAGTGAAACTTTTATACCATTTTAAGTCTAGCAAAGACTATCAAATCATACATACCATGCCAAATCTATTTCATTAATTCTTAGTAGGGAATGTATTGCACCTGTAGACTGGATCAAGGACAATGCCTGTGGCTGCAGCAATGTCTTTGACAAACTTAAGCTCCTCAGCTGTGTTCATGGCGTAACCTAATCCTTTAGCCTGTCAAGTAGAAGTTGAAGTTGAGGAAGTCAAATGTTCCTGACTCTACCAATTTGTGAAGAGGATGAGTTGACTGATTAAAGCAACATTGTAATAAAAGTTAAATTATAAAATGAGCAATCAAGTTGCTTGACCGATCATGTAAAACAGTAAAATGCATGTGAACAAGGCCACAGGTTGGAAGATGTAGTGCAACATGACACCACAGATGCCCTTTTCAGAGTTGGGATACCATAAAACTGATAAATGATGAAAGTTCCAAAGTGTACTTACATTTTCGATATTGACTATATCATGCGAGTCCAAACCAGATTGAAGTCCATCAATCAGGCCTTGAACATAGTCATAGAAGTATTCAGGATCGTCACAAACAGAAAATGCATGGACCTATATTACAAGGACATGGTTAGTCTGGGAACTTCAACAGGATAGACAACAAAGAAGGGTACGTCATACTTTTGCCTTTAAGCTGCTCAATTTTGATCCTAAAGCAAGACCAGCAATGGTTCCACCACTGCATGAAATTAAATATAATCCAATCATAAAGTGAGGCCTTGCGACTTTCAGAATCTAGGCATGACAGGATGCGAATCAGCATGCACAAAATTACACATAAATGTAACAGTGTGTTGATCAAATACCTGCCACATGCAACAACAATATCATCAAACTGAGCATCAGCAGATTGCTGAATTTGCTGCTCGATCTCCCTTATCGCTTCAATATATCCCCTGAACAGTAAGATTAACAAATATCAGGTTGCACTTTCAAAACAGAATCCATTTGAATGAATTCCTGACACAGTATGCTAGACCCTTTACAGCGTGTAATTTTATATTCTACTTGACATTTGGCTTTGGACCCGTAAAACATGTTATGTTTATATTTTAATCAACACAAGTCAATGTCCTACATTTCACTAGCCAGGCAGAATATGACATGTTACGCAGCCATTGCCTTTGTGATATCAATATGGTTCAGCACCTAGACACCTGGCCGAGTAACAAACAAAAAGGCCAACATATATTTCTAACAAAATGAGGTGCTAATAACATCCATTTTTTCAGGCATAGCAACAAACAATGTTTCGCAAATGGACTGGACAACAAGCACAAATCCATGAATGCTATCCCCTGAGGGAACTTCAAAATATGCTATAAACACCAAAAATGTAATATCTCATCATGGTTTGCACTTAGCACTGAGTATATATATATATAATAATACCATGTTCCCAATGAGTTTGATCCACCGACAGGAATCACATATGGCTTCCTCCCTTCTTCCAACAGCCTTTTTTTCAGCAAATCAGCTAAAGCCTAAAAAATAATCAGTGATGTGGTTGGAAAATTCCAAAGAAAACACAAACTAGGATAGGTGCTGGTACGTAGTGACATAAATCACATTTTTGGTCAACCTAAAGGGATATATAAAAAAAATAGGCAGTGAAATCATGTAGGCAGAAGGGTTATGCTACCACAGAGGTACTTGATCTGTTTCTAGAAAGGTGACTACTCCAGCATGGATGACAAGTAGTAACAATTACAGTAGAACAAAGGCATTAGCTACAGATGGCTAGGCAGAACCACGAAACATCTCACCAACAGTAATGGAATAAAAGATGCTTACCACACTGCCAATTTTTCCATACTCTTCTTTTGAAACAAGATCAATGTGTGCCCCCACCAGTCTCTCAACAAGGAGATTACCAACCAAGCCAGGGTCTTTATCCACAAGAAGCTGAAAATGTCCCACCAAAACCAATTTATGCTTGGCAGCACTCAACAGATTTCACCTCACAAGCACACAGAAATCACCTTGGAGGTACGTAGTATCAGGTAGCAATCAAGATTGAGGTACTTAGCAGCCACTGCTGTGGCGCGGCAATGGTTGCTTTGGATACCACCAACAGTGATAACACAGTCTGCACCTTGCGCTAGAGCATCTGCCATCAGAAACTCCAGCTTCCTAACCTTATTTCCACTCAACTGCATGCCAGATAAATCGTCTCGCTACAAATTTCCCCAAAAGTCCCGTGTCAGAATCAAAATGTCAATAACAAATTAACGCGAATTGCATATTTCCACTGAATTGTAACGAGAATTGGGTAGGATGGCCGCTCTTTTGTTGCACCTTGATCCATACTTCCGTGCCTTCCGGCAAATTGGGGAGATTCCACTTGTGAATTGGTGTTGGGAACTGTTTTGATTAGAAAGAGTAAGCTATGAGTCAAACGAAAGTGATCAACTCAAACACAGAGTTCCAATCTATTCGAACTAAACTAAAGTAATTGATAGGCAGGTAGTGAGGTAGAATAGACGGGGAAGCTTACATGGCCGAGCGAGATGGTATGGGAAGGCTTGGGGGAGAGGTGCGTGGCCCACGAAGGCGGCGCGTAAGGCTTCTTGGAGAGAAAGCCCCCGATCTGAGTGGCGGCGGAGGAGAGGGTGGCGGGTACTCCGGCCATCCCGCCGGCGGCGACCAGACTCCGGTGGCGGACGGCGGCGAAGCGGCAGAGGAGCGCGAGAGTGGAAGTGATGGGGAGGGCCGGCCGGAGGAGCGGAGCAAGGACCATGGAAAATGACGTTTCCGCGAGGCGAGTGCGCGGCCGGCAGAGAGGCCGCAAGCCCGCAATGACGACCTGCCCAGATTGGATCTGGCCCAATTAGGCTTACGAAACTGGCCAACTAGGCCTCGGACTCATGGACCTCGTTCCAAAGTTTTGTCGGTAATGATACATGTAGAGTTTACGTATATGCATTTATAGGTTGAATATGTATACATATAAAAAGCATCTCCAAGAGACTAGCCAAACCATTTTCTAAAGTTAAATTTAACTATTGTTAGAGAAAAAACGTTTCCAACAGACTCTATAAATGACTCTTCAAATTTAGTGGCTCTCCATCTCACCTCACTCGCTAGCTATTTTTAGCTAGCCTACCTCACTAGCCATCTTTACATAATCTGTTGGATTACCCCATTAAATTAGATAACTTTCTATTTTTACAAAGGAGTTATAATCTCCATATTTAGCTAACACAATACAGAGTCTCTTGGAGATGCTCTAAGTGTCTGCATATATACTGGTGTTCCTAAAAAATTTCTATCAAAATGCTCATAGAAAAAATAACTCCATCAGCTCACTGAGAACAAATGGTTTTCAATTACATAAAGAGGTAGAAATGATCCATAATTGATGTGATTCTATCTATATAAAGGAAGTTGTTATATTGATATTAAGACAATTACAAATTCATATGATATGTTGACTTCATGGCAACTACCTCTATATAACGAAAATTTTCTATATCTTTAAGTGAACCAGATAAAAGAGTTGCTTATTATTATATTAGAAAATAATAAAAATCTAGATTAAATAATACAACAAATTCAACAACAATTAACACCAAACAATTCAACAGACACACGATGCACCACCCAAAACGCTACAAACACCAAGCTACCACTCTAAATGTAACAAACCAATAAGCCACCACAAACTCCACAACTCGACATCACTATTGGCCGCGGCTTGACTACTACATCAACCGCTAGGTATACATATGTGTGGGATGAGTTTGCTGATGTCAAACAACTGCATGCACCGTCATCTCTGGTAGATCATCAACGCCTTTCCCATTCCCCATCCACGATGACGAGGGCAATTAATGCACAATACACCTGCTCAACCTCCTCCTCATCGAGGTCAAACATCTCATTCAGAAAAGCGGTCACCTTCACTGGTATGAGTCTATTAAACAAGGCCATAAACTTTTGCGATGCAACCTTGATTGGTTTATACTGATAATTTAGAAAAGACCGAGTTTGCGACAAAGGATACGTCGTAACTCACCGGCATATCTGAGTCATTGGACGTGTTGTGGAGAGACGTGTGCTATATCACATCAGTGACATGTCGAGAGTAAAGACATGCATGTTGTAAACATTGAAAGTCTGAAACCGTGAGATTGAAGCACCGGCCGTGGTGATATGGGAAAAGGCTAGCCACGTCTACAATATCATACTCGTATAAGGCGTAGCATTTGATTTCACCACACAACGACCTTGCGAAAATTTCTTCTGAAAAATAGACCATAAAATCGTCACCCAGGACAAGATACTTTTGTCAACCAACTTGTCAAGCATACAAAACACGGATAAGAAAAGTTTATTTGGAAGACATCGATTTGGTAATTTTTGTCAATTGCGTTAGTTTTGTCAAACATATCGACCATACCAACACACTAGTGGCGCCATTATGGCCAACTGAGTGTACGAAAAGTCTATCTAGAGACATGTGATAAACTTGTCAACAGCAAAACATTGAGCGCAATGGATTCTCAGCCAAATCGAATGAGATAAGGGCAGTCCCAACCTTTTCATAGCATTAATTAGGCTACCACATATGAGTTTTTGCTTGTGTGACATTGTATTAAATAAGAGAGAGAATGGAAAGAGGAAGAAACTGGGTCTCATGCAAGACCCAGTGTCGACACGAGAACCTATGCATAGGACACTACCAAAGTTTGCATTGGGAGATGATAGTGTCTTTATGATAGAAAAAGAACAAGTATGATTGGTAGGGAGAAAATATGATGAATTTATTAATGATCCATCCTAAGAAATCATGGGTTGGAGAATGTAGTATCTAAGGTGATGTCTTGCTAACATGGCAGCATGGACACTATCCATAGACATGATGGGTTGGGACCGCCCTAAGGGCATGTACAACAGTTTAGACAGACACTGTCTATTTAACACATACATACAGTTAAATAGTCAGTTCTACAACAGTTTAGACAGCTGCTGTCTATTTAGCTGTGATAATAAATACACACTCTGGTTTCTGATGTTTTGCATGGGAGCACGAGCCAAAGCAGTAGACGAGATAGTAGACAGCAACATTCTCTTTTCTCATTAAATGATGGTCACATCAGCTCATTTGATCTATGTGGCAACAAAAAGACAGCTGCTGACTGTGGATTGTCCATGCCCTAAATCGTTCCTTGATAAGGAGAGGCTACATAAGCCAGCTTTTACTAGCAAATCAATTCACTCACCGAATGTAACAACCCTGAAATTCCTATAGGTTTTGTTGAGTGCAAAAATTCGAGTTTAAAAATTTTTGGTGAAATTGTGTGCATGCAAACAAACATATAAGAGTGTCTTCTTTTTGCTCCCTAAATTCTTAGGCAATTTAAATTCAAATTTAAAATAAATTTGAAGTGCTAAGGATGAATTAGTGTGATTTGGATTTATTTGGATTTTTGGTTGGTTTGAATTCAAATTCTAGATTTGAATTCAAACTCTAATTGACTTAACTAATTTCCAAATCTTATTCCTGTTCGTGGGCCAAATTCCCGCAGCCCAAGTCCATCTTTCACCCTTGAACTTCTTTTCCGAATCCAACCGACCAACCGGCCTGCTCAGCCATTCGGCCCAGCAGCGGCCCGCTCTTCCTCCCCGCCGCGTCGACGCCGCGTCGTCTCTTTCTCTCTCTGACGCGTGGGACCCGCCTGTCAGCCTTTCCTTCTCCCCCGCGTCATCGTCTTCCTCTCGCCGCTCTCTCTCTCCCGCACCGCGCCACCCGTGACCTCCAACCACCCGAGCTGTGCGGCCCGACGCGATTGCGCCGCGTGTCCGCAGCCGCTCGAGCACCCTTATCTCGCCGTCCGTGCCCAGGAAACCCTAGCGCCTATCCCCTATTTAACCCGCCGTCGGCCGCCTCTTCCCCAAGCCGCGCGCGCCCCTCGGGGGTACTCCTGATCCAATTCGCGTGGGTGTGAGGTGCAAGGAGTGGTGGGGAAGAGATTGAGCGGGAGCAGGAGCAAGGAGAAGAGCCGGAGCGCCTTCCCCTCAACGCCGCCGCCGAAGCCATCGCCGCCGCTCGTGGAGCTGTCGAAGGGGAGCCGGACCAAGGACGAGAGGAAGCGCACGAGCATCGCCAAGCCACGACGAGCACTACACCGACCTGCAGCGTACCCCTACCAACCCTAGGTGAGCTAACCGCGAGTTCCCCCTTCTTCTCTGTCTCCGGCCGATCTCCGCTGCCGCCGCCGCTTGCTAGCCTTCTGTGTACCGGCCATCGAGCCGTGTATCTTCTGCAGGGACCCCTCGAGCCGCTGCAGCCGTTCGCAACCGCCGACGCCATAGCCTGGACCCTGGCCGCCATGTTGTCGCCGCGCACCGAGCGAGCTCGGGCCGCGCGAGCGCCATGGCCGCGGTGCGGTCAAGCCCATGGCTTGAACTGCGCGCGCGCGAGCCAAACTCACTCACGCACGCACGCACCACCTAGCGCCGAAGCTCGTGCACGGCCCTCGCGGTCAGAAGCCCCTGGCTTGTGCGTCGCCACGGAGCCGGCTCGCCGGAGCACCCGTGCCGCCGCCGTCGCACGTCGGGAGCCCAAGCCAAACTCTATCCGAGCCCTTGTTCACCCTATCCGTGACCACCGAGCCCTAGCCGAGCTTTCCCAGTCGATCTTGAGCCCAGCCGAACCTTTTCCGGCGAGATCCGCCGTCGACCATCGCCGCCGGCGCGATCCAGTGCGCGTCGCGTCGCGCCGTGGCGAAGCCACACCGTGGACCACACCAGCATCACACACGCGCACGCGCAGACAATCCCGATCCGGCCACACCTAGATCCCGTGCACCCGGCTCACGTGGACCACACTCACGGTTCACGGTGGACTGGGTCCACAAGGGCGAATCCAGCAGCCACCCCTTCGTGGGCCGAATGCTCGCGATTAAGTTTGTTTAACCCCCTTGAACTTTACCGGCCCAATCGCTTTCGGCCCAATTCCAGCCCAGCCATCGTTTATTCTTTTTCTTTTTCTTATTCTAACAGCGCTGACGTATGGGACCCACCTGTCATACTCTGCGAGTCACTGACACATGGGGCCCACTGACCAGAGTTGACCCGCTGACCGTTGACCCCCGTTGACCGTTGACCGTTGACCGGTCAACGCTGACGTCAGCAGGGCCCACTGCTGACGTCATCCTAGGCGGACCCCACTGCTGACGTCAGCATGACGTCATGCTGACGTCAGCAGGCTAATTAATTGTCTGTTTTCTTTTTCGGAAATTATTTAATATTTTCAGAAAATGATTTAAACTTCGAAAATTAATAATAAATCAACCGTAGCTCAGAAAAATATGAAACCAGTTTCTATATTTTTCTAAAATCATGATCTACGCGTTAGTGTAGAGTTTGGTGTTATTTGGGTCTTCTTTCGTCGCTGTCTTAGTGTTTCTTTGCTAGTAGCCGCGTCTTATTTTATTTTCGCACAACCCTAGGAGCTCCGGAGAGTCAGGAGGAGCCGGACTACTACAACAACTGCTATGACGAGGACGAAGACCTTTGCCCAGGTTCACGCCCGACCATCTCTGAAATACCTATTAGACATGCAAACTAGTATGCTAGCGCTTTATTTTACTCGCATGATAAACTTGCACTGCCTTTGTTATTATCCTGTTACCTTGCTACCTACTACTCACTTTATAAATATGCTATGCTATGCATGTGTTGGGATGGTTGTGATTGATCCTCTTGGCGTGAGTTGTGGGTGGTTTGGGAGGAGTAGTGCAGCTAGGCGGTGTAAGCGAGTAATAACAACTCGATCGTTGATCGAGGTGCTGAGGGGCTGCACTCGGGCAGTCCCTATGGGGTACTTGTTGCGGGTACATGGTTATTGGTTACTTGGGGATTGGTACTCGGTGAGTACCTGAGGAGTTTGGGCGGCAATACCTATTATGGGTGCCGATTGCGAACCGTTGCGGCGGATCGCTTGTGATGCAGATACTCGCTTTACCGAACAATTAAGGACCGAGTCGTGCCCCCACTTTGGACTTGGGAAATACCGTGCTCACCATCTACCCAGTATGGGGAGGGTTCCAGCAAGCCTATTCTAGTGCGGCGCCGAGACTGTAGGAGAAT
This sequence comes from Echinochloa phyllopogon, assembly GCA_033239725.1. Classification (NCBI taxonomy): domain Eukaryota; kingdom Viridiplantae; phylum Streptophyta; class Magnoliopsida; order Poales; family Poaceae; genus Echinochloa; species Echinochloa phyllopogon. The sequence continues at coordinate 56,657,758 of BTCW01000010.1, forward strand.
CGAGTTTGATATGTGCAGGGGGGATTCGTTGCGGCGTAATCTCCCTGATTTACCACGGCCCCCGACTGGCCCCGGTGGGAAGGTTTCACGACCCTGGGGCAGATGCTAGATCGGATGTTTCCCGAGCCCAGGGAGACAGGATTGGCGCCGCTACTGTTTAGGGTCTTTGCTGTGGACTGCGTCTCAGGTTGGTTGCGGACTAGCCTTGCAGCCCGGATGGATTCCTGGAGTGCCACCTCTGCAGAGTGTAAACTATACGTATAGCCGTGTCCACGGTTACGGACGACCCATTTCTGAGAAGCCCCGGCTAGCATGGGAATCTGCTTTCTTACCTCAACCTTGATTCGGGTTATGAGAGATTGGTCCAGCTGAGGCTGTTGAGACAAGGTGGGGAGGGAGCTCACCGAGTCGACTAGAGAGAGAAAGGTGTTGGTGGATAATGATTTGCGGGAACCTGCCGTGGCAGGATGAGCCCGATGGGAAATGTGAGGCTGATGGTTGGTTTTGGGGAGCGGATGGATGTGTGTGTGAGCAGGAGTTGGTGTTGAGATGAAATTGGGTTATTGCTGCTGCTTGCATAAGAAACCCTGGCTTAAACCTTGTTTATTTCTATATCCTTAGAGTAGGCCACCTTTAAAGCTTGCATCATATTATGGTTGGTGATGTGGACCTGTCCCGTTTCCTTGGGGACAGACTTTGGGTTCTCAGGTGAAGACCCCGACCACGAGTTCAACCGGGACGGGTGGTACGACTGAAGGGAGCGCGCTACGCTCAAGGATGCCTGTGGAGGAGTGGACCCTGTTGTTCTAGCTACCGTTGCGCAGTTGTTTCTTATTGTCGTTTTAGCCCAGAGGGCTTGTACCAGACGCTTTGTCTTTAGATAAGTCATGTAATGAATCTTTTATCGATGTATGGATGCGATATTCGACTGAGATGAGTTCTGTACGAGATAGCTGCTATTCCTGGGACTATCTCAAGGGTACAGGGAGTCGGGTTCTCGTCGGTGAGAATCCGGTTCGTCACACCGAACAACAATGAAATCCGACAATTACACTGCATTTAGTGTATACCAAAAAAATAGTATAGAAAAAAGATGAAAAATAAGCGACAAAGAGAAAACATGTCTTCCCGAGACGACGACCAGACGTGTACCGACCCCCCGACTCCACCGGCGGCGCGTCGCGCGGGTAGCCCCACCACTCCCACCAAAGGTGGCGCCGCCAGCGACCCTTCCACGGTTCCACCTCACCGCGTTCACACCTCCACCAGAAACTGACTAGGCGGACCCACCACTCCACACCTCCCTCGTGCCCTGATGTCAGTGAGAGAAAAAAGTTCACGAACCGGCTCGAACCTCTCCTCCTAGAAAACGCGACGTCTTGTACTCTTCTTGACTGCTTTGCCCGTCCGCGCTCTGCTCTCTCTGTGAGAGTCTCTTGCTGTGCTTAGCGGCGAAGCAAAAAAAAAACGGAATAATAAAAAACAAAAAGAGAGAGAGAAAGCTCGTCTCATCCGCTGGTGCGAATCGAACAACTCGAGCTCTTGCTGTGCTTAGCGGCGAAGCAAAAAAAAACCGGAATAATAAAAAACAAAGAGAGAGAAAGCTCGTCTCATCCGCTGGTGCGATTAAAGCGATTGGCCGCTGCTGCTGATCCGAGCGCTTCCTCTCGCCTAGTGGGGAACAGTTCAGGTTAGCCGCTTCGCCTTCCCTTCCCTTCCCTACTATCTCTGTGCGCTTCTCCGAAGATGTGGTAGGAACAGTTGTTTAATGCCTGTACTGACGAACGGGGGGGATTGATTTTTCTGCTTAATTTTGTGCGATTTCGGGGGGTGTTTTGCGGGGGTTCCGACGCGCTGCAAGGCTCACGCGGCGCGGGTTTGGAGTAACTTTTGGAATAGTTGGCGGCATTTTCCTTGTAGGCGCCGCGATTTCCGCGTATCGGACGGATTTCCTGTCCTTTTTCTCGCATTTTCCAAATCTCGGCAGGGGAGGTTGAGATGGGGAAGTACAGTTGATCCCGCTGTTGCTTCGCGGCTGTAATTTTGTTGGTGTGATTTTCTCTTCTGGGGTTTAAGGGTACGATTATAATCATTTCTACCGTTGTTTGGTTCATCCGATTTCATTGATGCGTTCTCTGTTTGCGCCAACAAATTGCTTCCGTTTCTGATTGGGTCTGTGTTATGAGTACGCAAAACCTTCATTAGATGCTAAATAGCACCAGTTAGGTTCCCTTGATCGATGTCCTGATGTACAGGCACAACTGTCAGTGAAGTTGTTACGCACGTGTTTCCTTAATATTCATATTACGAGATGACATTATTCTCTGTATCTCTTCATACCCTTATTTTTTATGTCTTGTGTTTTCAGGGGCAACGGAATTTTCAATGAAGACCTGATTGTGAATTCGTGAATCGGTGGTTGTTGCTGTTAGATATACGGGTAGGTTTCAGCGTGGTGCTGTGGGTTGAGTATACTGCTAAACTGGTTATTTGTTTGGTTGATATTGTGCTGATTATGTTATTCAAGATTTATTATTTTGTTATTTCAGCAGTTTGTGTTCCATTGCGAGCTAAGAATTCCATATCCTTATTTCTATCTGATTGTCCGACCCTTGACACAGTATCATCGTTCTGTTGTTTTTTCACAGTTTGTCCTGGTTATCCCACTTAATTCAACCATAAATGTGGGCTAGTTTGAATATCCATTGGAAATCCTTGCTCCGTAAATCTTTTGTGTGTAAAAGGATACATACATTGTCTGGTTGTCATGAATTTATATTACTTAACTGAAAGTGATGTGCTGCTGCAATGGATGTTGGTTGCAGGGTTACGAAATGACTGATCAGGAGAGAGATGATATTACTATGTTGTTGAGAAATGTTGAGCTACCAAGATTTCCTCTAAGAAGTACTTCAATGTGTATACCGGTCAGGGATGATGAATACGAAAAAAACACCTTTGTAACACATACTGGTCCTCTATTCATTCAGCCACAAACACAGATGGCATCGGGCATTCCATTTACAAGTAGAGACACACCAGATAGGCTGCCTAGACCTTCACAGGGGAAGCCAGTCAGCAAGCCACAGGCGGTCATGCCAGAAGAAACTGGAGGAAATAGGTGGTCTTACAGTGAACAAGTTCCAAAGAATGAACACTTAATGATGTCTGGACCTTTGGGGCAATGCGATAATCCTGATTGTGTCAATTGCCCTCCGGCTTGTAAAAATAAAAGACATTTCCACAGAAGTTCGAATGCTTTAGACAATAAGGTATGTCCCTGAAATATGCCATTTGTTCTAAAGTTGATAATGTTAGCTCTTAAATCTGTTGGCTGTGGTACTAACATGTTTTCCTTTGTTCTCTTGAAGTTCCATAATATTTTTTATGGTCATGACGGTGGATGGAAGAAGAAGATTGAGCTAATCTTGTCATACATTCCAATTATGAACCCACATGCAAAGGTTGTTCAGCAGTGGAATCAATTCTTCGTGATATCATGCCTGATCGCCATTTTCATCGATCCCCTGTTCTTCTTCCTGTTATCGATAAAGCAGGTAATATTTACAAGTTCTTCAGTGAGGGTTAAATCTGCGTTCATTCCTCTTATATGCATCCAATTACTGCATTTTCTTATTCACCCTTCCTGTAATTTTAATCAGAAATGATCATATATTCTTTATTTTATTGTCACAATGCAGGATAATAAATGCATAGTGTTAGACTGGAATTTTGCCACAGCTCTCGCTGTTGTGAGAAGTGTGACTGATGCTATTTATTTACTGCATATGCTGCTTCAGGTAAGTGCATCATCTATTCTGCTGATCCAAATAAGGCTTTACATTTTATGCAATATTGTCACCTGTAAACAAGTAGATACAAGATGGAATGCTTGATATATAATCAGTTTTCCTTGCAGGAATGCTGCATGTTCATACTGATCTTATTGTAATAACACCAATGTACTAGTTACCTTAAACGATTAGTTGATTTCACCAAGTGTTAGCTTAATGTTGATTTACCAATATTTTTCATCTAAGCATGCGTGGCCCAGGAATGCCAGAATTAAGCATGGGAGGCAAGTTTTCCTGTTTGTAGCATTCCCAGCGGCTTTGTGCCATTTGGTGTCAAGTTTTGTCGCGGGCAACCAATATGCATGCCTTCACTGGAGCAGTCTCCTCATTCGACCCATGTTGAAAAGTAGAAATGTGTGTAGCTAGTGGCCACAGTCATTGTCACCTGTCTGGCTCCAGGAAGTCACTTGGAGGCTATGCAAGGGGGTGTGGAGGCGTTGTCATTTTGACGATGTTCCGGGAGGCACAGTGTAGGTCCAGAGGGCAGAGGAGTGCAGCAGGCCAGAGTATGCCTGCGGTGGCCAAGGCGGCGAGTAGTGCAGTCATGTCCTTGCCCTTGGGCAGCTTGAACTGCCTGGCTGCACCCTTTCTCTAGACACACGTAGAAGAAACCAATGCATTTGGAACACTACAAGAAGGCTTCATCCAGTTATTCCACTTTGAAATGGAAAATGTTGCCTCCGGTGCTTAATTATATGATTTTTGGTCCATGCATGCTTAAATGAAAAAAATAATCGGGTTAATAAACTGTGCCTTGTTAAGTTATTAGTTGGTTTATCATGCTACTCTTTGTTAGCGTATGATTTTATTTACTGTTACTTGTCTTGGAGTTTGTTCATTGCAATAGATAATAATGGAGGTGTTCGATTCTACCATCAAATATATGGTCTGTCAACTGACAGTTGACCAGCTTGTTTATTTGGCTATTGTATAAGGTTATTCATGAATATAATTACATGTTGTCTTTCAGTTCAGATTGGCTTATGTCGCCCCAGAGTCACGAGTGGTGGGAGCTGGAGACTTGGTTGATGAGCCAAAGAAAGTTGCTGTCCATTATCTCCGTGGTTACTTTTTACTTGATTTTTTCGTTGTGCTTCCACTTCCGCAGGTAACATATACCACTCCCTTGTGCTAATTTCTCTTGGTTTAGATATTAAGCTTCATTTTTTTTCTGCCTGCTGAAACATTAATTGGAATCATATCTATTATGGAGCCCTTTTGGTTTAATTAGGTTGTCTTTTATGCCCCTAAGATCTGAGCAGTTTCCAGCATATTTAGGGCCAGCAAGAAATATAAAAGAAAATAATTGCTGTTTGGTGGCATTGCATATACCAAGGCATGTCATAACTTCATTGCATTCCTAAATTTATGACTTATGAGCATCTAGGAAGAGTTGATGTCCATTGAGTTGTACTTACATCTAACCATAGATGTGACTGAATACATTGACACTTTTGACAATAACTTGCTGCTTCGTCACCTTTTGCAGCTTTGCATCCATGAAAATTGCCTGTCTGTGTAGCACTTCATCTGATTTTACTTGCATGACTGCCATTTATCTGTCTTGTTACCTTTGATGATGTATGTCAAGTGATAATCCTCCATTAGTCCAGATGGACATATATATAGCCAGTATATGGGCCTAGATAATATATGGGCCTTAACATGTCTACTGCTAAAGCTGCTTATCTAACTCTAAGCTGATGAGTGATGATGTGTTCTTTTCCATTGTAGTCAACAAAAACCATATAGTTAAAGAATTTGACACAATATTATCTTTGTTGCAATCTTTATGTCCTTTGCTAATTTTTTTTGTTTCTTGATCAAGGTGATGATTCTGCTAGTTATTCCAAAATATGTTGGGTTATCATCTGCAAACTATGCTAAGAATTTATTGCGTGCCACTGTTCTTCTTCAATATGTGCCCCGCATCATCAGATTTGTACCGCTACTTGATGGTCAATCCGCCAATGGATTCATATTCGAGTCAGCATGGGCTAATTTTGCTATCAACCTTCTAATGTTTGTTTTGGCGGGACATGTTGTTGGTTCATGTTGGTATCTCTTTGGCTTACAGGTTAGTCAGTTATTTTCTTATTGAGGTTGTAGACAAAGGTTGGTATTATATAGAGTGAATTGTTCCAATTTGGATAATCGTACCAACAAATCTATTCACTGTTGAGGAATATACCTTTTACCGACATTGTCATAGAACAGCTCTGAAGGCACACCAAATTCCTTTAAATTGTACATGATCTGATTAATTTTTAGTTTAAAGGTTGAAAATATGCTGCACTAGGCACCTGATTAATCTGTAATATGTTCAATTTGTATATTCAAGCACAGCTTATTTGGTATTTTTTTGGTAAATTTATATAGTTTGACCTACTCATCAGAAAGTACCGATCAATCATTTCATTTCTTTTGTTCCTCATTTTGTCACAGAGGGTTAACCAATGTCTACGAGATGCTTGTTCTGTATCGACCATTCCTTATTGTTATTCTTTCATAGACTGTGGGCGTGGCATTGGGAGTGGATTGTACAGACAGCAGTGGTTCAATGACTCGGGTGCAGCAGCTTGTTTTAACAGTGGAAATGATGCTACTTTCCAATATGGAATTTATGGGCAGGCTGTTCTGCTAACTACAGAAGACAGTGCTGTTAAACGATATGTATATTCATTATTTTGGGGGTTTCAGGTATTCGCTGTCATTTGCTTGTGCCTCTCTACTTTGGTATCTGTTTGTTGCATCCAAAATATGTGATTATCACACTATTCTGTATGATCCTTCTAAGTTTTTACTGTCTTTTCAGCCATGCTTACTATTGAGGTTTCATTCTATTTACATGCATTATAACTCCGACTAGTGTGTTTTCTCATGCCTTATGGTTTGGTTTCAGCAAATAAGTACCTTAGCCGGCAACCTTGTCCCAAGTTACTTTCCATGGGAAGTTCTGTTCACAATGGCTATTGTTGGTTTGGGACTGTTTCTTTTCGCATTACTTATTGGAAACATGCAAAACTTTCTCCAAGCTCTTGGAAGAAGGTATGTGATTATACTGCCGGCCTATTTGCCATGCCATATGCTTTATATGCTTGTACAATCATGCACTGGCAAAGCTGCTTAGAGGCCAACCTGGTTCTGGCTCCCCCTTGGCTCAGGGCTTTAAGCCCTGGTATACAAGCCCATAAAAGCCATGAGCAGATCAATTCACTTGCAGTAATTAGAAACCCAGTAAAGATGCTGGAAAACCAATTGAGCTCATACCCACACTACCACACATCAGCCTTGTGCTCCGTTCTCTGGGGTCTAGGGAACAACTATATGGTGGAAGGGCCACGGTATGCACTGGTAGCAGGAGGCAGGAGCTTGTGTGGCTGTGCTCACTCAACTGTTCACTGGCCTCTTCTCTTTCCGTCTACCACATTTTCTGTCCACTGCCCAGTAGGCTATCTTCCGAACAGCTCATTCTTTCCCTAATCTCAATTGAGATAATTGTATAGTGCTTTGAGGTCAACTGAGATGATTTCCTTTTCTTATAGATGCATTGCTAACATCTTAGCTTTAATTTGTTTCTGCACCAAGAACTTGAAATGATTTGCAAGTTCTGTACCTCGAGATTCTTAGTTGATACTGTCTTACAGTCTCAAGTACAAATTCTACTAGACCTTGCTAATTACATTAGCACTTATGTATGCATTTGTAATTCATTATGCCTCAAACTCTGCCGCTGCAGTCATGAACTGGCATCTACATGCTATGCATGATAGTTAAATCTGTTTTAAAATTATAATGTCTTGTGGTGTGAACATTTTGCTCCTTTTCTCTTTCCACAGGAGATTGGAAATGCAACTTAGGCGTCGCGACGTGGAGAAGTGGATGAGCCATAGGCGGTTGCCTGAAGATTTGAGAAGGTTCCTCTAAACCACACTGTTTTTCCCCCAAAACAAACTTTGCTCCACTCATTTCTATCTCTGCTGCAAGCATTTGGTACTTACTGTCGAGCAACAGTACTGATTTGGTCATGTTTCATGATTGAGTTTTAAAACTAGAGCCCATAAGAAAGCAATCTTCACAAATCTTACCTTGCAGTTAAGAAAAAAGGTGTATGCTATTTTGTCAGAGATAGTTTAAACAAAGCGAAACAATTATTTTTTTGGTCCAGATTTGACATCAGCGATTAAGGTTATATCCACAAGAGATATCATCTAATGTAGTGTCAACGGAAAAAACGTGAATGTGGTTTGGAATGTTGTGCGAGGATTATAATCACAAGGGCCTGTTTGGATTTTGGTATTTATATACAAATGTTTAGCATTTAGTTCCATCAAAATTTGAACTACATACCAAAACCTTTCAATAAAATACCCCTAACCTGAACTGGCACTATTATTACCGTGGAAGATTGCGGAAGTTGTAACCTTTTATATATGTCTGTGTAGGAGGGTTAGGCGAGCAGAAAGGTTCACCTGGGCAGCTACTCAAGGAGTGAACGAGGAGGAGCTTTTGAGTAATTTACCTGAAGATATCCAGAGGGACATACGCCGTCATTTCTTTAGATTCCTTAATAAGGTTGGTTTCTAAGGTGACAAACAACTACGACAACAATAATAGAATCTTGACCAGTACTATTTGGGTCTAACTCACAAAAACTGGTAAATGAAACTGTTATATGAGGAGAAAGTCGATCTTGATCTCCAGGGGAAAAGAGTTGGAATTGATTTAGGATCACAACCAAATCTAACTGAACCCCAACTTATCTCCCAAATACTCCCTCCTTTTCTTTATATAGCGTATTAAGATTTGAAAAGGTCTTTTTTTTAAGTTTTGACCAATATATAGTAAAAGTATGTGCATATTTAGTGTCTAATAATAGTTGTACCAATGGAATCATATGTTGCATATCTTCAATATGATATTGATTTTGTAACAATTGATAATGTATTCCGAGATAAGTTAATGGTCAGAGTTTGTTTCCAAGGACCTTTTCAAATGCTAATATGCGTTGTCTACATAAAGAAAGAGGCAGTAAGCACTAGTGACGACAGAAACTGGAAAGAAATAAGAGTAACGATACTAGTATTTTTCTCATTGATGTTGTAGGCTCACCTCATTTGCATGATTCGTGTTATAAGGGGCTGTTTGGATGGAACCCTGAGCTGAATTCCCTGGCTAGCAGGGTTGCCTATGACCTGCCTAAGGTTTGTTTGGTTGCAGTCCTGAGATTTATGCCTAGAAGCACCTGCATTTGCTCACTGCCAGGCAAAGAAATTGGTCGCCTGGCTCTTCTTCCTATCTCCCTCGATATGAGTACAGAACAAATCTTTCTTCTTCCTCCTCATCCTCGAGCTTTTCGTTTTCAACTGTGTCCGTTAACTCAAAACCCACCACTGCAGGAGTTCAATGGTGAGAACCAAAATCGAAACCCGATTGCAACCACTAGAAATCCCTTCCCTTAACTCTCATCCTCTGCTCCTCAATCAATGTCGCTGCTCCCATGGGAACCATACTCTTCATGGCTAGTTTCACCTACGTACACTCAGCCCTCGAGCCACCACAAAATCCTCCAGATCGATCTAATCCATCCCCCAAAAAATTCACGACTGCATTCATCAGGGCTGTGGCAACGATAAAGAAGCTATCAGGTGTGTAGATCTGATGCTCAGGAGCTTTTCCACCTTCTAAACTTGTGACTACTGTGTATCTAGTTCCAATGCTGCTTGTTTTCAGTTGGCTGGGTCTTTCTTCCACATCATTCTTGTCTCCATTGTTGTGTTTGCTTCTTTCTTCCTCGTCTTAGCAAGGACTTCTCGCTTCTTTGACCTGCAGCAAGTTGAGAACACAATCTCATATTTCCTAAATTATTTTTTCTGGTTTCTGCTTCTTTTTTTCATTCTCTTCTTTCTTGTTTATCTTTTTAATTCATAAAACTTTCAAACCAAATGCTGCCTGCCTCTTCTACCTACCAGGCATGGTTCCAGGACTTAACCAAACACACTCCTCAACTTGACGTCTGTGTGACCAGGCAATTCTGTGATCACTAGCAGGCAGCTGACAGGCAGGTTTAGAGCACAGGGAACTCATTGAGGACTCCAACCAAACAGACCCTAAAGCCTGGTAAATGTAATTTTTAGTAAGTATTGACTAATTTTATCTTATTATTTGCAGGTCCGATTGTCCAACTTGATGGACTGGCCTATCTTGGATGCTATCTGTGACAAATTAAGACAAAACTTATATATTAGCGGAAGTGACATTCTTTATCAAGGTGGTCCTGTTGACAAGATGGTCTTCATAGTGAGAGGTAAGCTTGAAAGTGTCAGTGCAGATGGAAGCAAGGCTCCCTTACATGATGGAGATGTATGTGGAGAGGAGCTCCTCACATGGTATTTGGAACACTCATCGGTGAATAGAGGTATGCCATTTGTTCCCTGGCTGACTCCTGTTGTTTCTCTTTATCTTTTTTTTTAAAAAAAATTGTGGCGTCACATGTGCTACTACTGTTTCAGACAGTGGGAAAATCAAATTCCATGGCATGCGGTTGGTTGCTATACGTACAGTAAGATGTTTAACAAATGTCGAAGCCTTTGTACTCAGAGCAAGTGATCTCGAAGAAGTCACATCGCAGTTTGCACGATTCTTGCGCAATCCACGAGTGCAGGGAGCAATCAGGTAGCTACATTTTTGTTTAATTTATTATCACATTCCTGCCCACCAGAATAGTTTAGGCTCTTTTATCGCCCTTTGGTAATTCATGGCAAGATATGGCCAGTTAATCATGCATCAATGTGATTTTTAAGACTAGTTAATCCAACCCCTTTTGAATTACTTTGTCGACGACTGAGGCTGGAACCTTTTGTGTGCACAGGTATGAATCCCCCTACTGGCGAACCATTGCTGCAACTCGTATTCAAGTTGCATGGAGGTATCGGAAAAGGCGGCTGAAGCGAGCTGAGCAGTCGAGACTGTCGAGGCTGAACGAAGAATCATATCCCTCGTATTCGATTACGGCGCATGATTCTTTTCGACGTGGACAGAGGGGATGATCTTTACCTAACTGGCACTAACTTCTCGGTGCTCTGCATCTATAGCTTCTGGAGCCCTGAAATTATGAGTCTGTCTACTTGGGGAAATATAACACATGGGCCAGCTATTTTTGAGTCTGTCTACATGTAATCAGACCCAATAAAATAATACTCTCCATTTTATTATTTTTCCCGAACGATTGATCATTTGTATAAGAATTCATTCTCTTTCCATCTGTGTTTAGCAATACTAGTTCCGTTTCTTTTAGGTCATTAGATCAATCTAAAAATTGGTTAAATGAACTATACTAACATGACATATAATTTATTTTTTGCGAATAATATCACGTAATTATTTTTTTAAAAGAAATGAACTAAAATAGCAAGTCAACATATGCCAGTAAGAAAACATTAGATATCCACTTGCATCTTTGGTGGTCTCTCTATATCCTGTCTCTACGCGGTGGTAAGTCTGTATCCTGTCTCTTCTCTAAACTCCGAGGGGAATTGCTCTTATTAATCCTGTAGCATTCTGAATTCAAAGGTCGTTTGTAACTTGACAATTTCTCCGATTGATTCTATACACTCTGAATCCAAAGGTCGTTTGTAACTTGATGACAATTTATCCGATCTTTTGGGAATTGCTCTGATTATATAGCACTCTGAATCCATGGGAATTATAGCATTCTGATTAATCATTTTCTGAAATCGTTTGAAGGCGTCGATCTGATCAGACGGAAGCGTTCGTGCCAGAGCAGCTACCAACTAGTATCTACCTATTTGTTGCTCCGGCCACGGCCATCGCCGGCTTGAAGCACGACGTCGCGGATGTTCCTGACGAACTCCTCCCACCCGAGCCACGAGCCCTCCACCGCCGGGTCGAAGCTCGCCGAGAACACCCCGTACGGCACACCGAGGAGGAGGCCGAACAGCAGGAACGCCACCCAGATCGGCGGCTGCAGGTCGAGCCCCGTCACCTGTGCCGCCGCGCGCAGCGCCGCCTCGCCCACCGCGGACGCCGCGAGCGCCGCGGCCGGCACCCTCCGCGCCACCCGCCACAGCACCTCCTCGGAGTCGAGGAACGCGAGCTCCCCGTCGCGCTCCCGCCGCCGGGCCCACTCCTCCCACTCCTCGTCGGTCACCGACGCGTCCACGACCAGCAGGGTCCCCAGCACGAACGACGCGAGCGAGTAGACGAGCGGCATCCACGCGGGCACGCGCGCGCCCGCGGCGTCGCCGAGGAACCCGAGCAGCGCGGGCACGCCGGCGAAGGAGAAAGCCGCGACGGCCGGGAGCTTCCACAGCACGCCGAGGTCGGGGTCCCCGCCAGGGAGGTCCGCGTCGATGAGCCTCCGGAGGAGGTCGTCGTCCTCCGCGCTGCCGAAGACGTCCGACTCGTCGACCACGCCGGCGTCGACGAGGTTCTGGAGGAAGGTCCGGAGGTCGTTGTTGCTGCTGCGGTAGGCGTCAACAACCTTCCCCACCACCGCCCCGAGGTCTTCCTTGTTCCTGATGCTGCCGCGCTCGCCCTCGCCCTCGCCGTCGTCGGTGGCGTTTGAGCCGCCGGGGCTTGAGGCGGAGAGGCAGATGCGACGAGGGGGAGCGGGGAGGCGGAGCGAGGAGTGGGGGAGGGTGGGAGAGAAGAGAGGGGAGGAGAGGCGGGCCCGGGTTGGGGTGGGAGTGGGAGTGAATCGAGGGAGTAGAAGGGAAGACTCCATTGCTGCTGTGGCCTGTGGGGGAGGAGTTCGTGAGATCTCTGGGTTGAACAGAAGCCATCCATGGCTGGATTGGCTGCCATGGTCTCATATCCCAGGACCCACGATGGATTGTTTGGGCCACGCTTTTCAATTGCGAATTTCCCCTCTTGGCCTAGCAAAACTGTGCTGTAGGTATTTGTTTGGGCATTATCGGATTCTCGTTTTATGGTTACAAAATGAAAAAAAATCATTTTACGTCAATAGTTTAGTCCATAGTTTGACTGTGGTAAAACCAACGTGGCGCCTAATCATTCCCGTGGTGGTATCCACACGCTCTCTCTCATTTCTTCCTCTCTCTCTCTCCCATTCCTCCGGGTGCGCACCGCCGTCGCCCGCCGCCCACGCGCTGCCAGAGCCTCGCCGCCCGCGCACAGCTGCGCATCGCGCCGCCCCGTCCCGTCCCGTCCCGCCCCACCGCCCGTGCGCCGTCGCCCTCCGCCCGCGCGACGTCGTAGCCCCGCCTCCGCGTGACACCGTAGCCCGCCGCCGCGTAGCGTGCCGCCGTGCTGCTGCATATGTTGGAGCCTCTGCCTCTGCGAATCGTCCCACTCCCATTGATGGAGTCGTCGACCACTAGCGCGGACGCCTCGCACACCACGGCCTCGCGGCGACGCTCGTCACCTTCGCCGACCGCCGCGGCCCTCTCGTCTCCCTCTGCGAACTTCTTCGCCGCGGCGGTGCTGCCTCTCGCCGCCGAGCTCGACGAGCCGAGTGCCTCTTTTCCCCGCCAATCTTAGCGCTCTCTGCGTCATGCGGGCGGCGGGGCTACGGCGGCACGTGGGCAGCAAGGCGACAGCGATGGGGCTACGGCGACGCACAGGCGGCGCGGTGGCGGAGCTACGACGCGATGTGCAGCTGCGTGTGGGCGGTGGGGCGGGACGGGGCGGCGCGATGCGTAGCTTCGTGCGTGCGGCGGGGCTACTACGGCGTGAGGGCAGCGGGGCGACGGCGGTGTGCGGGCAGAGGAACAGGCGAGAGAAAGGAAGAAAGGAGAGAGAGCGTGTGGGTCCCATCACGAGGATGATTAGGTGCCACGTCGGTCTATACCACGATAAATGGTTGACTAAACCAGGTTAAGATGCTAAAACGGACATGAAATACCAAAGATTTCTAGTTTTGTACATTAAGGGTGAAAAACGGACAACGACTAAATATGAGGGACGTAAAATGGACTTTTTTTCCTTACCAAATCTTGACTTGAAATCGTTGGTTTGCTGCCACAATTTGCCACGCTACAGTCCATGGCGCCCCCACAAAAAGCTGATGATGTTTGGTTGATGATTAAGCTTTGGCTGCCACCGCTCTTCTAGTAACTTTGCAGTGGAAGTTCACGCCACAGTCGTGGCGTCTGATTTTCTCGCCTAAGGTCTGGCGCCGCCGTAAGCGTGGTGTGTCAACTAATGGCCAGCAACCAAACATAGCTCCATCCAATTTTCTTTCCAAACATTAGTTCGGTTTGGTATGTTCTGAAATCAAGCTACATCGCCAATAGCGAACAGCCGCTGGAAGCGACACCACGCGATGCCTGACACTGCAGACGAATCCGACATGGGCGATGTAGCACAACCCAGGAAACCACCAGCAATGAACTAGTGCTATTTATAGTGGAGCCCAGGTAATTCATTGAAGCTGAAAATGGGGGTGACATATTGCATCTTTTAAGATTGATGATATTTCAGGTGAAACTTATAAAGAAGCACATGTCATGTACTCAAGGCCCTGTTTAGATCCCAAATTTCATCCTCAAAGTTCACTATGTAAAAAGAAGATTCTCGTCACATCAAAATGTCATAGCATGCATGGAGTACTAAATATAAATAAAATCAAAAACTAATTGCACAGTTTTGTTGTACTCTACGAGACGAACATTTTAAGTCTAATTAATCAATTTTTGGACAATTTTCACACATGCAAACGAAATGCTATAGTGACGCACGCGTCCCAAAAGTCATAGTTTGCCTCTAAATTTGGGAACTAAACTAGGGCCAAATATTGAAATCAGATGTTCTGATCAGAACTTCAGAAAACATGTTCGTCAGTCGAGTCAGCGAACGTCGCCGAGGAAAACAATACTAAAAAACTAAATAAGCTCAAGAGTGAAATTGGAACCCTTATTATTCACCAATGTCTCTAATCCTATGTAGTATAACCACCTCCAAGTGGTTTAAATTAACTGAGGTCTGTTATAACATCCAGCACCTTAATTAATCATCATCCTCTTCCTCTACCTCGTCGTCGTCCTCATACTCCTCATCATCTTCGTATTCCTCATCCTCGTCGTCGTCATCCTCCTCGTCCACTGACGAAGAGTATTCCTTGGCCATGGACATGACGTTCCAGTGCCGGACGGCGAGGTCCCACCCCACGAGGGATCCCGTCTCCCCGGCGTCCCACCTCGACGACAGGAACCCGTAGTGGACGCCGAGCAGCCCCGCCGCGAAAAGCAGGGCCGAGCCCGCGGCGGCGGCCCAGGCCGGCGCGTCCCCGGGCGCCGCGCGGTCGAGCAGCCTCAGGAACGCCGCGTCCGCCGCGACCGCCGCCGCGGGGGGCGCCAGCATCCGCCACATCATCCCGCGCCGCATCTCCTCCGACAGCTCCAGCCCGAGCCCGCCCGCGCGCCACTGCTTGGCGGCGCCCGGCGACGCCGTTGCGTCGATGACCTCGACGTTGCTGGAGCTGGCCGCCGGCCTGGCGGTGCCGGCGCCGGCGCCGACGCGGCGAAGGGCGCCGGGGCTGGTTGCAAGTAGCGGGCGCGCGCTGGCGGCGCGAGACGGGAGGAGCAGGAGCTCCATGGCTAGCTTGGCGTGGCGGTGCTCTCGGGGGTGCTGCGGTCTGGGATGGCCGTACGTGCTTGTGTGAAGACGAGAAGAAAGAGGATTTGATGCGTTATCCTAAGCTTTTTCTGGGGGGATGGCAACGTGTGAGATATTTTGGCCCGGTGCAACATGAGATGCCCTATATATGCCTATGCCCCTATCTCATTCAAATCGCAAAAATAAAATGACTGGTGACCTCTTTTGAAATGCTGGAGATTTTCCCAGAGTTACGCGAAATTACTGTAAAAAGCTATGGAGTCCATGGGTAGTGCATGTAGTGTCATGTTAGCAAGACGCTATTCTAGAAACTATATTCTTTAATCCATAATTTTTTAGCATGGGTCTTCAATAAATTCATCTCTTTCCTCTTCACCAATCATGTTTATTTTTTATCCATCACGAAGACATCACCATCTCCCAACTCAACTGTGCATAGGTTCTCGTGTAGTGTCATGTAATAGTCCTATATAACACCATATTTAATATTTTAAAAACTATTTGTCGGGGACAGACCCAGGGGTCCCCTAACCATCGGGGCAATCGCCCTCAAAGAACGTTAAACATAGAAGGACCGAATCACCAGCAGCCCGGGAGGGTCACCAAGGCAGCGCGGCCCGTCACAGCCTATCGCGGCCCAAGAACAGCCGTCCGAGCTCGCCTGTCGAGGGGACCCGAGTCGCGACCCCCGTCTCCGCCTCGCTCGAGCGCCGCGCACCCCCTCAAGTAGGCACAACGCAAACTCCGCCTCGCTCGAGGGCCGCGCACCCCCTCAAGCGGGCGAGCCAACTCCGCCTCGCTCGAGGCCACCCCTATACTCAGCGCGGCGCACCCCGGCGCCCCGCTCGACAACGGCATTTAATGCCCGCCCCATCAGGTGGGCGCCGAAGTCAAAAGGCAATCTCTCCCCACGCCGCGCCGCTGACACCGCAGAGCTCGCTGTTTCACCTACTCCGGTCACTATGCGTCCTCACCGCCACTGTGTGGACGCATGCGGCGCTGCGCGAGGCCCTGTGCGGACTTGCAGGCGTCAATCCGCACCACTATTCCACCCGCTCCCGTCCTATCCCCCCCCCCGGCGCAGCCCTCAAATGGGCGTGAAGAACCCTCGAACGAATATATGAGCAGCGACCAAGCACAGACTCCGGTCAGGCGCGGCCCGATGATGACGAACGCCGAGTCGAATCCACCAACTCTCGGCCATCCCCCGGTAAACCGGGCACGCCGCGCACTGTGGTCAACAGCAACCGCCATGCCGACCCCTGTACCGCCAACTCTCGTCCTTCCCCACCTGCCACACCCTCGAATCAACCAGCGGCGGGCGGCTGGGCGCGGATTACGGCGGCGCCGCCCCTCGAAACCACTCCAGGACAAGCACAAGGACGGCCATGACACCCGCAGAAGCCGGAGCTCGCCATAAATCCCCGCCAGGGACAAGGATGACGGCACGCCCGGCGCCATGCTCTCCAGTGAGCACCTCTGTAGCACACACTGTACTTGTACTTGTAAGCCCCTCCCCCCCTTTCTCCTTGGCCTATAAAAGGAGGAAGGGAGCGAGAGACAGGGGAGAGGGGAGACAGGCGAACACACACGCAATCACCGCCTCACACGATATTAGCACTCGCCTCAATCACTCTCACACTCATTTTCAGGGACTTGGAGACTCCTTCTCCTCTCCCGCCTTGCTTGTAGCCCCCCACTGCAAGCACCCCGGTGCAAGATAGTACAGCGCCACGAGCGCACGCTTCTGGACGTACGACCTCCCGGTCGGAACCAGGATAAACCCTTGTCTCACCGTGCTAGCTCTTGCATCAACCGTCAAGGGACGGGACACAGCGCATTCTGTGTGGCGCTGAGGATTGGCCGCCCAATCCCAGCACCGACAGTGGCGCGCCAGGTAGGGGGGTGCACTGTGATCAACCCACTTCACCCGAACAGTTCCCTTGACGGCAAGCCACGCCTAGGCCATGCCGCCACGGGGTCTCCCGGCCCGCTTCCGCGCGGGTACTGGATCACGTTTGGGAGTCTGGAGTTCGAAGCGACCGGTGAGGGCCTCCTCATGCGGCTCGCCTCCACGACGCCCGACATGATGCCCATTACCCCGGCACCGCAAACGCCGTCCCAGCTCAGGAGACGTCGAAGACTGCTCGAGCTGCAGATTCGCGTGGAGCGGCGCGTTGCCCCACGCATCGTCCTCCCTGATTGGGACGCACACCTGCTGCTTCGGCCCGCTGCCACATTACAGGGGGCGGACCCCCGCCGGCGGCCCCCGCGGAGGGAGCGCGCTGGGAAAATGTGGCCGGGCCGGCGCAGCTCCCACACGGGATGAACAACGCGGCCGCAAGCTACTCCGCGGCAAGCAGCGCCAACCTAAACGCGCACGAGGATTCGCTGGGTCACCAGCTGGGTTCGATCCGCGAACTCAACATTTCCTCGCCCGGCGGGTCCCAGCCCGGGTCGGATGACGGGGAAAGTGCGCACGGCCAGGAGCACCAAGACCTGGACTACTCCGGGCTGCGCGACCGCGAAGGCCTTACCTCCTTCCAGGCCGTCGCGGACTTCTGCCTCACCTGCTCCGACGATTCCAGCGAAGGGGAATACGACCCCACGCGGGGATGCTTTGTCCTCGACGGCGAAGCAGAGTCCGTGGGAGAGGACGAAGAAACACGCGACGAGGCCAGGCACGACGAACCGCCACCAGCACCCGCCGAGCCATCGGGCGAAGCCGCTCTCGCACAAGCACAGCTCGAGCAGGTACGAGAGCTGGAAGCCAGGCTCCAACGGAGCGCCAGCAGGTACAGGAGCTGCGTGCAGCCCTGGAAGCCCGGCAGCCCGAGCGCGGCGAACGCACGCGAGCCGCCGGGCGCATCGCTCAAGCACGCATCATGAATGATGGCAACGACGCCAACCCTGCCATGCCGCCGCGGGCAAGCCAGAAGCTCGTCGCCGCAGTAACTCTGATTCGGACCATGCCCGAACCATCGACACCAGAGGCGCGCGACATGCGGCGCCAGGTGCAGGTCCTGGTCGAAGAAGCGGCCGTTCAACAAGCGGAAAGTTCCGCCTCCCGCATGCGCCACCAGGCCAGTTCGAGAGCCGGTGGAAGCAGGCGGGATAAGGAACAGTACGTCCATACCCCGCCTAAGGGCGCATCGACGCCTCACCGACCAACGAACGACGGGAAGGCGCTCATGACCGGCGACCGCGAAACGAGGAGGTCCGCGAAGGACCGACTCGTGGACACACGAGGCGCCATCAATGACGGTGACACGCGCAACATCCTGAACAAGAAGAGGTAGGACGCGGCGCCTCCCCGCAGTAGGCACCCCCGACGAGGGGGTCGCTACGACAGCGAGGAGGACAAAAGCCCGACGCCGGAACCCCCGGGAACCCCTGTGTTCAACCGGAAGATTCGTTCGGCCGTCATCCCGCCACGCTTTCGTCAGCCGACCACCATCACCAAGTATTCGGGAGAGACGAAACACGAGACGTGGCTCAACGACTACCGCCTGGCTTGCCAGTTGGGCGGGGCCACCGACGATGCCATGATCATCCGCAACCTTCCGCTTCATCTCGCGGACTCGGCGCGGACATGGCTCGAACACCTACCCGCGAACCAGATCCACGACTGGGACGACCTGGTCAGGATGTTCGTGGGTAACTTCCAGGGCACGTACGTACGCCCCGGAAACTCCTGGGACCTGCGCGGGTGCCGGCAGGCGGCCGACGAACCACTGAGAGACTTCATCCGCCGCTTCTCCAAGCGCTGCACCGAGCTCCCGAGCGTGGGTGACTCCGAAATCATCCACGCCTTCCTCGAAGGCACGAGCTGGTGCGCGAGCTGGGGCGAAACCATCCCACCAGCGTCAACGCGTTGTTTGACATTGCCACCAACTTCGCCTCTGGAGAGGAAGCTGTTGGGGCAATTTTCAACGGCAAGACCAAGGGGAAGCGCGCGGAGGAGCTGCATCCGGAGGGCAGCAAGTCTAAGGGAAAGACTAAAATGTAGAAACGAGGCGGCAAGGGCAAGTAGCCTCGGCAAGCCGCGCAGCAGCAGCAGCAGGGCGAGGACTCCGACGAGGCCCTCGCAGTCGATCGAGGCCACAAAGGCCCTAGAGGACCTCCTCAGGGGGGAGGCCTGTTCGACGAGATGCTGAAGAAGCCATGCCCGTACCATAAGGGCCCCGTCAGCCACACCCTCGAACAGTGCGAGATGATCAAGGGTCACTACAGGCGCACCTCTGCGAAGGAGGATGGCCCGAAGAAGGGTACGGGTGATGGCGGCAACGACGAGTTCCCCCATGTGGAGAATGTCTTCTTCATCTTAGGGGGGCCCACGGCGAACCCGACGTCCCGGGAGCAAAGACATGAATGCCGAGAGGTCTTTTCCGTTCACCCCGCGACGCCAACTTACCTCGCCTGGTCAGACGAGACAATCTCCTTCGGCCGCGAGGACCATCCGGACTATGTCCCGAATCCGGGGCGCTATCCACTTGTCGTCGACCCCGTCATCGGCAACACACGATTCTCCAAGGTGCTGATGGACGGGGGCAGCAGCCTCAACATCCTCTACTTCTGCACCTTAGAGCTCATGGGCAACGGCACGAACCAGCTGAGGCCAAGCAAGGCGCCGTTCCACGGCATCGCGCCGGGAAAACGGGTCCAACCCCTCGGGCAGATCGACCTACCCGTTTGCTTCGGCACTCCCGACAACTTTCGGAGGGAGACCCTCACCTTCGAGGTGGTGGGATTCCCAGGAGCGTACCACGCCATTCTCGGGCGTCCGAGCTACGCCAAGTTCATGGCGGTCCCCAACTACGCCTACCTCAAGATGAAGATGCCGGGGCCAAAGGGCGTCATCACCGTGGGACCGTCATACGAGCATGCTTACGCGTGCGACGCCGAGTGCGTCGAGGGCGCGGAAGCGCTCGCCTACAGCGAGACCCTGGTGGCGGACTTGGAAAAGATGGCGAACGAGGCCGTTGACTCCGGAAAAAGGCACGCGGGCACCTTCGAGGCTACAGAGCACACCAAGGCACCACCCTCGACCCCAAATAGGAGGCAGTGCTCGTCGACTTTCTCTGCGCCAACGCCGACATCTTCGCGTGGAAACCCTCGGACATGCCGGGCATTCCGAGGAAGGTCGCCGAGCACAGCCTCGACATCCAGCCTCACTCCAAGCCGGTGGTACAGCGACAGCGGCGGTTCGACGAGGAAAGGCGTCGCGCCATCGGGGAGGAGGTGCACAAACTCCTGCAGGCCGGATTCATCAGAGAGGTATTTCACCCAACCTGACTTGCTAATCCTGTTCTAGTTAAGAAGAAAAACGGAAAATGACGCATGTGCGTAGATTATACCGGTTTAAATAAAGCATGCCCTAAGGTTCTGTTCCCTTTACCTAGAATAGATCAGATAGTAGACTCCACTGCTGGGTGCGAATTGCTATGCTTTCTTGATGCTTATTCCGGTTATCATCAGATTAAGATGAAAGAGTCCGACCAGCTCGCGACTTCTTTCATCACCCCATTTGGTATGTTTTGCTACGTCACTATGCCGTTCGGCCTCCGAAACGCTGGAGCTACATACCAGCGATGTATGCAACACGTTTTCGGAAGCCACATCGGGCGGACCGTTGAGGCATATGTAGACGATATCGTTGTAAAAACCAAAAAGGCGGACGATCTGGTAAACGATTTGCAAATCACATTCGATTGTCTCCGGGCAAACGGGGTAAAATTAAATCCGGAGAAATGCGTGTTCGGGGTGCCGCGGGGCATGCTGTTGGGTTTCATCGTCTCCCAGCGAGGCATCGAACCCAACCCCGAAAAAGTCTCGGCCCTGGAACGGATGGGGCCAATTCGGGACCTCAAGGGGGTGCAGAAGGCACTGGGCTGCCTCGCGGCTCTCAGCCGTTTCATCTCCCGACTTGGTGAAAAGGGCTTACCTCTGTACCGGCTCCTAAAAAAGCACGAACACTTTTCATGGACCCCCGAAGCCCAAAAAGCCCTCGACGGGCTAAAAGCGTCGCTCGTACGCGCGCCGATCCTCACGCTGCCGCAGAACGGCGAGCCCCTCTACCTATATGTGGCTGCGACAACGCAAGTTGTCAGCGCCGTCATCGTCGTGGAAAGGACAGAGGAGGGCCACGCTCTGCCGGTCCAGAGGCCGGTGTACTACGTCAGTGAGGTGCGGACCGAGGCCAAGGCGCGGTATCCACAGATTCAGAAGCTAATCTACGCTGTAGTGCTCGCGCGACGAAAGCTGCGACACTACTTCGAGGCCCACCCGGTCACCGTGGTCTCATCTTTCCCTTTTGGGGAGATAGTCCGCAACCCGGACGTCTCGGGTAGAATAGCGAAGTGGTCGATGGAACTCGTGGGAGAAACTCTCTCCTACGCGCCGCGGAAAACGATAAAATCGCAAACCTTAGCGGATTTCGTCGCTGAGTGGACCGACATCCAACTTCCACCGCCACAGATCCAAGCCGAGTGCTGGACCATGTACTTCAACGGGTCAGTGATGAAAACTGGGGCAGGCGCGGGCCTCCTCTTCGTTTCGCCCCTCGGGGAGCACATCCGATACGTGGTTCGCTTGTACTTCCCGGCGTCGAACAACATGGCGGAGTACGAAGCCCTCCTCGCCGCGCTCCGCATCGCCATTGACCTCGGCGTCAAACGCCTCGACGTCCGGGGAGATTCTCAGTTAGTCATCGACCAAGTGATGAAGAACTCAAGCTGCCGCGACGAAAGGATGGAGGCGTACTGCGACAGGGATCGCCGCCTCGAGGACAAATTCTATGGCCTCGAGCAGAACCATATCATGCGCAAATACAACGAGGAAGCGGATCAGCTGGCCAAGATCGCGTCAGAGCGAGTCACCGTTCCTCCGAACGTCTTCGCCCGCGACCTCGACCAACCCTCCATCAACTTCGAGCGAAGGGCCGGAACCCTCAAGACGCCTTCAGGGGCCGAGGGGGTCGATCCCATGGAAGAGGACCCCTCGAAAGAGGGGCTCGAAGCCCTCGACGTTGAAAATTCCTCGGCCGAGGCCATGGAAATCGACGTGGACACACAACCACAAGACTGGCGCAGCCCATACCTCGCGTGGATCGACCGCGGGGAGCTGCCCTCGGACCGGACCGAGGGGCGCCGCATCGCCAGAAGGGCCAAAACCTTTGTCTCGATCGGCGGCGAACTGTATAAACGCAGCGCCTCAGAAATTCTGCAGCGGTGCATCCCCGTCCCCGAGGGAAAGCAGTTGATCCGCGACATCCACGCCGGGGTGTGCGGACACCACGCGGCGCCGCGTACCCTCGTCGGTAACGCGTTCCGGCAAGGCTTTTACTGGCCTACCACCGTAGCCGACGCAAACGAAGTCGTGCGCACCTGCGAAGGGTGCCAATTTTACGCACGAAAGACGCATCTCCCGGCGCACGCCCTACAGACCATCCCTGTAACATGGCCTTTCGCGGTCTGGGGGTTGGATCTCGTGGGGACTTTCCGCCCAGCGCCCGGGGGCTTCACCCACCTGTTGGTGGCCATCGACAAGTTCTCGAAGTGGATCGAGGTCCGGGCCATCACCAGCATCAGATCTGAGCAGGCCATGTTGTTTTTCACCGACATCATCCACCGATTCGAGGTACCCAACTCGATCATCACCGACAACGGCACCCAGTTCACTGGCAAGAAATTCTTGGAGTTCTGCGACGACCATCACATTCACGTAGATTGGTCGGCCGTAGCACATCCACAAACGAACGACCAAGTAGAACGTGCCAACAGCATGATACTATAAGGCCTGAAGCCAAGAATCTTCAACAAGCTAAACACGTTAGGCCAGAAATGGGTGGCCGAGCTACCATCGGTTATTTGGAGTCTCAGGACAAGCCCAAGCAGGGCCACAGGCTTCAGCCCGTTCTTCCTCGTCTACGGCGCCGAGGCCGTTCTGCCAACAGAATTGGAGTACGGGTCCCCGAGGCTCAAGGCCTACCAAGAAGAACAAAACCAGCGGAACCGCGAGAATTCGCTGGACCAGGTGGATGAGGCTCGAGATGTAGCATTGCTTCACTCGGCACGGTACCAGCAATCACTCCGGCGGTATCAAGCTCAGAAGGTGCGGCGTCGAGACCTCCACGAAGGGGACCTGGTGCTAAGGTTGCGCCAGGACAATCGAGGGCGCCACAAGCTCACTCCACCATGGGAAGGACCATTCATCATCGCCAAAGTCCTCAAGCCTAGCACATACAAGCTGGCAAACGAGAAGGGAGAGGTCTTCACCAACGCCTGGAACATCCAACAGCTACGTCGCTTCTATCCTTAAAACTCTCAGCATTTCTTGTCAATACTTCATGTTCTTAGTCAACAACGATGAAAAGTTTGCGAAAAACATGGAAACATTGTTACTAACAGCATGAACAAGGGGGACTTGGCCCTATTCTCGACCTAGTCTCGATAGAGCCGAGCCCCCCTCGGGGGCTGCAGGGGGGTTTACCCCCCTAATCATCCCAATTGTTTAATTGTGCTAAAACTCAAGACGCTTAAAAAGATGCGGGGCGCGAGCTAGCTAAAGCTGGAGCCGGCTGAGCCGTGAGACCGCCTATGCCCTTGAAGGGATACGACATCTCCCTCTCCACTCCACGCCTTAATTACTCGCGAATTCGAAATACCCGACCAAAATCTCTCCAAGCCAAGAATAGCACAATTAAACAAATTCGAAGCGCGCAATCGAAATTCAAACTTAGTTTATGTACAGAGCTAGTCCACTAAAAACTAAGATACATCTAGACTCTAAGCCTGAACCTTTCAGGCTTCGCCTTCCTGCGGGGGCGCGGAGGCCTCGGCGGCGGCAGTCGACGGAACCGACGCGAGGGCCCCAGGACCATCGTCTTCACGGCGCACCGAGGCGATGGCCTCCTCAAGGGACGCCACGACGTCGGCTTCAGGATCAGCCTCGGCTTCAGGAGCAGTCACGGCCACGGGCACGATGTCGGTGCGCGCATCTTCATCCTCGCCAGGAAAAAGCTCGCGCCCGAACTTGGCGGCAAGCGCTGTGGCGGCGTCCTCGGCGCTGTCATCGGCCTCGTCGAGAGTAGCCAGGGCAGCGTCGTCATCCAAGTCGGCGTCGATAAAGTAGCCGCGCGCCACCGCCGCGAGGTCGATGTCGTAATGGGTCGACACCACGCCGAGTGCCTTCTTCACACCAAGGTGAAGGGCGTTCTCGAGGCGCTCCGCCACGCAGCCTCTCAAAGACCGCAGACGGCTGGGCAACGACGACCCCGACTGCAACCCCGACGGGATGTCAACGCACTGGATGTCCCGGCATGCGGCGTCGATGGCAGCCCTCAGTGTCTCGAGCTCCCCCTGAGCCTCGGAGTAGGCGGCTTGAACAGCCACCACCTCGTCCACCTTCTCGGCCTCGGCCCTCCGCAGCCCTGACAAGGCTCGAGCACGTCAAAACGAACTCCAACACAGAAACAGCCAAGGAAGCGAAGAAAACATAGAACCATACCATCTACCAAGGCCCTGGCCTCGGCAAGCGCCGTGCGCTCTTGCTGGAGCAGGTCCTCCGCGGTGGCCAGCGCACCCTCCTTCTACCGAAGCGAGCGGCCCAGCAGTTCGGCTTCCTGGGCCTTCCGCTCTGCCCGGGCCGTCGCCTCCGCGAGCTGAGACTGCGGGGCCTCGCGTGTCTTGCGTTCCTGCTCGAGCCGCGTCCGCTCCGCCGCGAGCGCCTCGCGCTCCTGCTGGAGTTGACCCTGCGCCTCCAGCAGCTTGGTCTCGGCCTCCTCGCGCGCCTTGCGCTCGAGCTCGAGCCGCTCCAACGCCGCGGCCGATGCCCGGGCCCCCTGCTCCGCCACGCCCCTCTCGGCGTCGCGTTCCTGCTCCGCGCGAGCCTTGGCAGCCTCGTGTGCACGTGCGGCCGTCTCCATCTCCCTCAACCGGGCGGTGAGCTGGGTCACCTCTGTGCCCAGGTCCAGGTTCGCCTGGCGGTACCGGCGAAGATCGGCGTACAAGTCCATGATGCACGCGGTCTTGTCCGCCGCCTCCTGCCGTAGAAGCTGCACGAAGGACCATCAAGGATAAGGCACGAACTAAAAATGGTCACGAATTGCTAAGCAGCATGGATAAGCACGGGGTTACCTCGAAGAGTTCCAGCGCCTGCCTGGAATGAAGATCGGCGGCAGCAGAGATGGCCCGCTCCAGGTCCGTCCCGACCCGTTCGGCTCGAGCCCACATCTCGTTCTCCCCCGCCATGCCCTGCCAGACTCGGGCAGAGACGCCGGGCTCCTCCGGCCATGCGCTCGGGCCGCGCCGACCCTGAAGCAGCGCCGCCTCGGCCGCGTCCCACTCCGCCGCTTCCCCGGCCACGGGCGCCTGCGGCGGCCCCCGGGCCAGGGAAAGTGCCGCCGGCACCTCGGCCGCGGCCACCCCTGCAGGGGGAGCACGCCCGCCATCGACATCTTGGGCCACGCCTTGCGCGCAGCCCAAAGCAGGCAGGATGACCGTGCCCCCGATCGGCGCGACCGCCTCCCGCCTCCTTTCAGTAGGGGCCGCGGCGGTAGCACGGCCCCCCTGCTCGTCCACCTCCATCACCGGGGCGCCGTGCCCCGGCTCCACCTCTATCACCGGGGCGTCTTGCCCCGGCTCCATAACCGCCATCAGGGGCGTCCCTTCCCGCTCCGCCTCCACCGGCCGGGAATCTCGTACCCCCGGCGCCGGCTCCTGCGGCATCGCTGCGGGCGTCGCTGCTGGATGCGGAGTCCCGCGCGAACGCGATCCCCTAGCGTGAGGGGAATCCAACGCCCCAACCTTCAACGCCTTCTTAGGCGCGAGGTTGGGGTTGGCCTTGGCAGCACCCCGAGCGCTGAATCAGAAAGGGAAAACGGAAATTACGAAACGAAAAACCAAACGAGGATGGAAAACCACGAGAATAGCTCAAAGCGGGACTTACCGGACGCAGTTCTGCAAGGCCTGCAACTTCCGCTTCGAGCCGCCCATCGAGGGAGCCCTCCTCGAACTCGATGGGGCTCCCTCGACACGCTTGGGGGCTGCGAACCCCTCGAGCCCTCGACATCCGGTCTGCTGCGGCGCGACGCGCCCGCAGCAGGGGCAGAACTCACTTGCGCCCGCGGCGCCGCGGGTGCGGCGGGCACGACCGCCGTCTGCGCCGCCACCGGTGCGACATCGCCAAGGCTTGCCGCGCCCGCCCTAGGCGGCGGCACGGCCATCTCCTCCTCCTCAACGGCGGGCAGAGCCCCACCGGCGTCGATCTCCTCCTCCTCCTCCTCGCTGGGAGGGTCCGGGGAGTCCTCTGGGGACGACGGCGGCGTTCCGCCGTCCCTCCTCCACCGGCGAAGCGCCACCAAGTGCACGTCCCGCCGGGCCTGCCTCCTCTGGCTGCTGGCCTTCTTCGCCACCTTCGCGTCCCTCTCGCGGTCACGGCGGGCGCGGTTCGAAGCGCGCACCTCCGAAGTCGGCGCGAGGGAGCGGTAGAGGCCGCAGTTCACCTCCTGAAATTGCGATAAATCGAGGAAGGGAATTCTAAGTTAATCAATCCGACAGCTCGAAAGGGAAAATGGTGACTTACCGACAAAATGTGGCCCTCGTCGGGGCGCAGCCAGAACGACCAGCGGTCGCTCGGCATGGTGTCGGGATGCACCGTCGTTCGCACCCTCGTGACAACATACTCCTCGAGGAGTGGCTCCGGCAACATACGCGAAGCCGCCGTTGCCGCCGGGTCAGCGCCCTCTGTCATCCGGAACAGAGGAAGCTGCCTCTCCATAAGGGGAACCACCCGGCGGCGATGACAGTGCGCAAGCACGTGCGCCACGGTCAAGCCCGACCCCTCTAGGGTACGAAGGGCGTCGATGATGGGGCGGAGCCTCTTCCGCTGACCTTCGCCGGAAACGCCGTAGCTCCAGGAGTCGGCCTTCTCCGTCAAGACCTTGCCGGTGTACTCCGGCAACCCCAGGCCGTCGTTGCGCAGGTAAAACCACCCCTTGGCCCAGCCGCTGTTGTTGGTGGTCATCCTGTAGGCCGGATACAAGTGCTTCTGGGACTCGAGCGGCGCGAGCGTAAGACCGCCGGCGCACGAAGAACGGCGCACCCCCCTCCCCGCGCCGGACGTACTGAGCTCGGCACGGAAGAGGTGGACCCACAGGTCCCAGTGCGCCTTGATCCCCGGCACGCCCTCACAGACGCCGACGAAGGCCGCAACCTGAGAGACGGCGTTGCGGGAGAAGTTGTGGAGCTCCACAACGTAGTAGTGGCAGAGGCCCCGCATGAACTGGCTGGCGGGCGCGTTGAAGCCCTGCTCGTGGAAGCGGATGAAGCTCACCACGTACCCCGCCGGCGGGTTCGGCACCCTGGCCGCCAGCGCCGGGACAATCCACGCCGGCCGCGCTGAATCGCCCCGGGGCGAGAGCTGCCCGCCGTTCACCAGGCCCTCCAGGAGGTGCTCGGTAGCGGTGGACGGAGTCCACTCGGTGACGCCTTCGATGATCACCATGGCGGACGGCGGAGCGGGGAGAAAAGGCGACGAAGACAGAGAGCGGCTAGCGGGCTTGGAAGCAAGGAAAAAGCAGAGGCACGAGCTGATGCGGGGAATGGCGAAGGTAAGTAATCCCCCCCCACTTTCCTTTTTATCATCCCCACCGCAGCACGCAAACCCACTGGCAACGGCCCGGGCGCGCGTAGCGCACTGCTGACGCGCGGGGCCCCCTAGCGGAAACCGCCCCGGAGAATGGCACGCGTAAGCGGCGGCATTTACTGCGGCGCAGTAAAAAGAAACGACACGGCAGCGGCGCCTGACCGCCCATCGCCTCGCCTCTCCCCGACGCACCCACTCCGCCTAAAAAGGCGCGACCACTACGGCCACTACGCCCACCTCGCCCGCTCCGCACCACGTCGGCCACGACCACGCCCTCCAACGGTCGCGCGTGGGCCCACAAACCAAAACGTCAACAACCGAACGGAAGGGTTCCTTCCAAGGTAAGACAACGACGCCCCGAGGCGACGGGTGCTACTAATCAGGGGCTCAAAGCCCAGGCCTCGAAAGGGTTCAATGGGCGCCCCAGGTTAAGCGATGCGAAGGCTACCGGTCACGCTCGACCAACCCTCGAGCCCGCTGCTCGAGGGTGACCTGCACCTTTCGCAAGGCCCCACTGATCAGGAGTATGAAGCCTGGCCCGCGAAAGGGTTCGACAGGCGCTCCGGATCAACAGAGTCAGGGACGATTCGGGCGTGCTCAACAGACTTTACCTCGAATGCGAAGTTTGGGGACGCCCCTGTCGTGTTCAAGGCCAGACAAGGGCAGCTAGACGAGGGATCCCATCGAGGGAGAGCTTCCGCGCCCTCGGCCCCCGTCGAAGGGGGCCGAGCCCTACCTAGCAAACCTTTGCAAGCGCTCTTATGGACGAGTCTCCGGACCGCGAGCCGACCCCTAACGAACGGGGCACGGGCATCCACTTGAACTACCCACTAGCAGCTCACCAAGGCATCCGTGTACGCGGCCCGATTCGAGGGATACACGAATGACCTCACCCCTCTCCCCCGCGAAGGGGAAGCGAGGGTCGCAAACTCAAAGTCAAGGAACCCCTCTGACCGCCTCCGCTCGGGCCAGGGCTCGGGGACTCCTTGCAGCATATCCTCCTCCTCCTATGCGCAAAACATGTCGAAGCCGTGCAGGGCCCGCCCCCCGGGTTCCGTGTAAATCGGTCTCATCCCCACCACGTCGAAAGGGGAGCGACTAACGCAACCCTCGGAAGTCAAAGCCCTTGCACAAGTGAACTCACTCCTCCAAGGGCTCGGGGGCTACACCCGCGGGTGCGCTCGCGCGCCCCCACGGAACAACATGCGCAATCAAGAAGGAGTAATCCCCGCAGGATGCCCGGGATCGATCCCGCGAACCGTCAGCCTCTGCCCGACTGACCCTTAGTCCGGCAGAGACTCGGGGGCTACTGTCGGGGACAGACCCAGGGGGTCCCCTAACCATCGGGGTAATCGCCCTCAAAAAATGTTAAACATAGAAGGACCGAATCACCAGCAGCCCGGGAGGGTCACCAAGGCAGTGCGGCCCGTCACAGCCTATCGCGGCCCAAGAACAGCCGTCCGAGCTCGCCTGTCGAGGGGACCCGAGTCGCGACCCCCGTCTCCGCCTCGCTCGAGGGCCGCGCACCCCCTCAAGCAGGCACAACGCAAACTCCGCCTCGCTCGAGGGCCGCGCACCCCCTCAAGCGGGCGAGCCAACTCCGCCTCGCTCGAGGCCACCCCTCTACTCAACGCGGCGCGCCCCGGCGCCCCGCCCGACAACGGCATTTAATGCCCGCCCCATCAGGCGGGCGCCGAAGTCAAAAGGCAATCTCTCCCCACGCCGCGCCGCTGACACCGCAGAGCTCGCTGTTTCACCTACTCCGGTCACTATGCGTCCTCACCGCCACTGTGTGGACGCATGCGGCGCTGCGCGAGGCCCTGTGCGGACTTGCAGGCGTCAATCCGCACCACTATTCCACCCGCTCCCGTCCTACCCCCCCCCCCCCCCGGCGCAGCCCTCGAATGGGCGTGAAGAACCCTCGAACGAATATATGAGCAGCGACCAAGCACAGACTTCGGTTAGGCGCGGCCCGATGATGACGAACGCTGAGTCGAATCCACCAACTCTCGGCCATCCCCCGGTAAACCGGGCACGCCGCGCACTATGGTCAACAGCAACCGCCATGCCGACCCCTGTACCGCCAACTCTCGTCCTTCCCCACCTGCCACGCCCTCGAATCAACCAGCGGCGGGCGGCTGGGCGCGTATTACGGCGGCGCCGCCCCTCGAAACCACTCCAGGACAAGCACAAGGACGGCCATGACACCCGCAGAAGTCGGAGCTCGCCATAAATCCCCCGCCAGGGACAAGGACGACGGCACGCCCGGCGCCATGCTCTCCAGTGAGCACCTCTGTAGCACACACTGTACTTGTACTTGTAAGCCCCTCCCCCCTTTCTCCTTGGCCTATAAAAGGAGGAAGGGAGCGAGAGACAGGGGAGAGGGGAGACAGGCGAACACACACGCGATCACCGCCTCACACGATATTGGCACTCGCCTCAATCACTCTCACACTCATTTTCAGGGACTTAGAGACTCCTTCTCCTCTCCCGCCTTGCTTGTAGCCCCCCACTGCAAGCACCCCGGTGCAAGATAGTACAACGCCACGAGCGCACGCTGCTGGACGTACGACCTCCCGGTCGGAACCAGGATAAACCCTTGTCTCACTGTGCTAGCTCTTGCATCAACCGTCAAGGGACGGGACACAGCGCATTCTGTGTGGCGCTGAGGATTGGCCGCCCAATCCCAGCACCGACACTATTGTTATTGGAGGGCCGTGACTGAGGAGTCCTCAGTTTATTTTTTTGATATTAAACTGCTCGGTGTGAAATTCCTTCCACCTGCTTGTCAATGTAGGCGAATAGCACCTCTACTGGGAACAATGCACTACCATTTGCTAGATGAAATTTGTCCTGATTTGGAGGCGGTGATTATATTGGTTCCTACCCACTGATTCGCCACAGCCACATGGTGGGGATTGATCCGTGTAGTTTATTGCGCACGAGACGAAGCAATGTCCACTGACTGACGGGGTTTGACTTAAAAACCTCTCATCTATCTAATCTAATCTAAATCTAAACAAAAGAAAGGCGCCGACGGGCGACGGGCCATATGATTCTCCTCCTCCACGCTGGCACTAGCTTTGTCTGCACCAGCGACCCTTCGTGCTCGAACGAGCTCGTTGCCTCCAGCTACAAGCCATGCAAACAAGGCAAGCTATGCACTAGTACACTCACTCACTCACTGACCCCCACATGCAGCCTTGAGATCCGCTAGCTCAGCCGGATCTCCTCTACGTGCTACCATCCAAAAGCACCTAACAGACGCATCCTTTTTTTAGTTTTCACCCAGCTCTATCTATACTTTTTCTCTCTCCTCGTGAAAACAATGTGAGAAAACAGAAGAAGTGTATGTGTATATATGTGCATGCATGCGCTGGATGATAAGATAATACCCGGATCCTATGCTATTATACGTTGATGAGAGTAAAATGTTGGCAGGGAAATCTTTATTAGGAGCGCTAATAAAAAGTGATTTTGTTGGCTCTGCCTAGTGTACTTCAGTAGTGGAACGTTGCCTTGACACTGACACCTTCCTATGTCCGCGGCAGCCTTGTGTCATGCCAGGCCTTGAAAGTAGTAATTTGACAGGAGGTAATGTTGAATTGCTCACTGCACTGTTGATGCACCGTTACTTGCGTTGCATGACCACCAGCATTTTAAAATTCGTAGAACATATTTTCTTTGTTTAAAAAAAGAAAAGTAAACTAGCACCGGCAAAATGCACAGTGACCTTGATGCGCCAGGAAGGCAGGAACCGCAAGAAGCACCAGGCACAGTAACAATGGTCACTGGAGTCACAGGAGTGCACCTCTACTACTACTGCCATTGGTGGTGCAATTGCCGTTGCATATATGCACGGAGCACGGAAGAAATTAAGCTCGGTATGTAACGACGAACACAACGCCGCCGCAAAAAATTTCCTCACAGGGTACACCGCCACAATATTTGCGAGTTCAGAAACGCAACAAATAAAGAATTCAGCCACCACCAGATTATATGCAACCCCAGCACGATGTCCAAGAATCTTACGGCCCCATCGATCTCACCTCGCCCAGCAGGCAGCAGCCATGCGCGCGCGGCTAGCAGCGCTGCACGCTCGGCGGCGGCACGCCGGCCTTGGGTGGCGGCGCGGCGGTGGCCGTGGCCGCCGCGGCGGACGCTCTCTTCCCGTTCTCGGTGCGGCCCAGCTGGCCGGCGCCGGCGGCGCCCCGCATCCGGCCCTTGCCGAGGTGGTACTGGCAGAGCGCGTAGCCTACCAGCGTCGGCTGGCTGCAGCGCCACCCGCGCCCGTTCTTCCGGCTGCACCGTGACCCCTCCATCAGCACGCCGGGGCCCCGCGGCTTCTTGTTGCCGCCGCCGCCGCCGCCGTCATCTTTCATCTCCGGCTGCCTCGTCGCGTTCGCGCCCGCCGTTGTTGTCAATGCCAGTGCCGACCCGACGCCGGCGTTGTTGCTGAGACGCTCTGCGGCATTGATCACCGGCACCGGCACGTGGTGATAACCATTCTCTAGGCTGCAAGTGCACAATGCAGAACATGCTTAATACGGGGCAAAAATGCAATCGAGTTGACCAAATTGGTAGCACGGCATAAAAGTAAACACAGCTCAGGGATAGACAGATCACAATTCACAACATTGCAACACACATGGTAGATAATTATACTACTAAACTAATGAACGGTACGTACGTGCTTAGGAAATCATGACAACCCGGTCTTGTTGATTAACAGCACTGCATGCATCCCATCATGTTGGAGGCAGTGGAAATCACAGGACCTATTTGTGGCCTTTGAGTAAATGCTACGGTGCAGGCCGGTCAGCACAGTAAGCTGCAAGCCCTTCCTCTTCTTTCACTACATCTGAGTGCATCGATGGGGCACAGCAGGGCCGGATGCAAAGCACTAATGCCGAACAGAACACAAAGCGCGGCGTGCAAGTGAACTGAATTGTTCATGATGCGCAGGCACAAGCGCACATGGTCCATGTGTTCCCCAAAGCACCGAGTTGTTGCACTCATACAGATCGAAAGAACATGGACGACGCAAAAGGAAAAGCAAACAACACAACAAAAAAGAACAAAACAAACAAGCATGATCGATCTAGTTATAGTGCGATCAAGCAAGGAAGGAAGGAAGCCCCTGATCGATCAAAATGGCAAAAGAGTGGATCGATGTGGTATGCATGCATATAGGGGTGGCTCTACACTAGATGGGTACATGAGGGGTTTGTCTGGCAAGGAGGGTATCTCCATGGACTGGACTGATGAGTCTCATGTGTCAAGCTGGCATTGCTTGCCCACTAGTATGAAGCAGTGAACCCAAGCCCTGCAAATAAAAAAGGGCCTTGGATGCTTTCCCCTTTTTCATTTATAATTCCCATAGCCATCGCTCGCTCTTATGTCACGCCCACAAAATGGATGGCACACTCCAGTAAGAAAAGAAATGGATGGCACGCTCCAGTTGACAAAAATGGATGGCACACTCGAGTTAAAGAAAAAAAAGGGAAATGGATGGCACACAAGGCGCAGCGCTTCTTGTTTCTGCTCCGGTTTCAGACAGCAGTTCATCACATACCTCCTGTGGCCATCTGCATGCCCCTGTTGTTGTGCACCCAGGCCCCTGCCGCGTTCCACCACACGGTCCTGCAGAAGCAGTAATCCAAGAACATGGGGTTAGCTAGATCTGGGCATCCACACCGGCCCGGCCCGGGGGTGCAACACACAAGGCAAGGCAACTTTCCCATAGTGCGCGTGCTGTGCTAACGAATTCCCTTGTCTAGTAGGAATATGCAGATTAGAATCAAGAACAAGAAGCTAGCAGCGGGCGTATTATTACCTGCGGCAGCAATGTCAGCAATGCCGGACGCCTCGCCGGCGAGGAGCGCCCGTCCCCGAGATCCGCGGCCGCGTTCGGGTGCAAGTGCAAGTGCAACCCCGCCGCCTCCTCTTTCTTGTCCCCCGCGGGGTGCTCCTGGTGGTGATCACCCGACGCACCCGACGGTGGCTGCGGCGCCGGCGGATCTGAGGGCAGCAGGTAGGCGAGAGGCTGGCCTGGAGGCCGCCTCCTGATCCTCATGGACGGGCGGAGGACGAAGGGGAGGGAGAGAGAGGAGAGGGGAGAGAGGGGGCCAAGGCAATGGAAGATTTG
Organism: Echinochloa phyllopogon; assembly: GCA_033239725.1. Taxonomy (NCBI): domain Eukaryota; kingdom Viridiplantae; phylum Streptophyta; class Magnoliopsida; order Poales; family Poaceae; genus Echinochloa; species Echinochloa phyllopogon. The sequence goes on from BTCW01000010.1 coordinate 56,692,003, forward strand.
GGGAGGGTGCAAATTAATAAAAGATGGGGGCTTTGTGTGTGTTGGTTGATCCTTGGTTTTGGTTGGCCTTTTATGGCTGCCTCTCTTGCTCATGGAGGCATTTATTTATGGGAGCCAGTAAATGCAATGGACTAGTGCAGCTTCACCTCCTGCACTCGGCAGGTCTTTGGTGGGGTTTGGATCCGGGTGCTAAAGTTTAGCACTTTAAATAAGTGATAATTAGACGTATTAAATATAAACTAATTACATAAGTCATGTCTATTTCGCGAGATGAACCTAACAAGTCTAATTTTGCTATATTAATACATAATTATCATACGTTTACTGTAGCATTGCATTGTCTAATCATGGTGTAATTAGGCTTAATAGATTCGTCTCGTAAATTACTCCTCATTTATGTAATGGGTTTTTAAATTAATATATATTTAATACTTATAATTAATATATTTACATCCGATGTGACGGCGCTAAAGTTTAGCGGAGAGGAAACAAACGGGGCCTTTGTCATGAGAGACGGTGGCGGATGCACACATCTAGTGAGAAGATGAGAGGAGAGGAGGGGAGAGGAGGGGGTGGATGGCATGAGGGGTTCAGTGGTAGGATCCTTTGTTTTTGCATGCAATACACCATGTGCACTGAGGGGTAGTTGTTGACGTAAAATCCGCACCTCACGCCAAGCACACAGCAAGCCGAATTAGCTGGCTTCACACGTGGCCCTGGCTTTTGAATCCGGAAGCGTGCCAGTCAGTTTGCCTGAAAACTGACAAAGGGATAAAAACGTTTAGATCAAAACCTGGAACGTGCCGGGTGAGACCAGACAGTTCCATATTTGCGGCATTGAAGCCAATCTCGAAAGACATATAGCTATGAACAAGCTATCTGTCGACAGTTAAAACCTCATTCGGCAATCGGCAAGGCACGCAAGGAACGCACTGCCGAATGCGTGACGTAAGCATGACGAAAGATCGGCTTTCAACCAAATGAACATTGTAACACATACTCATAGCCGATTAACGAGAAACAGAGCATGATAGATAAAAAGGTGAAACATGATCATAAATTCGCAGTAAACAAGGAATGCATAGGCCGAAAGCAGCACCCGTCAAGCATGATAACAAAACAAGTTAATCCACCGCATGATACGACTTGTTTGAGACCACACCACTAATCAGATTAGACCAATCCACCGCATGATACAATCTAACCATGAAAAGCTAAAAGCATTCAATGTTTAGTTACGAACCCACAACACAGTCACGAATTTACATTGAAAACAAGAATGCATAGGCCGAAAGCAGCACCCGTCAAGCATGGCAGCAAACGAGTTAATCCACCGCATGATACAACTCGTTTGAGACCACACCACCAATCAGATTAGATCAATCCACCGCATGATACAATCTAATCGTGAAAGGCTAAAAGCATTCATTGTCCAATGTAAACCCACGAACACACGTTCACTCGTGAGAACACTGCCGAATGCGGCTATTTAGCCGAATCGGGGTCCATGGCGAAGGAACAAGCCTAATCGGTAAAGATAAATCTATCAGATCGAATCGAATTCTAATCCACCGGATGATTAGCTCTAAGACGACCCAAAAACCTGCATCTACCGCATGATACCCGGTTCTGTCAAGATCTACACGATGCCGATAAGCTCGAACCCGCGACACGTGGCAACCTAGATCGGTTTCGGATTCGGCTGTGAAGGGATAATTCGTCATGTCATGAAGTATAGCCGATTCTAGCCGATCTAGATTGGGCAAAGGTGTGTTGCATGAATTAAGCACATAGTAAAAACGGAGCAACACGGGGTAACTTAATGAATCTGTTAGATCTTGCCGAAATCTAACAGAGCCGATAACTTGGTCCATACTAGATCTTAGCCCACCGCATGGCTCATGATCTAACAGAGGAACCTTCTTGAGACCACAACTTAAATCCACCGGATGATACTAAGCATGGTAACAAGACTACTTGCATCAAAACTTAAATCCACCGCATGATACTAAGCATGATACAAGGTTGCCGGTACTTACGGAGGTCGACGGATCGATAACTCCTCTCGAAGAACTCGACGACTCGACTAAAGGACTCGATGTTGGCACGGGGCCGGTTTGTTGTATGATTGATTGTGTTCTTTACAATTGCCATGGGTTTATATTTATACCCAGGTCTTGATACAACTCCTAGTCGGACACGACTATAACACTTGTTTCTAAAAATAAATGACGAATCTTCGTGCCCATATTGCATTCCTTGTTCGAACCGGCCTTTTCCTTATGTTGATCCACGTTATCATGTCTTCCCGAATGCTACCACTCTTCGCCTGCGGAACAATGCCTCTGCCGAATGATGACGCATTCCCGACCGCAGAGTATCTCTGCCGAACGTTTCAGAGGAAACTTCCTAGCCGAATGGCGACGCGTTCCCGACCGCAGAGCATCTTTGCCGAATGCTTCAGAGAAAAACCTTTTAGCCGAATGGCATCCTTCCACCAAATTCGGCCCACATGTCAGCCTCTTCCTGGTGCCAATTTTTGGTGTCAACACATGCCCCTTCAATTTCGGGATAAGAGGTAACTTTTATCTCGGAATTGACCAGAAGCGCTTAACATTCCCAAGTTAGTTCTGCTCGGCATCCGCTTCTCCTTTTGAATCTTCAGAGCTTTCATCCGGATCCGAACCCTAAGTCATCGTCTTCCAAGATCCAACCTTCAGATGGCGGACCAAGATCTTGCTCTCCAGGTAAACTTCAATCCCCTCAAGCATGTTCGGCACTCTTCTTTCGATTTGCATTTTAAATTTCTTCTTATCCCCTTTCATTCTTGATAGGCCCTAGCTGCCGAAATCCTCATCCCTGTTGAGGAAAAATCTCCATCCTATTTCCTCGGTCCCGTAGGAGATTCAGATCCTTCCGAAATCATTGCGGCCGAATCTCAGCGGATTCCTTTTAAGATTTCACTGACAAAACCTCATGAATGGCAAGATGCCTTCAAGAACTGGCCTTTGCCTCCAATCGCCGGATGGAGAAATTGGTACAAAAGGATTTCTGACGATAAAAGTCCTCAGACGCAGAATTGGGACAGTCTTCGCATTTCTCATTGCTTGGAGCTATCCCTAGCTGAAACACCAAAGAATGAGAACCTTCTGATCGCAGCTTGCCACTTCTGGTCCAATGGTGCAAATGCTTTTCTTTTCGGCCATGGCCCAATGTCCCCTACCTTAGCCGATGTCTACATGATGACCGGCTTGAATGTTACAGGAACTGTGCATCCATATGACCATAAAGGTTCCTCCAAGCAGACAGGAGTAAGAACAGGGGTTGGATACAAGAGATATATCCAGAATCATATGTCTGATGGTCCTCTGACTGATGTCGAATACAGAGCTTTCCTGAACATGTGGCTATGCAGATCAGTCTTTTGTGGCAAAGCCAATGAGCCAACCTTGAATCATATCGTGATGGCCGAAGAGCTGGCTGCTGGAAAAGTCATCCCACTTGGGAAATATCTCCTGGGAAGTGTTTACCATATGCTCAACCAAACCACCCACCTGATGCACACTAGCAAGAAGATCCCCTGTGTCAATGGTCCCTGGTGGTTTGTCCAAATGTGGCTGCAATTATACATGCATCAAATTGTTGCTATTGATCTTAACAGCCGAGACTTCCCTTCAATCAATTATAAAGAAGGAGAAACCCGGAGAACCAAAGGTTGTCAAACTTATGGAGAAGCTGCCTCCACTGTACCTATCAACAAAAACATTGGTGAACTGTTTGAGCTCTTCTTCAGAGGTTTTGCTAATCCTCTTTGGTTCCCTTATTTGGACAATGACAATCTCACTCTCCCTTGCGAATTCAGCTTTGAGACTGGATGCACTGATGTACAATCTGTAGCAATTTTTAATGCCTTCATCCAGCCCTGCATCCTGCCAGCCGAATTCTGTGGAGGGAGGCTAGTCCAAAGCACTTATGAATATTATCAGCCAAACATGATGGCTAGACAGTTGGGATGTGGCCAAGTGCCCCCTAGGCTATTCCTCCATGAATTCCTCAGGCCTAGGGAGATAATCAAGGATTTCACAGAAACAAGAAGGATTTTCAACTATAAATGCTGTGGAACTATTTATGCACCTGATCCTTTTGTGCCAATAACATCTGCTCATCCTTCCTTCACTCTCTGGTGGCAAGAATTCCATGATCATATCTTCAACATGCCAATTCATCCCTTCTGTCTCGAATTAATGCCTGATTATCAACCAACTGCAGAGGTAATATGCTCATTCCTTTATCTGTCTTAACAACATTAGCCCCAATTGATTCTGACTTTATTATTTTGCAGGACATAACACCTGCCCCTCTTGCCAGGGTAATTCTATACAAAACTGCAGGCCCAATCTCTGCTTTGGGGCACCAATCTCCTACCTTGGCTCAGCTGATGGCTAGACAAGCTTCTTCAGATCCAATACTCACTAGACCATCATCTGTCAAGAGGAAAACCCTCCTTATAACTGCTCCCTCAGTTGTAAAGAAGAAAAGAACAAGTAGCAAAACCAAGGTCAGAGTCCTTTTTCTTTGACTATAATGCTTTTGGTGTTTTGCTCAGCTTTATTTCTTTTTGATTTCAGGCCAAAGAACAACAGCCAGCAATCAGTACAAGTCCTGCCGATGCTTCAATGATTGGTAAAATTTTCTCACATTTTTGTCTTTAAAGTTCCTCTCCATCGGCATTGATTCCTTTTCATTTTCAGAGCAAATCTCAATAGACCCAATCTCGGAGAGTCTTCCTCATCAAGAACTAGCTTCAGCTTCTCCTGATGTTCCCCAACTAGAAGCCTCTTCTCCACCAACAGATCTTCCAAGCTCTCCTCAGCATGACATACAAGAATCTTTGCCTGAGCTCGAGCTGCCCTCTCTTTCCATCCAAGAGACCAGGAATGAGGTAGAGATAATTACTCAGTCTTCCAGTTCTTTATTCAATGAATCATCAATAATTCGGCATAATCTTCTTTCAGGAGAAAACCACTTCTTCACCCAGCTATTCATTTGCTGTGGATGATCTAGTTGCCGAACAAGGAGAAGAAATCTCTTCTAGTCAAACTTTATCAGAGGAGAACCAAGCAAAATTGAAGGAAATCCTTTCTTTTCTGCATAAGGACACTCGGGAACAAGTTACCAATGCTGATCTTTTAAGAGATTTACTTGAATCATTTGACCAAGATCTTCCTGCCGATATCAAGACTTCTTTAGATCCAATTTCCAGATTGGATGATCATTTTATCGCAGTGAAGCAAGCTCTGAAGAATCAATTGGCTCAACCAGCCTTGGAGCAAAGGAGAATTTTGGTTAAGCAATCTGTAAAAGATCTGCATACTCAAGTCCAGAATGACAAGGAATTATTAACCAAACTGGAATCTGAACTTGAAATGAAGGAGATCAGAAAAGCTGCACTTGAAGCCGAATTGAAAAATCTATCGGCCGAAATTGAAGCTGACAAGAAGAAAATAGTTGAGCTTCCCAAGCTAACAGAGAAGAGGCGAAAGGAAGCCTTAGCAGCTCTAAACGAAGACAAACAACTCAAGACGAAGCTTGCTGCCCTGACCAGAACCCAAGAAGCTGATAAAAACTTATTAGAGAACATCAGCAACATGATATCAAATGCCAAAAATGTAATCTCAAAGTTCTTGGGTGTGTGAATTATGTCAAATAGTTTGATAGCCGAATGTTTTATTAACCCTGTAATCTTGTCATCCCTTTAACTCTGTTTTCCTTCATTGTGGATGACTCATTCGGCAAAGTTGGCCATAATAGTACTTAGACCCGAAAACGCTTCAACTATGACATAGCCGAATCCCATCCAGTCAAAGCCGAATACAACTCGATAAGAATCCCAAACGACATGAGAACCGATCGGCTGGAAAATCCTTTCCACCTTCCGAACTCTTCGGAATACGTGCCACGATCTTTGGCCACGATTTCCTCTGCGGGTTCTATAAATAAACACCCAGGCAGCCCACAGTTTCTTCACCAAGTTCTTCGCCTTCCAAGTTCTTGCCGACTCAAGTCATCCTTTTCCCCTTTCACAGTAACTCCGAGGAACTTCCAATGGCTGATAACAACAGGAGGCGCCCGGCCGCCGATGAGGCCGAAGGAAGTCGCGCCGGCGCTCGCCGCAGGTGATTGGCTGCTTGCTTCTCTCTATTTTTCTCGAGATTTCCTTTCTCTTTCTTGACGAATCTTCTTTGTTCTTTCAGGGTAATCCTATGGATTGCCGGCGCTGGTGCGCCAGTTGCGGCTCCAGCCGCTGCTCCTGCGGCATCTTCGAGTTCGTCCAATCGATCTCTCGAATCGGACGACTACCGCTATACGGACGGCGATGCCCGCCGATTCAAGGCGGAGCGCGACGACTCTCGTCGCGAACTGGAGGCTATCTCCAAGCAAGCCGGGATTGCTGACCTCGAATGGCAGCACGAGCGCAAGCAACTGCTCGAAGTCATTGATGGTGAGTCCTGCAATCTGCTCAATCTCAATCTTGTCCCCCAAATGATACTAATCTGTCATCCCCTTGTGACTTTTGCAGCGCGTGATGCTGAACTCGATCGATTGAAGGCGCTGGTGGAGGAGTTAGCGGACAAGGTGAATGCTCCTGGGGACACACCAGAAGCTCGCCTCGGTGCGGTGGCGGGCCGCATCGATGAGGTGGCCTCGCACGGTATCCGTCTGGGCACTGCCGCAGGCCTAGTTGCCATGTCGACGCACACCAACACCGACTACTCCAGGTTACCGACCGGCTTCGCTAATGGTAACCCGGAGGAGATCGACGACATCGAGGCCTCCATAGATCGCCTTGATGCTCATGGCGCCGCCATTGCCAATTCCATTCATCCTCAGTCCGTTTTGAACAAGCTATTCCATTAGTTTGTACTAGGGATTTATGGAATTTCGGCAATAAAACTTATCTTTTGTGATCTTGCATGAACATCTGATGTAGTATATTTTGTGCTAAGGGCAATACATTCAGTACTGGCCATTTTCCTTTTCCGTCAACATTTGTTCTGAAGGCGATTTTCTTCCCGAATATCGGCTGTTCGGCAATTTGATATATCAATCATCGATCGATTTCAATACTGGGATAATATCTCTTCAAATATCTTCCATTTATAGCAGAAGCAAATTCTTCTCCCAATAATGTCTTCAAAATATATGCATTTCCAGGCACGCACCTAACCACTCTGAAAGGACCTTCCCAATTTGGAGACCATTTGCCGAATGCTGCATATTTGGTTCCAATCGGCAATATTGCTTTCCAGACTAGATCACCTTCTGTAAATTGCTTAACCTTCACCTTCTTGTTGTAATACTTAGCAACTCGCATTTTGTTCTTCTCAATATTCTCCAAGGCCTTGAGACGAATCATATGTAAATCTTCTAATTCGTCCATCATTAAATCTTTATAATCTTTAGAACTCAAATCCCTTTGCAACTTTATTCTTCTTGAGTCTAATTGTATCTCCCATGGCAAGATAGCATGATGCCCATACACCAACTCATAAGGAGACGTCTGTGTAGCCCCATGTGGAGCCATTCGGTAAGCCCATAACGCCTCATTGAGTACCGAATGCCACTTTCTCGGCTTCTGATCAATCTTCTTCTGTATAATTTTAATCATAATCTTGTTAGAAGCCTCTGCCTGACCATTAGCTTGAGCATAATAAGGAGAAGAATTCAGCAATTTTATCCCCATACTTTCAGCAAAATCTCTGAATTCTGAAGATGTAAATTGAGTCCCTTGATCTGTGGTGATTGTTTGAGGAATCCCAAATCTGTAAATGATATGTTCCTTAACAAATTCAACCATATTCTCTGACGTCACTTTCTTTAATGGAATTGCCTCAACCCACTTGGTAAAATAATCGGTTGCCAAAAGCACAAACTTATGCCCCTTGCTAGATGGAGGGTTTATTTGGCCAATCAAATCTATTCCCCATCCTCTGAATGGCCATGGCTTGATAATGGGATTCAAAGCCGATGCTGGAACTCTCTGAATGTTTCCAAATCTCTGACAGTCTTGACATCCCTTATAATATTCAAAACAATCTTCCAACATTGTCGGCCAGTAATATCCAGTTCTTCTAATAACCCACTTCATTCGGTAGGCCGATTGATGTGCTCCACACAACCCATCATGTACTTCACTCATCAGCCTTTTTGCTTCTTCATGATTTAAGCAATGTAACAGCACTCCATCCAGGGATTTATAATACAAATTATCATCAAGAAGAACAAATTTTAAAGCTTTATACCTGAGCTTTCTAGAAACCTTTCGGGATGGATTCTTCAGATAATCGGCAATCTCTTTTCTCCAATCATCTTCTGCCAGATTACTCCCGAATGCATATACATCATTAGCAAAAACTTCTTGAAGCTCTTTATAACCTGATGCACTTTGGGCCAATCTATTTGCCTCTCCATTATCCCCTCTAGGAATGTGTTGTAGAATTACTGACCGAAAGCTCTTCAATATTTCTTTGCATTCTTCATAGTAATTCCTCAAGGTATCACTTTTGCACTCATATTCACCATTCAATTGTTTTATGACCAATTCTGAATCTCCAAAAATTTCAACTGCAATGGCCTCTGCTTCTTTCAAATATTGGAGCCCTTTGAGCAATGCCTCATACTCAGCTTGATTGTTAGTAACAGCAGACTGAATGGGAACAGCAAACTCAAATGTTTCTCCTTTGGGTGAAATTAATAAGATACCTGCTCCACCACCTTTGTTGCATGAAGATCCATCGAAGAATAACACCCAGGGAACAATGTTAAGCAAATTTATCGATGCATCATGATGTTCAGTAATGAAGTCGGCAATAATCTGCCCCTTAACAACCTTTGCCGATTCAAACCTTAACTCAAATTCAGACAAAGCTAAAATCCATTTGCCAATCCTTCCGTTCAAAATTGGCATAGACAACATGTGTTTTATCACATCAAACTTTGAATACACAATGCATTCGGCATGTAGTAAATAGTGCCGAAATTTTGTACAGGAGTAGTAAACACATAAGCAAAGCTTCTCTATAGCCGAATACCTTGTCTCTGGATCTAATAACTTTCGGCTGAGGTATGCAACCACTCTTTCCTTCCCTTCAAATTCTTGAATGAGGGCCGATCCAATAGTTTGGGCATCGGCCGCCACGTACAACTTGAAAGGCTTGTTCAATTGTGGAGGCACCAATACTGGTGGCTTCTTCATGTACTCCTTTATCTCATCAAAAGCCTTCTGTTGTTCGTCACCCCATACAAACTTTTGATCCTTTTTTATTTTTAACAGTGAGGAAAAGGGCAACACCTTTTGTGACAAGTTTGATATGAACCTTCTCACAAAATTTATCTTGCCAAGCAGTGATTGCAGCTCTTTAAGATTAGTTGGAGGAACAATTTCATCAATTGCCTTTATGCTTTTCTTACCAACTCCTATTCCTCCTTCATGTATCAAAAATCCCAGAAACTCTCCAGCCGAAACTCCAAAAGCACACTTGTTCGGGTTCATCTTAAGCCCATGTTTCCTGGTGCATTCTAGAGTTTTCCTTATGTCGGCCAAATGAGACTCATGATCCAATGACTTGATCACCACATCATCAATATATATTTCCACAATCTTGCCGATCAACTCATGAAAAATATAATTCATAGCCCTTTGATAAGTTGCACCGGCATTTTTCAATCCAAAGGTCATGACAACCCACTCAAACAACCCTATGTGTCCAGGACACCTGAAAGCTGTCTTTACTATATCTTCCAATGCCATATAAATCTGATTGTACCCTGCGTTACCGTCCATGAAACTGAGCACCTTGTATCCAGCAGCAGCATCAACCAATGAATCAGCAATAGGCATTGGATATCCATCCATGGGTGTAGCCTTGTTTAGGTCTCTAAAATCTATGCAAACCCTCATCTTTCCATTTTTCTTATAGACAGGAACAATATTAGAGATCCAATCCGCGTATTTACATGGCCGAATGAAATTTGCATCTAGTAATCTTTCAATCTCCTTTTTCACATCGGCCAACACTTCTTCCTTGTAGATTTTTCGGGGTGGTTGCTTGTAAGGCCTGTATCCAGGTTTGATTGGCAACCGATGCTCAACAATAGAACGGTCTAGACCGGGCATCTCCGAATAATCCCAAGCAAAGCAGTCCTTGTATTCCTTTAACAATGTCACCAACTTTTCTTTGAAAACCGAATCCAAGTTAGCACTGATAAATGTCGGCCTTGGCTTGTCACCATCTCCAATGTCCACTTCTTCTAATTTATCGGCCGACACAAATCCACGTCCTAATTTTCCATCAGTTCCATCAATCGGATTTTCCATCAAAAATTACTATGAGAGCCGACTGCTTCGATCGGCTGCTGATCACTGCTGGCTGGTGCCACAGGACCTTCTCCCCAGTCTTTACCTGAGAAACAATCTATGCCTTGATATTCCCAGAAAGCTGGTTCCATATTTGCCACGCTTATTGAATCATCTGCTTGGACAATCTCCACCTCATCATCTATCCACTGAATAAGCTGTTGATGCATAGTAGATGGAATACAACAATTTGCATGAATCCAATCTCTTCCAAGCAGCAAGCTATATGCCCCTTTGCCCTCAATGACAAAGAAAGTCGTAAGCAGAGTCTTGGACCCAATCATCAGATCAACATGCACGCATCCCTTGGTGTCCGAAGGATTTCCAGCAAAATCATTCAGAATTATGCTCGTTGGTGTCAAATCTCTAGGGCCCATACCAAGCTTCCTGAATGTGGTATATGGCATTACATTGACAGCAGCTCCTCCATCGACAAACATCTTGGTCAATGGTTTGCCATTAACATATCCCTTCAAGTACAGTGGCTTCATGTGCCGATTCTGGGTTGGCTTCTCAAAAACAGCTTGTTTGTTCAACATCAATTGTGCCATTAACCCAAATTGTTCGGCATCATCTATATCAGGCAATATCTCTTCCTGTACAATCTGGTTAGCTGGAGCCATGAATTCATTCGGCAGAAAACATACCATACATGTGGGAGCCGAATGACCATGTTTGTCAGGCCTGTCTTTCGGGAGCCATATTGATTTCATCCTAGGCTGTGCTTGCTTTAATTCTTGATTCCTCAGGCGTTGGACTCTTCTCTTCTGACTCCTTCTTAAACCAGGTGGACACCACTGTCCTTTCTGCCAGACATACTCACGATCTTCTTCCTCATGATCAACCCATCTGTAATCAGCATGTCTCTTTCTTGGTTGATCATCAAAACGCCGATCATCACTAGGATGCACCCTACCAATTCTTTCATGGACAGATCGGCGATTGGCAACATTTTGCCTATGTTCGACATACCCATTATTACACTCAGGACAGTTATTCCTCGTAGGCAGCTTTAAACCCTCGTTCCAACAGTGTCTGAAGAATGCACACCCCCAATGCGCACGTTCCTGTTCTCGAATATATTCTTCTTGTTCTTCCTCAAACCTTTCTTCTTCGCGCCTTCTTTTCTCCTCCTCGTATTCACGCTTTTGAAAACGCTCTTTTTCTTGCTGACGCTGCCACTTATTGAGGAGAATACGCGATGTGACTCTGGGTTTAGAAGAATTCCCAATTTCAAATTGGCCATTCGGGAAGCGAGGTCTCTCTTTGCGAATCTGTTCGATCGTGATCTGTCGATTAGGATCTACTGAGCCATTCTGCTTCGCTTTCTTTGACGTCAGGACTCTCATTTTTTCCTTTTCTCCAGATTCGGCAGTACTCACCATATTAACCGAGAACCCGATCATATTCTGAGGGAAAGGGTTACTGTCCAGTTTCATCTTGTTGTCGAATTTCAGATGTCCCTCTTGGATAGCTTTCTGAATCTTCATCCTAAAGACTCTGCATTCATTAATGGAATGAGAATTTTTATCATGAAACCCACAGTACCTCTTATCTTTCACTCCATCAGGCCGAAGCATAGAATGCCCCTCTGGCAATTTGATTCGGCCTTCTTTCACCAGGAACTCAAACAATTTGTCTGCCTTAGTCACATCAAAATCATATGTTCCCTTCATCTGTTTGATCCATCTTTGAGTCATTGTAACTGGTTCTTTGCTCCACACTATCTCTGCTGCGGCTATCTCCTCGCTATCTTCGTACTCATCTTCTTGATCTGCTCTTTCAAGGAATTGGTTATAGATGTCAGCTACATCATTATTTTTAGCAAATCTAACATCTTTCTTGAAACCATATGCCTGGTTACTCATCAAGGCCAATCTGTGCGACAACTGGCCTAGATCATCAAACTCCATCCCGAACAGCTTCTCCCGAATGGCAGGCAGCATGCCAGCTACAGCCATACCAGCCAATTGATCATCAGGTATGTTCAAAGAAAAGCACATACTCTTTGTTTCCCTAAATCTCCTGAGGAACTCCGTAGGTGTTTCGTTATTCCTCTGCCTCAAGCTGGTCAAATCAACCAACTTTTTCTCGGTACTGCCAATGTAGTAATGGGCATGGAATTTCTGCTCCAGGTCTTTCCATGTACAAATCGACTGAGCAGGCAAAGAAGCAAACCATGTGAAAGCTGGACCTGTCAGTGACAAAGGAAAGTATCTGATTCTAAAAGCCTCATCTGCCGAAGCCTCTCTAAGCTGCATCAGATATCGAGCTATATGTTCCACAGTACTTGTATCATCTTGTCCTGAGAATTTAGTAAACTCTGTAGGCACCTTGACTCTATTCGGCAATGATACCCTTTGGTACCATTCTGGAAAAGGAGACGAGTACATGTACCCCTGATTTTTAGGCTTCAGACCGAATTGATTTTGCAATACATCGGTCATTTTTTGCACCATGAGGTCAATACTGGTATCTTGATTCCCTGGTCTTCCAGCAAGCATGCCTGCAGTACCAATATACCCAGGGTTCGGGAGAGCATCGATAGCATTGTAATCCATAAACTCTGAATATCCGTTTCCATATAAATCCCTCTGCAATCTGTTGTTCAAGGGAGATATCTTGTAAGCAGAAGCAGGCGGATTCCCTGTGGTGCCGAATGCCATATCACCGTATGTGCGAGTTTTCGGCAGTGCAGGCTGAGGATCTTGCCGAATCGGTTGCCCATTTATATCTTTAGCACCAGAACCTCCAGTTTCATCAACATTTCCTTTACCATGTGTTTTCTGAACTGGTGCTTGAACATTGAAGTATGTCGGACCACCCAATTGCCCATGTATCTGCTCGAAGGGTTTATCCACATGCTGACCAAAAATGCTTACCATTATATGCCGAAAACTGTTCAGGAACGCAGCATTGTGATTGGTCATTGCTTCCCCCAAAGCTTTGTATAACAAGCCCGAGAATCTCTCCCTCTCTTCTTCTTCAGTAAAATCAGACTGCCCAGGAAGGAGAACTCTTGGCAAGTCGGATTTGAGAAACGGTGCACCACTCCTGTTCTTGGCGAAAGACAGTAAACATTTGTTAATGAATTGACCAGCAGCAGCTTTCACCATCTGTTGATGTTCTTCAGACAACTCTTCCAAAGTGACATCCATGATGTCGCTCAACTCAAGCATCTTGAAAACTTGTGTGTGTCCCACCAGGCGTGCCAAAAAGTGTGTTGACGTAAAATCCGCACCTCACGCCAAGCACACAGCAAGCCGAATTAGCTGGCTTCACACGTGGCCCTGGCTTTTGAATCCGGAAGCGTGCCAGTCAGTTTGCCTGAAAACTGACAAAGGGATAAAAACGTTTAGATCAAAACCTGGAACGTGTCGGGTGAGACCAGACAGTTCCATATTTGCGGCATTGAAGCCAATCTCGAAAGACATATAGCTATGAACAAGCTATCTGTCGACAGTTAAAACCTCATTCGGCAATCGGCAAGGCACGCAAGGAACGCACTGCCGAATGCGTGACGTAAGCATGACGAAAGATCGGCTTTCAACCAAATGAACATTGTAACACATACTCATAGCCGATTAACGAGAAACAGAGCATGATAGATAAAAAGGTGAAACATGATCATAAATTCGCAGTAAACAAGGAATGCATAGGCCGAAAGCAGCACCCGTCAAGCATGATAACAAAACAAGTTAATCCACCGCATGATACGACTTGTTTGAGACCACACCACTAATCAGATTAGACCAATCCACCGCATGATACAATCTAACCATGAAAAGCTAAAAGCATTCAATGTTTAGTTACGAACCCACAACACAGTCACGAATTTACATTGAAAACAAGAATGCATAGGCCGAAAGCAGCACCCGTCAAGCATGGCAGCAAACGAGTTAATCCACCGCATGATACAACTCGTTTGAGACCACACCACCAATCAGATTAGATCAATCCACCGCATGATACAATCTAATCGTGAAAGGCTAAAAGCATTCATTGTCCAATGTAAACCCACGAACACACGTTCACTCGTGAGAACACTGCCGAATGCGGCTATTTAGCCGAATCGGGGTCCATGGCGAAGGAACAAGCCTAATCGGTAAAGATAAATCTATCAGATCGAATCGAATTCTAATCCACCGGATGATTAGCTCTAAGACGACCCAAAAACCTGCATCTACCGCATGATACCCGGTTCTGTCAAGATCTACACGATGCCGATAAGCTCGAACCCGCGACACGTGGCAACCTAGATCGGTTTCGGATTCGGCTGTGAAGGGATAATTCGTCATGTCATGAAGTATAGCCGATTCTAGCCGATCTAGATTGGGCAAAGGTGTGTTGCATGAATTAAGCACATAGTAAAAACGGAGCAACACGGGGTAACTTAATGAATCTGTTAGATCTTGCCGAAATCTAACAGAGCCGATAACTTGGTCCATACTAGATCTTAGCCCACCGCATGGCTCATGATCTAACAGAGGAACCTTCTTGAGACCACAACTTAAATCCACCGGATGATACTAAGCATGGTAACAAGACTACTTGCATCAAAGCTTAAATCCACCGCATGATACTAAGCATGATACAAGGTTGCCGGTACTTACGGAGGTCGACGGATCGATAACTCCTCTCGAAGAACTCGACGACTCGACTAAAGGACTCGATGTTGGCACGGGGCCGGTTTGTTGTATGATTGATTGTGTTCTTTACAATTGCCATGGGTTTATATTTATACCCAGGTCTTGATACAACTCCTAGTCGGACACGACTATAACACTTGTTTCTAAAAATAAATGACGAATCTTCGTGCCCATATTGCATTCCTTGTTCGAACCGGCCTTTTCCTTATGTTGATCCACGTTATCATGTCTTCCCGAATGCTACCACTCTTCGCCTGCGGAACAATGCCTCTGCCGAATGATGACGCATTCCCGACCGCAGAGTATCTCTGCCGAACGTTTCAGAGGAAACTTCCTAGCCGAATGGCGACGCGTTCCCGACCGCAGAGCATCTTTGCCGAATGCTTCAGAGAAAAACCTTTTAGCCGAATGGCATCCTTCCACCAAATTCGGCCCACATGTCAGCCTCTTCCTGGTGCCAATTTTTGGTGTCAACAGTAGTATTGCTAGGTGTACAAGCAATGTGTATTTGCGCGATCGAGCTGTTCGGAGAGTATGTGTGGTCTATGTGATAATCACATTCGAGATTCGACGGCTCAAGCGAGATTTAGAGCAGTGGTAAAAACATTTTTGTGGGTTTTAAGATGTTTCGTGTTCGTCACGGCATGAGTAGGATAAAGATGGTGAAAGTAGTAATTTGGCGCAAAATGGTGGAACATAGACTAGTATTGCTAGGCGTCTGGGCGTAGAACGAGTGTGTATTTATGCAATTGAATTGTCCTTAGAGTATGTTTCGAGATTTAAGAGGGCCAAGTATGATTCGAAGTGGTGTGCTAAAAATACTTTGATTTTAAGACGTTACATGTTCAACACGGCATGGATAGGATAAATGTGGTGAAAGTAGTATTTAGGCGTGAAACAACCAAAGTTCTGTATATGTTTGATCCAAACATTAAATTATAGGGGCTCATACCATGTATGATATTCAAAATGGCCCTAAAAAAGGTTATACGTGGCTTCTAAGTGGTTTCGTGTTCAACACGAATAGAAGAAAGGTCTAAACACGGCATTTAGGCGCGAAACAAAAAAGGCTTATGTTTTATGACATTAAAAGAAGTGCTATGGAAAAGTTATATGCAGATTTAGGAGGTTTTGTGTTCAACACGGCGATCCCTAAGGCACATATACAAAAATCTTATATATATAGCAATTTGGCGCGAAAAAGAAAAAAAACTCGTAACATGTGTTAAATGGTAGCGCAAACATATTTAGTGGTCAAATTAAGAAAGGCAGAGAGCATTGCACCCTACGACCATGTATGTGGAGCTAAATCAAACTTTACATGTGTTTATCGTGTGGGATTAAATTATCAAAACTAAATCAAATGACAACCATGATTTATTTTCTTTAGTTTTGTCCTCATTTTACACAATGAAGTGGTGCGCATAGCCTTGATTAAGCAACACTACATAGAAATATGAGGATTGCTGGCAGATTAGCATGACATCTTGACTGTATAAATGCATTTTTGGTAAGAATTGACATGGGAGACACCTATTGAGAAAAATCTAGTGCATTTTGAAATGAAAAGATAGGCGTGTATCCAGCTTTAGACCAGGATGACCTGTGCCTAATATAATTGGTAACCTGCTATGAGTTACCACGAGAACCGTGAGCTGTGCTCTCGGTTACCGGTTACTACCAAAAGATCCTACGGGGGTGGTGGGTTCCTTTTCAGTCCCATCACATCGAACGGAAGAATGTTAATTAGAAATATTAAATATAGATTAATTATAAAATGCATTACACAAGTCAGGACTAATTTACGATACGAATCTTTTAAGCTTAATTAGTCCATAATTAGACAATATAATGCTACAGTAATGATTTGATAATTATGTACTAATTATAGGTTAATTAGGTTTGTTAGATTCGTCTCGCGGAGTAGATATGACTTATACAATTAGTTTTATAATTAGTTTATATTTAATGATACTAATTATTACTTATTTGAGTTTAGTCGGATCCAAACACAGCCTTACGCGATCTGCTACGCGTACCAGCGCCGGTCGACCCATTGGACCCGTCCTCGCGTTCAGACAGACGTAAGCAAGCCAGTTGTTTATTTATTTAAGGAAAAAAGGAAAACGATATTATTATTAGAGGGAAGGAGGCAAAACAACTGCGGGCCCAGCCTGACACGGGCTTGCATGGGTCGACCTGGTTCTGTCAAAGCCCGTTGGGCCCAAGAAGTTGACTGTTGCCATTCAGCAGCTCCCTCTCTTGAGAATTTTGTTCTGTATATCAGGTTTCAGCAATTCAGCTCTAACGAATTCCCTGATTTCCTGAGGCGCTGATCTGCCGCTGCCTCATTGCTCTGCTCGATTTGGTCTGCTCCTCAGGGCTGGGCACAGTTTCATGGGTTTCAGAAATTCTACCACCAAATTCACTAAGCAAAAAGAAGATTCCCATCATATCAAAATTTTATAGCATGTATGGAGTACTAAATGTAGATGAAATCAAAAACTAATTGCACAGTTTTGTTGTACTCTACGAGACGAATATTTTGAGCCTAATTAATCAATTTTTGAACAATTTTTTACACATACAAACGAAATGGTACAGTAACGCATTTATTACAAACATCAAATTTTGGTCCCAAGTTTGAACCCAAAATTTGGATCAGGGCTTAGCTTGCTGCGGCCGGGCTCTGCTGGGTCTTCCATGCTTTTCAACAGCTACTGCTGCATGGGTTTGGAAGCTTTAGGCCTGGTTTAGCTCCGAATTTGAAAAGATCAAAGTTGACATTTTACCACCACTATAACATTTCGTTTGTATTTATGAATAATTGTCCAAACATTAATTAATTAGACTCAAAATGTTTGTCTCGTAAAATACAACAAAACCGTGCAATTAGTTTTTGATTTCATCTATATTTAGTACTCCATTCATGTGCCGGCATTTTGATGTGATGTGAATCTTCTTTTTGCATACTAGTGAATTTGGGGGGCAAACTTTGACAACTAAACACGGCCTTATATATATTTGCCGCACAGCACATGAGGACAGGAGATGAGTCCAGAATCGGCATTCACCGAAATCGAACCATCTGATGGTCCATACGCGAAGGCCATGCCGGCATGTTTAGCCAGACATTAGTCTGTCCTGTCTGTGTGTGTGCTTCTCTGAATTTTCTTCTGATAGGAGTATAGGACACACATCATGTGGACTACTACATGTAGGCCACCCCATGAATAATCATGACATAATTACATGAATCGTACCCACCACACATAGAAAAGCGCCCACATTCCCATGCCGGCTCATTGTCTCCGGAGCCACAGGTGGGGATGGATCTAGGGTCAATAGATACTACGGAATACTACACTAAAATTTCTGAAACCCATGAAACTGTGCCCAGACCTGAGGAGCAGACCACCCTGTGCATGATCAGAAACCACCATGCCAGGGAAGGGAAGGTGTGTGACTGACCCATGTACAGATCCCAAAATCCTGTGTTTAGAGTTAGGAGGGGGGGGGGGGGGGGGGGGGAGGACAAGGGGATGCCACACGACAAGGGAAAGGAAGGACCAGGGAGGAGATGGTCCATGCCAGGCAATGCAATCGAGTTCAGTGTAAACAACATACCCGGCCAAGTGGGCTCCTGCTGCATGCTTCCTTATAAATATAATGTTATGCAACAAATGTAAAACCCTGCTACTGATGGAGGACGGTGAGTTGTGCTGTAGCAGCACAGGTACTGGAATACTGCACATACTAAAAGGTTAAAACTGATCTCCTCTGCTCCGCATAGAGTACCTCCAGGTGCGCACGCAATGACCAAAGTGGCAACAGATCAGTCTGGCCAAGCTGAACTAATCCGGATGAGTTACTGAAGATTATCTTGTCCATGTGGTTAGCGCATCCTTGGATGACACAATGTTCTGAACCTCAAGTTACTGCCCATCTCGATAGAAACTGCAGCAGTGTTCCACTAGTGGGATAATTAAGAGCGTAGTGGAATTTCACTATAAGAAACAAAAATGATCAGTACATCTCCATTCCCTAACTTAGGTGGTGTTTGTATCTAGTGCTAAAATTTAGAGCTTTAAATAAGTAATAATTAGACGTATTAAATATAAACTAATTACATAAGTCATGTCTATTTCGCGAGACGAACCTAACAAGCCTAATTAAGCTATAATTAATACTTCTAATTAACATGTTTACATCCGATGTGATGGGGCTAAAGTTTAGATGAAGGGAACAAACGGGCCCTTAAACTAGTAACACTTTTGGCCTGGTTTTCAGGGATTCCCTTCTGTTTGAAATAATAATTAATCTATGATTTGATTAGCACTTGATTTTGCCAAGTACTTACATAATCTTACATTTCTTTCTTCTCGTGACAAGGTGAATCAATCGAATTCCAATGCATGCTGAACCCAATGCACAGCTCCAATGAGCGGCTATAAGGCGCACCAGTTTTCTTGTACAGACATGGATCACAAGTTTACAGCCACTTTCCATATTATTCATTAAGTATACCAAAAATGAACTCAGAATACTATATTACTATACAGACAGACAAAAAGTCTCACGAAAGAAGATCCTCCTATGTCATCTAATGCACTATCTATTCTACTTCTCCTTATTGTTTTTGCCAACTAGACATGAAGTTTACATCATATAATCCTATTGAGCCTATACAGATTTCCTGTCGTTATCCAGAGCTAGAGATCTGACTAACTGCCTTCTTTACTCTATCTCTATGCAAGGATTCCAAAATCCTTGATCTCAGTTATATCAGCTTTCCTTTGATTGATTCGTGTGGATCCTATGCAACTTGCCGTCCGACCACAACAGTTCATGTACAAGACTTGCCTTTATTGTTGCATCGTATGGCGCTGTTTCACCAAAATCTGTGCATAGAGAATCTCGTTCCAGGAGTCCGGTACTCCAGGAAGGCACCAGTGGCTGCAGTCCTGGTATAGCTCAGGCGATTTCCTCTCCTCCTCGGTCAACTTCTGCTTGCGATAGACTGAAGGGTGTGCCTCCTTCCTGTAGTCAGTCATCCTTGTTATGTTTAGGTAGACAACTGGTGTTTTCATCCCATGGAGCACCTCTTCCAAAATGGTCATCTTGGCTGGGTATGGTGTGAGGTACTGCTCATTTGTTATTGGCTCAGTTTCCTTGTCACAACTGCCGCCTGAATTCCATTGACCCCCGCTGCATAACAGAAATAGAGTTAATAAGCATCAGTCACTCATATAGCACATCATACTCTTTTTGAAAGACTATAGCATATCATGCTGAACTTGCAAGGATTCAGAAATAGCCCCACGTACCTGAAATGGGATGCTGAGTAGCCTCTGAAAAACACAGTGGTTTTCTTGGGATTTACATTGGAATCAACCCACTTCGCCCAGGTGTTGAGAGCTTTCCGATAGGCATCATGGACATCCAGCTCACTGTATACGTGGTTGCCTTCTTGATAGTAATCTTTCCTGTGGCACATTTTAATTTTACCAACACTCAGAACAGTAAACTGCAAATGAACTGCAGGATGTATGAACTGCAGATGTTCAGTGAATCAGACAGGGCTTTGTTGTGCTCACCCCAGAGAAGTTTTGTCATGCGTCCACCAGTGACCAGTATTGAAGATGATGATATCTGCATTCTTGTACATCGGAGACGCTGGATCGACTATGTCAAGCCTGAGAGTTTCCTTGGTGCCATTTCCATTTTCGATTGGCATCTCCCATTCTTGAACAAGGAAAGGGGAGCGGAAGAACTCCACAGTGCAATTGTAGTCCTACAAACAACAGGATATGTTTGCACATAAGAATTTGTTCTGATTGCTGAAAATAGCACAGTGCTAGGGGTAACAAAACTTGGAATACGGCATATCTACCTGGAACAAGAAAGAGTAGGAACCCTCAGCCTTGAATTGGTGCCTGCCAGATACCTCAAAAACCTTGCTCTTGTCTTTGATAGAATTCCTCAAGATACAGATCAAGGATTCCCACATGTTCCTGTTGAGTGAGTCACCGACAAACACCAGTCTCTTTCCCCTCAGCCTTTCCAACATATCAGCGGGGTTCAATCTAACATAAGCGACAGATAACTGTATTTGTCACATGCAAATAACTAGCTACTGAATTCACCAAAAATACACAGTCGTTCAGGCAAGCTTTTTCTCACCTTGGGATTCTGCATGCGCTGGGTTGCCATCGGAGCCTCTGGTAAGCTTTGTCAGGCCGGCCGTTGAGATAGCAGTTGAAGGACTCGTCGATGTGAGGACATGATCCCGCAGGGTACAGAGGGTACGAGTCATCTGGGACCCAATTCCCGTAGAACATGTTGCAGCTGGCCATGTTTTCAATCCAATCAACCTTCTTGCGCCGGCCGGCATTAGCAGCCGCTTTCACCAGCACAGCACTGTTGCTATTGGCTATTGGGGTGACCTCATGTGCAGATTGATCTCTCGCCGGACTAGCACTTCCCTGAGGACTAGCAGTTGACTCAATCTGCTTATTCGCTGAACTGCTGCTTCCATCTGAAGCAGCTGAACTTCTAGTATGATCCTTGTTATCTGCAGCAGACTGATTCAGCACAGTATGGTTGCTGCCTGCAGCTCCACTTCTGTGAGACGCAGTTCCATTACCACCCATGGCTGCTGCAACTGCACTCGTAGTCTGATTAATGAATGGAACTTCAGTTCCGCTTCTTAACTGGTGCGTTGAGCCGGCATCATTCCTTGCACTGGCTTTCATCCCGCCGCCATCTCCGGCATCCACGGAACTCGCGTTCGCGTCAGAGCCGTTGATCCGAACAGGCACGCCTCCCTTCGCCGTTGTGGCAGTCCCGGTGGAATGGTTGGCTTCGGCACCGCCTTGCACATGATCATCGGGCGGCGCGCCGCTCGACACCGCCGCCGCCGCCGCAGTAGCATCTCCAGGCGCTGGCGCGTGACCCTCGCTGGAAGCTCCGCCCACACTGCTGGATGGAACTCCGCCGCCGCTTCCCAACTGCTCACCCGGCCGAACTGCACTGGAGATATTGCCTCCCGCTTGCGGATCACTGCTCGCCGCGAACCGGCCACCGCTGGGTCCGCCACGCCTCGCCGTGACGCTGACGCCACCAGGAGGCACCGAGGAGGAGGAATTGGCGGGGAACAGGGTGGAGATGAAGCCCGAGACCTGCGCGCGGTACGGCGACGCGGAGGCGATCAGGCCGTCGAACCACGCCGCGGCCGGCGACGACGAGGCCGGCGGCGCCGGGAGGGAGGGCGCGAAGGCGAGGAAGGCCGCGAACCCGGCGAAGGTGAGCGCGAGGCCGTAGAGGCAGAGCCTGGCGGGCCGCGCGCGCCCGACGAAGCCTGCACCGCCGAGGTGGCCGAGGTGGTCGGCCACGGCCGCCACGGCGCCGCCCTGCCTCCACGCGCCGCCCTTCATCCGGCTGGCGACGCGCGCGGGAGTTAGTTAGGGTTTAGAGGAGGAGAGGCCGGCGGAGGCCTCGCCGCGCAGGCGGTGCCGGCGGGGTTGGGGGAGGAGGGAGCGCGCCGTGCGTGGCGATCGATCTGCTGGCTGCAACTGCGGTAAAGGCTTTTGTAGGGGTGGTGGTGGTGGAGGGAGGCGGCGTGGTGGGCGGCTTCGCAGCGCCAGCGAAACTAACTACCTGCGTGATCCCTGGGGATCTTTTTAAACTCACGCGTTTAGTACTTTGGGTCCATGGGTTTTGTTTGTGACGTTGGGATGTGCCGGGCTGCCAACAATCACAAACATGCAGGAATATATATAGGGAGCCAGTAATTATTATTATATTTATTGGTGGTGCAAATAGGCTTTTTTTTTAGAATCTAACCGATTGCACGCTATTTGGTGATTTTTTAAACTCCATACATTTGGTTCTATAAGTTTTATGAAGGTGTACTTGTGCTGGGTTGCCAACTCTGAAAAGATTCATGATATGTAGGGAACTGATTATTGTATCTATCTATATATATGAAATCGGACTTGTTTTCTAACCTGAAAATGTATTGTTTTCCATGAGATGTAATGTAAGTATGCTTGTTTGTGAGTATTCAACTAGGTCATTTTGATAGGAGACTTAACCGCTTGCATGATCTTGGGGGATTTTTAAACGTCACTCGTTTGAGCATTGGTTTCTTAAAGTTCTGTTGTGTTGCAACACTTGAAAGATATACATAGTCTCTAAGAAACTTATGTTGTTCAAAAGTAATAAGAATTGTGTGTGGCCAATTGGAGACTCTCTCCATGAACATATTTGCTAGGCATGGATGGAGGTTTAGCAATAGACTGAGCTTTTAAGCTTTTATTTTGTGTTACCTTCATTTTTTGTTATCAGCTTTTGTGTTGTGGCGCGTGAGTGCGCTATAGTGGAGATGGAGTCTCTGATATGGCAAAATTGTAATAATTTGGCACGACGCAAACTTGTTTGCAACACTCGCTTGATGAAATAAAAATCTCTTTATACAAAAAAAAGAAACTTATGTTGTGCTTAGGGATGCAAGTGGATACTGGCATCCCTAATTGTATTATATCCAATAAATTATTTCCAATGGGTTTCTTAGGTTTAGTGGCTACTCAATTATTATATATTAATATAATTAGGGATATTAGTATCAACTGTTGTCCACTAGTATATTTAAGTTTCTGGTTTTGTTTTTATTATATTAGTATATAATAATTGATTCGCCACTTAAATTATTGTGTTCTGAACGAGATTGGTTTAAGCCTATTGTTACCATGCTGAGTCAATTTATACGGGCAGGTCGGGTTATGGCTGTGATATATTAGTTGTCCAGACACAGATTTGAGGGTTCCAATTGTATATACATTCATACAGATAAGTTCATAGTTCCAACGTATTCTTTACAAACAGAGCATGAAGTGACAAGCTCTTTTCTTTTAGCCAAACTACGCAAACCCTCACCACTGTTGACTTCCCCTGTGGGCTAGAGGATGTGAGTGTTTTGCGAGCATATGGAAGTGCTCTTTGACTGTTTGGCACACGCCTATCGTCTGCCCGTACGCAGTGCTCCCCTGCCATCCAATTCCGTACGCCTCGTCGTCGCGTTCCGACACACGCCGACGACGCCGTTGCCTACTTTTGCCATTCTTTTTTTTAGGAACATACATTTGCCATTCTTAAGTCCCGGGAGCAGCCGCAGCATCGTTTCTTTATTTGCACGCACCTAACAGCAGCCTTTCCTAAACGACGATACAGAAACAGCAGGCTTTCAGCGCACTCGGATAGATGATGATTTTTATAGATCCACTGAAGAACAGCAGTTTCGATTCCACATCAAATCTGGCGTACAGATCTATAAAATACGTTTCATCTCTCTTTTTTTTCAAAATGTAGTATACTCCGTAATATGGAACGTGGAAGTTTGCATACCAGAGATACGATAAGTGTGCCACTTAAATTTAGATAGTCACCATTTGCATGTCTAGTCTGAATCTGAACTAATCGATCTAGCTGGCTACTCTGCATGTATAATTGTATATGCAAAGCTAGTTCAGTGGTTCATGCAGGCTATACTAGATCATCAGCCATTTCTATGCAGCTGGACCATCCGCACAACACAAGCCGAAACCTACAACACAGGTTGCAAAATATGATTGAAGGATGATGCTCTGCATTGCTGCCTAACTCCAAAACATAGGATTGGTCGCCTCATTTTAAAACTGTGCCCAGGTGAGTGTTACGAAAAGAAAATTAGCCGGGGAGCAGCCTAATTATAACACACAAGCTCTCCTTGTTGACTGACCGGATCGATGCCAACTCCATAATCCAGATTAGCCACACTACTCAATCCACTGCACACGGCAATGAAAGCGAGGGAAAAAGATTCCGGCGAAAAGTAGACGATATGGGCTGCCAAATAGTGAAGGTGAGCCTAACACATTCGGAAATGGAGCCACACAGGAAATGCACGTACACATATACTTGCGTGAAAGAAGATATGAAGAGGGGTTATTGGTTAGGTCTCAGCTCACTTGTTTGGCTTAGAGGATTCCACCGTGTCGATGCTGCATTTGCAATCCCCTCTTTGTTGCTTTGGTGTAAGGCCTTGTTTAGTTTCTAAATTTGGGAGCAAACTTTGGTCTTTTGGGGTGCGTGCGCCACTGTAGCATTTTGTTTGTATGTGTAAAAAATTATCCAAAAAATTATTAATTAGGCTCAAAATGTTCGTCTCGCAGAGTACAATAAAACTGTGCAATTAGTTTTTGATTTTATCTACATTTAATACTCCATGCATGCTATGACATTTTGATGTGATGGGAATGTTCTTTTTGCATAGTGAACTTTGGTGGTAGAATTTGGGATCTAAACAAGGGCTAAGCCAGTCTGTGTGTTCTGCTCTTTTGACTTATCATGTTTGCCACGGAGGCCACATGCATGCGGAAAGGTCCACTAGCTAGCTAGAGAGGTTGGTCGATCGATCACTACGGTAGTAGGGTGTGGAGATCTAGTTGAAAGCAATGAGCATATATATTAAGCCTCCACATGGAACGACCGGATTGGTTCGGACCTTGGAAACATTCTATCCATGGCAAATGGGGCCCAAGCGCCACACTGTCGAGTACCTTAGCATATATCCCTTGTTCTTTAGTAACTTACCTTCGCATATATCATCATCATCATCATCATATATAAACACTCTACGATCATGGCCCAATTGTATGGTGGTGCGCGTGGTTTTGCTTTTGAACCAAATCATTTTGTTCTTGCGCTGATTAGATTAATGCGTAGCTTACACCCAGCCACAACATAATCTTGTTGAAACCGAATTACACGTCATCATTCATACCTATATATAAAAAAAATTAAAGTCAGATATAACCTACGTACAACTCATCAGGCACCGTTCTATCAGTGCAATGTAATGATCAGGGCCATGCAATGCAAGTGCCTCTTTCACAAAGCTCAGATGAGACGACACATATGAAAGTTGTGAAGCAGTACTCGATCGAAAGATCCATGGAGTACGCCTTAAGCAAGGTAAGGGTTCGTAGCTTTGGAGCTTTTGTTGTTTTGGGTTTGGGACCACAACACAAAGGCGAGAATCGAAACATGCATGCATGCCGGGTGACCAGTAAAGCCATGCAAGGAAATAGGAATGCAAGTGCAGCAATGCAAGAAAAAGAAAAAAAAGGCCTAAAACGAGCACCTTCTCCTTGTGGGCCCTCACCGACGTTGCCAACGACCGCCGTGAGTGGAAAGGGTAGAGACTAGTACAGGAGTAGCTGATCTCTGGATGGTACCGCGTACCATACCGTACCAGTACTCCTTCGTTTTAAATAGTTTGATCGTTCATCTTATTTAAAATTTAGAATAGATTATCATATTTTTATGGTATTTATTTTATTAATAAAAAATCTTTAAAAATGTCTTAGATTTGACTATATTTTTATATGTGTTTTGAATAAGACGGGCGATCAAATTTATAGTAAAAAAGGTTAAATGATCTATATTTTGAAACAGAGAGCAAGTACTACTGGTCGCCCGATACGGTTTGGTCATCGGCTATCCATATTCCATCACGATGTTTTCTGGAGCGTAGTAGTGCAGGGTTTCTCTCTGCCGATTTGCGTTCTCATTGGACTGAGGAGGGGTCATTGGACTCATCGCGTTGGACAGGTCGCGGCCCGGAAACGTGTCCGACAACTTTTGAATAAGAGTGGTTTGAACCTCATCGTATTGGGCCTCAGCCCATGTCTGACTCGAGGGATTTCGACCCATGTACAAAGGTTGCGCTCGAGCCCACCGCACCCAAACCAAAGTACAGAAAGATCTGGAGATATTTTACGATCCGCTGGGCCCAGACGCCGACGCCCGACGCTTTTGACCCCTCCGCGGGCCGCGGCTGCTGCGGATAAGCTCCGATTCGATCAACTCTCGCCTCCCGTCGCCACCTAACCTTCTCTGATTCGACGCATATACCCATACCCATACCCTACCGTCCTCTGCTCCACCCGCACGCCACCATTGCTGAACCCTGCCGATCACCGTCGCAAAGCCCCGGCATCCGATCCGACAACCAATGGCGCTCCTCGCGCCGAGCCCGCGCGCGCTCTGCGTGCGGGAGGCCGCAACCGCAGCCGCGGCGTCGGCGTCGCCGCACCCGCACTCGTCAGCCGGCTGCTCGACCGTCGGCGGCGGGGCGGCCGGGAGGTCCCTGTCGATGTGGAATGGTGGCGGGAGGAGGAGGGGGAGCGGGAGCGGGCAGAGGGTCAGGGCGGAGGCCTACTTCTGGGACGTGTCCGAGCCGGTGGAGATGGAGGAGATCGACAGCATGGAAAAGCTCGACGACGCGCTCCGGTGGTCCGTCGAGAACAACCAGGCCGTCATCATCGACTGGTACGACCACTGCCACCATGTTGCACGGCCTAATCTAATAATGCCTCATGCAGTTTCTTAAATTACCGAACATTTGTCTGTTGTGTCGTGTAGCCAACTAATGATCCAGATACTGGTTGTCAGTATAAAGCAGCCGAGACACTTTCCCGCCTTAATCGACATGATAGTCTTATATTAAACCGCTCTAGATATATTATAATGCTTCTTCAGAGGTTGAAATATTGTTTATTGTTGCCAGGATGGCTAGTTGGTGCCGGAAATGCATTTACCTGAAGCCCAGACTGGAGAAGATAGCAGGAGAATATCCAGGGTCGGTGGCTCTGCAACTTCACCTTAGACCCGGACAATTTTTGAGTTCTGTCAGTGTCAAATTCATGTGTCATCCAGTAAACTGATCCCAAGATCTGAGTATACGTGTTTAAGATTGTGAAATGTGTTAGTGATTTGTTGGATTAAATGACGCTTCACATTTCTGTTGCAGAGTCAGGTTTTACTTTGTTGATGTCAATAAAGTTCCACAAGCGGTGGTAAAAAGAGGGAATGTAACTGTAAGTCAGCGGACTCTAGAGTTTCTTCGCAAATAATATTTGATCCAGAGTGACTCTGAAATAATCTGATTTCTGTGCATACTGCTGTCCCATTTGTGTGTACGGCGACCTCCAGAAAATGCCCACTATCCAGGTACCACCACATTCCACCATCATTTAATTCCCATTCCTATATCATTTCCATTAGAAGAACGTAGAATTGTTGATCCTAAACCACGCATTCGTATCCAGTTATGGAAGGATGGAGAATGGAAAGCAGAAGTAATAGGAGGCCATAAAGCTTGGCTTGTGATGGATGAAGTTAGAGAAATGATCCAGAAAAACAAGTGACTAAACACCCAAGGTGTGCAATTGATATTATTACTGTAAAGTGTATATAAATGAGGTGTCAGCTGATCTCTTCATATACTAAGTCACAATCAAATCAATAAAGAGATATTTCAGCTCCTTATTGCAGCAGATCAAACTGGTTAACATTGTTTTGATCTTCCAATTGAATTCCTTAAATGGTACAGTTGTGCTGCCTATAACACAGAAGCTAACACCTACATTCACAGGAAGATACAGCAACCATGTTGATAAAAAACAGATAATGCAGTCTTCTAATTCCTTTCTCCTTTCTGTAACATCATCTCCATTTGGTTGTGCTTACAGCTTCAGAAAAATACAGACTGTTCAGGTAACACCCTGTTTTGTTCCGTACTTTCGTTGCTCAATTATCATTTTACACTGTTTGAATAAGTTAGGATTTGATCCCAGAGTACACATTCATGGCCAGTTATTGAAAAATGGAGAAGGCACAGCAGAAGCAGGAGGCCATATGCTTACGATGGATGAGGTTAGCTAGAGAAATAACCCAGAACAGGTGATCGAATACCCTAGGCGTGCAATTGATGTTGGTACTATAAAAATGTAAATACAGAAATGACAGATCATCTCTTTATATATTAGAGTTGTACCCAATCAGTCAACTTCAACTCCTTATCAAGTTATCATAGCAGAGCTAGTCAAGTCTCTTTCCAATAATCCAGTCTCCCAATCTACTACATCTGTTCTAAATTATAGTTTGTTTGACTTTTTACCAAAATTATGTAAATATAATTAAATATAAGTCATTTTTGAAGATTTTTTATTAATAAAACAAGCCACAATAAAAAATATGATAATTTGTAAAAAAAATTGAATAAGACGACCAGTCAAATTTAAAGTAAAAAAAATCAAACGAACTATAATTTAAAATGGAGGTAGTAATTGTTCTTCTGGATCATTTCCAACAAGAGGCAACGAGGATCATATTCACGAGAAGGAAAGCAAACATGTTGTAAATAAATAATCAAATAATCCAGTCTTCCAATTCTTTTCGATCAATATATCTACAGGATTCCATCTACTCCACTTATATACAATATAACTGAAATACTATATGTCCTCATCAACCATGTGCCAGACTACAGTAATGTTGGCCGCTTCAAAAAAAATTCTCATCAAACATATGACAAACCAATTACAATTCAGAATGACCTCAAATTACTACCAGCTTGCCAGCCAGAAGCACCACCGGCCCCGGGCAAGTCAGTCCTCCCGGCGGCGCGACGCCGCGGAGGACAGGGACGGCGACGTGGAGGGCTCGTCGGTGCCGACGGGGACGTCGGAGAGCGGCGCGAGCACGCGCCTGACGCTCATGGAGCGCATCGACCGGAAGCTGAGGGACCTGAGCCTGCCGTCCTTGGAGAAGACGTCCGACGAGCTGCGGAGGATGAGGTAGACCAGCCCCTGGACGATCACGAACACGGCGACCTTGACGAGCGCGTCGCGGAGCTCCGGCGAGAGCGAGAGGAAGGCGGCGTCCATGGCTACCACCGGCGATCAGCGGCGGCGAGATGGGATATGGTCGGAGGCTGCTGGCATTCTGGCAATCGAGGAGGGAGATGCGTGTGATTGTGAATGGCGCGTATGTACTTGTGAGATGTGGCGGTAGTCCTCGCCCTTCTTGCTCGATTTATATAGAGACACTTGGCTTGTGGTTTGAAGCATGTGGTCTTGCAGCTGCAGCTTGCGAGTTGTTTTTTCCTTGGCCGTACACGCAAGCGGTGAAGTGTTGTGAGTTTCGTAGGTATCTTCGTTGGCGAAGCTAGGACTAGGATATACTTTGTATTAGTTTGCTAATTTGCAAGGAAAGAAGAAGTCATGCTCTTAACTACTCACGTTTTCTGTTTGCTCAATTGGACTTGGGTTGGTGTGTGAACGTTTAGATCTTTGCTTACCGGAGAGATTTGACCAGGGTCTGGGACATCTGTCAATTACGCAGGCTGCTAATGGAGGAGTTCTTGGAGGAGACGGCTAAGAAAAGTGAGTGGTGACATGGCATCCTTAACTTGCTCTCCAGCTAGACGATGACGTGTTTGATGATCTACACCTTTCTGAGCAGTCGCTGTATTGGAAGTAGTTTTATATATACACACGTAACCAATCAGATTAAGCGCATCCTTTGGGTGGGTGCGTGCAAGGGTTTGATTGGTTAATCCTGGGCGAACAGATAAGCTTACCGCGCGCCTCACTACCCCTTTTGTCTTTTGATGAGTTGCCACTCGTGACTCACTCACACATGTCGTCGCAGGACACATCAAACGACCAAAGATCGATCAGAGCATTTGATTTGACCAACAGCTTCCAGAGAGAAACCAATACACGTTCTTATGTTTCTTCTAGATAATTCGTGATGATCGAGATCATCTCGCAGTACACATCTCGCATTCCCCTTATTCTTCTCGAACTCCTCGATCTCGATTCGTTCAGTCGTGAGAACCTTCTTGCATTGCAAGACTTTGACATTCCATGCATGTGCCACTTTGATTTGCACCCGATCTTTCAACGGGGTGGTGCCAGCAAGCAAGAACGACGTGGCCTCGTATTCTCGATCTGCCTGCCCAAGAAAAGCGCCGCCGGCACCGGCTTGCCAGCTGGATACGCCACGCCAGCTCAAGAAGCCCCGCCGCGTAACCCTGTACGTGTTCGGCGGCCCCACACGCCGTCACGCGCTTTGCAAGCCGAGCAAACTTGCCGGTGTTCAAACTGTCGCGGGTGGCCCAGGCGCCATGCCCATTTGATTTGTTTATTTTATTTTTTGAACAGATCCCATTTGATTGATTGCTTGGCTAACTGCAAGAGATTAGAGATGACAGCAGAAACGCTAGCAAGCACTGCTGGAACGTGGCGGCTCGATCCGTTGCGGCGCGGCCGGCCCGTCAGCAACTAGGCCATGTTTTTTTTCTTTCTGAAATTTTTTTTCAAAGGGAATATTGCATGTATGGAGTATTAAATAAAGTCTATTTGTAAAATCTTTTTAGGGATGAGTGTAACTTTGCGCGACGAATCTAGCTAGTCTAATTAGTCCATGATTTACTACAGTAACCATCATCTAATCGTGCAGTCAAGGACCTCATTAAATTTGTCTCGTGAATTAATCCAGGGTTATAAAGATACTTTATTTAATATCCTTAATTATTGGTCAAACAGTGGTGGAAAAAATTTTCCACCCAAAGAAACACACCCAATGCGCATCCACTACGAGAGGAGCAAAGAGATCAAGGCATAACATCACGAGAATAGCTAGTGTGAAAATGGTCGGTAGGGTTAATAATCGACCAATTTCCTAATTCTGGGGGTTTAACTCTGTGTTGATTCATTGACCGAGTCATGGCCTCATCATGGTCTTTGTTCCAGACTTCCAGATCCAAAGTAAAGCCATCGTCGCTAGCGTTCCATTTACCGACTAATTTTCAATTTAAAGACGCATATGCTAATTTCCAATCCTTTGCTATAAGCAATTTAAGAAAGGGATAGTTGTAATGCTGCATATTCTTAGTTACGTACAATGTTCATTTTAGATATGCATAAATAATGATTATCTTACTATGGTGTAGATTTTTCATGAAGAATAAATTATCAGAGCGATATTCATAGGGATATATAGGACTATAAAGTGCAACCCTTCAGAACAAGTATAGTCTACATGTAGTATATGTTTTCAATTTCGTTTTCTAATCAGGATGTACTATGATTTTTTTGTTGTCTGTTTTTGGGGTTTTCCTCTTTTATTTTTTACATTTCATTTTCATCGGACTGTTGTGCTACGAACACGTGCATTTTAGCTGGTTCCTTAACAATGTCTCTTTGATGTGTTACTGTATTAAAATGTCTACTAAATATCATAAATAATATACATATACAACAAACGACGCTTTGGCCGAGTGGTTAAGGCGTGTGCCTGCTAAGTACATGGGGTTTCCCCGCGAGAGTTCGAATCTCTCAGGCGTCGTTCTTTTTATTTCCATTTTTTTGCTGCACGTCATGGCGATTTTCACCCGCGCGGCCACAAGAACATTTACAGTAGCAAGGTTTAGGCATCCACCTACAAACACAAGAACATAACATTTCTCGTGGAAAGGGGATCTGGAGTTCTGGACTCTAGCTGTTTGTTGCGAGACATTCAGACATTAGTTCATGTTCGTCCATCCTCATTGCTTTCCCCAACTACTACCTACCTCCAGGTCTTCAGCGTGGCCGAAGGGTATTTTTTGGGGCGCTGATCCACGGAGTGCCGGCAATGGCGAACCTCCACGGCGCCGCCACATGCTCGGGAGATGCGTATTCGATGCCTGCGCGTCGTTCTTTTTATTTCCATTTTTTTGCTGCACGTCATGGCGATTTTCACCCGCGCGGCCACAAGAACATTTACAGTAGCAAGGTTTAGGCATCCACCTACAAACACAAGAACATAACATTTCTCGTGGAAAGGGGATCTGGAGTTCTGGACTCTAGCTGTTTGTTGCGAGACATTCAGACATTAGTTCATGTTCGTCCATCCTCATTGCTTTCCCCAACTACTACCTACCTCCAGGTCTTCAGCGTGGCCGAAGGGTATTTTTTGGGGCGCTGATCCACGGAGTGCCGGCAATGGCGAACCTCCACGGCGCCGCCACATGCTCGGGAGATGCGTATTCGATGCCTGCGCGAGGACCGACCAAAATGCTCTCCGGCTCTGGCCCATCCAATACTTCCAATCCACCTGACAGGGTAATCAAGTCATTGCTAGGGAACAGAATGAACCGGTGCCAGCGATTCTGGGCGATGTTGGAGATCAGCCAGGCGTAAGCATACCAGGTGTATAAAGAGGATGGTTCGACCAATCAGTGGATAGGCCCAGAGCTTGCCCAACCTACATAAGGAGGGCACATATCTCACAAATAGTCGTGTGGGAACTGTGAGGAAACAAGAACCTGATAACTAAGCACATACCTTTCCTGGTCCTGTGAGTAGGATTGGTTTCTCTGTTTGCTGTCCTCGGCGCCGCTGAACAGTTTCAAGACCTGCAACAATTTTAAGAAATCAATTTAAGTCCAGCTTAACTGTTTCTTTACCAATTGGTAAGGCAAGAGACCCTGAAAGCCTGAAACCACAGAAAGACCTTGTAACTGAAAAACGAAGGAACTACAATTTATAGTGGGAGCATGCTGTTATTAGTAGAATTTGAGACAAAGGTTGTACTCCACTAGTCCAACCAGTGAGACTTAATTTACTTTTGGGTTCTGCCAAATTGCGAGCAATATGAAGAGGAAAATTTTGGGAGACAAGTGAGCAAACATGTTCAGCATAACCTACTTATACTCCTACTGATCACATAACTACCTAGTGGTACAAATTCCTATTTTCCTCTTTGAGCTAGTGAGATGTGATAAAAGCAAACTTAATACAAATTGTCTACCACAGGTTAGTTGGCCATAAGAAAAAAAGAATGCAGAGCAAAGGAAGAACCATATAGGAACTCCAACATGGCCCTAATCCCCTAACATCTCCCATTCTACAAACCAGCAACTGAATGTGAGACTGTAATTGTAGCATATCTTAGGATCCTAGCAAATTGCATCCAAAGTTACCAAACTAAGTGGCGGCGCATCTACCAAACTAAGTTACTGAAATTTCACTTGCTGCCTGTAATTTTTCAAAAGGAAAAATGAAGCATACCGCTAACTGGAGAACATGACCGGATCAAAACAGCAGCACCAACGCCCTCCATGTCGGCAACAACGTTGAGCATCATGTGGAGCCCATAGCATAGATACACATATGCATGGCCTCCCGGTCCAAACTGCACCCAAAGGGGCAAAGATTTTAGCGCAAGCTCAAATTTCGATCCAGCAAACTTGTCACGATCAAAAGAAGAATGCAAGGTAGCACCAATCCTACCACTGGAGCAGTCCTTGCGGTGATGCCGAACCGGCCGTGGCATGCTGAATCATTTGGCCTGTAGGCCTCCACCTGAATCAAAGCATAAAGACGAAAATTTCAGGATTATCATACTTGGTGCTTCACTTTAGCATCACAGATTCACAGAGAGAGAAGCATTTTGAAATTTTCATGAACAAAGAGAGATGCTACATAGAGAAGAAAATTTAGCCTAGTGCTATTGCAACAGAGTAGAATCTTTGTCATACGAAACGTCCGAGGTTTCTGAAGAACAACCACCTCGGTGATTCGGAGCACAACTTCGTCGCGACGCAGGAGCTTGCCGAGGAGGCGGGGGGCGAGGTCGAGGGCATCCACCTCGAAGAACTCTCGCGGCAATGCGCGCCCAATAGGCGGCACCGCGCCCACCTCCAGCGGTGCGGGAAGCGGCGCTCTCGCCAACGCCGTGACCACCGCAGCCTCGGCCTCCCCGGAGGCGAGACGGCGGCTTCTTAGCCGCGCCTTCTTCCTGGGAGAGGATCGCTTGAAGCGTTGGGGCGTGGGCGCGCCGGAGGTGGTCATCGGCGATGGCTCGCCGGCGGCGTTCGTCGACGGCGAGGGGTGGGGTTTGAGTCCTACTAGTGTTCGGCGAAGGGGATGCGTGGAATGTCCGGACGAGATGGGACGGAGGGATCGCATCGATGTCAATTATTGGCGCAAACGGCGCAAGGTTGCTTGCGAATTTGCTTTTTGACTTTGACATTGCAACTGATGAAATCTTCTTGGAGGAGAGAAAAAAAGTATTCCGTATGCGGCAGAGGTGCAGATTGGCATTAACCGGTTTTGATTGATGATTATTTTAGAAAATACAGTTTGTTTTAGTGTGAACAACTGAAAATGTCAATGACTAAAGAAAGTGTTACGTTGATTGTTTCTTAACTTTTTTTTTGACATGTTGTCTCTTAACTTAATTTAGAAGAACAAGCAATTCCTTGGGAGTTTTCACTCAAAATTTAACTTATGAGATTGGTAGGTACTAGTACAAGCTTTATTTGGTCGATCCTTAAACGGGGTGTTTGGATCCCCGGACTAAAGTTGATGTAAGAGTGCTAATTAAAATTATTAAATATAGATTAATTAAAAAATTTATTACATAAATAAGAGCTAATTTACGAGATGAATCTATTAAGCCTAATTAGTCTATAATTAGACAATGTAAGTAACCATGCGATGATTACGTAGATTCATCTTGCAAGATAGACATGACTTATACAATTAGATTATATCTAATACGTGTAATTATTATTTATTTAAGGGACTAAACTTAAGCTCCTTTAATCCAAACACCCTCTAATACTAATACTACGTGCTTAGCCCATAGTTGGCTGGCATAGGGCATAATCGGTAATAATCCTACTCTGAAACAAAAAGTAAAAAATGTTTAGATGAGCTTTGTTAGCCCCGTTGATTCTTTTTTTTTAAAACAAAAGGTTTACCAGTTAAAGTCTGACAAATCGAGTTCATGATGTAATGTCACATCAGGAAATTGAAATATCCTAACACGCGGCTTCACATTCGTCCTTTGGAATTTCACCACCAAGAGGGGCAACGAGAAAGGGAGGCGAAACGTGTTGATGAGAGGAGAGATAATAATGGGCGGTTGCTGGTAGAGAGCGGAGAGATTAGTTACGTTAATAATGAGCGGAATTTTATAGTGACGCTTCCGAATGAGTACATTTTATTTGAACTGTGGACTGTCCTTGAACATGTTACTAGTATGCTTTCCCTTCCAGTGTTGCTGACTGCAGAGTGACTTGCTTCTAGAACATTGTAGATCACCACTAAAATAGGATAAACTAGAGAATCCCAGGCACCAAGACCTCGCAGAAAGAACCTTACAAAAAGCGAATTTTACCAAAAAAAAAGCGTGTCAGCGAAAAGCATAGCCGCTCTACACAACCGGGCAAGTCAAGCTGAGCGGACCCTCCGCCGCCGATACCATGGAGGGCGACGACGACCGGACGGCCCCGCTGCTCGGCGCCGGCGGCCGTCCGCCGTCTCTGCGGCGCCGGGACTCGGCGCGGTCGCTGCGCAGCAGCTTCCTGTCGCGGCTGCCCGACAAGGTGCGCGCCGGTGTCGACCCCGAGCGCCCCGCCGACGTCGACCTCGCCCGCGCCAAAGGCCTCTCCCAAGGTAACCTAACCCTACCAAACTTGGCAGCTCAACCCGTAGCTGCGGTGAGATGCGAGCTTTGATTCCTTGCCCGCGTGTAGGTGAGAGAGAGTACTACGAGAAGCAGCTCGCGACGCTGAGAACCTTCGAGGAGGTGGAGGTGCTCTGCATGCCCGGCGAGTTCCACTCGGATGATTCGGATCTTGGGGCCTTCGAGGACATGGAGCAGAAGCAGAGCGAGTTCGCCATGAAGATTTCGAACTATGCTAACACTGTGCTGCTGGTGTTCAAGGTAATTTCTCGCGTCAGGTTGTGCAGTCCCAGAGAAGAACATGGGTACTGATCAGACTTGAAGACCGTGTGCTGATCCATTTCTGCTGCGAAAATGGCAGGTGTATGCTACCATCAGGACGGGGTCCATGGCAATTGCAGCGTCAACGCTTGACTCGTTGCTGGATTTCATGGCCGGCGGCATCCTTTGGTTCACACATATTTCCATGAAGAGAGTGAACATTTACAAGTACCCGATTGGGAAGTTGCGTGTTCAGCCGGTTGGGATCATTGTTTTTGCGGCCATCATGGCGACTCTAGGTGTTGGCCTCTTTCCTTTGGCAGAGCTCCATCTCTCTAGCAATAATGCATAATCTTTGCCATATGTCAAAGGAATGCACTGTGGGAAGTTGTCTATAAAAATGATTAGAGTGAATTTCTTGCGTTGATTATTAGGTTTCCAGGTCTTGATCCAAGCTGTTGAGCAACTTTCGGCAAATAAACCTGGGGACAAGATGACATCAGAGCAGCTGATATGGTTGTACTCCATCATGCTTTCAGCAACCGCTGTAAAACTTGCTCTCTGGCTGTACTGCAAGAGTTCAGGAAACAGCATTGTCCGGGCTTTTGCAAAAGTATAAATATCTGCCTTGACCTTACTACATGAAAACTGTTTGGCATTATTTTAGTTCAGTACTTAATTTAGCTGATATCAAAGTTTATTTAAATTCAGCTGTACTTGTGCCATTTAGGACCACTATTTTGATGTGATAACCAATGTTGTCGGTCTGGTGGCTGCTGTTCTTGGGGACAAATACTTATGGTGGATTGACCCAACGGGGGCTGTACTGCTTGCTGTATATACCATTGTGAACTGGTCCAAAACTGTGTTAGAAAATGCAGGTACTTTCAAAACTCTTTACATTTTCAAGTGTCATGGAATTGTAGCAATGCTCTATCCCTATTTAGGAACACTGAGCCTTGGATAGGGGATAAAAAAACGAAAACCTTCATAGAAAAAGCCAGCTTAGAGGTAGATAGAAGATTGGTTATCCTCTCACTGTTGCCGGTTAGTATTGAGATTATGACTATTGATCAGCAGAGGAAGTATGCATCAGTAGTCATGCTCTGAGTGCCTGATCAGCTTGACAGCTTGTGACTGTTTTTTCCCCCTTTGCTCCAGTTACCCTAGTGGGCCAATGTGCCCCTCCAGAGATGTTGCAGAGGCTGACCTACCTCGCCATGAAGCACGACACAAGAGTGAAGCGGGTTGACACTGTTAGAGCTTACAGCTTCGGAGCTCTCTACTTCGTTGAGGTCAGTTAACAACTTAGCTTTAGAAGAACACTAGCGAACTTTGCTTCCCTACCATTCCTTCACATCTCCTGCTATTAGTGGTGTGTGATCTTGTTGTTATGATATGCTTTACCTTGCCGCAACGTAGGTTGACATCGAGCTCTCAGAGGATATGCGGCTACGAGAAGCGCACACCATCGGCGAATCCCTGCAGGAGAAGATCGAGAGGCTGCCTGAAGTTGAGCGGGCGTTTGTTCATATTGATTTTGAGAGCACTCACAAGCCTGAACACAAAGTCCGGAGCAGGCTGCCGTCTACTGATCCTTGACATTTTCGTATACTCATGTACACAGTTAGATTTAATGTAATTTCCTTTGCTCCTGTAAAATAAGAACAGGACGTATGTCTAATGGGATAATACAAGGTGAACTTTCCTGTTTACTGATTCTGATCACGTTTCTGTTGTGGATAACCATAAATTACCGTCATTTTTGCAATTTCACATACATCTTTAAAGAAAAACGTTCGGTTACAGTTGCTTCACTACTGGATAAGATCTTACATGCATCATAGCTTGACGACACTAAGCAGCATTCATCAGTCATGGGAGGCTCTCCCAATTTCCAGGCAGTTAACACGTCGCATCCAGCAGGCATACAGATCTAAGACAACCCTCACTAAGCCTTTCAGCTTGTTAACTACAGACACGGTGGTGATTCACTAAAGGAGCTGGGCTTCATCTTCATATTCTAGTGGGGGCAGCAAAGGCCAAAGGGCAACAAAAAGATCCATCCTATTACTGCAATTAGCTGGCGGCAGCAACCATAGCCGTGCGAGCATCTGTGAAAGTTGAGATCAGTGCGCCCAGCTGTAGTTTGTCATTACACGCAAAGCTTAGCCTGTACCTGCATATCAAATACAGAGACGCCATGAATCGTTAGCCAATAAACAGTAAATACCAGAAAGAGTTATCGCAGCTCCCCCAACTAATCATAGCTCAAATGCACGGGAACAGCTCAAGAGAATGATCGTAGCTCACTATCTCAGAAACCTTGGCCTATGAGACATTGCAGTGAACTTATAAGTAATTGCTTCATGGAAACTACAGTTTTCATTTTTTCTCTGAAAGCAGACTTTGCAGATGTGGAGAACTACATCAAGTTTACTAAAAAAAGAATAATAATCTGTAGTGTAGCAACGTTGCGAGGGCTAAACTTTACCAATGCAGTAATTTAATGATCACTGCATTTTTAGTCAACCAAGTCCTAAGGCTTTTCTTTAGGGACCTAAGATCTGAGGATATATCTATGCCAATCTGAGTAGAGTTAGCAACTAAACAGAAAACATAATAGCACAGAAGCATCAAGTGCATTAATGGTAAGCTAGCTTATGTCAAAAACCACAGAACCACACATTAAACTGAAGTTTATACAGAACATACTCAATATCAGCCAAGTCATTAATCAGCTTTACACGAACATCAGATGGCATTTGTATTTTGAACACAAACCTGCACAAAAGAAATATAGAAAATTCAGAACAATGCTACAGGAGGTTCAAAGTTCAATGCTAGTGAAGAACGTTCATGAAGAATGAAGAGATGGTCGTCGGCAGGTAGTGCTTACATAGTAACCTCCCGTATGATATCAACCAAGGCCAGCCCTTTTCTCATCTTCATGTCGGATATATCTAAACAGATAAGGAAACATACATTTAGACGATGAATTATGAATTATTAGATGGATACTGATAAATGGTAATTAAGCATACGTTTGAAACTGGTTGAAAATGGTTCATTTAATAGCCAAAATGCTATCTGCTCAATGTCTTTTGGCATGGGATTTCCTGTGCAAAGATAGACAGCTTCTTCTGTGATTTGTTGGGATGCCATGTGTGTTGACTGCGCATGAAGAAAAAGGGCAAGTCATTGTCAAAGCCATTGTATGGTGCACCAGCTTACAGAACAAAACAATAGATATTATCATGAAATTAAACTATGTCACCTAGTAAAGTTTTTTTTTAATAAAGCAGGAGCACTGCTGATTCATGAAAGAAGGAAGAATGTCCCTAGTGAAATAATTGAAAATACACCCACACGTTTGAAAGTGACACAAATCAGGAAGTATGATTCATCCAGATAAAAAAAAGGACAATGTCTTCATGCCTTGTTTTAAACTCGCACCCACATGATCAAAACTTTCATATCTTTAAATGACTAAATATCCAAAACTCATGAGGAAAAACAGTCAGGTTCAAATGCAAACCTGCAATATATTCAAAGCCTTCCTCATATCACCGTTGCTTAACCGCACTAGGGCTGTCAAGCCACCATCATCTACACTGAGCCTGCAAATACATGCCAAAATTAACACAGAAGATAGAACCAGAAACCCAGACCACCACATGAAGATCGTGTATCATGATACATGTAAAACAAGTATAGCCAAGTCTCCAACTACATAGAGTAATTATTGAGAACTTATTGTATAATCTTAGAAGGAAAACAAGGTCATTACCCCTCAGATTTTATTATATGTTGAAGACGCTCTCTAACATGACTGCCATCAAGTGGAGCAAATCTAAATCTAGTGCACCTTGATTGTAGTGCAGGGATAATTTTGTTCACATGGTTGCATATGAGTGCAAACCTTGTGCTCCTTGTATACTTTTCAATGACTGCAAGGATGGGTAGATTAAACGAAGAAAACAATGTTATGGCAGTGAACAAAGTAAACTCTTAATAACAGAAAAACCTCTTCGCAGTGCAAATTGTGCATCCTTAGTCATGGCGTCTGCTTCATCCAAGAGGACCAACTTAACAGAAGGCCTTGCTCTGTACAAAGTTAAATAGAAGGCAAAGTGATACTATTTCACAGTAATATGACAACAAAATACTTGATAGTATGTCAAATCTGCAAGACGTGCAATGCATACCCGAAAGAGAGGCTGCGTGCACCAGCAAAATCCTGGATCTGCTGCCTTACAACATCAATACCACGTTCATCTGATGCATTGAGCTCCAGAATCATGTTGCTATACTGAGACCCATATAGTTTCCTCGCAACCGCCAGTATCGTCGATGTTTTCCCAGTGCCAGGTGGCCCATATAGCAACAAATGTGGAAGTCTATTCTCATTTGTGAGCCTGTCGACTACAACAAAAAAAAAAATAGAAGACCAAATCATTAGTCAGTCTCATGCTAACTATACAAAATAATGTGTTACAGTTGCCAAAAAAAAATGTTAGTAACTAATAGCAAGTTACAACTCAGGAATCCCCAAATTTGTATGGTAGCAGATCCACCACAACCCGCTAATTAGTGGTCACTGAAACGCAAATCTAACAAAATCCCTTCACCAAAACCCAATCGAATCCCTCCTAAAACCCTAAACCCCGCGCCAGGCATCGGAGGAGCGCAAAGGCCGCGGCCACGTACTGGTGTCGACGATGTCGCGGTGGGCCGCGACGTCGGCGAGCGACTGGGGCCGGTACTTCTCGACCCATGGCGCGGCCCTCCCGGGCGCGTTGAGCGGCGCCTTGCCCTTTGCCGCCGCCCCGGACGGCGGAAAGGGCGGCTCGGCGGCGTCGACTTCCATGGGAGTGGCGGCGGCGGTGGCTCCCGCCATGGCAGTGGGTGGAAACCCTAGAGCTGGAGGGCGGGATTGGGGGGAATGGTTGACGCCAATTCGAAACCCTCCTTGACTCCTTCTGGCCTTTCCTACTGGGCGACTTCACGAGGAGGCGAGACTGCGAGAGAATTAACGGAGTGGTCGTCAGAGACTCAGGGCTTGTTTGGATGCAGCCCTGGACCATCTGCCCGAGAATCTCACCTGCCTGCAAGCTGCCTGCTATTATTTGTAAGATTGCCCGGTCAGGCCATGTTTTCATATCCGGCAATGTTTGGTTGTAGCCCTGAAGCTCTGTCTAATAGCCAGGCTGTGTTTGGCTCGTTAAACTGCCTGTGCTTGTACTCTCAACAGGTTTGAAGTGTGGTGAGATTACCACTATACAAATTTAGTATAGCAGAAACATATATTCAGCTGATAATCGGTAACAAACAATTCTCAGAATTTATCATGAGACAAATTACAGAAGTAGAGAGATTCGAATATTAATACGAAATGGATGTAGGTCAATAATCATTCCAATATATTACAACTTAAAATTAGTTGATAATTCAACTATATACAAAAGCACAATACATACGCTGCCCCATAAGGCTTAACGACTTGTCCAAAGTCAGATACTTCTCTGCCTAACATCATTGGAAGCACATGATAGCATGTTGTAATATCATACATGCTGATCCCAAAAGGGTGCTACAAAACAGACCCCGTCAACCACAACCAAAAGCTTCCTAGACAAGATCACTCAGTTATCAGGCTCACCACCAGATAAATACTTGTACACCCAGCGCTCAAAATACTCTTGACCCATGTTGACAAGGAAACCACGAAGGACTACAAATTCAGGCTTGCAAAGGTGCGCTCCCACAACAAGCCTATCATCCGCCGGTAATGCAATCTGCTTGAGCATGTCCCATAAAGGAGCGTTAGGGTCCGGTGGAGGTGCAACCTGCACTGGTTTTACAAGGGCTTGTTCAATTTTGTCCAAACTATTGGTCAGCTTGACATCCATATCATCATCGCCGTGTGACACCTGAGATGGTTTTGACTTCGATTTGTTAGCAACAGGTAGTGTCTTTGGCTTTCCAACCCTTTTGAAGCTCTTCTTGTTAGGCTTCAGTGACTGGATATTAGATGAAGAAACTTGGCTAGCGGTTGCAGCAAGGGCAGCCACCTCCTGACATTCATCACTATCAGATTCTAATTTGTCCGAGTCTTGCCCTTGTGGAGCGTCTGCTTCATCATAGTGAGATATATCATTCATGTCCATCTTATCAACTTCATAATCGTCTTCGTCCGCTGCAGTGGAAGGATCTTGCATAAATGAACCATCAGCCGTGGAACCACTGAATAATTCTTCCAACTTATCAAAAAACTGAATAGGTTTCGTCATAATTCCACGGTCATTTGGCTATATGA
This sequence comes from Echinochloa phyllopogon, assembly GCA_033239725.1. Classification (NCBI taxonomy): domain Eukaryota; kingdom Viridiplantae; phylum Streptophyta; class Magnoliopsida; order Poales; family Poaceae; genus Echinochloa; species Echinochloa phyllopogon. The sequence continues at coordinate 56,734,997 of BTCW01000010.1, forward strand.
AAAAATAAAAGTTCATCAGAATCATACATAATAGCTACACATATTATGATTATTAGGGCAATAGAGATTTATGTACCGAGAGGCTTGCTAAAGTAGATTGGGACAAAGTAAACAATTTTTGTTCATGGTCCCAGCCACCACCACTCTCATTGATATACTTGGCCACAAGTGACCAAGTATCCCTATGACGCCTCCAGTGACGATGAACTTGATCCACACTGTAGGTAGTGGCATACTTGGAGTTTACTGCTGATGTACAGGCAGTGTGATGCATCGTCTTGAAACTAGTCTTGGGAGGCATTGACAACTTCTTCTCAATGTACCAATCAAGAAGAAACTCAGATATAGCTGTAGGCCAATTGGTAGGTTTTGCCCTTGGGTTTGACCCCTCAGCTTTTTTACTTCCTTTGCCCTTAGCATTCAGACTGCTTTCTGCTGTGTCCATTATGTGAACTACAAGGGAGTACATGATAAAGTAACAACCACAGCAAGCATAGTAAAGAAAAATAACATAATTATACATATATAAATATGGTTCAGGTACATATATGTATGCTACATCAATAATACATATTACAGTGAACTATATCAACGTTCACTCCACATTAAATTTGCTAGATCATCACGCTTAGTAGCCCATTGTCTGTTCTCTGTAGCTTGATCTGTGGCTGTCCTAGCTGACCTAGGTAGATTGCTAAACCAACGATCTTCATCATATATGATATTGTCAGGGCCATTATCAAGGATCCAATTGTGTAGCACACAACATGCTATTACGATTTTCACTTGTGTTTTAAATGGAAAATACGGCTTGCATGCAAGAACTTTAAAACGATTCTTTAAGGTCCCAAATGCTCGTTCGACGGTTGTACGAAGAGAAGAATGTCGAAGATTGAATAACTCTTGCGGTGTTTCTGGACGTCTTCCACCCCCATACTCCTTCAAGTGGTACCGTACACCTCTATATGGTGGCAATATACCAGGTCTCGCTGCATATCCAGCATCAGCTAAGTAATATTTTCCTTCAGGCATTGGGATTCCATTTGATCTTTTTAGGGCGGACCTTAGAACTACAGAGTCATGTGCCGAGCCTTCCCATCCAGCAAGTACATAGGTAAACCTCAAATCAAAATCCACGGCTGCAAGAACATTCTGTGTTGGATAGGACTTACGGCCAGGCCTGTTAACTATATTATCAGGGACAAATGCAGGGATATGGGTGCCATCAAGTGCCCCAATGCAGTCCTATAGTGTAGGGAAATTTTAGTTAGTAGAAAGTCAAGTGTAGGGATGGAAAATTAAATGTCAAATGCATTTTACATGATGTACCTCAAAATATGGGTAGAACCGGCCTGGGCTATTGATTGTCTTTGGATGTGTCTCTATTGATCTAAGATTTATCATATCTTTAGCAAGGTAACACAGAGCCCTCAAGACCTCACTCAAATATCTGCTCACAGTCTCGCCGGATCTTTTGAAATAAAAGGCAATCACACAATTTCTCAAATTGTGGCCAACTGTGTGCAAGAACATAGCTAATTGTTCTTCAACAGATACATGAATTGTATCTCTTAAAAGACCAGTGTCACGCAATTGGGAGGAGAGCTTCCAGAATACAACTTTCCTCATCCGAAGTTGATGAATGCAATTTGTATCAGTTCCATTATACAGTTCATCTAGCCTTGTTTGCCTCGTTAAATCTCTGCTCACCAATGGTCTGTATCTTATCGACAACCTTCTACGACGACGACGTCTACGTCGCCATTGGATAATGCCCAGAACAACAGCTAGGACACTTAACACTCGAGATCTTTGCTGGACAATATAATCATGAATAGGTTCTACATCCATCTGAGTAATTTTTATGACATAAAAAAGTAAGAGAAACAACATTTAGTTAGGACTTTTTTTTCTAAGAAAACACGGACATCCATCTAGATATCAGAAATTGGAGTAAAAAATAATAAAAACAAGTTTATATTACGGATCTATTCATACATTATACTGGGAAACAAAGAGTAAAGTATAGATCAGAAGGGGATTGGGAAAACAAAAGAAAAGGAGAGATCAGAAGGGAAAAGAGGGACTGTGCTCTCACCTTTACCACGCAAGAGGAAAAAGCACCGTAGATAGCCTTCTAGAGGCCGATTAAGAGCAGAAGAAGAAGCTAATCACGAGATCTATAAATCAGATGAACATGTCTGCAATATTCTTCCTCTTCATGGACCAGATCTTGGATTTTCCCTCCAAGGAGAAAGGAGCTCGGGGAGAAGAAAGAGAAGGGGAAAAGTCAACAGGGTAAAGTAAAATGAAAAGGGGAAAGAGGAAGTGGGGTTTGCGGTGATTTTATGCAGGCAGCTCAGGCAAGGAGCCAGGCGACCGATTTCGTCGGCCTGGTGCCCAGGCAGCGAAGACAGGCAGGTTCCCCAGGCAAAAATCTCAGGACTCCAACCAAATGAGATACAGGCATGTTCCAGGCAGGTGTTTTAGCCAGTCAATTTCGGCCAGGCCTCCATCCAAACAAGCCTCAGAGTGCGGCCGCCCCGTAGCGAACTCAGGAGAGGTCTGGGACTGGGAGGCCTTAGCCCATCCCATGTGTAACGTCTTGCCTTGGTGGGCCTTATGTTACTGGGCTGGCAACACTTCGGTTGGGCCGCAACAACATACTATCCCAGTGAAACACAAAGAAAGAAAAGTTATTTCTTTTATTTATTTTTTACGAGTAAAAATATGAGAGCATTGAACAATCACCGACTCACCGTAGACGGGACATAGGAGACCTGAGACTGCAAGTGACAGGTAATAAGAATCTGGAATGCTCGCGTCTTTTGCTTTTGGGCTGTATGTGTGCAGGATGTAGCTCAAGCATCAAGCCCCACACGGTCATTAGCTCACAAAGTCCCTTTAGTCGCCCATCAGGGCCGAAAGCGGAGAAAGAAAGTGCCAGGTTCTTGTCCTGTTGCCGAAAGTATGGACTAAGCAGATTCCCCATTCAACGTCTTAGAATTTGTTTTCGGTTGTCAAGGATCTCTAAATGGATGCAAATGGTAACCTTGATGCATGCCAACACTCTCGTTTGGCTTTATCTTTACACCTTTTCAACGACTTCGTTAATTTGCCACTTAATCCAGCAGCGACGTGCGGTACAGCCGGGGAAATACACAGTCTTTAGTATTCCTGAGCAAATGGTCGTCAGACGTGGATATAATAGTAGGTGCAAAAAAAATTTCAGTTCTTCATACTCTCTGATTCTTACGAGTATAGGTAGTCAAATAAAGCCAAGTTAGCTAGCACCACAATGTAGTAAGTTCAAGAAGACTTAAACAGCAGTTGACGGATGCACGAACTTTCTTTATTATGTTCAATATTCTATCACTGCAATATAGTTACACCTATGTATAATGTTGATCACAGCCCGAGTAGCCGAGCTAACTGACAGTCTGACACTACAGCTTGTCCCATGATCCTGACAACAAATTCAAGCTCTACGAAGCTTCAATTCTCCAGCCATATCGGAACTTGCTCTGCCTAGCTACGTACCTAATCTTATCGATGCTACCGGTTCGCCGCCAGATTAATAGCAGCAAATCAAGGCCAAAGCACGGACGAAACAACTATGCCAATCGACGGTGACTCTTCTCGCATCCGGCGATCGAGCTGCACTGCAAGAAGCGCGCAGCCTCCAAGTCCAATAAGGCGCTCTGTCCTGAGCTCACCGGCGGCTGACCAGCGGGAACCACAGGTCCCTGAAGCACGACTGGTAGGAAACGAGCAGCAGCACGAGCGCGAGGGCGAGCGCCACCCCCCACGGGGACGACGAGCCGTCCCGCTGCTGCGCGCCGCCCCAGGCGCCGCCGCCGTGCCAGGAGGGCTGGTCCCCCAGGAGCAGCGACGAGACCCCTCCGCCCCGCGTCCGGGACCCGGACGTGGCCGCCCAGTACTGCACCGCGAGAAGGAGCACCAGCGGGGACAGCACGACGGCGATCCGGACCTGGTCGACCAGGCTCTCCACCGCGGACTCGTAGCGCGAGTAGAACGTGGTGACGCCGAGCAGGGCCGCCGTGGCCAGGAACACGCAGAGGTGGAACGACGACGCCCTCGGCGCCGGCGCCCGCAGGTAGGTGGCCGTGCTCGGGTCGTAGTAGTAGCCGCCGCTCGCCATGTTGCTCGATCTCAGCTAGCTGCTCTCTTGTTCTTGTTCATATGCTGCGCGCGTGTGGTGTGTGCCGGTGGACATGGTGAGAAGGGAGAGGTATATATAGGCGGAGAAAGGAAAGATATGATTCCGCTGGGACACTGTGCCGTCCAGCACCGAGCCGTGTGCTTTACTTGGGACGGGAGGATTCCGCCGTTCATTCCTTCACGAGGGGGTGAACGGGACGCGGCGGCGAGCCAACCGCGCGGGGACGCGTGCCCTGCCGCCGATCAGGCACCGAAGGATGGAACCGGCCGCGGCCGGGCGTTGGGGGTGAGTGGATGGTGGCTTGGAAAGCGCTGCTCACACGTCGGCGCGGTTGATCGATTCCCACCCAAGCTCAGCTCGTCGAGGCCCAGAAAAACGTGGACTTCACAGCACTGCCGTTGCCGTTCGGTCTACTTCCATTCGATCGAATTGGATTTGGAAGAGACAATACAGGCCATATTAGACCCCTAGGATTCCACATTTGCACAGAGTTCATTCATGACTTGTGCGTGTTAGACATCCAGCCTTAACGTGCTCCGTTTCGATGCTATATGCGCAAGTACTCGATTGCACGCCCATGACAGGAATAGGAAGAAGGGAACCCACCCATCTCAAATCAAAGGAAGACAACCGTCAAATTCAATAGTGCTTGCGCCGTGCAGTTATAGCATAAATTCCCAGCCATATACTGTCATGTATCCTTTGGAGTCGACTGACAGAGAAACAGACGTGTCCACGACGAAAACTGAGTCATGCCGAGCACGTAGCATTATAGCATCGCATCATCAGTTATAACATAAGGAATCAAAAAATAAACACGTGTAGCTGACAAGTGTAGTTAAGCAGAAAATATTTGCCAAAACTAAGGGCAGGCAGCCTTACAATGCACATTATCGAGTGGTCAGAACATAAGTATGGTCATACAATGGAATTCAATCTCAAGGATATATTCACATTTGATATCCTTTCAGTATTAAGAGCAGGATGGATAGAAACTAGTACAGGTCAGATACTTGGAGTTCTCGTCAGAAACAAGTCAGATTTCCAGACATCTGTTCAATGTTTCTGCAATACCGAGTTATGTGCCTCAACAACCCAAAATGCCGTTGTAGCATTGATAGACAGCTCTAGGCACACCAGTCAGGCAAGGCACTACTGGCATATTTGATCACGTGGGGAATATACAGAATGAGACACTATTTCACGCTAACAAACAGAAAAACAAAACGAGGAACTTACATTACATACAGAAAACCCACACCCAAGCCAAGCAGATTCTTCATGATTGACTAGTCTAACTTATGATGTCACGACACATTATGTTTGGCTTCCGAATCCTCATGTTCATAACCCTGTGACTTCTTCAGTTTCGCTACTAGAACCCACATGTTCGCGAGTTCACTTTCCAGGAAGGCTTCCTTCTGCTTTGACTCCTCGACTTTCCTTTGGAGCTCCGCTTCTTTTTGTTCCTTCTCCATAAGCATAGTCTCCAGAGCCTTTTCCCTTTCATGGCTTGCATTGGTGTCTCTTCTGCTAGCTAGCTCATGTCGTCTGCTCATGCTTTCCCTCCTAGCACCTCCACCTCTTAGTCCATTGCTAGCTCTGCGTGGAGTTGGACTTCGGAGTGATGCCAACTCAGTAGCAAGCTTCTCATTTTGGTTCATCAGCTTGGTCACTTCTTCTGACAATGCTTTCAATTCAACGCCTGCAGCTGAAGCCAAGCCTTTTGCATACGTACTTTCCTCCAGCAGCTTCTGATTGCGATCCTCAAGTTGATCTTTGATTTCAATGAGTTCAGACACCTTCTGCTTCAGCTCATCGATCTCAATTGACTGAAGACCGTAATGCCAAAAAATGGAAAAGTATGGTAAACAAAAAAAGAATGACATTATAAAAATGTAACACTGTGAAAGAATTTAACACATCAATATCAAAGAATGTTTTAGAAAATGTCCTACTCGGTATTTGCAAAAGTAGTAAGGGTTGCAATGAAGTGTATGACAACAAAACGTGGATGAATGACTGTCTATGGAACAAATTCATTTGCCTCAAATACCGTTACCACCACAGAATACAAGATAACATAATTTTTCAGTATAAAAAGTGTTTGGTTTTGTTTTCTACATCACATCCAACTATTTAATCAACATGCAGCCACTTGTTAACAGCAGAATTCATGGAAGTTTGAATATTTAGTGACAAGTCATTAGAGTTTATGATTAATAGTCCTCACGTGTGTACTCTGAGCATCGACTGTTAGTTAAGCCATTAATACAGCTCAAGCAAATACAATGGCTAACTGCAACTGCAAGGTAGGTTGTTGTCTTTTTTTTTTCTTTGTGTACAGATATAATCCCTTGGGTTCAATTATTAAAAAAGTGGATGCTAGAGCGCAGAAAGCAAACCTGCTTCTGTTTTTGCAGTGGTTCAGAAGAGACCTCTCTTGGAACAGCATTTTCTTGATCAGCATGGGATTCAACTTCATGGTTAACTCCTCTATTGTTCTGTATCAAGCTATTTGACAGCAAATCCTTAGCTTCAAGAGCTTGGGACAACTGTCCTTTGAGATGAGTAACTTCAGCTTGTAATTCCACGCATTCACTTATCTGACAACAGAAGTAAATCAAAGAAATGTCATAAATTGGTCGCAAAATTTTCACCGTTCATCTAATAAGATCCTGCGCATCTAACCTTCTCGTTCAGCTGATCTTGTATTACTCTATTATCTGCAGCCTTGACCTGCAATAATAAATCTCAAGTGATAATCGTTCTAATTGAGTGAAAAGACCATGAGATATGATAGGAATATTGTAGCCATTAAAATGCACTAAAGAATCATACATTTTATACAATCAGATAAAGCCATTTAACAATGAATAAGTGGTGGGTCCAACTCAATTTGAATCAATTTGAATGACATATTAATTTTCAATATTGAGACAGTGGGAATTTAGGCCCTATTTGTTTCCCTCCCAGATTATATAAGCTGGATTATAATCCAAGGGCATCAAGGTAAAATACCATTCAGGTACCACTTTGGACCACAAAATTGTCTTTTACCATACTACCGATAACTTATAATCCAGCTTATATCTAGAGGGCAAACAAACAGGGCCTTAAATCAATTTGAAAGGAGTACTAGTTTTCAATTTTGAGACGGTGGGTTGTAATTAAAACAATTTTGGTATCTTGTGTCTATGAAATGTTAGATATCTAAGCATGAAAAACAGTGATGAAATTCCTTTAGAAATCTTAAATTGCTTGCGGTAATGGTGTTGATTATTCAAGTTAAATTGTTTTTTCCTGCTTGTGACTTAATGCACCCCAGTTTCCACTGCAAGGGACACCAGACACAGTCCAAGAGTAGTTGAGCAAGGCAGAGTCATTTTCAATACCTCAAGTTCGAAAGATTTCTCATTGAGCTGCTCAAGGAGTTCAGTATATGACTGCAAAAACAATAAGAACCATCCAACTGTTAAACAGAAATGCGCAGTTAAGAGATAACACAAAATCAAAACAAATATAGAACATTACCGGTGAAAGCTCTAACTTATCAGACTTTCCTTGACTTCCTAATGTTGCATGAGCTATCTCTCTTTCCAAAGATGATATCTGCTGCTTCTTCCCCTTAATTTCATCACTGGTCTTCTTCATTTCCATCTTTGAATACCAAAACATAAAAGGTTAGTATCCTGGAAAGCTTGTAAAAGCACATAATGAGCATTAGGTAAGAGAGTACCTGAATCTTCTCACTCTGTGGGCTTCTTCCAGCTTCCTCAGCAAGGCGCTTAAGAACACTTGTGTGAAGTGCTACCTCCCCTGACAAAATCTTCAACTGCTCTCTCAACAAATCAACATGGTCCATTGTTTTTCCACTGGCCTGGTACCATATCACATAGTGCAGCATATCAGTAATGAAATCTGTTGAAACAAAAATAAAAAGAATGCATCCTATTGTGTCCTGAACAGCGCAACATTATCACAAACCAGTAAGAACAATATCAATTTAATTTATGCATTCTGCAAACTCCTAAGACAGTACAGTACCTACGAATTCTAAGATAGGCAGATATCTAAGTCTTCTAGCTATTATGGACAAACAGTAACTTGTGAGACGGCAATTCTTATTCAGGAACAGATATGATATGTACCATCTGCTAATATATGTCTTTACTTAATAAAAAAAAGAAACATACCGAAGGAATTTCTTCACCATGAATGCTTCCAGAAGGAAATTCCCCATGGCCAATGCTAAATAGATCAGCTGATACATTATCACCAACCAAGGAATTTGATATTCTTGGTTCTGCAGGAAAATTGACACTTTCCCCAATAGGTGTTGAAGGAGCAGTTGATTTAGTCAAACTGGACTTATCACCTTCTGAACTTGTCAGAATAGAAGCACCATCACGTTTCTGGAAATCAATATAGCACATGGATTGATTATATTTCTTTAATTTGACAAAAGATTCAACATATGAATTTCTCTTTGGTATTCAACTTGCAAAAATGTAAAAGAGCGGCAAAAAATTGAGTCAATGGGCGTGCACATAATTTAAGTCCAAGATGCAATGTAGTGCAAAGCAGGTATACCCGGAGTTTGAACCAGTTGAGAAGTCCTTTCCTATTCTTTTTTCCTTCCTTCGAAGAATCATCAAGTGATACACTAAACCCTTCAACAGGAAGAAGTAATTCATTGCTTTCATTATCCATCATTATATCTCGTCTTCTATATGGAAGATATGCCAGCTGCAGTATTAACAGGCAACACGTTAGCAATCCATGTTTATACAGAAACGCTGATAAGTGATTCATCCAATTATTCCCAATAGGCATGGACGGATAAATTAAATATAAAAGATAGTTGAGTATAAGTATATAGAACCTGACCTCCTCTTCCCCAAAAGAATGTCTTCGTCTTGGTCCAGGATGTGGAGAAAATCTAGATGTCTGGGTCGCTTTAGTAGAAACCAGTATAAGTTTCGTTAAACGCTGTATCCTTGCAAGCAAAGCAGCTTTAGCTTCCTCCTCTTGCTCCAGCCTAGACTGCAGCTTGACATTACCATCTTCTAGCTTTTCATATGTTGGAAAAACAATAGTTAGGAGGATCCGAGGCCACAACAACAAAGCAAACATGGAATTATATAATCCATAGTCTGAACTAAATATACAGCACACTTAAAGAAGGCAAAAGGCAAACTGATAAAAAATCACTAAAACCACTCCAGTTACTCATATAAGACATACAGTAAAACTTCCAAAAAAGAAGAAACAATTAAGTCTAAACAATGTCAGAAGCAAATGTTCAAATGAAATTAAACATGTAGCACCTTCTGTTTCCAAAGGATGATATTATCTTCACCACTATCTTTTGAGGGTGTGCCAGTAATAATACCCATTTTCAGCTGCTCTAGCTCTACCTTTAATCTGCGAATTTCAGTTTGATACTTCTTTATTAAAGATTTCTCATCTATGATCTGCAAAACATAAAGACAGATGCAGGAGCATACATCAGAAATAACTCATCATATATATTAGGTATAAAATACAACATAAGAATTACTGTCAAAAGTAAATTTTGGGCCTACTTTGTTCTGTGATGCTTGGACCTCGATGCGCTTGGCACGGTGGGCAAATTTTAGTGTATTATGGGTCTCTTCAGAATTACTCGATGCTGGTGTCACTGTGCAAATAAGCTGGAAAAAAAACAGTTATAGAAAATTGTGATAACACTAACAACTATTGTCCCAGCATACAATGACCAACTTACTGATACACGCCCTTGACCACTGAGGGATGACTGAAGAAGCCGTGTTAATTTTGAATCTCGAAATGGAATATGTGTAGCCTTTCCATCAGTCAGCTTCGATATCACCTGAAGTGGAGAAAACATGAACATTTCTAATTCAAGGTATCAAGCAGCATATATTCACATAGAGCTGACACATAAATAAGAGCATTGCTTAACCAGATATTTGAAGGTAAAAGGGATAAAAAGGTAAATGGCAATCTTATGCCATCAAACTCAATAAAAAAACATTTGCCCATGAGTTAATATTTACTACACATAAATGAGGTTTATTGAATCAATGATGCCAGCATACATAGGACATAGCATGTAGTAAAGTAAATAAATTGTGCCAAAGATCCATATGAAGGCTTCTAATTTTCTGATGAAGGACTTCATTGATCATGATCTAACACACTAACTCTATGCTGTAACATTTTAATGATTCAACTGTGTGGTACTCATGAAAAATCAAGTCAATCAGCATGTGTCACATTGGAGCATGTTTGGTAGAATGGATAAAACATTAGTGCGCTAATGCTTGGATGTTAAAATATCATGAAACGCAACCAAAATGATGTGTTTTAGTAGTAAGCCCTACCGTTCCAAGAGTTAGCAGGCTTTTGTTGATATAAGATCCTTCTTTCCGCCGCACTCCAGTTGTTTCCGCCCTTGAGCTCTCTGAACCTGCCAGATCGATGAGGTTCTGCAAATGAGTGACACAACTAAAGAATCAATTTATGCTCTGGCTGCAGCGATCAGGAAATGTTGGATGCAAAACAAAAGGCAGATGCATAAATTCTGGACTAGTATTTTTAACTAGGCCCTAAGGTGATAATTCTACAGTAAAGAGTTAGCAGTAGACACACCCACCAGCTGTGAGAAGGTGACAGCTTCCCCTTCATTAGATTCACCACAAGGGCTGCTCTCTATAGTCTGTCATAAAATAAAAGGAGATCATAAAAGTTCATCGCTAGCATCCAGTTCAGCTCTTTCAATTTAGCCGTGCTTCATTGTGCTTCAAATAGCATATAGACACAAATTTACTCTACACAGAATTGTCAAACCTCATTACCAGTGTGAAAATAGTATGACTTCTGCTACTTAGTATATTGAAGTTAGTGGATCCAACATGTCTATGCTCTGCAATCAGAATGGACACAAGTAATTAGTATTTCTTCAATATGTTGATCAACAGAAAATAGATCTGTGACAAAATAGTTGAAAGATATTAAGCTAAGAACTATGGGCACTGTATATGAAGGTTTAGCTACAATCATTATTTGAAGGTTATGGATTGGTTCAGAACTTGGAAGTGCATAGAAATTACAGACTTATTTCTTTTTAGATTCATTCCATGTCTTCGGGACAACTACCTTAATTTAGAGACAAGTTACTTATGATTCAGTCAAATCATCCATATAAGAAGGATAGCATTGTATCCCATTCAAAACAAGCAAGAATTAGTATGACTAATCCATCTTGTGACACTGCCCACACCCACACCCACCTTCATTCTTTCAACATGGCAGAGGCCACCGCAATGGTTCAACTCCTACTCCCTATGCTCTAATTCCAATCTAGCACATAACAGCAGCCAGCAGGTCTTATTTTGTTTAAGGAGGTGGCTGATAAAGTAGATCGAGAAATAAAGTGGTAGATGGTACAAGAGCAGGAAAGACTGACAGACCTGACCACAGTGAACCTGGTAACTGTTTGAAAATCTTACAAGTACAAACCTGTCTGTACAACTTCACAACCAAGAAATCAAATGGCTAATTACTTGGGTGGCAACTCACTTATAAAAAGGGGGCCAAACACTTGGTTGTAACAGAGTTATACAAATTACTTGCATGTGAAGTATTTCCCTATTAGTAGCATTTTCTTGATAAATATTTTTTGCAATGGCAGCCAAGAGGCCCTTTTAGAGTGGCATCTTACTGTTCCTTTCCACTATGCAGTGACATGTTGATTTTTCACCTTTCTAGAGTCTACAGGAGCCATTTTCAGGAACTTGAAACGGAACTTCCCCTAAACGCTACTTATAATAGTTCCATGTCATGATGTAACACCATTTGTCACATGAAACTATGAAAGTTTGGACCTATCATGAAGATTCTGAAACAGAATCATGTAAAGATGCCGTTGGAAATCACCTTCTCCAGCTGCAATAAGGGACAGCGCATGCGCAGGAGATAATACTACTTCTTCCTTGATACCCTCAACAAATGTTCCCTGAGAATGTTAATGCAGATCAAGGAACAATCAGAAAAAACTGTACATGACAAAAAAATTGCATTCATCCTAAATGCAGAAAATTTAGGCGCAGATTTTAATTATTTATCTTAGCAGTTGAAATTCTTCATAAAATATTACGTTTCAAGAACCCTAATCCAGACTTCTAGGGAAGAATGTGCTGTAACTGCATAATATTTAAGCTAATAAAAGTAAGCCAATTTCAAGACCCTACAAAATGCATTCTATCAGTATATGTTCAGAGACAATATGAATGTGAACCAGCAACTGTGAACCTTTGCATGGCACTAATATCTTAGTATTAAATTTTCAGAAAAAGGTGCAATTAATCATCCACCGAATAAATCATTTGTTGTTAGTAGCTTGAAAACTTAGTCAGTACTTCACATTTATAGTAATAGTTAAACTGATGAGGAGAAGGTGAGCATATTAGCACCTGAGGATCCTCTCTAATTCGCAAATTCTGACCAGCAGGATTCAGTAGATCATTGACAACCTACAAGCCAATGAGCCCTCGATTAGAACAATTCATTTTTGGTATACTCTGATAAAGAGTATGTTTAAAGAACAAGCAGAAGTACCTCAAATAACAAGTATTAGATGATAACAAAAATGATTATGGTGACAAACCTCGTTATAAATTTCCAAGTATGACACACGAAGGAGAAACTCGCGATTGGGTGTCTACAAAGAGAAATAAATCAGAGATAAGTATACAGAGCATTGGATGCATCATTCCTATGCATATTTCATCATATCATGACACAAGATGGGTATGTATTTAACAAGTACCTCTTGTATAATGCTAAATGCATCTTTGACAGCCAAAGGTATAATCCCTGGGGATCTTTGGTCTCCCTGACTCAAAAGAACAAGTATATCAGGATACTAAGAAGCATTTTCAAGTGTGAAGAAACTGAGAATGTTGTTCAATAATAATCTAGCCAACTATAAAAGAATGGAAAATGAATGTTGTCATGAACCAATAAGTTACAAATCATATGCTTCAAGAAATCAAAATAGAAATGAAAGTTGCATATGACCATGGCAGCAGTAGAAGTTAGCGAGTGAGGCAATTCCATTTCCTCTTCATTTATGGGGATGACAGACTTGGTATAGGAATACAGAAACCTTAGGCAACTGTATCAGAAAAGAAAGCCTACTCCACCACAAACTGCAATCACATTTTAGCTACTCAAATATTTATTTCTAAATTCATATTCTAGATTACAGAGTCACACAGCAATAGATAAGAATGAAATGACTAATGTTTAAGACAAAGAGAAAATATGAAAGCTTCATGTGATATAAGTTCTCTCACATGCATCGTGTGTGTCTTCCCACTGCTTGTAACACCATATGCAAATATTGTACCTGCAAACAGTTCAGAAGAAGTTTAACAACTTTTACTTCAAAGGATTAATTAAATATGATGTGTCCAATGAAACTCAGGATCCATTGTTGCATTCAAATGGACATAGACAAGGATTAATACTGTTTGTTATCCAACTGTAAATATTGTTATGATACATAGAAGATAGCTCATAGTAACATGACAGTCTGTAAACAGAAACCAACTTGTTTTACATTCTTAGAGAATATTCAAAAAGTTGTTATCATGATCTAGGTCATAAAATACTGAAGAAAATATAAGGACTCAAACAGGAGATCATTTACCATTTACTCCCTCCATGGAGCCACTAACAACATGTTGAGCTGCAACATCATATACATGACGGGTTGTAGTAGTTGGTGCAAAAACCCGATCTGGATAACAAACAATGGCCTTTGCTCAGAATTAGAGTTCAAGGGGGAAAAAAAACTCCCACCATGGTCGAGTTTTTTTTTAAGAGAATGGAAAATCAATAGTCTAAGAAATGTGCCTATTTCCCCCAGACTCAACCCCAAATAATAATTTGTACTTGCTGCATCCCGTGATGCAACATTGTTCTCTTATGTGACTTATTATGGAGTAAGAGATGTGTGACACCAGTACTTCAAAGTTTCTTTAATTGGAACAAGTAATTTTGGTGCCCAGACCTGGAAATGACAAATTTGACTCCCACAAACAGGGACTATAGCGCAAAGAAATATGTTTACTAAATTGGAATTCCTTGCACTAATGTGACATTGTCCATTTAATTGTTTTTGGAGATTACAGTTACATAATTACGTAGCACCCAGAGGCCGCAGCAGCTAAAAGATAAGTGCCAACATTAAGATATATTGCCTTTAAATGCAGATGAACTGCCATGAGAAGATTTACTTTTATATCGGCCTGTACAGAACCACACATTATGACCCAGTCACCCAGCATATGGATTATGATAAAGCACAGGAGGCACAGCTTGTGCACGTAAATCATTCCCCAATGCATTGGATGACGAACTGCCATGCCACAATATGAATTTCTTGTGAATTGATGGTCTCATGTAAAACAATCATTCTATCAGTATCAACACTGAAGGAAAACGTTGCGTGAATTTTGAGACTACCGTTTCTGATGCATGACCACAAATTGTCGCAAAGCCCAGGTCTCCAGATGGATGCGGCAAGCTATTCCAGGGTACAATTTTAAGTTATTCTCAGTGCTTTCCTACTACGAATGTGCTGAGTGACAATAGTACAAATATACAAATGTACAATACACTCCAGACCTCATCTAAGTTGCTCCTGTCTTATGGAAAAGCTGATAATCTGGACTAAAAGGCAGGCCACATATGCCAAAAATGAATATATGCAGCCGATGCCTAAGGACTAAGGAGTACGCAAGTGCCACAGCAACCAAGCAAACCAGCTATCTAAAGACAACACAAAGGCCACATCAAAACCGCACACACACATACCGTAAGCATAGGCGACGCTGGGGTTCTGCTCGCTCCGCACGACCGTGTCGCCATCCGCATACCACGCAACCTCCTCCCCCTGTCGAATCTCCCGCGGGCTTCACAAGCGAGACCAGAACCCAAATCAGTCCACATTCCCCCAATCCAACCGCAACCAGATGGACCACTACTCCAGAAGCCTAAGAGAAGTGAACCTGAGCGGGCGGAAGCGGACAGTGACGGTGACATTCTCCTTGGGCACCGGGTCCTCGTCCAACCCGGCGAACAGCGGGGACGCGGGCCCGTCGAGCGAGAGCTCCGGCGTGAGGCGCGACGAGGACGTGGTCGTGGTGGTGGTCGACGTCGGCGAGCCCGCCTGCGGCTGCGGCTGCTGATGCGAACCCTTCGCCGCCGCCGCCGCCGATGCGGACCCCGCCTTCCGCTGCCGCGATGCCGGCCGCGTCGCCATTGCCGTCAGCGCGCGAGATCTAGCAGCACGAGGCACCCGCCATTGGATCCGGTCGCTTTACGCGGGTTTCTTCTAGGGCTTTTCCCCCTTTCCGGTTGGGTCACACGCTCGTGGGGCGGCTCCCCCTTTCGGATGGCTTCCCCTTTTTGCTTCCGTCGGAAGCGATGCGGGGGTTGCCGCCGCTGCAAGATGTTAGTGCAAGAAAAGAAAGCGAGACCAACCTGTTTTTTCCGTTCGGCCAAGCCAACTGGGTAGCTAGCGGGAGGAGGAGGGGGGGAGGGAGAGCGGGACGGGCTGTGGGCGCAAACCGGGCGGCGACGCTGCCGTGTGGGGCCCGATGCTGACAGGTCAAGACACCGGTTAAGTAGGTGTTGACTCGCCAACGTCGATGGGAATTCTGCGATTGGCTGCCGGGTTGAGAATGGAGATGGTACCGTGCAAGGCCTCGCCCAACTGTTTCTGAAGCTTTGCTTGCAGGCGCAGGAGGAATTGTCCAATTTTGGGAGCTTTAAAGGCTGTGCAAATTGTTCCGTCTTGAAAATTGTCTAGTTGGGTCGCTATTATCAGTCAGCCGTACTGCTGGTATTAAGCAGCAGCCACCAGTAGCAAATTCAGTAGCTGTACTGGAATAGTAGCTCGAAGCGTACAATGCATCATGTTTCGGTTTGGTTATAACAATGGAGTTGGAGTTTTTTAAAAAAAAAAACTAGAATGGAGTTGGAGTAAAGAATGATTTTTTCAGAAAAAAAAAGCAGAGAGGATGGAATAGTCAATGGAGTAAGAATCTTTGCTGGCTTATAAAACAAGTTACTGCAAAGTTAGGGGATGTTTGAATCTCCAGGCTAAAGTTTTAGTTCCGTCGCATCAGCGTAAAAATTCTAATTAAAAGCATTAAAAATAGATTAATTAAAAATTATTACATAAATGAGGGTTAATTTATGAGACTAATCTATTAATTCTAATTAGTTTATGATTAGATAATATAATACTATAGTAATTATGTAATGATTATGTGATAATTATAGCTTAATTAGGCTTGTTAGGTTCATCTCGCGAAGTAGATAATTAGTTTATGTTTGATACGTGTAATTGTTATTTATTAAGGACTAAGGGCAGTCCCAACCCCCAACTAGGCTGATTTCAGTAACATTAAATAGGGTGACACATAGGACTATTGGCTTATGTGACGCTACATTAAATAGGAGAGAGGGGAAAAGAGCAAGACATTGGATCTCGTGCAAGACCTAGTTTCTACATGAGAACCTATGCACATGACACTACCAAGTTTGGGTTGGGAGATGATAGTGTCTTCGTTATAAATAAAAAACAAATACGATTGGTGGAGAGGAGGGATGATGAATTTATTGAGGACCCACGCTAAGAAATCATGGGTTGGAGAACACGATGTCTAAAGTAGTGTCTTGCTAACATGACATCATTGCCACTACCTATGAATATTATGGGTTGGGACTGCTTTTTTTGAAAATTACGTTGGGACTGCCCTAAACTTTAATGTTTTGGATCCACACCTGTTTCAATGGATCACGCTGGCACGTCCGGAAGTCTGACTTTGCATGATCCGCACTTTGAAATCAAGCACGGGCGCGCTGAGCCACATGCCAGACCAGACCAGACCACAGACCAGTATATAACAAACAAATTAACGCATCCTCTTTTTTTCTGCTGCCACGCTAGCAACGGGGTTAAGATTCGAAACTGCCTTCCGGTCTGTGAAAAAGGAGACACCAACGGAAAGCCCTCCTGCCCAGTGCCCACGCCCACCCAGCCAAGTTTACCGAAGCACGTCTCCACGGGATGCGATGCGACGCGACGCCCATGCAACAAACAAACAGGTCAGTTCTGCTGCGTCCACCATGCGCTACCCGATCGATCTCCTGTCGCCGTCAGCGTCGCCGTGCCCCGCCCGCGACGGACCGACCCGGCCGGGGTCGCCGGAACCGGCCAATTGAATCGAGGGCGAATCCGCGGCAGCGCACGACCCGCCGGGGAAGCCGCGTCCGGCTGCGGAATCCGGTCGTTTTCCCAACAGCGAAATGGCCTCGGCCGCTTCGTTTGTTCCCGGCCGCCCGGGACCGCGCGCCAAACCGAGCCAGCCGCGTCCATACTTACTCCATACGGCAGCTCACTCGCGTACGCGCGCTCGTGACTGGTGCGTGCTTTGCCAAGTGCCAACCGCGCGGGGAATGTCCTGTGGGAGTGAGAGGCGCGCCACCGGAGTCCGGGAGTAATGAGTTGGGTTGCTGTTGCCTGTAGCGAACTCACTCCTCACTTTGGAGGGACGCCGTTGTTCGTGGTGGGTTTTATGCGGGGTGATCCGTGCTTGGGTGCCTGGCACTGTGGTCTGTGGGCTGGGCAGAGTGCTCTTGGTGTAGTAGTGCCAAGTGATGGTCAGCAGCGCGTGGGCATGAGACACACCACATGCAGTTGGCCTTTTACACTAGTGGACTAGTGGACAAAGGGTAAGACGCCAATTTGAACGGCCACAGAGGCTTTAGTTTAGTTGCTCGGCACATGGCTCCAAGCCTTGAACGCTGGCAAAGCTCGTGAGTGTTTACTCTACTGCAGCTATTTGATGCTACATCATTTTTTTTAGCACTGCATTGCACGGTACATTATTGTTTTTTTCTCTTTTCTCTTTGTTTTTCTTACCATCTCAGTAAATTACTTACTGCACATGAAAACTAAAAGTGGAATGCCCTAGGTCCCAAAATTTGAGCCGACTCCTGTTTAGATATCCCTGGATTCTAGCTGGTGGAAATGAGTGGACGCGACGGGCTAAGGCGTTCGCTTTACATGATTTTTCAGGTGGACCAGTGAGCATCGCACTAGTTATTCGTCCGCGCTGTATTCCAGCGACGTGATTGTGATTGTGAGGTCTATACTACTGAGCGTTTTTTATTTTATTTTTAAAGCGTTGAACGGTTTCGTGGGCTGTACCGCGAGCCTGCAACTCTGCAAGCGCTGAAGCGCAGTCACTGGAAGCAAGCTGAATTCAGTAGAAGAACAGGGACCTCCACTCCAATTATTGATTTCTTTCTTTGAGTAGAAGCTTCAGAGTTATTTAATTCGTAGTCATATCTAATGAGCTACACACCCAATTGACTAGAAATAATGTGCCAAGCAAAATCTACCTGATGGGGACGCTTCGTCGCGTGCAATGCTAAAAAAAGGTGACGCAAAAGTAAGGTGGTGAATGGTCATCCTCTTAACTTTCATTAAAAAAAAAGTCATCCTCGACTTTGTACTCTCACTCCCGACCAAAACACAGCCTGCGAGGCCTATGAAATTATCAAGCACCTGCCCATTTGCTATCGTGATGGAAAGTAGGGTTTCACCAGGACAATAATTGCTTCAATTATTAGTCAAGACATAAACACCCCAATATTCCAGTGACGTGACCTATACCAGGATCGGACTCTTCAGGAGCAGGCATTGGAAGAAAGACAGACCTCCGATGGTGGATTTATTCTTTCAATTCCAAGCAGAATGTTCAGTGATATTTAATCCGTAGTCATATATCTAATGAACTAAACGCCAAATTGACTACAACAAGATGATAATGTGCCAAACAAAATCTACCTGATCGGGACAATTCGCCGCGTGCAACGCCAAAAAGGGTGATACGAAAGTAAGAGGTTTGGTCCTTGATTATACTATTGTTCACTCTCACATCACTCATAGCGAAGAATAAAAAATGTGTCATGCCAAGATAGTGTAACACCCAAAACACTCAAATTTAAAATTTTTGGCATTTAAATTAATTATTTAATGCTGCACCTATTTTATAAAGGCTAAATAATAATTTTCACAAATTTAAAATCAAATATAGGTGATAGAAACATTTATTGTTGCATTCATGCTGGTGCATTTATTTTTGTATTGCTTGTGATTCAAACAAGAATTTAAAAATATTTAAATTCGAATTTGAATCACTTTGTTTGGAGCTATAGAAAAGTTTTTAAGCCCATAGTTCGTTTTTGCTCCCTGGTCTTATTTCCGAAGTCCACTGTGCATCCCTCAACTATTCCTCATGGTCCAGCCCACCTCCAGTCGGCCCGCTCCCTTTTCTCTCTCTCCTTTCTTTTCTCCCGCGGGCCGCTTTCTCCCCTCTCCTTTTCCCCGGCCCAGCAGCCCGCTCCGCACCGGCCCACTCTTCTTCTCCCCTTCCCGCGCGCGCAGCCACCCCGGCCCAACTCCTCCGCGCGGCCCAGCCAGCTCGCCGCGCACCGCTCGCAGCCGCGCTCCCCCTCTCTCCTTCCGCTGCTCCGTCGGACCCACATGTTAGCGACACCCCTCGCCTTCCTTTCTTCCTCCCTTTCCCTTCCTTTCCCCGACCGGTGACGGCGCGGCCGGGCCCGCACGCCGAGGCACCATCCCCGGCGCTTACTTAACACGCCCCGCGTCGCGCCTCTGCCGCATCTCGTCACCACCACCGCCGCCCTTCCCTCTGCTCCTCTCCGCGCAGCGCCCCCGTGGCCAGGACGCCTCGGAGCACAGCGCTGCCGCCGGCCTCCTCGCCGCAAATTCCGCCGCTCCGGTGCCCCGCTGCCCCGGCCGACCCACGGAGCGACTCCGACACACTGCCAGGAGCTCGCCGAGCCACTCCAGGCTCGCCCTCGCGTGGCGCCGCACCATCCCCGACGCGACCCCGACGCCGCCGATCGCCGCCACCGTCGACCCGTCGCTCCGCTCCTTCTCCGACGGATTCCTCGCAACTGGAGCATCGCCAGGAGGTAAAGAAGCTCCTCCCCCATCCAATTTCAGCGTCCAAGCACCGTAGCACCCGCCCCCTCGATCGCCGACGATGGCCGTCCGCCGGTCACCGTCGTCCGCCCCGTCCACTGCACGAAACACCCCTAGCACCACCTAGTCGCGCTCACCACCTCACCAGGATGCTCCCGAGCCAGAAAACCAACCTTGAATCCACCCAAAACCCCTTCCCCGCGATGCACCAGAGACCCGCTCCGCCGCCCGTCGCCGTCCGCCCCTCCCGCCGGTCAATGGCCGTCGAGAACCACCCGAGTGAACTCGCCATTCTCCCCTGAACCCGTAGGGCCAAGTAGCGTCGAGTTTGGAGCTCTGTAGCGCGCTCAATCGCCAACTCCGGCGAAGCTCGCCGGCGTTCCGAGCAGCGCCGCCGCGCGCCTTTCTTCCCCGGCGAGCCAGACTGTTCTGGACCGCCCGATCTAGATCCAGCGGCCCACAGCGCGCCACGTCGCGGGTCAACTCCCGGGATAACGGTCAGCGCTGGCAATCTTGCTAAAGAGCCCCTGACTTTTTCTGAAATTAACCCGCAGTCCTTTTTAATTCAAAAATAATTACGAATAGGTCCTGTTTTATTCGTTTAGGCCCCTGGAAATTTTAAAACTTTGCCAGCAAGCCCCCGAATCTTAGAAACGCTATAACTTTCGCGTTTTAGCTCCGATTTGCGTGATTTTCTCGCTCATGTGTTCGTAGCGACGTGTAGAATATTTCTAGCTCCTGTTTTTGTACGGTTTTTACTGTTTGGTGTACTGTTCTAATAGAATTACTATTGCTTGCATGTAATGATTGTTTTGGATGCGTGCGTGATGATCGTGTCCAGTCGGTGAGCCCGTAGCGTTGGACTACGAGTACGTTGAGGACGTGCCGGAGCAGGAGTTTCAGCAGCAGCCTTACTCCGAGGAAGGCAAGTTATAGCACGGACAATCCTTGCTACCTACTCACTCATTTAATACACTGTTCTTTACATACGCATGTGTCTAATATTGTTTACCATTAAGGTTATTTCCTAGCATTTATTTCCCTGTCCTTGTATTCCTATGGGTTTTTGCATATGGGTAGTATTTTGCTAGGCGCAACTACTGTCACTTTTACTTAATTGTTAATATTGACTTAATGGTCCACTTCAACATTAATGATAAAACTTGCTTTTTAGCAACTTGGATTAGGGAGCTAGAGCATGTGCTGTGTGCTTTGCTCTAGTGTCTCCCTATAAGGACCGGTTCTTAAAGCGGCAACCCAGGAGCCTGTCGCCACCGCCGGAACTATATGGGCTCTGGTCTTGGTCAAGTAGCTTGTACGGCTCTAGCTTGATAGTGGTTACCGAGGGGCCAGCGGCGTTGTGGGAGGCAAGGCACGGGGTGTTTTCCCGATTCCACCGAGGACGGTAGCCCCGTCGGCTAGGTCTCGTTAGACCCAGTCCCGTGTTGGGAGTCTCAGCGATTGAGGACTCCGCACGTTGCGCATTTTTGGGGTGGATACCCGCGCTCTGGATGCCATCGACCCCCTCATGGTGTGACTCCGTGGGCGTACGTCGATCTCGGTGCCTAAGGACTCACCACCTTGTATTACTGCAGCGGCTACTATCTTGTTAGGGTGTCTTGTGAAAGCCTCGTAGCGTCCCTATGCAGTCACACCTCGGAAGTGTTGATGTGCGTGGTTGGGTGCAAAGTTCTTTTGAACTTTTACGCGACTGGTGGGTAAAGGGCGAAACCTCTGCAGAGTGTACGATCTATCATGATAGCCTTGCTCAGGGTCACGAGCGGCCTGGATCCTTTTTGATTAGAATATGGTATTTATTCATGTTTAATGTCACTTACACTATTAATTGGGTTACAACTGGGATTTCTCATTCACTTGTAGTAACTTGGATAAAGTTAAAATGAACCAACTAAAAGTGCTAATGCAGTTAAGCCAGTGTCTAGCCTTTTTGAGCCTTCATAACCCGTGCTATACTTGCTAAGTAATTCTGTTACTTACACTTGTTATTATTATCATTTTGGGCAAAATCCCGGACGGGTAACAGATTGGAGTCAGGCTGACTATGCTGTGGAGTTTCCCGAGGACTTGCCGTACTTCTGAGTTGGCGTTCTCCCAGTCAGAGTCCCTGTGGGATTGCGGCTACGCTTAGAGAGATGTATTAGTCTTCCGCTGTCCATGTATTTCATTTATGCAAAACTCTGATGTACCCGCTACTTTATGATGAGAATTAAGCATTGTACTCTGATTTTTACCATATTTGTTCGCTATATGTGTCTGTGGACTTCCTGGGCACACATATGGCCACATTCGGGTTTTGTGTAAATCCGGGTGTGACAGATTGGTATCAGAGCCGTGCTGACTGTAGGAACGCAGCCTAGATAGTACGGTTGACAAATTACTAGGAGACCCCCAGGTTTTAAAAATTTTGAAAATCTAACAGTCGAGTCTTGTGTGAGTTTATGCCTTTATCTGCTTGTATTTATTGTTATTATGCATATGTTTGATTTGGTTCTTTGTAATGATTGTGATGGGCGTAGACACCTGTCTGCAACCATCTAGATATAGGTATAAGCCATAAGGACTTTATTGTTTAGATAGCAGGGGTTTATATGTAATTTCTCTCGTACTAATCCTCTATCATCTAACCCTTGTGATTATAGATGGCTCACCCCGGGGGCAATGCAGGCGGACAGCCTCCGCACCAGAATCCGCCCCCGAACATCAATCCGAACCATCAGATCCCCACCATTGAGCAGCTGATGTATGCTCAAGTTCAGATGATGCAGCAGATGGCAGAGACCATGAGGTTGATCCAGCAGGGCCAGCATCACCCCCAGGCAGCTGCACCGCCCAGAGACAAGAGGGGCGAGTTTCTGAAGGGACGCCCGCCGACCTTCAGCAAGGCCAGCGACCCCCTTGAGGCAGATGACTGGCTCAAGGCAGTGGAGAGAGAGTTGGACATCGCCCAGTGCGATGACAGAGAGAAGGTGTTGTACGCCGGAGGGCAGCTTCAGGGGCCGGCGTTGGATTGGTGGGATTCATACCAGTCTTCACGCCCGGCCGGTACTCAGATCACTTGGCAGCAGTTCTGCAACAGCTTTCGTGCACACCACGTGCCGGAGGCCTTGATGGTCCTGAAGAAGAAGGAGTTCCTGGCACTGAAGCAGGAAGGGATGAGTGTCACGGCTTATCGTGACAAATTCGTCTCGTTGGCCCGTTACGCTCCAGAGGATGTGGCCACAGATCAGAAGAAGCAGGCCAGGTTCCGTGACGGTCTGCAGGATGCTCTCCAGTACCAGCTCATGTGCACCAAGTTCCCGACCTTTCACGAGCTGGTGGACGGCGCGCTGATGTTAGAGCACAAGCGCCGTGAGATGGAGGACAAGAAGAGGAAGCTCCAGGGACAGCAGGTGGGCAGCAGCAGTCGTCCACGCTTCACACCTCCCCAGAGTCAGCAGGTGGGAGGCCAGCAGCGCTTCCAGGGTCAGTCTGGGTTGCTCAGTCGTGGCCAGTACCAGCAGCAGCGCCCTCAGTTTCCTCGGGCGCCACAGCAGCAGCGTCCTCAGGGTCAGCCACAGATGGGTCCAGTTCAGCGCAGCCAGGTGCAGCCAGGTCCAGTTCAGCACATCATCCCCGCCAACACTACACCGGTGGGTCCGAGAGTGTGCTACCACTGTGGCGAGCAGGGACACTTCGCCAATGCCTGCCCCAAGAAGACTCAGAACGCCGCCGGACAGCAGCAGCAGGGCAGTACACAGAGAGTTGGGCAGCCGCAGGGTCAGCAGCAGGGAGGTCGTGCACCGCAGGCTCCGGTTCGGGGCAAGCTCAACCACACCGGTGCAGAGACAGCAGAGACAACCACTGATGTTGTCGTGGGTACGTTCCTCGTTAAGTCGACCCCCGCCACTGTTTTATTTGATTCTGGAGCTTCGCATGCTTTTATTTCTGCTGCATTTGTGAAGAAGCATCTAGTTGCATTGCTGCCGATGAGGAGTGCTATGCTAGTAAGCTCACCAGGTGGGGAGCAGCGCGCCACTTTACGCTGCCCCAGTATCACCCTCACCATAAGGGGGGTAGATTTCGAGGCACGCCCGATAGTATTGGAGACCCTGGGATTTGATATGATCCTGGGCATGAGCTGGATGACCAGATATGATGCAGTGATCAGGTGTGCTTCGAGGACCATCCAGCTGACAGCAGAGTCCGGTGACAAGGTGGAATACCAGGCAGCCAGTTCCTCAGATCAAGGCCAAGCAAATCAAGCTGAAGGGACATTGATTGAAGATATCAGGGTGGTGAGCCAGTTCCCGGATGTGTTCCCTGACGAGTTGCCAGGTATGCCTCCAGAACGAGATGTTGAATTCGTTATTGAACTAAAACCTGGCACTGCACCTATAGCCAAGAGGCCGTATAGGATGGGAGCGAAGGAGCTGGAGCAGCTCAAGAAGGAGTTAGACGAATTGTTGGCCAAGGGGTACATTCGTCCGAGTGCTTCGCCATGGGGAGCACCTGTTTTGTTCGTCGACAAGAAGGATGGTACTCAGAGGTTGTGTGTGGACTATCGAGCCCTCAACGAAGTGACCATCAAGAACAAGTACCCGCTGCCGAGGATTGATGATCTGTTCGATCAGTTGAGGGGAGCCTGTGTGTTCTCCAAGATTGATCTTCGTTCGGGCTACTACCAGATGAGGATCTGTCCGTCAGATGTACCCAAGACCGCTTTCACTACTCGGTACGGGTTGTATGAGTTCTTGGTCATGTCTTTTGGATTGA
Organism: Echinochloa phyllopogon; assembly: GCA_033239725.1. Classification (NCBI taxonomy): domain Eukaryota; kingdom Viridiplantae; phylum Streptophyta; class Magnoliopsida; order Poales; family Poaceae; genus Echinochloa; species Echinochloa phyllopogon. The sequence continues at coordinate 56,760,055 of BTCW01000010.1, forward strand.
CCAACGCTCCTGCATACTTCATGTACCTGATGAATAGCGTGTTCATGGATTATCTGGACAAGTTCGTGGTGGTATTCATTGATGACATCCTGATCTTCTCCAAGACTGAAGAAGAGCATGAAGAACATCTGAGATTGGTGCTGCAGAGACTCCGGGAGCATCAGTTGTATGCCAAGCTGAGCAAGTGTGAGTTCTGGCTGAAGGAAGTGGCATTTCTGGGACACGTGTTGTCCAATGGAGGAGTGGCAGTGGATCCGAAGAAAGTCAGCGATGTGTTGAGCTGGAATCCGCCACGAGATGTGAGCGAGATCAGGAGTTTCCTTGGGATGGCCGGTTATTACAGACGGTTTTATTGAAGGATTCTCCAAGATCGCTAAGCCGCTGACTGCTTTGCTAGAGAAGAATGCCCCGTTTGTGTGGACAGAGGCATTCCAGGTCAGCTTCGAAGAGTTGAAGAAGAGGTTGACTACAGCCCCAGTGCTGGTATTGCCAGATTTGGCTAAGAGTTTCTCCATCTACTGCGATGCATCCCGTCTAGGACTGGGTTGTGTCCTTATGCAGGAAGGCAGAGTCGTGTCGTATGCATCCAGGCAGCTGAGGAAGCATGAGCAGAACTATCCGACGCACGACTTGGAGTTGGCAGCTGTTGTACACGCCCTGAAGATCTGGAGACACTACTTGATTGGGCACAGATGTGACATCTACACTGATCATAAGAGCCTCAAGTATGTCTTCACTCAGTCAGATCTGAACATGAGACAGCGCAGATGGTTAGAGCTGATCAAGGATTATGATCTGGAGATTCATTATCACCCTGGGAAGGCCAACTTGGTGGCAGATGCTCTGAGCAGGAGGAGTTATGTGAACAGGATCACTGGACACTGTTTGCCTGAGGAGCTCAGCCGAGAGTTTGAGAGGATGAGTCTGGGATTTGTCACCAGCATCACAGAGATGGCAGTGGAGCCCACACTTGAGCAAGAGATCCGGAGAGGTCAGCTGCAGGATGAGAAGATCCGAGAGATCGTGGGGAATGTTGCACTAGGAAAGGCCCCTGGATTCCGAGTTGATGATCAGGGGACTTTATGGCATGGGAAGAGGATATGTGTGCCAGATATAGCGCAGATCAGAGAGATGATCCTGAGAGAGGCACATGACTCAGCTTATTCGATCCACCCGGGCAGCACTAAGATGTACCAGGACATCAAGGAGAGATTCTGGTGGTATGGATTGAAGCGTGATGTGGCGACTCACGTGGCATTGTGCGACACATGTCAGCGAGTCAAGGCAGAGCATCAGAGGCCAGCTGGATTGCTTCAGCCGTTGAAGATCCCGGAGTGGAAATGGGAGGAAGTTGGCATGGACTTCATCACTGGTCTGCCCCGCACTCAGAGAGGATTCGACTCCATTTGGGTGATTGTTGATCGTCTGACCAAGGTGGCCCACTTTCTGCCAGTGAAGACCACCTACACAGGCGCCAGACTAGCAGAGTTGTACATGGAGCGGATTGTGTGCTTACACGGGGTGCCGAAGAAGATTGTGTCAGATCGTGGTACTCAGTTCACCTCACACTTCTGGCGGAAGTTACATGAGTCCATGGACACGAAGCTGCACTTCAGCTCAGCTTATCACCCGCAGACAGATGGTCAGACAGAGCGGACAAATCAGATACTGGAGGATATGTTGAGGGCTTGTGCATTGCAGTATGGTGTCAGCTGGGATAAGAGTTTGCCGTATGCAGAGTTCTCCTACAATAACAGCTATCAGAAGAGTTTGCAGATGGCACCGTTCGAGGCATTGTATGGCAGGAAGTGCCGGACCCCATTGTTCTGGGATCAGACCGGTGAGAGTCAGGTCTTTGGTCCGGAGATACTCAGAGATGCAGAGCGGCAGGTGAAGGTGATCAGAGAGAACCTGAAGGTGGCCCAGTCCAGACAAAAGAGTTATGCCGATGTCAGACGGAGGGACCTCAGCTTCAGAGTTGATGATTTTGTGTACCTAAAGGTGTCACCCATGAGAAGTGTAAAGCGGTTCAATGTCAAGGGCAAGTTGGCACCTCGTTACATCTGACCGTTCAGGATACAGGAACGGATGGGCGAAGTGGCATATCGGCTAGACCTGCCTGAGAGACTAGCCGGAGTACACGATGTGTTCCATGTGTCCCAGTTGAAGAAGTGTTTGCGGGTGCCAGAAGAGCAGATCCCGATTGATGAGTTGAATGTTCAGGAGGACCTCACATATGAGGAGTATCCGATCAGGATTCTGGAGGTGTCAGAGAGAGTGCTGAGGAACAAGACCATCCGGATGTGCAAGGTGCAGTGGAGCCGGCATTCAGCAGAGGAAGCGACTTGGGAGCGGGAAGAAGATCTCAAGTCCGAGTACCCACAGCTCTTCGCTTCCACATCCGAATCTCGAGGACGAGATTCACCTTAAGGAGGGTAGGTTTGTAACACCCAAAACACTCAAATTTAAAATTTTTGGCATTTAAATTAATTATTTAATGCTGCACCTATTTTATAAAGGCTAAATAATAATTTTCACAAATTTAAAATCAAATATAGGTGATAGAAACATTTATTGTTGCATTCATGCTGGTGCATTTATTTTTGTATTTCTTGTGATTCAAACAAGAATTTAAAAATATTTAAATTCGAATTTGAATCACTTTGTTTGGAGCTATAGAAAAGTTTTTAAGCCCATAGTTCGTTTTTGCTCCCTGGTCTTATTTCCGAAGTCCACTGTGCATCCCTCAACTATTCCTCATGGTCCAGCCCACCTCCAGTCGGCCCGCTCCCTTTTCTCTATCTCCTTTCTTTTCTCCCGCGGGCCGCTTTCTCCCCTCTCCTTTTCCCCGGCCCAGCAGCCCGCTCCGCACCGGCCCACTCTTCTTCTCCCCTTCCCGCGCGCGCAGCCACCCCGGCCCAACTCCTCCGCGTGGCCCAGCCAGCTCGCCGCGCACCGCTCGCAGCCGCGCTCCCCCTCTCTCCTTCCGCTGCTCCGTCGGACCCACATGTTAGCGACACCCCTCGCCTTCCTTTCTTCCTCCCTTTCCCTTCCTTTCCCCGACCGGTGATGGCGCGGCCGGGCCCGCACGCCGAGGCACCATCCCCGGCGCTTACTTAACACGCCCCGCGTCGCGCCTCTGCCGCATCTCGTCACCACCACCGCCGCCCTTCCCTCTGCTCCTCTCCGCGCAGCGCCCCCGTGGCCAGGACGCCTCGGAGCACAGCGCTGCCGCCGGCCTCCTCGCCGCAAATTCCGCCGCTCCGGTGCCCCGCTGCCCCGGCCGACCCACGGAGCGACTCCGACACACTGCCAGGAGCTCGCCGAGCCACTCCAGGCTCGCCCTCGCGTGGCGCCGCACCATCCCCGACGCGACCCCGACGCCGCCGATCGCCGCCACCGTCGACCCGTCGCTCCGCTCCTTCTCCGACGGATTCCTCGCAACTGGAGCATCGCCAGGAGGTAAAGAAGCTCCTCCCCCATCCAATTTCAACGTCCAAGCACCGTAGCACCCGCCCCCTCGATCGCCGACGATGGCCGTCCGCCGGTCACCGTCGTCCGCCCCGTCCACTGCACGAAACACCCCTAGCACCACCTAGTCGCGCTCACCACCTCACCAGGATGCTCCCGAGCCAGAAAACCAACCTTGAATCCACCCAAAACCCCTTCCCCGCGATGCACCAGAGACCCGCTCCGCCGCCCGTCGCCGTCCGCCCCTCCCGCCGGTCAATGGCCGTCGAGAACCACCCGAGTGAACTCGCCATTCTCCCCTGAACCCGTAGGGCCAAGTAGCGTCGAGTTTGGAGCTCTGTAGCGCGCTCAATCGCCAACTCCGGCGAAGCTCGCCGGCGTTCCGAGCAGCGCCGCCGCGCGCCTTTCTTCCCCGGCGAGCCAGACTGTTCTGGACCGCCCGATCTAGATCCAGCGGCCCACAGCGCGCCACGTCGCGGGTCAACTCCCGGGATAACGGTCAGCGCTGGCAATCTTGCTAAAGAGCCCCTGACTTTTTCTGAAATTAACCCGCAGTCCTTTTTAATTCAAAAATAATTACGAATAGGTCCTGTTTTATTCGTTTAGGCCCCTGGAAATTTTAAAACTTTGCCAGCAAGCCCCCGAATCTTAGAAACGCTATAACTTTCGCGTTTTAGCTCCGATTTGCGTGATTTTCTCGCTCATGTGTTCGTAGCGACGTGTAGAATATTTCTAGCTCCTGTTTTTGTACGGTTTTTACTGTTTGGTGTACTGTTCTAATAGAATTACTATTGCTTGCATGTAATGATTGTTTTGGATGCGTGCGTGATGATCGTGTCCAGTCGGTGAGCCCGTAGCGTTGGACTACGAGTACGTTGAGGACGTGCCGGAGCAGGAGTTTCAGCAGCAGCCTTACTCCGAGGAAGGCAAGTTATAGCACGGACAATCCTTGCTACCTACTCACTCATTTAATACACTGTTCTTTACATACGCATGTGTCTAATATTGTTTACCATTAAGGTTATTTCCTAGCATTTATTTCCCTGTCCTTGTATTCCTATGGGTTTTTGCATATGGGTAGTATTTTGCTAGGCGCAACTACTGTCACTTTTACTTAATTGTTAATATTGACTTAATGGTCCACTTCAACATTAATGATAAAACTTGCTTTTTAGCAACTTGGATTAGGGAGCTAGAGCATGTGCTGTGTGCTTTGCTCTAGTGTCTCCCTATAAGGACCGGTTCTTAAAGCGGCAACCCAGGAGCCTGTCGCCACCGCCGGAACTATATGGGCTCTGGTCTTGGTCAAGTAGCTTGTACGGCTCTAGCTTGATAGTGGTTACCGAGGGGCCAGCGACGTTGTGGGAGGCAAGGCACGGGGTGTTTTCCCGATTCCACCGAGGACGGTAGCCCCGTCGGCTAGGTCTCGTTAGACCCAGTCCCGTGTTGGGAGTCTCAGCGATTGAGGACTCCGCACGTTGCGCATTTTTGGGGTGGATACCCGCGCTCTGGACGCCATCGACCCCCTCATGGTGTGACTCCGTGGGCGTACGTCGATCTCGGTGCCTAAGGACTCACCACCTTGTATTACTGCAGCGGCTACTATCTTGTTAGGGTGTCTTGTGAAAGCCTCGTAGCGTCCCTATGCAGTCACACCTCGGAAGTGTTGATGTGCGTGGTTGGGTGCAAAGTTCTTTTGAACTTTTACGCGACTGGTGGGTAAAGGGCGAAACCTCTGCAGAGTGTACGATCTATCATGATAGCCTTGCTCAGGGTCACGAGCGGCCTGGATCCTTTTTGATTAGAATATGGTATTTATTCATGTTTAATGTCACTTACACTATTAATTGGGTTACAACTGGGATTTCTCATTCACTTGTAGTAACTTGGATAAAGTTAAAATGAACCAACTAAAAGTGCTAATGCAGTTAAGCCAGTGTCTAGCCTTTTTGAGCCTTCATAACCCGTGCTATACTTGCTAAGTAATTCTGTTACTTACACTTGTTATTATTATCATTTTGGGCAAAATCCCGGACGGGTAACAGATTGGAGTCAGGCTGACTATGCTGTGGAGTTTCCCGAGGACTTGCCGTACTTCTGAGTTGGCGTTCTCCCCGTCAGAGTCCCTGTGGGATTGCGGCTACGCTTAGAGAGATGTATTAGTCTTCCGCTGTCCATGTATTTCATTTATGCAAAACTCTGATGTACCCGCTACTTTATGATGAGAATTAAGCATTGTACTCTGATTTTTACCATATTTGTTCGCTATATGTGTCTGTGGACTTCCTGGGCACACATATGGCCACATTCGGGTTTTGTGTAAATCCGGGTGTGACAGATAGCCATGGCCGTGTTTCGTTGGCTTGAGAAAATATTTTTTCAAAGAGAATCTTATACGCATGAAGTATTAAATAAAGTCTATTTGTAAAACCTTTTTAGGGATGGGTGTAAGTTTGCGTGATGAATCTAATGAGCCTAATTAGTCCATTATTTAGTACAGTAATGCTACAATAATCATCCTCTAATCGTGCGGTCAAAGGCCTCATCAGATTTATCTCGTGAATTAACCTAGGGTTGTGAAGATAATTTTATAAACTGATTTTATTTAATATCCAAACGGGGTGAAAAAAATTTTCGAGACCAAAGAAACACAGCCCGTATCAAACTGCCAGCACCTACCCATCTGCTATCGCGATTAAGGACTTCATCTGAACAATTAGTTGCTACGACGATCAGCCTGCATGCCAAAAGATTGCTCGACGTATCTCAACCGATCGACATTATAATTATTGAGGCCCCAGGCCAAGCTGACCCGCCTAATCGTCACTTTATGATCTCGAATGGGCCCTGTGATTTACGACACAAACGCCTTTTTGCATTATGGGAAACATACATGGCTTTGTACTTGTATATGTGCCGCCGACAAGGGCCGGCCGATCGGGTGATCTGGTTAATTAACCCCTGTCAGGCGGTCGTCACGATCCCGTGTCGTGAGCTGATGCTGACGCGACGCGACGCGACGCGAGACCCCGTCGGAAGAGCGCGTACGTGTGATGAGTTGTGTTGTGACACCGGCCGTGATCCCACCAGAAAGTCGAATTAACTAGATTAAGCCAGGTCGTTCGCGAGCGCGACACGACGAAAGGTGCGCTGCACCTTGCGGCAGGTTCGCGAGTGGCGGCAGCACGCACGGCAGGGAGTACGGTATGGGAGTGAGGTGAGGTGCACGCGGGGCAAAGGAAAAAACGTAGCGTGCTGGCGTCACCTGCTCGCCGTGCCTTCGATGTTGGTCAAACACAGCAGCTTTATTTCTTGTCCTAAAACACACCCACACACACACGCGTCAGCTATCTGTTGCGTGGCGTCTAAGCGTTTCAGCAATTCATCGGCTTGATGAACTCTTTGCTGTTGTTTGAGCTCCACGACCTGAACTATGGAACCTGCCTGAGTGCCTCCTGGTACGGCAAAGCTTTTGGAACCTGAAACTTCAACGGAGGCTACGGAGCCCATAGTGTTGGCCTGGCCCAAATGCGGTGTAGACTGACCCTGAAACTTGAACGGAGCCCATAGTGTTCTGGACCAGTATTATGGGCTGTCACTTGGGGCAATGACTAGGACCAAGGCACACATTTAAAAAAATGGAAAATTTTGCGCCCGTTCAAGACTTTTTAGTTTGTGGAAAATGAAAGGAATTCACAATTCAATACTGGCGCGGAGGAAGGAGGCAGCCAGCATATATGGTACAAGCGATTCAAGCCACAAGAAAACATTTTGAGATGCTAGCTATGCATGCCTGGCCCTGTGCCGCGCAACAGCAAAGCGTCACCTCTGACTTGAGCAGGATTGTTTCCTTTGCCAGGCTGGTCGTGTCGATACAGTTATACAAAGCTCGGCGTTAATTTCTTGGCGACAGCAAGTGCGGCCAAGACTGCTGGTTAGTAGATTCGCTTCTTGTCACATGTCAATCACACTCCTTCACTCATGAACAACGGAGCCCTTCGAACTAGCTCGTCACCTACTCGCAGGCCTGACCTCTGAGACATGGATCGATAAACATATCTGATGCGTCCGTGAACCTAACCACAATAATGACGATGGATGCATGCTTTTTTTATATATAACGATATACTATGTGCAACTCAGGGCATGCAGAAAGGCGACGCCCGATTCGGGCCTGACCGGGCTGACGCGCGTCAGCCGGCGCACTGTAGCGTTTCGTTCGTATGTGCGAAAAATTGTCTAAAAATTTATTAATTAGGCTCAAAATGTTCGTCTCGCAGAGTACAACAAAACTGTGTAATTAGTTTTTAATTTTATCTATATTTAGTACTCCATGCATGCTATGACATTTTGATGTGATGAGAATCTTCTTTTTGCATAGTAAATTTGGGTGTGGAATTCTGGAACTAAACAAGGCCTCAATCTCCCTGTCTCTTCTGCATCATCTCTGCATCAAACAGTTTGCAAAGATTGCACTGACAAATGCCTGGCCAGAAAGTTATGGGTGGGTTGACGTCAAAGGGGGCGCACAGAACCTCACCACCCATACTGTGTCACAGCACGACACCTCAGAATTTGGAGACCATGCATGCATCCTGCTCTCTTCTGCGCGGGCAATGTATAGTATGCTCCCTTTACAAGCTGGTCATCTGACTCGGGCACTAGCTCGTTCGGCTGCAGGTTCCCATCATCACGTCCTTAAAAGACCGCGCCATGCACAGCATGCATGCAAAAAGAGATCAGAGACACTATCGAGAGAGAAAGAGATCACAGCCAGGGACCGTACATTTAAGGTTAAGCAGGCAGCAGTGCCGGCTTTATGCATCTTGCACGACGTCGTCAGATGCATGGCCCATCTGCAAACACTGTGTGGCTCACTGACTCGATCTGCTCAGCCGTTGCATGCGGCGCATTATCAAATCCCTGTAACCGTACGTACTTGTTGGCATGGCGCACCCGATCGATCGCCAGATCCACCGATCTCAATCCAACTCTCGAAACCCATCACCCATGGGTATGTAGTCGGCAAGTCGTACCAACAGCGGTGGTCGCCCAGCACGCATCGTCGTCTTTGCTGAAGCGCATGCACATGCCGGCCGCAGCCCAAGTAGCAGGAGCGAGGGCGAAGGCGATGACGCATGGGCGGGGCGGGGCGCGGTGGGTGCAAGGTTAACTAGTCATCTGATCCGTCGATCTGATCTCTGCATGCGTAGTATGGCTTTGCACTGCCCAAGTACAGCGCGAGCTGGTCCAGGGCGGCCCTGCCGGCAGGCAACCACTGCATGCAGAGCGGTGGTGGTGGTACTGCTAGCTGCTGGAGCTGGGCGCTGGGCGGGGCGCGTGCAGGTGCAGGTGCAGGGCAATGCTCCTTGTAACACCCAAAAATAGCCTATTTAAAATTTTTAGCAATTAAATAAATTGTTTAATGTTATTTACTACCTTGCTCATAATTAATGTAGGCTAAATAAAGAATTTCCGAAAATTAAAATCAATTATAAGTTGTAGAAACATTTATTGTTGCATTCATGCTGCTGCATTTATTTTTGTATTGCTTGTGGTTCAAACAAGAATTTAAATTTATTTGAATTCAAAATTGAATCACCTTGTTTGGAGCGTTGGAAAAGTTGCTTAGACTAGAGTTCGCTTTTGCCCCCTGTACTCTTCCTCCAATCTGTTTCTGCTCCCCTTACTTCCCCTGAAGCAGCCCAGCCCATTCCCTTTCCCCCCCCCCTCGCGCGCACAGCGGCCCAGCTCTGCTCGGCCCAGTCGCACTCCAGCCCAGTGCCCCAATCGCCAGCCCACTCACTCGCGGCCCAACTCGCCAGCAGCTCCCTTCGCCACCAAGCTGCTCGGCCCAGCGCCGGCCCAGCACCGCACCGGCCCGCCCCTCTGTCACACCCGGATTTACTCAAAACCCGAATGTGGCCATATGTGTGCCCAGGAAGTCCACAGACACATATAGCGAACAAATATGGTAAAAATCAGAGTACAATACTTTATTCTCATCATAAAGTAACGTTTACATCAGAGTTTTGCATAAATGAAATACATGGGCAGCGGAAGACTAATAAACTCTCTCTAAGTGTAGCCGCAATCCCACAGGGACTCTGACTGAGAGAATGCCAACTCAGAAGTACGGCAAATCCTCTAGAAACTCCACAGCATAATCAGCCTGACTCCAATCTGTTACCCGTCCGGGATTTTACCCAAAAATAGTAATAACAGCAAGTGTAAGTAACAGAATTACTTAGCAAGTATAGCACGGGTTATGAAGGCTCAAAAAGGCTAGACACGGCTTTACTGCATTAGCACTTTTAGTTGGTTCATTTTATCATTATCCAAGTTACTACAAGTGAATGAGAACCCGGTTGTTACCCAATTAATAGTGTAAGTGACATTAAGCATGAATAAATATCATATTCTAATAAAAAAGGATCCAGGCCGCTCGTGACCCTAAGCAAGGCTATCATGATAGATCGTACACTCTGCAGAGGTTTCGCCCTTTACCCACCAGTCGCGTAAAAGTTCAAAGGAACTTTGCACCCAACCACGCACATCAACACTTCCGAGGTGTGACTGCATAGGGACGCTACGAGGCTTTCACAAGACACCCTAACAAGATAGTAGCCGCTGGAGTACTACAAGGTGGTGAGTCCTTAGGCACCGAGATCGACGTACGCCCACGGAGTCACACCATGAGGGGTCGATGGCGTCCAGAGCGCGGGTATCCACCCCAACAATGCGCGACGCGCGGAGTTCTCAATCGCTGAGACTCCCAACACGGGACCGGGTCTAACGAGACCTAGCCGACGGGGCTACCGTCCTCGGTGGAATCGGGAAAACACCCCGTGCCTTGCCTCCCACAACGCCGCTGGCCCCTCGGTAACCACTATCAAGCTAGAGCCGTACAAGCTACTTGACCAAGACCAGAGCCATTATAGTTCCGGCGGTGGCGACAGGCTCCTGGGTTGCCGCTTTAAGAACCGGTCCTTAGAGGGAGACATTAGAGCAAAGCACACAACACATGCTCTAACTCCCTAATCCATGTTGCTAAAAAGCAAGTTTTAACATTAAAGTTGAAGTGGACTATTAAGTCAATATTAACAATTAAGTAAAGGTGTCAGTAGTTGCGCCTAGCAAGATACTACCCATATGCAAAAACCCATAGGAACACAAGGACAGGGAAATAAATGCTAGGGATAACCTTAATGATAAACAATATTAGACACATGTGTATGTAATGAACAGTGTATTAAAAGTGAGATAGGTAGCAAGGATTTTCCGTGCTATAACTTGCCTTCCTCGGAGTACGGCTGATGCTGCAAATCCTGCTCTGGCACGTCCTCAACGTACTCGAAGTCCAACGCTACGGGCTCACCGACTGGACACGAACATCACGCACGCATTCCAAAACAATCATCACATGCAAGCAAAAGTAATTCTATTAGAACAGTACACCAAACAGTAAAAACAGTACAAAAATAGGAGCTAGAAATAATCTACGCTTCGCTACGAATACATGAGCGCAAAAATCACGCAAATCGGAGCTAAAACGTGAAAGTTATAGCGTTTCTAAGATTCGGGGGCTTGCTGGCAAAGTTTTGAAATTTCCAGGGGCCTAAACGAATAAAACAGGACCTAAATGTAATTATTTTTGAATTAAAAAGGACCGCGGGTTAATTTCCAGAAAGTGCAGGGGCTCTTTTAGAAAATGGCTAGGCTGACCGGTATGGTCAACTTTGACCAAGCGCCTGGGGCGCTGAGAACCGTCAGATCCTGATCCGGCGGCCAGGGTCCGCTGGGTTTAAGTGTAGGGATCTAATGTTTACAGGAGGTTTTCTGCAAGATGGCCAAGACACAAAAACAGATCAAAAGTTTACTCGATTCTTCAGGGGCTAAAACGCGAGAATGCCAGCTCCTAACCTCAGTCGGAGCAGAGCTCCTAGCAGCGGCGGCCCTGCTCGTCGGCGTCGCCGGCGATTGGGAGGGCTAAGGCTCCAGCGAGGGGCTCAATCGAGATGGGGAGGGGTAGGGGATCTCGTGGAGATGCTCACCATGGGCGGATGCGGACGGCGTTGGCCGGAATCAGGCCGGAGGCGGCGAAATCGGCCAGCGGTGAGGCGCTCTCACGGGGATGCTCCTCCGAAGGCCGTACAGCGAGGGGGAAGGGCGGCCGAGGTGCGGTTTGGTGTCGCGGAGCTCGTGGCGGCGTCTATTTCGTCCGGCGTCGATCGAGGCGGTGAGGCAGCCAGCAATGGCGGCGGCGGAGCTCGGCTTCTCGTGGGGGAGGCGCTCCGGCGGCTCTGTAGGAGACGGTCCGGGTCAGGTGGGACGGCGGTGAGGTAGTGCAAAAGAGAGATAGGAGCGAGGGCATCTCAGGAAGGTGCTCACCGGCGAACGGGGAGGGCTAGCGACGCCGGCGCTCGAGGACGGCCGGCGGCGACTCGGCCTCTGCGTGGGCGAGGAGCTCTAGCACCGGGACAGCGACTTGAAGCGGCGGAGGAGCTTCAGTGCGACGAGGAGATCGTCGTGGTGGTCATGGCTTCGCCCGGTGGGCTTGCAGGGCAGCGAACCGCCGGCAATGGCGTCGGCCGTGATTGGTTCCCGGCGGCGGCGGCGCTGAAGTGCAGGGAGGAGAAAACGGCGCTGCACGAGGGGCAAGGAGAGGCTAGGGTAGCGGGGTGGGCTCGGCTGCGCGCGGTTTAAAGGGGCACGGACGTCGAGGGGAAAGGAAGGCAGCGGCGCGGCGGCGGAAATCACGGCGGCGGCGGCGCTGCGCGTCGCGGGCGGGAGCGGGGCGCGGCGCGGTCGGCTGGGCCGGACGGACGGCGCGTTGGGCCCACGCCGGGCCTCGCAGGCTCGGCCCGAGGGAGAAAGGAAGAATGGGCCGGTGGGGAGAGATGGGCTACGGAGAGGCGATGGGCCGAGAGAATGGCCGAGTCAAGCTGGGCCGTGGGGTTGGGGTGGGCCGCGGAAAAAAAAAGAAAGGAGGAGAGAAGGGAGCTGGGCCGGGAGAAAAGGTGAGGGGGCGAAAGTGAACCGGGAGAAAAGTTCAGGGAGCAAAAACGAACTATGGGCCTAGCAACTTTTCTAGAGCTCCAAACAAAGTGATTCAAATTTGAATTTAAATATATTTAAATTCTTGTTTGAAGCACAAGCAATACAAAAATAAATGCAGCAGCATGAATGCAACAATAAATGTTTCTATTACCTATATTTGATTTTAAATTTTTAGAAAATTATTATTTAGCCTTTATAAAATAGGTGAAAGCATTAAATAATTAATTAAATGCCAAAAATTTTAAATCGAGCATTTTTGGGTGTTACACCCTCCCTCAGTCGCTGACGCGCAGGCCCCACCCCGTCATCCCCTACCTCCGGCCAACCGAGCTCAGCTCGACCGCGCCGCGCCATCCCCTCAGTCCAGGGCCTGAGCCGCCCTCCCGCGCTACTGGTGGGCCTCCTGAGGCTTCGAGGAAGCTTCCCCGCCGCCTCTTTCCTTTTTCCGCGCCGCTCCCCGTTTGGAAAGGGGGCCCCCGCAAGGAAGGGGATCACCGGCCGCCGCTCGTCATTGGCGTGCGTGCCACGCACCCCCCCCCCCCCACAGCCCCGAACCCCTATAAAAGCAGAGCCCGGGACCCCCTCCTCCACCATCATCTCACCACCGAGCCCAAGCCCCTCCTCCTCTACGCTCAGCGCCGCCGCCCTCCAACCAAGCGCCACCGCGCCAGCGATCCCCGCCCGTGGCTGCGCTCGGCCTCGATTGACCCCACCTCGACCTTCACTGCGTGGTAAGAAATCGCCCGAGCTGTTTCCCGCTGATCCCCGTGCTCCGTAGCCCCTCTGCCCTTGCTCGCCGGCGCAAGCCGCCGCCGGTTGCCGTCGGAGTGCTGCCTACGCAGCCTCCCCTACAACCAGGACCCCCTAGTTGCCTTCGTAGTGACTCCCTGAATCTATAGCACCAACCCTCGTTCCTAACCGACCCCCGACGAGTGCGTTCCACCTCGCCGGAGCTGGCTGCCTGCCGGCCGCCGCCGCAAACCACCCACGTCGCTTCCCTCCCCGTCCTGAACCTCCTGGTGCACTCGCCTTTTCTCGAGGAAGCCATAGGACCCGATCCCGTCCCAAACCGAGCTCCCTAGCGCGATCCTGGCCTTACTCCGGCGAACGCGCCGCCGCCACCCGAGCTGCGCCGCCGCTTTCCCATCCACCGCCGGTGACCTAACCCCCCCCCCCAACCCAATTAACCCGAGTCGCCCGATCGAGATCCGACGGCCACCGCGAGTCCCAGCCCTGAGTCAACTCAAGCCATACCGGTCAGCACCGGTAAACTTTGCTAAAGAGCCCCTGTGCTTTATCGAAATCAACCCGCGGTCCAGGCCAGTTTAAAAATAATTACAGATAGGTCCCGTTTTATTCGTTTAAGCCCCTGATCTTTTGAAAATTCAAACCCGCGGTCCAGCGTTCGCATTTTTGCACGTTAGCCCTCCTGTTTTAATACGTAATTACGTATAGGTCCTCGGTTTTTCACAAATAAGCCCCTGAAACTTAGAAATGACATAACTTTCTCGTTTTAGCTCCGATTAGTGTGATTCTTGCGCTCACGTGTTCATAGCGAAGCGTAGATTATTTCTAGCTCCTGTTTTTGTACTGTTTTCACTGTTGGTGTACTGTTTCTAATAGAATACTCTTGTTTGCATGTATTGGCTTGTGTGTATGCTTGTGTGGTGATTCGTGTCCAGTCGGTGAGTCGTTGCCGTTGGAGTTTGAGTACGAGGACTTTCAGGAGCTGGATTCGCAGCAGCAGCAGCACTTTGAGGAAGGCAAGTTATAGCACGGACAATCCTTGCTTCCTACTCACTTGTAATACATTATTTCATACATGCATGTGTCTAAATTGATGTACCTTTTAAGGTTGTACCTAGTCTTGTTTATCCTATCCTTGTGTACCTTGGGTTTATTGCATATAGGTAGAACTTTGCTAGGCGCAGCTACTGTCACCTTTGTTTAACTGCTAAACTTGTATTAATGGTCCACTTCAACCTTAACATAAAAACTTGCTTTTTAGCAACATGGAATAGGGAGCTAGAGCATGTGTTGTGTGCTTTGTTCTAGTGTCTCCCTCTAAGGACCGGTTCTTAAAGCGGCAACCCAGGAGCCTGTCGCCACCGCCGGAACTATAATGGCTCTGGTCTTGGACGAGTAGCTTGTACGGCTCTAGCTTGATAGTGGTTACCGAGGGGCCAACGGCGTTGTGGGAGGCAAGGCACGGGGTGTTTTCCCGATTCCACCGAGGACGGTAGCCCCGTCGGCTAGGTCCCGTTAGACCCAGTCCCGTGTTGGGAGTCTCAGCGATTGAGAACTCCGCATGTTGCGCATTGACGGGTGCGATACCCGCGCTCTGGACGCCATCGACCCCCTTACGGTGGACTCCGTAGGCGTACGTCGATCTCGGTGCCTAAGGACTCACCACCTTGTAGTACCTCAGCGGCTACTGTCTTGTTAGGGTGTCTTGTGAAAAGCCTCGTAGCGTCCCTATGCAGTCACACCTCGGAAGTGTTGATGTGCGTGGTTGGGTGCAAAGTTCCTTTAAACTTTTACGCGACTGGTGGGTAAAGGGCGAAACCTCTGCAGAGTATAAATCTATCATGATAGCCTTGCTCAGGGTCACGAGCGGCCTGGATCCTTTTTTATTAGAACTTGATATGCTTACTGTCACTTACACTTTATTAATTGGGTTGCAACCGGGATTTCATTCACTTGTAGTAACTTGGATAATGATAAAATGAACCAACTAAAAGTGCTAATGCAGTAAAGCCGTGTCTAGCCTTTTTGAGCCTTCATAACCCGTGCTATACTTGCTAAGTAATTGTTTTACTTACACTTGCTATTTATTCAACAAAATCCCGGACGGGTAACAGATTGGGATGTGCATGAGCCTGCTGCTGAGTTTCCAGAAGATCTACCATACTACTGAGTTGTGTTCACCCAGTCAGAGTCCTTGTGGGATGCGGCTACGCTTAGAGAGAGTTTATTTAGTCTTCCGCTATCCATGTTTTTCATTTATGCAACACTCTGATGTAAACACTACTTTATGATAAAAAAATGAAGCATTTGATCTCTGTTTTACCATATTCGTTTGCTACATGTGTAAATAGACTTCCTGGGCACTCATATGGCCATATTCGGGTTTTTGTGAAAATGCGGGTGTGACATCCCTCCTCCTCTCCCCCGGCCTCTTTTAGATCTGTGGATGGATGGATGGATGGAGTACACTAGCTAGGGCAGCGCACTGCACGCGCCATGACCCATGCATGAGCAAGCAGCGCTGCTGCATGCGCCTGCGGGCGTCCTGATGCGTCCACGGCTTCCCAGTGACCTGTAGCTTTCTTGGTGTATGTAGTAGTATAGCACCATGATGGTATAGGAAGCTAGTAGCCAGCAGCATCCGCTGGCCGTGCATGCATGCGAGCCAGTTCGATAGGTGGCTATGCACTATGCGGCGGCAGCAGCAGCTAGCTAGTCCTGCTATGCAGGCCGCCTGCGAGCTCCATCGTTTGGTTTGTCCGGTGGTTGCTTGAGGTTTCTTGTCCGCTTGTCCCCTGGAACTTGCGTATCCTCCCTCCCTGATCATCGCCTCTCAAGTGTTTCGGGCCACTCAAATTTCAGAGCAATCTTGGCATGCATGCATCATGCATCGCTGCACACATGCTACAGACACAGAAGCGCTCAAGCTAGCGCATGCAGTGTAATGCCACCAGCGCGCACTTTACTTTGTTGTAACATGTTTGTGAGAAACTAATGGTAACGCGCTTAACTTTTCTTTGTTGGGTAAACGTATGTAAACCAACCGAGTATAGACCATTTAGTAATTTGCAGTGTACTATATTCTCACATTAACTTCGGGGTAGTGCACAGTCACATAGAGAGTAATACTAAACTATAAGAAAAAATGACGAGGCGCCGCGAGAATATGTCAGGAACCTGTGTGCAATTGTTGGGGGCGAGACATTTGGGACACCAAGCGAGTCGTACAAAGAACTAGCTAAATTGAATTCCGGGAAAGTACTGTGTCCGTACAATCTAAAGCTGTGCATGACATGCAAGCAGGCCATGCCTTTGAGTGCTTACTTCATGATGTCTGCGCAACTGTTATGACGAAGTTCATGATTTTGATACAGGGTCTTGCCTACATGTACTGAGCACTTGCTTGTATCTCCGTGTTATCTGATGGCTAGTCTAGGGACGCGACGACAGTCTTCAACCAGTGGTGTCACGTGACTAGAGTTAATTAATTAGGCAATACTAAATCACATATATAGCATCAGGTTCATTTCTTTAGTCTGAATAGGAGTAGAATGAACCAAATAACAGTATTATTTCCTATGCATTTTCTGTAAATAAAATACTATTGAATCGATCTTTCCCTCCGTACATTGCAGAAAGAAGATGCCCCTTCCCCAAATTTAAAATTCCCTGTTTGCTGCTGTTACTATCGACGGCCCTTTTCGTTCACGTGCCAAACTGCCGTTAGTAAATTATATTACACATCTATATGAGGAAGCCGAAAGTACATGAAACACCTGGCTCATGGCAGAGCACATGCTAAAAAGAGCCATCTCTGTACAAAGCAATTCAGACGGACGTATAGTTGGGCCAGGGTGCGAAAAAGAAAGGTCATGTACATTATGTGTACATACGGGACCATGTACGTCAGTGCTGGATCCATACTTTTTTAGGCCATTAGATCCACACATTTCCAATCTACTGTGGATGCATTTTATTCACATTTTCTAGGCCTTATTTCCCCCTCTTCTCCATGTAAAAAAGACCTACTTACTAGTTTTGTCTATCGCCATGCGGATTTTTTTAAAAAAAATAAATCATAGGGGCTTGTTTAATTGAAACGCAAGAATTTCTTATGAATTTTACAAGAATTTCTCGTAGTTTCGTGTACCCACGCTCCAAACAGTTCTAAGATCTTAAACTATAGTGTACCTTTACTGTATTTTTTTGGTTGTAACGACAAAGGTAGAAGGTTTTTCTGATCTTCATTTGTTAAAGGCCCACAGGCTACCAAGCTCTAGCTCAACTTGAATTCCGACGTACGGCAAAAAAGGGGTACGTAGAGATTATTTAGAAACTATGATGAGAATTAACATGCACTTGCTACTGCTAATCCACAAAAAGAAGAACCCTAAACACAAGAAGAATTACAAATGGAGGTCCAAGCTAATAACACTCTCCTTCTGCCCCAATTCATACCTACCTAGCTTCTCCGGCGACGTGGACGAGCACGACGACAGCGAGGGCGACGAGGAAAGCAAGCTCATCATCGCCGCCGCCTTCTCGTCCTTGCACGCCGCCGCCTCCCCTGCCGGCGCGACCAGGATCGCCGTGTCGGCGCCGTGCCGGCCGGCGGCCATGCCGAAATTCTCCATGGGCGTCGTCGGCGGCATCCTCCAGAGCCCCTGCACGGGGCTGCCGTTGATTGGCTGCGCCATAGAGCCCGCCCCTCCGGCGTACGCCCCCGGTGGGCTGGCGGTCGTCCACATCGGGTAGTGCGCCGGCGGCGGGGGCGGCGGCGGCGGCGGCTGGTCGAAGCGGGCGAGGTGGTGGTGGTAGTTGAAGAGGCCGTACATGTGGCCGGGCACGTAGCGTTGCATGGCGAGGGAGGCCTGGAGGTGGGCCCGCTTGGCGTGCTGGCGCTCGCGCTTGTGGGCGTTCTGGTGGCCGCCCAGCGCCTGCGACGTCGGGAAGTTGCGGCAGCAGTAGTGGCACTCGAACTTCCTCTCGGCGGCGGCGCCGCTCTGCTTGGCGTTGCTCTCGGACGTGACCGTGCTGCCGTTGGCCGCGTCCGGGGAGTCGGCGGCCTCCTGCTTGCCCTGCTGCATCTGGTCGTTGGAGAACTCGCAGCCGAACAGCCGGATGGTGTCCCGCGGCGGCGGGGCCGGCCGGATGAACGGTAGCTGCGAGAAGGAGTCGACGCTGCGCACCTCCTGCGGCTTCGCCATGGCCGGCTGCTGCTACTAGCTGCCCTGCCTCCCAAAAATTGAGAATTTTACCACACCTAGCTAGCGAGCTGCTGGCTCCGTCGTAGGCTGTGAGGCGACAAGCAGCAAGCTTTTGCTATGTTGGTGTATATGTGTGTGAGCTCAAGAATTTGGCTACGAGTTGGTGCAGTTTTAAGGGGATGGGCGCCGTGAGGAGAGGAGAGGAGAGGAGAGGGCGAGAGGGGGACCATGCAAGTAAGAGCCGAGAGGGGGACGACTAGGCTTAAAGCTCCCTGCCTCTCACCACCAAGTACAGATGCATGCAGCGGCAGTAGCAGTGGCAGTTGCAGTTGCGGGTTGTGCCCTGGCTGTGGCCTGCTGGTGCTAGCTATAGCTATAGCTACTTCCTAGCTAATAGCATGAGGGATCGGAGCCCATCTCGCCGGCCTCTCTCATATTTCTTGGCAAATTTGTCACTAGTACAAATTTGTACACGCAGAGGGAATATAATTTTGTTTAAAAGAAGAAATTGGCAGCTGCTCAGCTCCCTGCCTCGTGCATGTTTAGCCATCAGTGGGCATCAAGTGGGGAGATGGGTGTTGCGCGACTCCATCTATCCATCGCTCTCCGCGCTCTGCGACCTATGGATTGGCTCGAGGGCTTCTTTATGGGAGGTTGGCTTCTTTAGAACATGAGAGACGCGGAGACCACGCACGCAGGTGGTCCTCCTGGGGACGGCGACGTGCTTGCCGCGGCCTGCCCACCCTCCCCTTCTTGTGTTGTTGCCTAGCTACTGCCCGCTGCTCATGCTCCATGATTACTGCGTGCCAGTGCAGGGATCCATGATGCATATAGTATATATCTGCAGCTTTTATTTATCTTTTTTTACTTCTTTCGAATAAGCAGTTTTAATTTATCTCTTTATTTTTCTTGTTGCTGAATGGTAGTAGATGCTGGTAGCTATAGTACTGTTTATTATTTCTCATGTCACAGAATTCGTCAGAGCTAGACTTAATTGGGTGAATTTGTAGCATCGATGACATTATTCATCCGTTTCACTTTCCTTCTTTTTGACCGCGAGCAGGCAATAATAGTCTTACTGTCTTAGGTGTGCTTATTAGTACCAGCTTCATGCAGTGAGTACGTACGTGCTCCATCGATGGCGCTTTGGACTGGGATCCACATGTTTGATTGCTGGATCAAAAGCTACCCAGTACGTACGTATACCCTCTGGGATCATGACTTAGCTTGCTCCTTTTCCTCTCCTCGATCCTTTGTGCCCGCAGTCTTTTTCAACTGTCTGTCTACTAGCTCACTCTCTCTTTTTTTTACCGAATTTCATGCAGGCTTCATGTGATATCTCGTGTCCAATAATGAGTTGGTAAAGGACGGCGTTTGATTTATTAATTCACTGGATCGCTGAACGCTACCATACCATTACTACTATAACGATAAGAGATCGAGCATGTGAATTAAAACCTGTACCCTGGCTTATCTGTTCACGCAGTGATGAAGAGCGATCTGGGTAATTAATTCACCAAGAGTATGTAATTAGCTACCCCTCCGGTTTAATATTAGAAGTCGTTTTGGACAAGGTTTGAGTCGAACATTGAGAATATAAATCATAAATAACATCTAAGTCGTTGAGTTTGAAAATGTGAAAATCATATAAATAGATTGGTCTTAAAAATTACTTTCACAACAATATACTTATATAACTTTTTAAGAAATGTTTTTATAGAAAACAGAAATCAAAGTTGTGCTTTGGTGACCATATTACTGTCTTAAACAACTTATAATACTAAATCGGAGGGAGTAGCTAGATAATCGAGGGAGAGAGTGGGACTTGGCCGTACGTAACAAACGTCCCCTGGCAGCTGGACGACGTTGCACTGTGATGTCGTTGTTGTCCATCTACTAGCTGTCCGAATAGAGACGAAAAGTAGCTCATTGATGCTCGCTATAGCTAGCCCAGCTCCTAAGCAGAGACTGCAGGTACCCGACCCGGCCATCAGGCCAGTTCCTCTCTTCAACTTGCCATGGGCTTTAATACTGGATGGGACGGCGAGCAATTTTCAAGTCCGATGGCGCGTAAAGCCGTGATCCAACTGCAATGTTATTTTAACCGACCTACTAGCTGCGTACCCGGTCCGTTTGGATAAGTACACGGCCAACATCAGCCAGTACATGCATGTGTCTCGGCTCAAGTACGCCATTATGGCAACAGTGAAATAAATCTACATCTCTTAATTTCTTTGCTGGTACACTACAGATCTATCCCGGACGATCCATCCATCTCGATCTTCTCCGGCCTTAATTACTTTTTAACCTCCGACGACCGAGTTGCACTTGCAGTTAAAAAAGTAGTAACAGAAGAAGATGGGGAAAACCCCCCCAAGAGAGCACAAAACGCGATGCGACAGACGAAAGCAGCAGCAGCAGCATCATCGATCGATCTCTTCTCCAATTCAAGTGGACGCACGTACTGATGCTGCGTGCGTGCATCTGGGCGCGCGCTCCAACACAGCAGCGGCGCGGACGTCGGCGACGGCGACGGGCGGCTCCCTGCAGGCGGCGGGTGCGCGCCGCTGTCACGGCGACGCCGCGGCGGCCGCGCTGCCACACGCCCGAGATCTTGCAGGCGACTCCAAATATTCTCGACCGGGACGGAGGTGGGCCTTCCATATATATGCTCCTCCTACTTACTGCATGCCTGCCGATATGATCGACCACCCGGCCGGCTCGATCGATCGATCGCCAAATTCGATCACTAACCGCTCGGTACGTCGATCAGAACGATCGATCGAGGTTAAAGCGGTCACACACGGCAGGCAGGCTAGGTAGCTACAGACGATAACCCGGCCTCCTGCGACCACACGATCGTTAGAGCGGCAGTACGAAACAGTGACAGTGTGATGGGAGCAGCTGGAGCCGGTAGATATGCCTGTCAGTCAGGCTGGGCTGGCTGGGAAAGGATTGACAGAGAAGTACGGTTGCTAGTTGCTGCAAGTAGCTAATGCTCCATGATCCCATCATCCATCCTCCATTCCATGTCGTCCGGGCTGCAATTATTCGGTGCACTGCCGCGCGCTCGATCGATCGGCTCACAGTGGGCAAAGTGACTGATCTGAAAACCTATCTACCACCCGTCCCCTTTTGTTTTGTGTGGATTAATTACTTGCGCGGAAGAGTTGCAGTGGCGGCATCGGCAACGTAATGGTCATAATTCCCGGAGAAAGACTTGGCATATGCGTGTTATTTTCGGTAGGGCTAGCTAGCGATGACTGCCTCTGCCGTTCTGCGGTTGCTTCGATCTGGCCGGTCATATGCATGGAGTCTTGCTATGCATGCAGGCCCTCTCCTTTTAGGCTTTATTAGCTTTCTAAGAGGAGGACAGAGCGAGGGGATGGATGCTGAGATCCTCCAGGAAAGGGTAGGTTTCATCTCTACCTTTAAGCAAGGAATTTCTTGAATTCCTGATTATACCTGCATGGCTGCGTGTAGCATATATAGTCTGCAGCTGAATTTTCTGGTTGCAAGGTGATGCATGTGTGTATGTTGCTTGCTGCTTTTATGCTATGCTAGCTTTCTAAGCACTTGTCTCCATCACATCATATGCCAAAGTCCTCTCCAATTAAAGTAAGCTAGAGACAGTACTCCAAAACAGCCATCGAATTCCAGCTCTATTGATGGAGCTCCCTGTCCCCTTTAGCTTTTAGATGAGACTTTGGATGCTGCTGCTTGGAACCAAACATGGAGCCGGCCCAATTGATCCTTGGACTCAGTGATCAGAACTTGTCCCTGTCCTTCTTTTTTGTGTGCCCCAATTTGCACATGTACGGCCACGAGACATCAACATTAGCGCATCAGCCAAGCATTTTCTGGAGAGGAAAAAAAACGGGGTGTCAAAATTGGTGGGTAAAAAAAAATAACAGAGCAAATCTTAGCGAAAACAATTGTGTGTGTGTGTGTATATATATATATCCAGAAATTCCGATCTAAACATGCTGCCTGGGATAGGTGACTGCTGTTGACTGAGAAATTATTTGTCTGGAGAGGAAAATAAAACAAAAACAAAATTCTTTTAGTTGCCTCAGAGGATCTGAGGAGGACATGCATGCTGACAACTGAAGGTGCAGTGTCAAGCTGTTAATGCAGATAGGGATGGAGGGTAGGCTTTGCCAAAGGCTTTTTGGTGGTGTTCCTCTCAAAGCATAAATATGGGTCTGATCTTGCTGTCGGGTGGGAGATCTCCAATCCTACTACCTAGGACCACCTCAGCTCCATCCACAGCGGCTCAGTCCACACCTCACCTCACACCTCCCCTTCCCCCTCATCAGGCTCATCAGGTTCAGCTCAGCTTGCTCTCTCGGAGGCTGCCTTGATGCCCCTGCTCATGCATCAAGCATGATTCAAGAAAGGGACCGTGGTGGTGGGTGGTGTGTGTGTGTGCCCGTACGTACTGCTCACATGATCCGTGGAGCAAGAGTTGGAGATATTTATTAATATATGTCTGTGCTGATTGGTTGCCAAGAGCCACAGAAGACAGAGCTGTGGGGTAGAAGGTTGCTTTCAGCGAAGGAGTATGTTTTCGCCCCCGGCCGAATTGCATGCCCAATTATTATTTCCCGGCCGGCATCGATCATGGATTCATGGTTCGGTCACGCCTGCATGCCCAGAATTAGATGAGACGGACAGGTACCAAAACTATCGAAACACGAGGACTACTGACAATTTATTAATTTGTTTACCTGGAAAAAAACATTCAGGACCAGAATACCCTCCCTCCCCGGTCGATCGATCTGTGCAACAAGAACAGGTAAACAAACGGACGTGCTCTCTCTGATCTCGATCTGAACATGCTCAGCTCTGACTTCTGAACACTCGCAAGGAATTCCTTTACCTTAGCATTCACCCATCACCCATGCTTGGGCCCTCCCCGGCCGCAGCCGGCAGAGGTGCTCACGTAGATGAATTCCCCTTCCAAAGCTGCACACCAACCCCTGGGCGCTGACGCTGCACCCGTACGCACGCGTCGTACACCGAGACCCACGGTTCACGCCCAATCAGTCGCGGCGTCGCGCCTCCCTCCCCAATTCAACACCGGCTCTCCCTTGGATCCGATCTGTCGGCGCCGCGCGCGCGCGATGGGAAACCAACGAGGACGCCGGTCCGGCTCGCACGCCCTGGCCGACGTGACATGCAGGTCGGCCTCGCTCGGCGCGCCGTGATGCACCAACCGATCCGTGTTTGGTCTCCCACGACGCCTGGCGCCCCGCGCCGAGGGGGTACGAATTTGGCCGCTGTAAATCCCCCGAGCTACCACGCAGGTGTTGGGTTTGGATTGGTTGGTCGTGGACGCGTACAGTACGCACCACCACCGTACGTGCGTGGAGCCAGATGCACATGCACGCGCCCGTTTCGCTCGTCAGCTCAAGCACGTGAATGTGTTGATCGACCGCGAGTTAATAGGCCGGAATCTGATCATCGTGTCCGGCCGGCTGTTCGGGTGCACGGGGAACCAGCGCGACCGACCGACCCAGAGGCCGGATCGTTGAAAGGAGCTGACCCGAGAGATATACGGTGAGGAGCAGAGAAAAATCGCTCTACTCTTTGAAGGTGGTGGGAGAAGTAGTATGCACACGTACGGATGGATCTTCGTTCTCGGCGCAGCAAGATCTGATCTGGAAAGCTACGCGAAATTTTACGAGAACGACAGGGCGCGTGTACAGATCTGAAACTCGGGCGATCGTCCTGGGTTTCAGTACCACGGCGGAATTCAATTCCTTCGCCGGATCCACCACAAGTGGTAGGAAAGCCGTGCATGCTACTGTGTCTGTGTGACTGTGTCGCAGCGGCAGCCGTAGCAGCATGTAGTAGGCAAGCCCATGACGTCCCACTGCTGCCACTACCCTGCCCCCTCTTTCTTTTTTTACGAGAGACGACGGACGGAGAGGCCAGAAACCACCGCTCTGTGAGCACACCATTTAAACGTGGTCCTGAAGTAAAGCTTAGCACTGCATCTGAGCTGAGGAGCGTAGCATATATCATATATGCCATGCATGGCAGAACACACAAAAAGGGAGCAAATGGGCAAGTACATGGGACCCCCGGGTTCCTGGCGCTTTTGTTTTCTAGTACCAAATGTAGGACATTCTTATGTATCATGTATTATTGAAATTGCACCTAACTTGTAACTTTCGTTTGTATATATAGTATATTTCGTGTATCTTTTTTTTGGTTGCCCCTTGATGTGTACCGCTCGCTGATTGGACCGGATCAGTCACTGTGGCATGTGCGTTGTAGCTAGCAGTAGCAGGACCACTGATGCTGAATTGAAGTAAGAGACAGACTGTTCGCTTTCGCTTTTTTCTTCTCCTAGCTTGCTTGATTACCTGTTAATAATCTTCTAATAATAATTTACGGTTTGTGAGTGAAGCAGAAGGTCGCCTTCAATGTCCACGCTCCAGATCAGCAGAGCGACCAAGATCTGACATGAAACCAGCTGAGTTCTGCAATTGATGGTCATAACATGGGCAGGGTTTAATAAGCGCAGCTAATGTGGATGGACGCATGCCGTACAGGTACGTCGCTACGCACGCACCCTTATCCTGTTCTGTTTCACGAACTTTTTTTTGTTAAAGAGAAAAAAATCATCTGAGACAAGTGAATTGAATTCAATACAAGACCTTGGCATCTCGATTCGTCAGTCCCAGCTCCTGCACAGTGCAGGATATGTCCAGTTCTCCCCGTTTTCGTTGCATGAGAGCGACGCCTTAGCTGCAAACAAACAATGCAAGCTAGCTTCCTCTTGAGAGAACATGGCCGACCAATAATGCACGGGTGCAACAACTGACAGATAGGTACGTTTTTATGTGCCTCCGCCTGTCTCGGCTAAGCTACCCTTATTAACAAGCCCACATTAGCATCAAACGGATCTTACTTTAGATTGATGACATGATGTATTCGAACAGGGAAGCCACTGCACTGCTGTTGCGATGGCTCTAGCCCGCCAACCAACCGCAGCACCTGTGTCTACACGGTCCATGTGATAGATCTCTGACCCTGATCGATGAACGCTATTAGCTTGGTTTGTCACATGCATGCATGCATGGATGCGTGTATATATTTCCACTGTGGCCCGACGTTGACATGACGGTAGCCTCGGATCATACAAACCTGAATGCATATCTTTTCAGGAGCAGTAGCATGGCCCCTGTACGTCCTGCCAGCCCCCTTTTCCTAAAGATGGGAAAATTAATCAAGCACATGTTTAGATCACAAATTTCACCCCTAAAGTTTACTGTACAGAAAGAAGATTCTCATCACATCAAAATATCGATACATGCATGGAGTACTAAATGTTGATGAAATTAAAAACTAATTACACAGTTTTATTGTACTCCGTGAGACGAACATTTTAAGCCTAATTAATCAAATTTTTGGACAATTTTTCACACATACAAATGAAATGCTACAGTGACGCAATGTGACCCCAAACCCCCAACTTTGACCCCCTATTTTGCATCTAAACAAGGCCTTAGCGTGTGGGCAAGAAAAATTCAGCAACTGCGTTCCAATCCCCATCAGGCCGACCATCATCAATATTTCAGGGTTGTCTTTCTCGCAGCCGTCGCCGTCTCCCCGCGACGTGACTCCCTCCCGGAGTGGGACGACGCGCATCGCATCGCATCTGGGTCCTCAGAAGCCGCGGCATCATCGGAGAGGAGAGCTACGTGGAACGAAGCGGATGGGTTCGTCCATCTCTCTCCCAAGGGAATTCGCGTTCGCCCTGGCGTGGCTGGTTGGGCGTCCACACGTTGAAAGCTCTCGATCCAGTTTTTTTTTTCTTTTTGTGCCCTGAAACTCTGAAAGGCACAGCTCTAGCTTGCCGGAAGAATCGCGGCCGGGGGTTGGCCGGGAATTGGGTTACTGTTACAGCGGGCAAACACGGCGAGACGTCGCTGTGACTGTGAGCCAACTGGGGAGTCCGCACAGGATCGGAGGAGATCGAGGGCAGAAAGCTGCCGGGGGAACGTAATGGCAGATCGCTGTCTCAAGATGGGGAATCGCATCAGGATTGCGGCACTTGAAGGCAACCGTACGTCGGGGGTGCTTTCAGAGCTCAGGCATGCTTTTGTTTGTGGCAAATTAAGCCTGTGTTTTGGTTTCCCACAATGTTTTGTTTTTTTGACGAAAGAAAACGGGGATCGATCGATCTGGTTGGTTATTGGACAATTGTCTAGGATTTGATTTGGGCCTAACTCGCTTATCATGCATGCCGCTTGTCAGGGACCGGGTGTGCAACAACTGCATGCCACCGTAGTACAGAGGTTTTGTCTCTAGGGAACATGGCATTTAGAACACCTCGCTGGAATTCAGAGGGAAAAATGTGTGGTTTCGTGATGCTCATGCTGGTTGGTCAGTGATCAAGTTCAATGACGAGAGCTTGGGACCAATCTCCTGCGCTAGCAGGTAGCAGCAAAGCGCCGAAGTACTCAAGAGGCATCTCGAAGGGGCCTCCAGCAGCCATGCCGTCTCTCTCTGTGTGTTGGAGAGAGAAAAAAAGGGATAGCGCAGCGTAAGAGGAATGGCCCACTAGAAGCCCAGGTTATGTTTCACCGGTAAGGCCTAAAACGTAAGCCCAATTTCCAGTGTCTCCTGCGAATTCGGCCCATTTAAGCCCCAAAGGCGTTGTTCGTCCTCTCAAAAAAAAAGCTACACGTTGTTCGGTAAACACCACAGAATTTTAGCAAGGTTTCGACGCTCGAATAAAATGATTACATAGATTTCATTATTTTGGCAGGCAAAAGATGCGGGACGTGTTCAATCTTGCTAGATACTAGGCTGCTTCAATTCATCCTGCCTTGCGTAGAGGGATGATCCAGGCAGTACTCGCAATAACATGTGCTGGGATTCAAACAGATGCCGACGCCGTCGTGGTATCTATTTGCGCAGTCCGCCTTGCACGTCTGGCGACCACACGGCTTGCCTGGATTCAGGGTTACTGAGTCGGGATCCGGGCATCGAGCCGACACCTTTACCGTCGTCTTATCTGAGGTAGATACCAACATAAATGAATTAGTAAACGATTATTAGTACTACGAGATCTAAAATATGGAGTATATCATTTGTAGATTGAATCGCACACAGGTCTGAACGATCGAAAATACCTGAAGATACTACCAGGAGGGCGATGGCAACTAGCAACAGGTGACTAGTCCTCATCCTGGTTTCTTATAGAGATGTGTAAAGTTGGGATGACTGATCTGATAGTGTGTGTTGCGGATGGTGAACTGGAGGTAAATCTCTCGATCTCTAGCTTATGATGAGGAGCTATTGCAAACCCATGGATTTATAGAAGCTATATCCTGGCGTTACTTTTGGAGTTACATTAGGATAAGTGGTAGACATTATTGGTAGCTATTTTTGACTGAGATTCATTTGGATGCATTCACATCCTGCTCAAAATTCAACCAGGCCTTTTTGGAGGGCTACTACCCAATAGTCACACCGACTCGTAGAAAGCCTTTAATTATACCTTATTGTTGTATCTTATTTTTTAGTATTGATCAATTGCCAGTAGGCGAAGCCCAAAAGAAACCCATGTTGTGATGTTCTAAGGTTCAACATAAAGGCCAACTATCTAAAGCCACGACTCACTAATGGTGTTGTGGCTTCATAGGCCTAGTCATTTTTTTCACACATCATTCATGTGACTCATTTTCTGAGGCATTTTTGACACTTGTTAATTGTTATGCACCGAACTGTCTTGCTTCTACTTCATCTGTTATTTTACAAGTTGTATTTCGTTCCTTTAGAACACGATTTCAAACAATAATTTTTCTATCTATACTTTCATGGTACTGACAGGTGGGACCAAGGGGGCAAACTTGTCTTTTCCAACCATACTTAAAATCACATAGATGAAAATATAAACGTAATGACACCGAGGGGATAAATCTTTCATTGAAACTGAATGGATTTAATTGTAAACAGGTAATCTCAGTATTTCCTTATGCTTTTATCTATAAAGCTGGCTTCGACCTTTGGAGGAACTGAATGGATTTATGGCACTCGGAGGGAATTGGCTCAAAACCTAACTATCTAGAGCCACAATCCAATAATAGTTTGTGCCTTCATAGGCCTAACCATTTTCTTCACATATTATTCATGTGACTCATTTTCTGAGAGAATATTTGACAATTGTTATAGCAGAATTGTCTTGCTTCTACTTCATCTCTTTTTTACAAGTTGTATTTTGTTTCTTAAGAACATGGCTTGGAAAACTTTTGTCGGAGTTAGTGCTTTATGTTGGGTTATGTGGCTCAGTCCGAAGGATATTGTGTTTGATAAACAAAAGGTATAATCTTCTATGCATGTTTTATTCAGAGATACTTAGTATTGAACAAGATTCTGGAGGTTGCTGCATAAATAGGAGGATCTAGAACTTGTTCACAGAAGATGCGGTGCTTTGGAGACTACACGTAGGACTTTGTCAACCATGAATGGAGATTTAGCAATGGATTACTAAGGCCATGTTTGGCAGAGCCGATTCTCTGGTGAATTCAGAGGAGGTCTGCCAAATAGTTTTCTAGAGAGAAGTGATTCTCTGCTGATTCTGTGAAGTGATTCTCCGAAATGAACTAAACGTCTAGGAACTGAAAAAAGTAGCTTCTTCTGATTCTGTGAAGTGATTCTCCATCCTGATTTTGAGAGTTATAGAGAATCAGAATCACTTTCAGCCACAGAATCACTTCTCTCAGAGAATCAACTAGAGAATCAACTATTATAGAGAATCAGAATCAGCTGGAGCTACCAAACAGGCCCTAAATGCTTTGACTCTCTTTTACTTAGCATAATTTCTAGATGAACTATATATGCATGCTCTTGCAGCAAGTGCAGTTGTTGTAATAAAGAACGGCTAAATATCAATAATGTGGAGGCTGGAATATTATCATTCTATTATTAAAAAATCAACCTTTTTTCTGCGTCACAAAATCAATTTACTAATTAATAGAGCATACTCCGTAATGTTTAATCAAAGTCTTTGACCCAATGAATCGGAACAAGCCTTATATAATTCATAGTTTCATACGGAGAAATACATGCATGCTTTCTTTATCGCTGTCGATTATTTTGGTTGGAGAGCTTGATCGCATCATTCGATCCGATCCTGTAACAACCTATCTACTTCGTCCGGTTTCTGGGCGAGGTAGTCGGGAGAGTCGAGCCGCAGTACTCGCAATCACAACCATCGCGCTTCATGCACGTGCCGATGCCATTGTTGTATTGCTTGGCACAATTCATTCTGCACACCTGGGGATTACAGGGCTTGCCTGGGTACAGGATTGCCGATTGGGGTTTGCTGCATCGGGCCGACACCTTCTCCGTCAGATCTGCAAATCTCAAAAGAAATGAATCAGTACCAGATTATTACCTGTTTCTAAGATATTTGCAATATTTTGATTCAAGTGCGCATCATCATATATAGTTCCGAAGGATCGATGAGGTACCTGAAGATACCACCAGAAGGAGGGCGATGGCAGCTAGCAACAGGGGACTGATCCTCATCCTGCAGGTTTACGGTGAAAACGTCGAAAGTTGGGGGGAGCTCAGTGCGTTGTCGATGGGGATTGCTGCCACAAAATCACGGATCTCATATATAGAAGCTGTACTGACGATATATTTGGATAAACTTTAAAGTATGCATACTAGATAAGCTGTAGCAATTACTAGTAGCTAGTTTTCAAAGGGATTTGTATAGGTATCTTTAAATATTCCTAATCATGCTACCGGTGTGTTAGGAGCATTTTAATAGTTTACATATTTGGTCCAGGCTGGAGTAGGCTTTATTAGGTCCAGGCTGGGGTAGTTTACATATTTGGTCCAGGCTGGAGTTTACATATTCCTAATCATAAAACCTCTGGTGTTTACTTAGAGCAACAACTACATTATGATCATTGTGGTTGTGTAGAAATGCATTAATATTTGAAAACAAACAAACTTTATTTTTACAGGTTATCTTTTCTACTACACATTGACTTCGTACATGTGCTATTCTCCACAAGCCTGCTACACAGGACTTGGTTGTAGCGGTATCTCGGTGCTTGACGCAAACGTCTGAGAATATTTTTATCCGGGCATATGGGTGGCGGTCTAGTCTTTGGATTGATAGTCATTAGCGTGTCTGCTCTACCTTTTTTCTTTCTTGTTTTATTTTAGCCGTGTGCCACCAGGCAGAGGCCGGAAGATCTTCAAGTGCGATTGTATCATCTTGATGTAATGCTACTTGAAATTAATAAAGCTTTCTATTTCAAAAAAAACATCGGCTTGGAAGACAACACGTTGTCTACACCATACAGGCCAGCCCACGCTAGATTCATCGCGTAAAGTTACACTTATCCAAGTATGACAATTTGGCACGGCCCAAAGCACAGCACGTAGGGATGAAAGTGGTGTGGATAATTTCCGCGTCCGATCCGATCCGAAACCGAATTTTAATGATATGGAGAAGAGTTTTGGATATCCGCGCGGATATGGATAATCCGGATCCGATTATGTGCGGATGCGGAGTAGGATATGGTTTTAGTGAAATCCGGTGAATATGGATTATCCGATAATTGATCGCGGATTATCCGAAGCTTATAATAGGATATCCGCCTACTTTTGTGAGCCTACTATAATAAATTTAAGATTAGCCTACATATATACATAATATTTTATAGTCCATAAACCCTCAGGTATATATCACACAAAAATATATTGGTGAAGTGTGAAGTACCGCTGTCACTGTTAAGGTTACTTTAGCTGTGTCGTAAACTACAAATGGGAGTATTTTTCAAGTTATATTATTTCTTAGTGGTTTTCGTTTAGAAAATATTCACCATCATAAAAAATTACACGGAAGTATATATTATCCGTCTATTTTAATCCGCTTTCGCACCGACTCCGATCCGCTTCCGCACCATCTCCGATATCCGAAAAAATCCGTATCCATAACCGTATTCGAGTAATATCCGCTCCGCTCCGCATCCGACAAAAAAAGGTGGATAAGAATATAGTAAAGGTATTATCCGCTCCGATCCGATCCACTTTCATCCCTAACAGCACGACATGATAAAATTTGGGTTGTGTTCAAAACACAGCATGACACTGTGCTGACACGGTGCGAATGCGAGGGCCGTGTTGTGTCTAGAGTCTTGGCACGATGGGCGGCACGACACGATACGAATCTTGGGCCGTTTTTGAACCTACACGGCACAAAGATGACCCATTACACTAATATGCATTGTTATCCATATTATTTTTATTTGTAGATCCACAAACCTCAAATAACTACTACTACATAAGAAAATTACAAAAAATCTATCTTTGATATATGAAATCATACCAATTATTATTTATAAAATAAGAAAATCGGCAGCATTTTCTATGGCCAGATGGTAATCTTAATGTTCACCAACAATATCTAATGGTAAGAGTCATTTATTTATTAATTTTATATTTTTTTATTATATAGAGTAATAGTATATATAAACATATGAACGGTTGTATAATACAAATATATGTATTTTGAGGGCCATATTTGGGCTGACACGGTACGAACGCGGTCCACTGTGTCATGGACCGTGCTTGGACCAGCATGACGTGCACGAAGCGGCCCGTGGCACGTGAGGGCCGGCCCATATCGGCACGACACGCCCTCTAACCCAGGTCAATGTTGTTGATGTCCGATCCGCGCTAGCATTTGAGAACGGAGAAAAGAAAGCCAGCGGTCTGGCAGTGCCAAGTCGCTACCCGCGAGCACTGAATTTGGGTGCTCTCCAAGTCGCTACCCGAGCCGCAGCAAATCCCTCGTTGTAGCGTTTGGAAGTCTCTCTGAAAAGACTGAAAAGAAAGCGTTGTGCTGCCAAGCTGATACGCTAGCTCAAAACGGATAGGCGGATAGCACAGATGCACAGATCAAGATTCAAGCGTATGCAATCGAGCCCGTCCATCATCTACACACGATTATTTTTCATTCAGGGCAATCACCACCACTCCCGCCCGGGCCGGCCGCGACAAGAGTACAACAAAACCCATTCCATAGCCTACTTGCATGCCGTCCAAGGTTTTAAATAGCCGGCTATACGCTATAGCCATTTGAAACAGAAAACCGCTATTTAAAATCATGGTACAATTTAGTCGCTATAACCCACTATTAGCTGTCTTACGACCCCAGCCGCTAAACTCCTTGACCCGCTATTTAAAACCATGATGTCATCCCGCGCTGCCACCTGTGTGGCGTCGTCTCATCAGATGCCAAGAGGCGGCGGCTTGCAGAGGTAGGAGCACTGGCACCCGTTGCGGCTGCACAGCCCGTCGCCCTTTAGCTGGCTGAGGCACTTGCCGTGGCACGCCTTGGCGTCGCAGCCGCCGGAGTAGAGAGTCTTCGTGCATGAGTCCTCCGGCGGGAACTCGTCCAAGCCACCAGGCCTCGGCGCCGGCGCCGGTGCCTGTGCCGTGCAGATCCCTGCAGGGAGAAATGGAGATCACATTATTACTATGAACAGATTGGTGCTGCTACGTTCGTGTGATGGGAAATCGATCAGTGGCTCAGCTTTATGTGGATATATAGTTACCTGTTGACAGTAGCACCATGGCAACGGCGAGGAGCAGTGCTCTGTGGCAGGTCCTCATGGTGGTTCTTGGCAACTGACGCGGTTGTTCTATGGTTAAGAATGCCCTATGAATTCTGATGGGTTGAGGAGCGACGGTTTTATAGTGGGAAATTCGAGGTTTGAGCTCATTATTTTCTGCTCGATTCATTTACACGATAATCGACTTAGTTGCGAGATCATGGTAAAGATGTTGATATGCTTCTCGTCCAGGTACTAGCAAGTATAGCATAAATGTATGCTAAAGAAAATGATGATGTACTGTATTTAGCCAATCAATTGCAGTTACTCCGTCGTGATTTATGCTACTAAAAAATGTAAGGAAGCCCGCCGGCGGCAATTACTCCATCCTGATTTTTGCTACTAAAAAATTAAGGAAGCACAAGTAGCATCGATCGATAACTGTAGTTATAATAGATGGCATTGTGATTTTACTTATTATTAGCATAGGTCATGACACAATGTACGCTCGGGCCACCCAAGTTCAAGTCCGGCAAATTTAGGTGCATGCACGCACACAAATGAGTAAGTTATGCACTAGCCTAATCTCATAGAGATACTCAGTCACATGGCAGCACCGGTCGAATCGAGAGCGTGGCAGCGAACCAGAATGGCGTTGACGGTTGGTAGTCAATATCTTGGTGATCGAGGCTATGCTGTAGATAGTTTAGTGATTAGTGAATGCCTATGCTGTCTGATCGGTCGAGGTGAGGTGGTTTTATAGTGGCAAATTAAATTCGAGGTTTGAGCTCATTATTTTTGTTGGTTTTATTTGTACAGTCGACTCGGAGTAACTTGCTGCGAGGTCATGGGAAAAACTGAAACTTTTTTATATGCTTCTCGTCAAGTTTAGCAAACTTTCGGTGTATGCCAAAGAAAATTATGATGTATTTAGCCAACTGGATACAGTTACTCCATCATAGTTTCTGGTACTAAAAATGAAGGAAGCACAAGTAGCACTGATCGACAACTGCATTGACAGATGGCATTGGTCGGTCTTTGCTTAGCGGAGGTCATGACAAATAAAGCAGGTTTTTTTTAACAGAAAACAGCGAGGGAGGCCCCCGCTGTTGAAATTTTATTAAAAGAAAAGATATTTACAAAGATGCAAAGAAATAAAAAGAGACAAAGTTACAACCCAGCTGGAGAAGCTGAACTACTAAGCATAAAGAAAAGAACTGTACAGTTAAGCTGAGCTGTCAGACCAAGCTAAGAAGGGCATTTTTAGAGATGATTTCATTCTTTGAGCTTGAAGAGTGCATTCTTCTTTGAAATCTCTTTTCCAGCTGATTATACTTGCTTGACAATTTTCAAAAATTGAATTATTTCTCTGTTTCCAAATGTGCCAAGTTGCAATGATGAAAACTTCCATAAAGAAGGTATGATTGAAGTCTTGTTTAGCCAATTCCATCATTTGAAAGAAAGGAGCGTC
Source organism: Echinochloa phyllopogon (assembly GCA_033239725.1). Lineage (NCBI taxonomy): Eukaryota > Viridiplantae > Streptophyta > Magnoliopsida > Poales > Poaceae > Echinochloa > Echinochloa phyllopogon. The sequence goes on from BTCW01000010.1 coordinate 56,794,611, forward strand.
CATTTGCCACTGAATTCCAATAGTTTCTCAGCATTCCAAGGCAAAATGACAGTTAAAGAATAAGTGGAAGGCGGTTTCTTCTCTATGAGCTGGACACATGATACAATTGTAGTTATTGCCTTCGAGTTTGTATCTTTTTCTTTTTAGCATATTTCTAGTGTTGAGTCTGTCCATTAGGAGTAACCATGAGAAAACTCTCAGCTTGTTGCAGCATCTGGAGCTCCAAATCCATAAGAAAGGTTTTGGTGGTTGTATTCCTTTGTGAAGATACTTGTAGTAATTGCTGGCTGTGTACCTTTTTGACCCCCAGATATATTGCCATTGGTCTTTGCCTTCCTGTCCAATTTGAAAGCTTTGTACAATTTCCTGCAGTTCTTGGTATTCCTCATATGCCTGTTCTGATAGTGGTAAATGAAAGTGTGATGCCAAATCTGTTGTTGAGAGAAAGTCAGCCACTGAGATCTTTTGATTTTTTGCAAATGTGAAGAGTCTTGGATGTTTCTCATGGAGAAGGAGATCATTCCAGATATTGAACTGGAACTGTCATGGCGCAAGAAAAAGAGGCTTAGTTGGTGGAGGATGTAGTCATGTATATGTACGCTCAGGCCACCTAAGTTGAACTCTGGCAAATTTAGGTTCCCACGCTCCAAACCAGTTACAAAGTAGCATGTACTGGCCTAGCCGCATAATGGCGTTTATTCTCTGCAATACATAGATATCAGTTTCGCCATCAACTTCTCCTTCGGTTTCAAAAACAAAAATTCTTGACCGTCGAGCCATAGTGAATCCCTCGCCACGACATTGGCATCAGGCCGGGCTGTCATGGCAGTCTTTAGCTGCGTTGGTCCGTGCTGAGAGAAAAATACCGCTGGTTGGTTGGTGCTGATCTATACAGAGAAAAAAATACTGCTGACCGGTTGTATGTGGTACGAAAGACTGCCGGCTTGTCACATTTTGATACTCCGCTGTCATGGCAGTCTTCAATATACTAGTAAGAGTACGGACTATTGAGAGTAGCCTGCCGTATTTCTTTAATTCTCGGAAAAAAATTTCTAAAAGAAATCTTGCATGCATGAAGTATTAAATAAAGTCTATTTGCAAAAATTTTTTAGAGATGAGTGTAACTTTACGCGATGAATCTAATGAGACTAATTAGTCCATGATTTACTACATTAATGCTACAGTACCATTCTCTAATAATACGGTCAAATACCTCATTAGATTTGTCTCGTGAATTAACCTGGGTTGTGGAGATAGTTTTTTAAACTGACTTTATTTAATACCCTTAATTATTGATCAAACGGGATGGAAAAAAATTTCCACCCAAAGAAACACAGCACTGTATTAATAGAAAAAGGGCAAATCGTGCGGCATAACATACAAATATGACCATAAAGGTTTATTGTAACACGGACACACCAATGCAACAATATCAGTGTCACATCAAGCCCTGATTTATGGGCTCAGCAAACCACACCACAGTATGGAACATTTGGTAGCTTCTAACACCAAAAATTAAGCCAAGGATGAATTGCCTGAGAGACCGAGACCACACCGGACATGAGGACCCCTAGAAGCCTTGATCACCAGCTAAGGTTCGGAAACCATCATCTCATAACTGGAACCCTCAGCTGAGCCCCGCTATGTGTTGACACGAGATCGCGCCAACGAAGTCGCCGCTGCCTTGAAGCGAAACCGGTCAGACCGCTTTATGAAACCGGTCAGACCGCTTTTGACGTTGAAGCGAAACCGGTCAGACCGCTTTATGAAACCGGTCAGACCGCTTTTGATGGGGCGACGGTGAAAACCTAAAATCTCGAGCTCGGGAGGGACCCCGTCGGAGCTTGAGAGTCTAGGGTTGTTCTAGGGTCGGCAGGCCACCTAGAACGTCCTCAAACGTCGTCGAGACGAGAGAAGAACAGAAGATACGGGGGTTGGAAGAGCTAGGGTTTGGAGATAAAAGTAATGCAGAACATAGAAAGATAAAAGTAAAGGAAAAACGATAAAAGATAAATTTGATAGATTCGATTGGATTGGATGTTGGATGTCTCTCAATCGGCCATGACCCTTTATATTTATAGGGTGGGATGGTCTTCCCCGTCGAGTTGGTTTACAACATGGGATAAAACTCTAAAGTTCTAAACCTACTCCACGACAGAAACCGGTCAGACCGCTTCTAGGAACCGGTCAGACCGGTTTGGCTGTTGCCAGATCAGCTACAGTAAAACCGGTCTGACCGCTTCCTAGAACCGGTCTGACCGGTTGCCCTGGTCTGATAGGCAACTGCCAATTTTGGTCGTCAACATATGCCCCCCTGTTTTTTAGCAAAGCTTGCGTGCTAGAAAACAATCTTCTGGACCAAAATTATCTAAGGACGATGATGAATAATACATCGGCCATATATAAGTTCTAAGGGCGATATATAAATTATCGGCCATACCTTGCTTTATCTCAAGTTGATGATGAAACAACTTGTTTTGGCTTCCATACTCGCTTGATTATCGCTGATCTTGTTGGCACCACCTTTGCAAGTTGCTTCAATGATTCTTGTTTGTTCATTGACTGCTTCTGACATGGCTTCACACTTCTGACTTTATTCTGAAGCTTCTTTTGTTCCTGAGAAGCCCCTATCTTCTTATATTTGGCCAAGAGCTCTTCAAAGCTCGGCCTTGCTTTGTTTCTGCCTTTTCCATGTAAACCGGTCAGACCGGTTCTGGAACCGGTTAGACCGGTTTGTGCAGGACTGGCGTCTTTGCTCTTGTTTTGCCCCCCGAGTGTTTGAGTCTTCAACTTGAACCGAGGGGTCTTTTCTGATGGCATCCTTGTAGGTCTTTCTTCACCAATGATCACATTTTTCCCTTTAGCTTTTTCGGCTTGATGCGGCCGAATCAACACTTTCGGATTCACCAATTCAAGTGTGTGTATAGGAAAAGGGTTCTCATCAACCTTCATTACATTCATCATCAATCGTCCTTGATTTATGGCCGATTGTATTTGTCTACGGAAAACATTGCAATCATTGGTAGCATGAGAATAAGTATTATGAAACTTGCAATAAGCTCGCCGTTTCAACTCATCATTCGGCGGTATAGTATGAGAAAATTTCAGTTTCCCAGCTTTTGCAAGCTCATCAAAGATCCTATCACACTTGGTTAAATCAAAGGTAAATTTTACTTCTTCGTGCCGATTTTTCTGAATCGGCTTGAGAGAAGAACAAGTGCTAGGATTATCTTTAGATGACCATACAAATTCAGCAGCATAAACCTCTTTACCCTCATCGTCTGAAGAATCATAATTGACGGTATGCACACCAAGACGATCGGGTTTAGGTTTAGAATCCTTACTTCGGCTTTCTTGAGCCAAAGCTCTTTGCAACACTTGATTAATGGTTAGAAACTCATAGCCTTCTAACTTCTCTTTAATATGAGATCTCAAACCATTAAGACATAATTCAGCAAGATCCTTTTCAGAAATAACCAAACTATAACATCGGTTTTTTGTATCTCTAAATCTTCTAATATATTCAGAAACAGGCTCATCACTCTTTTGCCTAACCGATGTTAAGTGAGAAAGTCTCAATTCATTATCACTATTGTAAAAGTGTTCATGAAATTTTTTCTCTAATTGAGACCATGTATGAATGGAATTAAGGGATAATGCTGAAAACCATGAGAAAGCAGTACCAGATAATGACAAATGGAACATTCGGATTTTTAAATGATCAAGATTACCATGAATACTCATTTGTGCATTAAATTGGCTAACATGCTCCCATGTAGTTCTACTATCCTCCCCAGTGAATTTAACAAATTCGGGTACCTTGAAATTGTGAGGATATGGTATAGCATCAAAACTCTTAGGATATGGTTTTTGACACACTAGAGTTTTATCTTTAAGCTCTACACCGAAAGTTTCTTTAAACATAATAGCCAAATCCCTTTTATATTTTTCAAGCAATTGATCATGATAAGGATCATTTGGCCTTTGCATACTAGAAGTAATATTATTCGGTGTATGATGTGGTACCTGGTTCGGCTGTATATACGGTACTTGTTGCGAATAAACATTGTTTGGCACTGTACCGTATGAGTAACCTGAACTCTGGGGAGGCATAGGATGATATATAGTTGCATATGGAGGAACAAAATTACTAGCAAATCCATTTGTTCGGCTAGGATCAACCTGAACAGGATGCATACTAGTAATTGGTTCAGGAGATGATTGATAAGCAACTAAAGTACCAGAACCGGTCTGACCGGTTTGAACCGGTCTGACCGGTTTGTAAAACCGGTCTGACCGCATTGTTCAGACTGTGTGGTTCTGGAATTGTTTGACCTTCAAAATAGTTCATCGGCATGCCAAATCGAGGCGTGGGTGTTGCCGATGATACAGGAGGCATGACATTATTTTGTGAAGTACCAGCAACATCAAACTTAGGAGCATTACTATCATTGACCAAAGGTTGCTTGCCTAACGAACTATCAATCATGTTTTGGACATTAGCAAACATCTGTTTTTGACCATTGACTAATAATTGATTAATTTGATCCAAAGTAACAGGTGGTGTTGTAGTACTCACAGTGTTTGTTTCTTCATCATGCTCGTCTTCGCTCGAAACGAAGACTATCTCCTTGTCCTTGGAGATGCCGCCCTTCCGATTCTTGGAGAAGTGAGATAAAAACCACTGAGTGGCTTTTTCATCTGCTGCTGCTTTGCGTCGGGCTTCCTTCTCCTCACGGTCTTTCATGAAGGCCTCATAAGCTTGACAATCCTCGGCCGATAATTCATCAACAATCGGCTTAACAATGTTAGCAGGATCAACGTCACTAGGTTTTGGTAGATTAACCATAGTAACAGATCCCTTTGCTTTCGTCCCCAGTGAAGTCGCCAAAAATATGTTGACACGAGATCGCGCCAACGAAGTCGCCGCTGCCTTGAAGCGAAACCGGTCAGACCGCTTTATGAAACCGGTCAGACCGCTTTTGATGGGGCGACGGTGAAAACCTAAAATCTCGAGCTCGGAAGGGACCCGTCGGAGCTTGAGAGTCTAGGGTTGTTCTAGGGTCGGCAGACCACCTAGAACGTCCTCAAACGTCGTCGAGACGAGAGAAGAACAGAAGATATGGGGGTTGGAAGAGCTAGGGTTTGGAGATAAAAGTAATGCAGAACATAGAAAGATAAAAGTAAAGGAAAAACGATAAAAGATAAATTTGATAGATTCGATTGGATTGGATGTTGGATGTCTCTCAATCAGCCATGACCCTTTATATTTATAGGGTGGGATGGTCTTCCCCGTCGAGTTGGTTTACAATATGGGATAAAACTCTAAAGTTCTAAACCTACTCCATCACGACAGAAACCGGTCAGACCGCTTCTAGGAACCGGTCAGACCGGTTTGGCTGTTGCCAGATCAGCTACAGTAAAACCGGTCTGACCGCTTCCTAGAACCGGTCTGACCGGTTGCCCTGGTCTGATAGGCAACTGCCAATTTTGATCGTCAAAACTACGCATGCCGGCTTGCACGCTTGCCTGCCCCAAATGGCCAGAGAAGCTGAGATGATGGCTTGGGTGCTGGAAGAAGGCGTCATCTCTGCCCAACATTGGAGTCACGGTGAAGGCAGGGGCTGAAGAAACGGCCTTCTTGCTATTGTCTTGTAAGGCCATCGCTTTGGGTGTCGAAATAGTTCGATCTCCAGCTGCGCCACCACCAAGCCATAGATGAGTTGAACCTGAGGAGGTTGTGCCATTTGTGTTGGACCTGGTAGAGGCAGTGCGAGAATGCTGCTGCTGCTGCTTAGTACTGAGGAATCGTCCACCAGAACCTCTTGCCCTCTTCATTGCATGAAGATGCCGAGACTCATGAAGGTAAGGCTGCCATGGAGATTGTATCCAATATTAGGCCAAGTGGAAGAAATTACTGATAAAAAATTGCAAGAATAGTGTAGGGATGAGACAACCAGGTCAGAGTAAATATTGGACTAATTACACGGACCTTTCGTGCTTTGACTAGCTTGTTCTGAGCCTCTAACTTAGCACGTAGCTGTCTTCTTCGAAGTATCCCATGATATTGTTTGGGATTCACATATATAGGCTCATTCTCTGCTAATTCTAAGGGCAGGGGAATTCTTGCAGATGAGCCCCCGCCAGCAATTTGGGGATGGAACTGCTTTAAGTACAACTGATCAGACAAACCCACAAAACTGATATTGTTTTATAAAGAAAAATGCAGGTCAGCTGTATGATGGACTGATGCCTCAAGATGTGATGTGTCGATAACACAGGTCGATTTATGCAGGTACAAACAGCATAAAGCATCTAAATGGTACTGTCTGTGTGTCTCTGAGTTTCCAGCATGCTGGTACCTGTGGACACAAAAAAGGATTGGGTATGGCCATTGTTCTGAAAACAGTACTAGACCAGGGAGCTACCAAAGCATTGGTATGGAACCTATTCAACTATTATTTTCAATTTTCGACCCTGATATTAAAATCAATTCTTCCAAAAAATAGAGTTTATCTCCTCACATAAGCAGCTAGAGAATTAATGGAAACGGGCCATTCTCTCTGTGCTAATAGTAGAAATATTTATGAAACAATGTACTATGTGCACGAGGGAAATGCAAAATCTGACTCAAAGTACCATAAATAGACCAAAATTAAGAGGCATTATCCTTGCCTTTTAGATACTATTTATCACTGGAGAATAGAAACAGCTGCAACTATCTTAATCTTATTACTAGTAACCGTACATTTTCCCATTACAGTTATGACAGAGACCTGTCAGAAAGGTAGTGTTTTTGAATAAAAAGGCCATGTAAATATGCTTCACAGAAGAGATTGTATTGATTTGTTAGTTTATGCATGCTTATGCAAGGAACTAAGAATCAACCAAACCAGTGTCTGCTTAATTGAAACGGAAAATCGGTAAGGAACTAGGCTATTAGTCTACTTAAGTTAATAAGATGAACAATTCAAATAAATTACAGAATCAGTTCAGAAGAACTGAAAACTAGGAGATTATCATGTAAAATCTCAAATGCTAGCATGTGCCATCAGCGCTTAAGTTCAAAGGCCTTGAGAGATTTTAATACAGCAATTTATTAGAGGGGCATACCACAGAGGCAGCACCAGCGCTTGACCCATAGGCTGCCCAACCTGAGCCAGAATCATTGTATGGGTATGAAATGCAAGCCTGGGTACAGAAAAAAAATCAGATGCACAGCATCATGTAAACAATAGACCAACTCTTAAAAAAATTAAACTATAATAGTGAGTCATCAGTGTTGAAAAAAATTTAAAGGTTTAGATCATGATGAGGCTTACTATTGGCTCGCCGTACTCAATGTCTTGACTTGCAAATAGAGCTTGCTTATTATTATCAAAAGTTAAAGTTGATCTCGTGTGTTCATTAACCGTTTTCCGGAAGGAAATACCTGATAAAAGAAATGAAGGCATTATTGTGCAGTGTAAATTACTAAAAGAAAACCGAATGTAACAAAGAATCCTAAACCCATGTAGCAAAAGAGAAGTAATAATATCATCCGAAACATATGCCTCTTGCTTAGGTGTTTCTTATACTGACAGGGTAAAGATCAAAACTGATCTCTGGTCAGCGTCATTGAATTTTCATGTAGTCTGTTATATACTCCGTAGACTCGTTATTACTGCCTATTTTGGCGGGCTTTTCCCTGGTAAACTAGAGCGAGAAAATAGGAACTCTTCCAGGGAAAAAGAAAGTACAGTTGTCGAGTGTGTTGTCAAACTCTTTTAATTTTCACCAACAATATCTTTGTGAATGTTAAGACTGGCCATTTCAAAGTTATGTGAGTAGAATTGTCTGAAATAAATAAATAATGATATTTTTATTTTTTTTGAAAAAAAAACAAATCGATACTTATGATATGAAGGGGAACGCCCCAGCACGGTTAGTTATTCAGCAAGTGCAGAGACCAGTGTGTTGCCTGGGAACAAGCATCTTACTACTAGTTACGACGATTTGGAACCATGTTCTGGTTAATGTTATGTGGCTTGCACCATAAACTCATGCTCAGAAAAGAGGACGATTCATATATACACAAATAAAATGTCTCCGAGGTTCATGTTCGTCATGCATTGTCGCTCAAGACAAACTCACATATGACCAAGTTTGGCTTCCCAACAGCTATTGGAGTGAGGTTCCATTTAAAAAATATCTCTTTCATTTGTCACCAAAATTTTATGTAGCATAATGAGAAATATCAGAGTTAGGATGCTCGATCAGTTACAATCTGCATAGTGCACACTAACATGCTGTATAATATAAATATAGTCGATCTAGTACCTATCGCTACAAGATCTACCAAATTTGCCGCGAGAGTCCTATAAGTGGCCGACGGGGTGCAGATTTTATATCATCTGTTTGCCTAATGGCCAAAGATGATTAGGTCTAACAGGAGTATTTGCTGAGAGGAGATATTGATTATCGACAAGCAGTTGCCGACCAGAAAAAAAACACGAGATGCTGAGTGCATAAAAATACTAGTCAACATCCTCAGCCATTTGGTTAAATCTCTAGCAAATGAGTCTTGTAGTGTATTACTAATTTAAGTTGCCTAGCTCCTTTGTTCGTTTAGGAAAAGAACAACAAATCAAAGCTTCAACAAACAAGAATACCATATATTGTTCACTATTTCACTACCTACTAACACATATGTATACATAAAAAGAAACCTGCTAAAAATGTACACATATTGGAAAGACAAGAGGGACACAGAAAAGAACATACGAAACCTAAAGACGAAGGCTGTATGATTAGTAAAAACCGTCAGTTATGATCCATAGTACATATTTCAAAAGAAACAAATATGACTGTATAATCGCATATCAGAAAGGTCACTGCCAAGCAATAAGAACCTTTTTAACAACACTAAAAGTATATGCAATAATATGATCTCAAATTCCAAGAGCACGCATATATATATGGAGTAGACCACCATAAGGCGTACAAGACTACTACAAGCCAAGAACGACTCCAAGCTACTAGCTAGTTCATGGTAAGGAAGGGGGGGAAAAACGCACACCATATATATCTGCCATCAAGTTTTAACCACCATGATGTTATTAAAATGCTCCATCGCGCGCAGTTACGTCCAATAGCAGCAGTCCCCCCTAGTCCAGAAGACTAGTCACCATTCATATGTGCGTACGAGGGACATGCAAACAAATCTGCTAGCACACATAATCCCACATCAAAAGAAGAGATGCTAGCTCCAAACAATCAAGATTCCACAAGTTTTGATACTAACTACGCAAACATGTAATCCACTATTTGGGGGGACCAAGAACGCATGCGGGGAAGAAACACTCTCCAAGAACGCACCTGATGGATTAACGCAGCGACAAGGATACATACACATACTAGCTAGTCTCATGGCGGAGAGAGAGATGGAAGAAAACCTTTGGAAGCGGAGGAGGAAGACGAAGAGGGGAGAAGCATGGCTCCCACGCGCCTCCTCCCTCGGTGCGTCCGCCTGCTCTCTGCGCCTTGCCAGTTGCCACTTCTCCGCCGTCCGTCCCTTTCCTCTGGTCTGCCCCCCTCGGCTGCGGCACTCCACTTGCGCCGTTCTTTTATCCCCGTCTTGTTCCAAGGAGCCCCCACAGCTCTTCACTTTATTGCAATTTTGTAATGCCCACATGGCTGCATCCGGTGTGCCACTTTTCTTCCCTATGGCAAGTGGGGGCGGCAACAAACACTAGACAGCAATGGTTTCGCTACCCGGAGGCGAAGGTTGTATTATGGATTGCAGGCTACTAGTAGCTTGTATCGGGGACAAGAAGGTCCTGGTGTTTTTTAAAGGTGGCTATTAGTATTATTTAATCATGGAGGACCAATTTATATATCGTTTTTAGATTAATTTGAAAAGTAGCAGGTGTTGCAAAAGTTTTTTTTCGAAATGGAAAGCTTTATTAATTTCTAGTAGCGTTAATCAAGACCATACAATCGCACTTGATCTCCCGGCCTCTGCCTGGTGGCCCACGGCTAAAATATAACAATAAAGAAAAAAAGATAGAGCAGAGACACTAATGACTATCAATCCGAAGACTAGACCACCACCCATATGCTCGGGTAAAGATATCCTTAGTCGTTGCGTCAAGCACCGAGATGCCGCTACAACCAAGTCTTATATAGCAGGCTTCTGGAGAATAGCCCATATACGAAACCATTGTGTAGTAGAAAAGATAACCTACAAAAAAGAAGTTCGTTTGTTTTCAAATATTAATGTATTTCTGCACAACCACAATGACCGTAGTGTAGCGGGTTTCAGGTCCAAACTAATCCCTGTTAACCACGCGTCAAATAGATTTACCACATTATGGGTCAAGAAAGACCACAAGCCACATGTATTACTGTCCAAACCATAGGAGCTAACAGACATTCAAAAAACAGGTGTTCAATTGTCTCTTCCTTGTGACAAAAACAACATTATTTACTACCCTACCAGTCGCGCATAGCTAGATTGTCATTTTTTAAAATAACCTCTTTGTGACCAGGTGTTGCAAAAAGTAGAACAGGTGTTATTATGATCTGGCCCGCCGCGTGGTCTGATCAGTGGGTCATGGTAACCGTTATTTATTCTGGGAAAAAGTGACAAACGGATAGTAGCGCGCCTTGGTACACATAATGCAACACTGGTGTGACGACTTTTCAAACTTATGGTATACTTTTCTTTAGGAATACAATTCTCTTAGTTTACTTTAGAGCCATTCCATGCGAGCATTGCCATAATAATATTCGCTAGACTACCTTAAAACTTTATAATTGAATCTATATCATCTTTGCATATTTTTAAAATAAAATATAGTACGGATCGTGGGGAAATTATGTTTGTTCAGTCACGACATGGTATGAATGATGTTGAATTGGTCACAGTCATGATTTCATCAAGTAAATAAAGATAAAGGCATAGACATAGAAAAATGATATATCTATTGTTACTTGTTTATCCAAGTTATTTTGTTGTCTTTTAGAGAAGTGTTGTCTCTTTTAGAGAAGTGTTGTTTGTTTTTCTGTAGAGGGGACCAATTTGTGTCATTATTATAGATGCACTAGATAATTGTTGCTATACATGATAAACAAATGATATAATTGGATATAATTTTTGTTTGGCTAAATTGATCGAAGCAGCGATAGTTATTTAATCACGTTGAGGATAACAGAATGGTCATCGTGCGATGCCCATAATGCAATTTATGGCGTGACCACTTCTCAAAGTTTGATGTACTTTTTTTGAAGATCACAATACTTGTAATATACTTAATTATGTTGGTTTTGACGCGCGAACATTATCATAATAGTAGTTGTTAAACTATTTAGAGAAACACGATAGTTGATCTCCTTTTATCTTTATATAATTTCTAAAGTAAAATCTAACAAGAGTTGAAGTCAAAGCATAGTCATCCCACCATTTGAATAATTGAATTAGTTATAGTAATGATATTTTCAAGTAGATAAAAGAGAAAAACCATTGATAAACTACATGACTTCAAAAGAAAAAAAGAGAACGCACAGCTCTAGATCTCAAGTTGATGTACCCATAGCAAGGACTATTTATATATAGTTAACATGACAGATGAAGATAATTAAAAAGCGAAAATGGTACAAAACATCATGAACACCAAATTAAATTGCCAATTGGCAACGTCAGGCGGTGGCCATCCCATGAGGTCACCGATGAATAGGTAGCTGGGTCCCACTAGTTTATTCGTGGGGTTGCTATCTATATCAACGTTCATTAAAGATAATGAAATGGGTTATGGCTTCTAGACTTCTAGGCACCCACAAACCCCGCAATGACTGTAGACTTCCACGGGTGGAAGATATATATGATGCTTCAAAAATATTTTTCATATAGTATAGTTTTTTCTCTGAAACATATTGATATACATATGTATCAGACCCTCTCATATATATACATATACACCCATATTTATGAATCCATGCAGGTATGTCCCTATTTTATGAGCACCACCTATATTTGGGTACATACTGAGCGGAGAGATTGCTCCAAAATATTGAAAAAAATAGCATCAAACTGAGCGGGATGATAAATTTGGTGGATCTTAAAATAGTAATTCCTTAAATACTTATTAGCAATTCAAGACTACTATAACACACTCCTATCAAGAAGGCAAGTGGCAATACCAAAATCTGACGACATTATAGGGCCCATGTATAAATTACTAGCACAGCACACGCATATTTGAAGATGAGCAGTAGGACCACTCTTATTTTAAGGAGAAATAAAGAAGGCCCGTGGAACCGACAGACAACTTTCAGACGCTATGCTTGAGCAGTTGGAACAAACTGCATCTTTTGACGAGTCATACATGCCTATGTTGTTCAATTTGTTAAAATGATAGCACCCTGCATTTTAGTCATCATGTTTTTAGTGTCTCTGCCTATCTCAATACTGTCGTTAGCGTGCCTCGTCGGCAGTCATGCAAAAATGCCAAGAATCTTCTTCTTCCCATTGCAGTGTCTTTGTCTTACTGCCAGAAGCACCACTACTAAAACAGATGCATTTTCCAGAATCTCAAGCAACTTTCAGTAAAAAAAAAGAATCTCAAGCAACTAGTCGCAGCACTCCAACCAGGAAGGAAGGGTCCCCCGGCCGTGCATGAGAATTTCTAAAAACAGCAACTTGTTCTGCCAACTGCCGTAGTGGAGAACCCCGTGCAATTTACGATGCCGAATCTGGAATCACCAGACAACCGAAGCACTTTTTGGGGGGGGGGGGGGGGGGGGGGGGGGGGGTCCCCAAAGTAGCGTATGATTCTCCCCAGCGCTTGCTATTTCTGCCAAAGTTTGCCCGCTCCGTTAGCTGCCTTTCATGATGCACTCCAATGGCAGTGAGATCTCGGTAGGCTGCCTACCTGCTTTTCTCCAGGGAAGAATAGTCAGCACCTCGGTACAGTAGCCTTAATAGGGTAAGTTCCAGTTTTCAAAGGACGGGCAAGTGCAGTGGCATATGTACCGGCTGGTCGGTCAGGAATGTTTGCACTTTGTACCTTGGAGATACAGAGCTGGGTCCTGTTTAGTTCTCAACTTAGAAAGGCCAAAGTTGACATTTTATCACTGTATCGCTACTATAGCATTTTGTTTGTATTTGTGAATAATTGTTCAAACATTGATTAATTAGGCTCAAAATGTTCGTTCCGTAAAGTACAACAAAACTGCGCAATTAGTTTTTATTTCATCTATATTTAGTACTACATGCATGTGTCGGCATTTTGATGTGATAAAAATATTCTTTTTACATAGTAGATTGGGGGGGCAAACTTTGGAATCTAAACAAGGCCCTAGCTTCAGCTGTCCACTGGAAGCAACTGACCTTTTTTCAGGTTTATTTCTCAGGATCCACCGGGAAAAGGAGTGAGAAGTTCATCAGCTTGTTCACGCTTCTGAATGAAGAGTGGTCTGTACTATGTACATGTGCAGAACCTCAGCGGAGTACTTATTTGTACACAGATACGTATAACCGAAGTAGTGATTGGTGGAAGTGTTGCTGATGGGAAATGCGATACTTTCAGCATACTGCGGTGAAAGCTGAAAGTTAGCCAGGGTATATTCATCACTGAACAGACAGGCAGAAAGCAACCGATGGGCCTCGACAAAGCTTTGACAGCAAATGCTGCAGCCATGCTTGAAGCGATTTCTTCTACACAATCAAGACGGAGGTCTATGCAGAACAGCGGCAGTGGAATACTAGTAAGGATGGTTGTCAGGCTGTCCCACAGAAACTAGCGTCAGATTTACAGCGGAACGCACGGTCGGGCGCACGCGCGCCGAATGAGAAAATTGGGCCGAAAGCCGCCGATCGTGGTGAGAGCCGGGCCGGGCTCCGGGTTCGTGGGGATTTTTGGGCCACTACATACTGTACATCATGGATGGCCTGCTCCTTCATTCTGTTGGGTTTATGGATGGTTCAGTGCCCGGCCTATTCTTTATGGGCTGGGCTCTCTCTCGGTAAAAATAATCTAGCTATATGCGTGGCCCACTGGATTGCCTGTATTCTATAATTCTAGAGGAAAGGCTTGCCCTTCGAATTCGAGTCAAAAACAGGAAGTGACTTGACTTCTGTCTTTGATCGACGTTCCTAATCAACAAATTAAATGCCGTTCATCTCCACAAAACAAAACAAAAAGCAACCTATGCATTTGCTCAGTGGAACATCGGGCAAGTAGAAAATACAACAGCGTAGAGGACCACGTTATCGTGTGACGGGTCGCGTGTTAGGAAAACGTGCGACCCGCAGTCGCTGCCGCTTCGAGCCACCGCCGCCGTCTCCTCCTCCGACTCGGGCGGCCCTGTCGCCTCCGCCGTGGCCAACGTTAATCTCTCGTCGTCGACTCCTCCACCCCCGTCGCCTCCTCTGCCCTCGGCTTCAACAGCGTCCCGCCGCCGGCACGCTAACCTATCGATAGTCGTCGTCTTCGTCGTCTCCTCCGCCCCCGCCGTCGGCACCGTCCACCGGGATCCTTCATCGCACGGCCCTCCGCCTGTTGCCTCTCACCCCGTCAAGCCGGCCGTCGTCCCGACCACCCTCTCTACGACCGTCGGTGAGCTCCGACCCTAACAATTCCGGGCCCCTAACCCGGCCGCCGCCGGCGGCACGCGAGGTGGGGCGCGCGCTCGGCAATGGCGCGATAGACTTAACGCAGCGTAAAACATCCTTGAATGTTAATACCTTTGGATGCAGGTTTGGATTTTGTGATGGGCTAGTGGAAAATGCTGCACCTGTTTGTCAGTCAAGCCATTCCAGATTCCACACCATCGACAGCACAGAGTGCAGGAACGCGCGAAACCATCACAAATAAATACGCACAGCTTTGCATCGAGATCAGATCACTCGAACCACCAGAACACAGGCTGCTCATCGTTATACAACATTTACAGCTACGGTAGCAAAACTACGGAATATTTCATACAACTCGAGCCCGCGGCCGTGCAAGAGCCAGCAGCCCGGCGCCGCCGGAAGCTCGGGGGCGCGGCATCTCGGGGTCTTCGAACGCCGGCAAGCTCTCGAGCTCGAAGAGGTCGGAGCTGGACTCGCTGCTCTCCTTGGCCCTCTCCCGCTCCTCCGCCACGCCGAGCGCGCGCAGCAGCTCCTCCACCCTCCTCTCCGCCTCCGCCGCGGACTCCTTCGCCTGCGCCACCGTCTCCGTCTCCACCTCCGCGGCGTCCCGCAGCCTCGCCGCCGCCGTCCCGTCGTCCACCACCACCGCCACTGGCGAGAACCTCACCGCGCGCCTCGCCGGGGTCAGGACCCCTCCCGCCGCCGCCGACTCCCGCCGGGAGGCCCGCGACGAGAGGATCGACCGCGCGGACGCCGGCTCCGCCGCCGCCGGGAACGCAGCGGCCGCCGTCGCGCGCGGCGTGTGGTCCACCGTCCTCGCCGACCTCCGGTTGCAGAGCAGCGCGTTCAGGAGGCACGCGAACGGCGCCGCCTTCGCCTTCGCCGCCCTCCTGCTCTTCAGCCTGCTCCTCTTCTTCTCCGCGCAGTCTCCCGCCGTGGGGTCATGTTGCGGCGGCGGCGGCAGCGGCGGCAGTAGGAGCGAGTTGGGCTTCGGGTCCGGCCGGACGCGGCACGGCCGCGGCGGCCTCTGCCGCCGCGGCGACCGCACCGAAGAACGGGACGGCGATAAGGCTGCCGTCGTCGGACGATGATGACGGGCTGAGACCGGCGTCCGCTGCGCCGGGGACGCCGGCGCCGGGCGCGTCTCCGTGGACGACCGCGCGTCGGCGTCGGCGTCGGCCTCGAGGGAGTGGTAGATGGCGTCGAGCAGCGCGGCGGAGAAGGACGGCTGGTGGCCCCGGCTGGGCCGCGGCGGCGGGGCGCGGGCGCTGTCGTGCGGAGGAGACATGGACATGCCGCGTCGGCGTGCGTGCGTGTGGGCGATCGGGGTGGACTTGCGGCGAGGGGAGAAGTCCGAGAAGGATGGTGGTGGCGGGTTCGTGCGGGGGTGAACGATCAGGGGAGAGGGGTTTGGAAAATGCGGCGCACACACAGGTGGAAATGGAGGTGGGTGACACCGTCCGCACTCGAGTTTCCGATTACTTTTGTGGGATTCTCCTCCCACGATGGAGTTTGTTGGGGGACGGCCGGGCCGGGAGGCTTTCTGCGCCGCTGATGGGGCGACGAAAGCAGGGTGTGTACGTGCTGATCCTGCTATGCTATGCTATGCTACTCCCTCCGTCCCATAATATAAGCATTCGTTGACTTTTTCTATTCACGTTTGACTGTTCGTCTTATTCAAAAAAATTATGAAAATATTATTTATTTTGTTATGACATGTTTTATCATCGTATATATTTTAAGTATATCATAATTGTTTTTATATTTTTATAAATTTTTTAAATAAGACGAACGGTCAAACGTGATGCATAGAAATCAAGAAATGCTTATATTGTGGGACGGAGGGAGTACCTCGCAGCCTCTGGGCTCTAGCGTAGTGGCAGTGTATGTATCAGTGTATGGAATGAGACTTGGGCCGTCCCAAATTTGCACTCCCAAATTCACTATGTAAAAAGAAGATTCTCGTCACATCAAAATGTCATAGCATGTATGAAGTACTAAATATAGATGAAATCAAAAACTAATTACACGGTTTTGTTGTACTCTGCGAGACGAACATTTTGAGCCTAATTAATCAATTTTTAGATAATTTTTTACACATACAAACGAAATGCTACGGTACGTATGGAATTCCGTACTTCTAAATTGAGAGTCTCAAGTTTGGAAACTAAACAAAGGCCTTGAGAGATTGGCGTGGAGCCAGGGTGTGATCACTGCAACCGCAATGCGATGGCAGCAATTAAACAAGCACTGACGAGGCTGCTATTATGCAGTGAAATGACAAAGGTTGGGAGAGTGAGAATTGTGCAGCAGGAGGGAGGGAGGTAGCGTGCCACCGTGAATGCCAGATTTTAGGTGGCGCCAGAGCTGGTTCCCGGGCTAAAGAAAAATCACTCCTTCAACGTGCCGGTGCAATGGACGGATGATGGCTTTGCTTGCAAGACATCCGAGTGATGCGCTCCCTTTCCCAACTACGGTTCATGATTGTGCAGCCCAATACCAGGGCATAAAGACTAAAGAGAACGCTGCTACACGGGATAGGGCTATTTTAATTGAAGCCTGATCCCTACAAAAGCGAAAAAAGTGCAGAGTTTACACAGGAGGGCCGGAGAACCAGTGAACCTAGGAAGCACTAATTGCGATCATCCCCTCGCCATGATTTGTGTCCCGACTTTGATGGTTGGTGCTTGACCTCACTTACAAAGAGAGGACGGCACACGGCAGGGGCTCCGAACGAAGCATCCTCAATTTCTCATGTTCCGTTGTTCAAACTTGCAATCACGTACTACAAAGAGCGTAGGATTTGTGACGTGTTTGGATCCTATGGACTAAAGTTTAGGCCCTCAAATAAGTGACAATTAAAAACACTAAACATAAATTAATTATAAAACTAATTATATAAGTCATATCTACTCTACGAGACGAATCTAACAAGCCTAATTAACCTATAATTAGTATATAATTATTAAATTATTATTGTAGCATTATATTGTCTAATCATGAACTAATTAGGTTTAATAGATTCGTATCGTAAATTAGTTCTCGCTTATATTATTTATTTTTTAATTAATCGATGTGCTAAAATTTTAGTCCCTGTACCCAAACGGGACCTTGATAGATTCGAATCTGTAGAATCTACAGGATGGAGAATGCAACTGATGCGTAATCTGACGGTTGGGACGTCTCCAGATTCCGCCGGTACACGTACACGCCAGCCGCCGCCGCGGCGCCGCGCCCGCGCATGGGACCGCAACTCTACCAGGGCCCAGGGCCCAGGACACGGAGCCGAAGCGATGATTATCCGGGCCCGGGGGACCGTCAGTATTGGGCCCGGTGGCACGAGTTGAGCCCGGTGGCCCAGTTTTTTCCTCCACGATCTTGCTGCTCGTCTAACCCCACATGGGCTTCGAATTTGCTGGGAGACGGGCAGCCACGCGCGATTACACGAGCCCGCACAGAGCTTTTCTAATATTGGGCCGGCCTGGCTCCAGCACCGCCGCCGGGGCCACACAAAGTCCGAATCTTCTGCTATCACGGAGGAAGCCGCATGCATTTACCTCTTTGATTTACGCAGCTCTAGACTGGTGACGGTCTCACGTAGTGACACGTAATCTTTAGATGACTTATACAATATATTGTTGTTTTAGTTGTCTCATAGTAATATAAAATTTCTTAATTTGTGGGGAAATAAATAAATATTATTAGTTGCATCGCAACAAAACCCATACAATGGTGGGGGAGTTGTCTCATAGTCCTAAATTTTAGCTCATGAGACAGTTGTTTCGCGAAGCAACGACCTCATTCTCTCACCTCGCTCTCTCTCATCCACGTAAGCAAAAATTTTAAGTAGCATTGCATGAGACGACCCGTCAGACCGTTGACGTGTAACAATGTACCCACCCTAAGAAAAAAAGGTAAAAGGAAAAAAATGTTTTTATGAGCACATTGTCAATGTCAAGTGCCCACATTGCTGATACTTGACTGGTGCTGATGTGCTACATACACCGCTACTGTGTGATTACAATTTGCCCAGTCCTAAACTTGTGTTACACAAATAGAATTAGCCCGTGCTCATGTCACGGTTTTCACGTTTACATCAGGTGTGTGTAAATAGTTTTTCGAAACCATATCACACACACTCTTCGCAAACGATCAACATGCGCCAAGCAGTCATTCTCAAACTCTACACGGAACTAATTCGGCAAGCATATAACCAACCACCTACCGTTCGAAGCACGAGCAACACTGATTTGGACAGCAACAAGGCTGTTGTTATTGTTACTTCACCACAAGCAAAACCATCGTCTAACGCTAAGTTGCCTCTATCCATTTATCCTCGCTCATGTGGTCACATGCGTGAGGCCTCCAAAATCCAAATAAAAACCAAACAAAAATTGTCGAAATATTTTGCAAGATTATTACTTCAACTCGAAGGCTTGAAGCGATACGCGAATGCTACTGGTTTTGGTAGCACACAGAAACAAAAAAAAAACAAACCACGCGTTACTTACACGTCGCCGTTTTTTCGCGCAAGTGATGAGCTCGCTCGCCCGGGTCACTCCGCCCAATCTTTGCGTGCTCGAGAAGCCCATCCCCCGTCGGACGTGACGTGGGCGCACCACCCCTACCCGCCCCTCGACGCCCAGCCGTACGATCCGCATCAGGAATCCATCCCAGCCGTCCGCTGGCGCTGCCGCTGCCACTGGAATCCCCCCTTCCTTCCCCTCACCTTTTCGAAACCACCTCATCGGCTTCTCCTTCCCATGGCAAACGACAACGAGGCTTCTTCCCCCGCGACCTTTTTTTCCTCCCCTCCTCTCTAGATCGCAGCGAAACCGAGCTCCCCCTCCAGCCGAAGCGAAGCGGGCTGAGGAACCCGGCCGCGCCGCGCGATCCGATCGGCCGCTCGGCTCCGACGATCGGGGGCAATGCTGCGTGGATCAAGCGGAAGCTGCTGATCACGGTGAGAAGGCCCACTGGGATCCGCTCGATTGATGCTCTTGCGGGCAGTTTTTCGCGGTTGGTTTTGGTACGATTCGGCTGGTTTTGGGGTCAATTGGGGTTCTGTGTGGTCAGACGTCTCGGCTCCTGCTTGGTTGATGTGTCTTTTGCTCCCGATTTTGTGTGATGTGGTGTTGGTGGAGCCTTGAGGAGGGTGGTTGCTCCAGGGCTTTCATGTGGTAGTGGATTAGGGAGTATTTTTGTGCTGGGACCTTTGCACGTGTTCGAGTTTCGTGTGGGGTGAAAATTAGGCTCGATTCTGCATATTTGTGTACTGGAATTACTATTGCGACAGCTTCAATAGAGTGACAATTTGGTATTATCGCTCCGATCGCTTGGATTTTAGCGTCCTTTGTTAGTTTTTGGTGGGGATTTGTTTTCTATCACCATAATAACTCGGTCTATGTATCTATTATGCTGTAAATACATGGCGACCGTTTGGTCAATCTACGAGTTCTTGACAGGTGTAGAGTGGAGGAATGCTTGTTTGGATTAAACTGTGGGAATAACTATTTTGAGTAGATATTGATGTGATCACTTGGAACTCGGATGGGTTCAGGTTTGTGAAGGAGCGCTTTGGACTTGATCCCTTATGTCATTTACTAGGACATTGGTCCAGCTAAGAAATTCAGTATTGCCTGGGCAGTTTTTTCTTTGGTTTTTAGGAGCAACTAGCGATGTGGCCTGTACGTCTAGCCATATGCTGGAATCAATTATCGTTCTGCTATTTCAGTTCAAAAGTAAAGCTAATTGGAGCAATAAATCATGTTTTTTATTTACACACAACATTCCTTGGGGTGGGGAAATTTTAGTGGGTAACTTGGAACAGCTCAACTCGTTACAAAATGTCTTATGTACCATTTGCATGATGCATTCTTGACTAGCTCTAGGCAACTAATTTATTCTTAGCAAGAGCATGGGATTTAATGTTGCATGCTGGCACAATGCAAGAATTTGATTTGTCATTATGAAGTTCACAGTCTAACATAAGATAGAGCTCTTTGAAACAAGGGTTGTTACATACTTGTTGCTTGGGTAATGACTTTTTTGCTGACTTTGCACCGCGTTCTCTATTATTAACATTCTACTCTTGATTGAGTGATTGATAATTGCATCTACACCAAAGTAGAATTGATGGCTTAAATACGTTTTCAATTCTACTCGAATTGTGAATTTATAATTTTTGAATCCACTCATTGATTGTAGGTTTTTACACTGGCTTCTTTTGATTGCTACGAGCTTTGGATGAAGTTTGCGCCTATCTATGGAAGTGGATGACTCACACGGTGCTCTAGTTAATAAAAGTGAAGAGAATGACTTTGAAAAGAAGGACAGTTCTGATCCTGTGGTTTATCAGCTAGTTCGGGTAAACTCATATTTTCCTTAGTTATAGTGGCCAATGTTAATATAAAAACTCAGCATGATCTTTGTAGATGACTATTGAACCCTTTTATAAACACTTCAAATTTGTGCAGGTTGAAGGCGATGGAACACTTGTTCCAGCTACAGAGGATGATGTTTTGCAATTTGAACACTTTCTTCATGATGAGAAGGCTGATCTTCCTTCTATTGAAGATGCAGAACATGTGGAAGAGTTTTTCAGCAATGATTGCATCTTACTGAAGAAGTCTGACTTGGAAGGTGATTTGAATAGAATTATTCAGCTACTTTGTTAGTACATGTTTTTCTTTTGGGTAAATCTCACTTCACTAGAACAAGACTTTATGCTGTCTCATCAGAATACAGCTTGCTAGCCTAGAAACCCTACAAGGTTCCTGTATTAATTCAAGTGCTTCCCCTTCTAGTAGTGATGCTCACTGTTGATTAAAATTACGCAGATGGCTCTTCCAAATTGAAGGCTATAGAACTACACACACAAAAATTGGGGGGTGACTTAGAGGTATGTCATTTATCTCTTGTTCATCATAATTATTTGCCACTGGAGTAGTTCTTTAGTTCCATTGCAAAATAATATGTTTAGGCTACTAGATAGTGCCTTTAATGCATTGTAATTGTCCTCATTGTCAATATTTTCTGGTTTAACTTGGCATGATGTTGATATGGAGCACAGAATATCTTGTTTTGTTTAATTGCTGAGAGTTCAGTTTGCCTGTTTCCTTAAAGTTTACTGTATATAATGTCGACTTTAAGTAAACTTTAAGAAGATGCGTATCATTGCACAGGAAAACAGGCTAGAGTCATTGGATGATTCCCTTAGTCCTCCCTCAAAGTGTAGAGTTGTTGATGGTCAGCTGCCAGATAAATTTCTTACAGAACAAGGGGACACCAGCATCGCTCAACAGGACAATGCTTCAACTGAGACCACAAAATCAACAGTGTTAAATGACTCCTGCAGTGCTGAAAAAGACAAGGCTGATGCCTGCTCAAAACCTGTAGATGACACATCTGCTGAGCCATCTGTTTCCGGAGTTAATAGTTCTATGCCTGATTTTTCCATATTAAGAGGAGAAGTCTGTTTGGATGATCTTACTATTAGAGAACTTCAGGAAGCATTTAGAGCCACATTTGGGCGTCAGACTACTGTCAAGGACAAGATATGGCTCAAAAGACGGATTACAATGGGTTTGACCAATTCCTGTGATGTTCCAAGTTCAGGCTGTGTAGTTAAAGACTACAAAGTTGTTGGCAAGGATGGCGAACAAGTGATATCAAACACAGATGAAATACCCAAGCTTCAAGTCATATATCCAGGAAATGAAGGGGACTCACCATCTAGCTCTTACTATCAGAGTGAAGACCAACAAGGATCTTCTAAGAGGTTCAAAAGAGTACCAATACATAATGATGAACCGCAAGGAAATCTCCTCACCGAACAATGCACCAACAAGAGAACTAGAAAGCCAACAAAAAGATACATAGAGGAGCTTTCAGACATTGAGACTCATGACTCCACTGGAAAAGTTTCTTCACCAGCAAAAACAACTGCACGTGATGAAGTGTTGCTGAAAACGCGGGCAGCACCTTTCAATAAGATTGAGTCTCAGGGCACAACCTATACTACCAGAAAGGATACTCTTGGAGGATTTAGTGTGCGTGTTCCTTATGTTTCAAGGATGAGGAGGGGGCGGCCTAGGACGGACTTCATTTCATTTGTGGTAATAATCTACATATGAATTATTTATTTTAACAGCTTCTGCAGATTTGATGATCCTTTTTTCTTTCACTGAAGCACCTTCTCTTCATCTACTACTTCACCCTTAGCTATTTGTTCTCAAAATGATAATGACTTGCACAAAGTTTTTGGTTCAGTTTGACTTTAATTTTCAACATGCCACCTAAATAAGACAATTATTGGATAATGCACTCATATGACCTATAGGTCCAATATTCTTGCCCTAGTTTCAATTAGGTCAGGTATCTTTTGTTTTTCTTTTCCATCCAAACTCTACCTCATTTGGATAACTTTTCATTCCCTTGTGCAAATTGAGCAAATATCTGACATCATTAACCCATTCACCCGTCACTCATGCCGCCTCTAAAAGATCTCAGCATTTTGGCTTTTCTTGTATTCATTTTTTTTTCATACACGTCTACAGTCTGTTTGATGTTGGCATAGGGAATTTATATGTACTGTAGATCCAAGTTCCCAACTAAACGGATGGAATAAATTCCAGCATTTGCTGTTAGACATGTTTGGTTGTCTTGTATTCTTTGTTAAACTTGTTTCCGTTACCTTTTATAACAGGATAAGGAACCTTCTGTTGAATGTAATGGGGTTCAGACAGCAATTGGGATGATGTTGGCAAAAGAGGGTGAAGAGGGGATCCACGTGAGAAAAGCATCTGAAGTTCCACCAGCGGTATGCCTTTTGTCATGTAGTACAAATTGATAATATGCCAGGCTGAGAACCTAAACAAGTAACTGGATAGGACATCTTAAAACACCTCCTATCCTCCAAACAATTTGGCCCTTGCAATTGTTACCTGTTTCATACACGCATTTAAATGTTTTCCTTATCTTCAACCCGCTGCCAGGTAAATTCTGAGAGTGGACATATAGAGGCAGTCGATAAGAAGGGGGTTCAGAACCTACAAGCAAACGTTTGCAGTGCTGCTTCCAGGCCCAAAATAAAGCGGGGTTTGACACGGAAGCATCATCGAGCATGGACGCTTTGTGAAGTCATGAAGCTGGTTGATGGTGTTGCACGGTATGGACCTGGCAAGTGGTCTGAGATCAGGAAACTGTCCTTTTCCTCATATTCTTACCGCACTTCAGTGGATCTTAAGGTGTGTTTTCTTGTACAGCTTTAACTTGCTCATTGTGATTTCATTATCTAATCAAACTGGCTGTTTATACAGGACAAATGGCGGAACCTGATCAGAGCAACCCAGACACAGCTTCCCGCCCAAAAAGATGTAATCAGTTCTCTTCAGTGCACATGAACACAGTTTTTGCTTACTAGTTCTTATTTTTTACCCTGCAATTTCTTTGCTCTTGATGTTCCATTTTTGTGTAGTATCCAATCCAACAATTGTTTTGTTTGCTATTTTGAGCAGGGTGTCAGTCCACGGAAGATTAACCCTTCTATCATACCAATACCACCATCCATTTTGTTGCGAGTGAAGGAGCTAAATGAGCTGCAGTCGCAAGGGGGCGGCTTCACAGCGCCAGTCAAGAGTTCTGGGCAGAACAGCAAGGTTGTACAGGGAAAAGGGTCAGGATTTTTGTGATCCGTGTCATGCAGATATAGGGGAAAAGGAAAACAGTAGTTAGATAGATGTACGCTTTTGTACGATGGAGAACGAGTACATAATATTACAACTTAGGTGTAGCCACGTTATCCATCTTCAAAATGTTCTCTACACGCGCAATGCACGTTTTCTCCTGTGAAATCAGCTGGAACATGTGTAATTAGATGTCCATAAAACATTGCCCTGTCCTCTACTTGTGTAAAGCGCAGGCGGCGGCTCTGTTGTCGTGTAACAAGCACCAGTTAACGAAGGTCTTCGTAAACGACGATTGCTTCTAGGCAGACAACGACGAAGCGGCACAAGATCGGAGCAAATGCAAATCTAGCAGGAAAGAGTGAAATAAGTGAACAGATCAACAGAAGACTCCTGGGAGTCATATGTGTGTTCGATTACACGAAGCTAAACCCAGGAGTCATATGTGTGTTCGATTACACGAAGCTAAACCAAATTAAGTTACCACAAAGTAACTTTACAAAACAAAACTTCCATGGAAACTACAGTTGCAACTGATTGTCCAGTTAAACATGAAATAAGCTAGTAAGCAGCTGAGACATCACAGCTTCAAGGTGCAGCTGCCTGGCACACTCGAAAAATGAGAAATCTCTACTGATCAAGCGACAAGCGTACTGAATGAATAAAATTCAATTAGCCAAACAAACCTCCGGACATGCGAGTGGGTATGAGCTGCTGATACTACCACCTCTCAAGAGTCCAACACCACATGGACCAGCAGTTACTCGATGTATAGAGCTGTCAATATGATCCTGTCAACCTTGAGAGGTTATCAAGCAGATATTTACTCTCAGCCGAAGGATCAATCCTCTCCACCTTGGCCACAGTGTTCTTCACTCGACGCTCATCGCCATATGTTTCTTCTTTCACTTTCAGCCTCAGAAGATACATTTGATACAAGCCTTGGATCAGAACATCTGTGTAGCGAGGATCCTCATTCTCTTTAAACATGTAGAGTTCACGTGCCGAGCAACCAAGTAACTCCTGCCCAGGCTCTTGGAATGCTGTTGCCCAAGCTGTTCCTGAGTGATCTTGGATCTGTAACTGCAGGAGATACCTGTAATCACACTCTGGAAATTCTTGGTTGCACTTGTCACAGAGCCAGTTGCCTGAGTCAGACTTTGTCACCTTCTTACCGCATTGCCTATCTCCGATCATGTTTGGGCAAGCTGTGTAGCAGAAGGAGTCAGTCTTGAAGAATACAACAGTAGCCTTCACCGTGACCCAATCGGGTTTGTCCCCCATTCCAAGACCATCATCCTTTATCTGTGCTACTGTCTTTCGGATCTCATTCCTTGATGCAGCTGGAGTGAAATCCCTGGATATGGACTGAGTAGAAGCATTTCTTCCTCCACAATCAAACCACTGCCTAAGACTGTGAGCTTCAGCAAGATCAGGGTTTATGAGGAGTTGAGATGAAGAAATTGTGCCAACAGACTTGCCACTGTAATCATTGACTCTTCCAGCTTTGACAGCCAGTACAGGAAAGGCCCCACATTCAACCGCTTCTTGCAGCTGCAAGCCTTCTCTGTTGCAGAAGTCACCCCACATGGTAAGCTCAACACTTCGACCAGACATATCCTTCAGGGTAATTGTCCTTTTCTGAGTTTCCATGCCGTTCTTCCTCTGTATTGTGGTACTAGGGTTGACAGATGTAACAACACCAATGACATCAAGAATAGCATTGTTCTCTGAATCTTCAATTTTATCAATCGATGTGAAGCTAAACCGCTGGGCAGGAATGGAGCTGTTCTCATCAGGACAAAGTTCAATTGTTGACTGAGATTCCAAGAAAATTTCCCACTCATTATTCATATGGTTGTAATCCTTCTTTGCGGGTTTCAAGCTTCCTCTTGATACCACATAGACCTTACCAACTTCCACAGCTTCATAGAAGCGATCAACAAGAGCATTGAAACATGTAGCCCTTATCTCACCACCATCAGAATCAAGCAGGTCAAAAGAGAACACTTTGCCATCACCTTTTGCATTATGGTACCGGCGGATCTCTCCCTTGGCAGTAACTCGAGCCTTGATAGCCCAGCGGCCCTGATAAGGATTTAGAACAGAAATGGGGATTATTCTAGCGGGAGCATCGTTTTTCATGATTGTGCCATGGTTTCTGTAACTGGGTGCAGGGCGATAGGATGGCTGAACTGTTGTTTGGAAGACCTGTGCATTGTCATTTGGCCTAGGGACCATGTTTCGAGAGTTCCCTGCCGCGGATTGCTGGGTTACTGCAGCATTGTCAGTGGATCTTGTCACTGGGCTCAAAGTACTCCCTGCCATTGAACCAGGTGCTCCAGTAAACTGGTCTGCTCTCATGGAATTTGAATTAGAAACTCCAGATTCAGGAGGTAGTGCTGGATTTCCAATAATCTCACACTCTGGAACAAGAACTTCCATGTTAAGGATGACCGTAGCCCTGCGATATTGCAACCAATCAGCTTATTATCATAAAAAGCAAGAAATAACTTGTACCGCTTTACAAAGAACGAGAAATAAATTATCCTCAGGAAAAAAGGATACTAGACTTGTCAGCACAGCTTGTAACCACTGCAAATACTGCTTAACTGGCAACCAAACAGCTAAGCTGAATGACACAATCTGCAAACTAATTGAACAGACAATATAAGTCTGAATCTCTGTGCACAGCCACAGCCCAACAAGTACAATGAGCAAACCACATCCCGTGACAGGGTGCATAAACTGGAACCTACTTGATTCAAGACATGACAGCTGCTGAGCAAATATTCGAGCACAACAAAACGAAGACACCAAATTTGAGGCATATCAAAATACCCCACCGTTTAAACGGAGATCAGTGACCAGACACTGACCATCAGCTATGTGGCCAGATCCGCCATGCTAATTGCTACTTTTTTATCATGAAGGAAAATGTCAATCGATTTATGGCTGGCAAGCGCCAATTTGGTTAGGAAAATAAATATTACCCCAGGCTAGTCTACTCTGACAAAAAGAAATTAAGAGGCAAGTATAAGTGTTCTATTAACTGCACAAATGTCGTTATCCTGACAGAAGCAAGAGGAATTCTAAATTCATAGAGCTATCTAACCAGAGACACCATTCATGAGGATCAATTAAAATGATGGCTTAAATAGATCGACTCAACCAACATTTGGTGCGTGAATACATATACACTAGTGAAACAAATTTCCCAAACCACCGTTAGAACAATTCGCCGTAGCTATGGATAGGAGGCAGAGGTCGACCCAAACTAACTTGGGACGAGTCGGTTATTAGAGACCTTAAAGAGTGGAATATCTCTAAGGATTTAGCTATGGATAGGAGCGCTTGGAGACTAGCAATTAATGTGCCTGAGCCGTGATCTTTGCTTTTTTTTCTGCTTTCCTCTAACTCTTTTTTTTTCACCTCTAGCCTACCCCAACTAGCTTGGGACAAAAGGCTACGTTGTTGTTGTTGTTGTACCGTTAGAACAATTCGAATATATATACACTGGCGAAACAAATTTCCCAAACCACGGTTAGAACAATTCGAATATATATACACTGGTGAAACAAATTTCCCAAACTACCGTTAGAACAATTCGAATATATATACACTGGTGAAACAAATTTCCCAAACCACCGTTAGAACAATCCGAAGTGCAGGGCAAGCCAACAAGCAATTCAACCGAATGCAACTCGCACGCACAAACTACATACGAAACTAACAAGCACAAATCGGAACTAGCGAAAACTTAGACCCAATTTTGTAGGCCCGAACCCTACACCAAACCGAACGCTACACACATCGATCAAGTCGGGTGGGAGGGGGGGGAGGACGCGGAGAGACATACCTCCTGCCGTTGACTTTGTTGAGGATGTAGTCGATGAGCTGCACGATCGCGCCGCGGCGGACGAGGCCGGAGCGCGCGAGGTCGCAGAGCTGCGCGGCGAACAGCGCCGGCGTCGTGTCGACGCCGTCGGAGATGATGGCGCGGAACCTGGGCCCCGTGCCCGGGTGGCCGCTGACCGCGATGCTCCGGAGGTCTACGACCTGCACCACCGGCTTGAGGTTGGTGTCCCCCGCCAGCGTCGCCGCCACGGCGTTGGGGGTCAGCTTCGCCGCTGCCATCGCGGGCTCGCAGCGGGCCTGGCCTCCACTTCCTCCTCCTCCTCCTCCCCGCCTCGATCCGTGGGAGCCGGCTGGACGGGAAGCGTGCGGGATGAAGGCGAAGAGGAAATTTGATTCGAGCGTTTGATTTGATTGTTCGAGGTGGGGGTAGGAAATGGTGGAGAGGCCGTAGTACGGGAGACGGGGAGAGAGGCGGTTTGATGGCGTCGCGGCTTCTTCCTGAGGAAGACTCATCTGCCGCTCGTGCCTGGATAGATGTGGCCGTTGGATTGGGGTGACGACAGGCGAAT
Source organism: Echinochloa phyllopogon (assembly GCA_033239725.1). Classification (NCBI taxonomy): domain Eukaryota; kingdom Viridiplantae; phylum Streptophyta; class Magnoliopsida; order Poales; family Poaceae; genus Echinochloa; species Echinochloa phyllopogon. The sequence continues at coordinate 56,823,338 of BTCW01000010.1, forward strand.
CGAACGGCTGGTATCGAGCTGGCTCGGCTACATGGGCTTGGGCCGCAGATGAAGAAACTAGCCATCTCTGGAAATACACAGTATTATAGAAAACCAAGTAATTGATCGATTTCAAATTCTCAACAGTAGCTTACGCCCAACTCGACTCTTTGAGATTTTCAACAACAAACTCACGAATAAGAACTGTATATTTTCAGAACAAATGGGGTCGATACAAATAAGTTGTTAAAAGAGTCCTTCCAATCCACCATCAGCATCGGTGTGTTACACAAACAGAATGCCAGGCAATCGTTGGATGGAGAAGCATGTTTGGGTGATGATGAAATATGCATAACCTTTACAGAAAGAGATTTACAGTGTCTGACTAACACTAAAGCTAGACGTGATCCACATTTGCCACGCAGTCTGCTTCATCCATTTTAGTTCTTTGCCAAAGGTCCACTTTAGCCCCATGCTGCCGATAGTGCATAATTTACCACCAGCTTCCCATCAATTCCAAAGTTCTGCAGTGTAAATGTAAGAAGATGGTTAGCCGCCTTAATTGGCTGAATGTCATATGAACAGAAGAGATCTAAGCATAATAATTATAACCAAGGCCATGATGGCCACTGTTTCTAGATGAAACTTATCAGTCTAACAGGTAGGAATGAATACAATTATCAATCAGAGATTGACATGAATCTATAGTGATCAATGTTTCCAGATGAAAACCTACGCGGAATCATTAAGTCATTAACTAGATGTCTATCAGGAAGGATTCCAGGAGTGAAGATATACTATCTCCAGCAGTTGGAGGTAGATCTTAGAACGTATGTGGACACAGATTAGTAAAAGAAATTCAGAAACTACTTGATGCTGCAACAAAGTGATATGATGCATATGGAGATGTCTCTGAAACAAAATGTATGCAGATATATCAATTTCTACAGTACAGATAAAAGAAAGTTCGGTACTACATACGAGATAGTCTGGTATGAGATATAAGTTAGAATCTTACATTATACAAGTCAATTACCAGTTCATCTGGGTTTGGCGAAAATGCACTGTTGATATAGACAAACTGTTGGAGATACAGATAACAGTCAGTAAGATTCCAGCATGTCATGGATTAAATTCCGATAGAACAGACAGTCATGTTCCTACCAGTGTATCCTGATGAAGTTGTCGGCGAAGAAACTCTATGACCTTCAAAAACTTATCTCGTCCTGAAATCTGGTAGGAGATACACAAGATACAGCTTGATCAAGTTAATGGTGTGAAATCAAAGGAGAACATCGCTTAAGCCAATTCCAAGGACAGACTGCAGAATAGCCAATGATGACAGGATGCAGTGAAATCAATGTACCAAGGTTTTGGTTGTGACATAAGGAAAAACTTGTGTATACGGGAATTTCACTATTTCAGGAAAGAGAAAAAATAAATGATATCAATAAGCAGCGTGTAAGCAACTGTGTGGCAAGTACTTCACAAGCACTACATCAAGATATGGATCTATAGTTATTTCATAACATTCTCTTAGTAACAAAAGGCTAAGATTTAGAATACAGCTAGGCTAGAACCAAGCCAACTTAGCCAAGCACTCAAATTTCTTGTGAAAATTGCCCTCGCTATCAGGCTTAAAACAATTAAGACAAAATTACTGCTAGGTGTACAACCTTTGAGTTCTCACACTGACCCTACCACATATTTGAGATACAGTAAAACTGGTTAACAATCTTTTGTTATTATATTAACAAGAGGAAACTGTTACAAGCAACCATTAGATTTTTTTGTTCTACAATCAATAGTTCAGACTAATCCTTTCTACATGTTGGAGACTGTTCTCCAGTTTGTTATCAAACCGAACAGGGACATTGATGATATTCCTCTTGATAAACTGAAACAACTGTTTAGGAATTCACCATCAGCACAGGCATCAACAAGTCAAATGCATCGAGTATTTTTTGCAACTCTTGATTTTGATATTTGGGACTCAATTCACGAGCATTTCAAGATTTGCCACCCATATCACAATGACACGTGGGGTCATCCTGAGTTAATGACATGCGGGTCAGGGTCAGAGTCCGTTTGAGTATTGTTCGCAAGAAAACCCCCCAAGTTATCTGAATGTCGCGATCTAGAGCACATACCATATCACGAAACCCTACCCTCCAGCTATACCGAGTGTAAAACAGATCTTGAGTTGCAAGAAAGAGACGACGGGGAGACGGAACTCGCACCTTGAATTTGGATTGCTTCAGTATCGGGGCATCACCCGTCGACCGCACGAGCACCACCACTGCAATCCCGTAGCAGTAGAGAGGTCAGCACAAGAGAGAGGAGAAGGGCAGCAAGAGATTAGCAACTCGCAAGGCACAGAACGGGAGCCTGAGTTGCCGAGAACCTTTCTGATCCACCTCCGCGGCCATCGGGGCTACGACAACGACGACAAGGCCGCGGGGGCGGCGGTTTTCGCCGACGGCGACACAGACGACTCGGAGACAGATAGCAGAGGAACCGCAAAATTTCCCCAGAACACCCTTTGATTTCTCGGAATTCTCTGAGTCTTCAGAAGTTCCGAACTCGGTCAGGAGTTTTGGGCCTAATAAGGCCTTTATGATTGGCGACTCAGTGTAGAGGATGCGTACGGCTCGGCCCGTCTAGGCCCGAGATTGAAGGGAAATCGAGTAGCGGGTAATGGGCTCTATGTAGACTTGCCCGTTGTTGCCGTTAGACTGTTTTACTCTGACCAAGAGTTTTGTCAGGAGGATCAACAGAAAATCAAGGGCAGATGGCGGCAAACGGAACATTTGTGTCTCACTTCGTCGTATTGATTGGTTTCTAATGGAATCTTTTACGTGACGGAGCGTGTGTATCACTGACGGTGTGTCAGGCCTGACACTGTTCGAGTATTTGTAGCAGCAGCATACAGTAGTATGAACTGATGCTCACTTGACCTGTGCAGTGCAGCCTCCAGATCTGCCGCGAGCCTGCGTGACTCCGTAGATCGAGAGAGGTTAGTTAAAACAGCTGACACGAGAAATGCTGTCTGTCTCGAGCTCTCTGACATGGCCAAACCAACACAGAAAACCAGGTTACATCCCTGCATCGGATCCCCTTCGTCAGAACAAAAACACTGCAGCTACTACCACACAAAGAAAACGGCGGCTAAACTAACCCACAGGGCTCTGCAGCAAGAATCTACGCCGACCTCCTCCTCCCGTTTTGTTTAGCCGCGCCCGTACGCGGGCGGCCACGTTGCAGGGCCGCTTATCCCGAGGTGTCAGACGATGCCTCGTCAAAGCACGGGCACGCACGCTCTGAACCAACGAATAATCAGGCAATTAACATGTCCAAACCCTCAGGCGCATCACTGCCTGCGCGTGACAGTAGTTTAATATGCACTTGCCCCTCAGCACTCTGCACTCTGCAGAAAAATATCGGATTCCTAGGTTGCCCACGTGTGCTGCTCCACGAACACGCATGATCACGAACGAACAGACCAAACTCCTCATCTGGGTGTTTTGTACTGGCTGCTCTCTTGTCTGTCTGGCGTGCAGTTTTACTCCGACTTGTCACATGTACCGCACGCAGTTTCTTACTCACTCCTCCATCTTCAGAATTTTCTTGGCCTTGTTTTGTTTAGATCCAAAATATGGGCGTGGGGATTTGAGGGTTTGGGGTCACATCGTAATCATTGCGTCGCTGTAGCATTTCGTTTGTATGTGTGAAAAATTATCTAAAAATTGATTAATTAGGCTCAAAATGTTCGTCTCACAGAGTACAACAAAACTGTGTAATTAGTTTTTGATTTCATCTACATTTAGCACTACATGCCAGCTATGATATTTTGATGTGATGAAAATCTTCTTTTTATATAGTGAATTGCTTTTTGAAAACTAAAGAAGGGATTGGTCGAGGGTAACAGGTAACTAGCACTGCCAGGCACGCTCTCCATCGTCACTGCCGGATCGCCGTGTGCAGGAAATACGTGCCGACGGCCACGCCACCCAGCCTCCAGCCTCCTCCACATCGAAAACAGGTAACCAACCCATCTAGATATTCACTGCCACAACGTGCCACGGGATCAGGCGCCACATGCATCGCATATTGCATTGTGTATACACGGAAATGGTCAGGTCAGGGTTAGGTTAGGTCAGGCTCCAGGCAGGTGTGGGGAACGCTGTTCCAAAGAATAGTAGTAGTGGCGTCGCAACTGTAGCAGTAGTAAGCGATCACTTTCGGTTCGGTCAGCAATAATGCTGGCACTGGCAGCACCACACAGCGATGGATCATGGAATGGATGGAAACCCGGGCCAGATCGAGAAGGCCTGCCTGCCTGAGCCTGAGCCTGACACCGCGCGTGTGTGCGCGCGGGGCTCGCGGCGCTCAGACTCTCACGTGCTCATCGCCAGACGACGCGAGACCGACTGGCCAAGCACGCGCCGCGCGGCCACGCCGGCAAGGTTTTTTTTTTTTCGTCTCCGCGCGGGCGGGCAGGCGCAGCCACTCCCTCCCCGCGGCGCGGGCGCCTCGCCATCGCGTTTTGCTTGCCGATGAGAGCACGGGCATGGGATGGTGGCGGTGGTGGTTTTCTGGCAGGGGGTGCAGAGGAGACGCCGTGCCTTTCTGGACGCACTCCGCCGCGTGCGTGCGGATTGGCGCCGAGCGCGGCCGTGTCGAGCGCGCATTGGCTACCGGGGATTTTCCTGTCTACTCGGCGCTAGGAAGCATTTCAGGTTTTTTTTTCTCCCAGCGTATGGAGTGCTCAACTGGAAGCTCTCTCTCGGTTCCATTCAAACTATGGCCTTGGTTGAATTTAGGAGTAAGATGTCATTTCGTAATCATTGCGCTACTGTATCATTTCGTTTGTAATTGTAAAAAATTATCTAAAAATTGATTAATTAGGCTCAAAATGTTCGTCTCGCAGAGTACAACAAAACCGTGCAATTAGTTTTTGATTTTATCTACATTTAGTACTCTATGCATGTTATGACATTTTTATGTGATGAAGATTCTATATTTAGTATTCATTATGACATTTTTATGTGATGGAGAATCATCTTTTTGCATAGTGTATTCGAGAGTTGATTTTTGGAACTAAACAAGACCACAGTGTCACTACTGTGAGTAAAAGAAGACATCGCGTTACTCCCTCGGTCCCTGAGAAACATCTTTGACCGTATATATAAAAAATATATTAATATTTATGATACATAATAAATATTATTAGATATATATTTAAATCTAGTTTTTAAATAAATTTATTTAAAGATTAAAATGTTGCAAGTATTATCTATCGAAGGAGCAAAATCGTGCTACGAAAATGAGGGGCGGAGCGAGTTAACATGCGACTCTGTGATATCTGGTGTGACATGGACAGGAGACAAGACCGGGTTTAGGACGCCCGGCAAGCTGCCACTAGTACAGCGACCGGGTTGCTAGCGCTCAGCGCTGGGCTTTCACCTTTCAGTGGCGCTACTACCGGTACTTGCGCCCATGCATGACTCGCGAGATTGCCACCGTGCCGGGCAGACAGCAACTGCAGGCTTTGAAGGCTACCTCCACAGTGTGCATGCATGCAGACGCAGCAGCAGCCGGCAGGAGACAGCGACGCCGGTGCCTGACACCCTCACAGCGTCTCAGGGGCTGGGCCTTGGCTAGCAGGCAGCAGCATTGTCACTGCGGATGCCACATTGAACAAGGGTCAGTCACGGCTCTATGCAGGAAATGCTGGACTGCAACCCAGCATCTGTGCCCAGTTCCGTTGGCCGCGATGGGAACGGTTTGAACCTTGCAGTCAAAGTATGAACAGTGAGACTAGAGAGAAGCAGTGGTGCAGAGCTAGGCACTAGCTCTAGCTCCTACTGTCAGTCAAAGATATGCGTAGAAGGGATTGCGTCATTACCACTATCCTAATCAGTAGAGTAATGCCTAATGAAGCATGGTGGTTACTGTTCTGTATTCGTTGCAGTCTCTGAGCTCAAAGTATAAAGTAAGCCTTGGAGCAGATGGGCCACTGAGCTTTGGGCGGAATCCACAGATGTGACAAACTATAGCAGGCCGACAGCGGCAAAGGGAAATGCAGAACTGATCTCACCACGCTCACAAGATAATATTACAGGGCACTGACAAGAAGTCAAGAGAACATGGCCTCACCTCTACTAACCTCATCACAACTACACCGTAATAAACACATAAGAACCAGCGTTAAAGGGAAGTGTAACACTCGAAGCAACATGGCGTAATAATAAGAGAAAAAAATGGAGAAAAGGTAAATAAAGAAAAAAGCTCTTAGGAGGTCGTTCAGGTTCTTCGAACTGTACTGGCCTTGGGCAAAACCGTACATCTCAGGATCCGCACGCCTGGAAAGAACCAGCAGTTGTGTGTTCCAGGTTGATCTCGTCTCGTGGCGATCAGACAACGCTGGCCTCACTCATCTGCAGATTTCGACAACACAAATAACGAAACTATGATCAGAACCAAGACCTTGACAAGTTTATGCAGATGGACCTAGAGGCATGACGTTAATAAATAGTATATAAATAGATAAGTTCACGAACAAGAGCTACGGTACGCACCATTACGGTAGCGGGAGGTGATGGGGAGGTCGCTGGCGGCCATGGGGATGGACATGGAGAGCTGCGTCTCGCCGTCGAACCCCATCCACGACCCGCCCTTGTTACCCTTCTCGTGCGGCCACTCGTCAAAGAAAGGTCGGAGAGGCTTCTGCGCCGGGGCGGCGTCGTGTCCCGACGGCCTCTCCAGCCGCAGGTCGGCGCCCAGCACGAAACAGTGCTGCTGCTGCTGCTGGTGGCGCCGACGTTCTTCCTCGTCATCTTCCTTGGCCACATCAAACGCCGCGCCGCCGTTCCCGTACCCGCCGACCGGGAACAGCGATGTGGCGCTCTGCTTGGTGGGCTCCATGCCGAGCGGCTTGAACCGCCACTGCCCCGCGGCCTGCTGCTGCCGGTCCCTCTCGGCGGCGCCGTCGGAGAAGAAGGCGTGCTTGCCGACCTCCTTGGCGGCGTGGCCGTAGGCGTAGTCCCTGTTGTCGATGGAGCAGTACGACGGCGGCGGATGCGGGTGGGTGGTGTCGAGGTGGAGGCCGAAGGGGCTCACCTGCGCCGCGGCATGGTACGCGGCGGCGGGCCTGCCGGCGGAGGCCGCGTAGGGGCTGCCGCCGTAGAGCGCGTGGTACGGCGACGCGTCGTGCACCGCGGCGGCGGGGGCCGGGCGGTGGTAGGTGGGCGCCGGGGACGACGTCGTGGCGGCGGCGGCCGTGGCGCTGATGGCGGAGGATGCGTTGGAGGACGGCGCCGGCGTGGCGAGGGACATTTCCACAGGCTTTCTTGAACGGTTCTTGCCGCGGTGCATGTGCTTCTCGCAGTACTTAGAGTCCGGGTAGGCCTCCTTGGAGCATCGCCACTTCTTGCCGTCCGTCCGCCGGCACCGCCCGGGCTCCGGGTCCTCGTCCGGCTTCCTGCTGAACCCCATCCCGAAGCATCCCCACCCCACTGCATGCACAACAAGAAGCAAACCCAAACCATCAGTTCAGGCGATCCGGCAGTGCCAACTTGGCGTAGTACGTGAAAGGTAAAGGAGGGAGAGAGAGAGAGAGAGAGAGAGAGAGAGAGAGAGAGAGAGAGAGAGAGAGAGAGAGAGATGCATACGCGAGGGCTGCGGCGGGAAGGCGAGGGAAGGGGAGGTGGCGAGGGCGGAGTCGAGGATGCGGCGGAGCGGGGGCATGAGGTAGGACGGGATGGGCTTGCCGGAGGCGAGGCACTTGTAGATGAGCGCCTGGTGCTCCAGTTCCTGCCACTGCGACGCCGTGAACGGGTACTGCCCGGGGCTGCCGGCGCCGGCGCCGCCCGCGCGACCGCTCATCATCATCATCGTCTCGATCGATCCGCGGCCGGCGGCTTCGATCGATCTCTCTCTCCCCGGAAGATAGCTAGCTCAAGCTACCAGCGCCGATGACTCTAGCTAGCTAACCGAACGTGAACCCGCCGGCAGGATACCGGGAAGGAAGGGCGGCCGTGAGGTTTTGTCAGCGAGACGCCGAGGGGTAGGGTGGGTGGTCGGGTGGAGGAGCAATGGTGATTGGTGAGAATGGAGTGGGTGGGTATCGGGGAGAAGGGGTTTTTGTAGTGGGCGGGCAAGGGGGGGACTCGGTGCGCGTCATCGTGGGGGGGTTTTGGGCCGCAAAAGGTTTTGGGCCATTCGATCGCGATTCCGCGGCCGCGATCTTGTCCTGATCCTTCCCAATTCATCAGGTGGGCAAGGCCACCCCAGTAGCTCCGATCCGACGGCCAATCGGCCACCGGAAACAAGGCAACCCCGTCACCAACACGAGAGTTTGAATGCACGACACGGTCTGATACTCTCTCTGGTAGGTTGCTTACGTTAACCCGCCACGTACTGGGCCTGAGTATCATCGGAAGCAGGAGAGCAGACGGGCCGTGGCGTTTCAACCTGTGCGTGCGGCCCGTACGCGTGAGCGAAGCAAAAGGGGGCAGGAGGCCAGCGCGACCGGTCAGAATCTTGGATGGTTGCAGTCTAGATGCAGGCTTTGTTTAGATGACAAATTCTACCCCAAATTTCACTATGCAAAAGAAGATTTCCATTACATCAAAATATCATAACATGTATGGAGTATTAAATGTAGATGAAATCAAAAATTAATTACACAGTTTTGTTGTAGTCTGCAAGACGAACATTTTGAGCCTAATTAATCAATTTTTGGACAATTTTTCACACGAAATGCTACAGTAACGCACGCGCAGCGCAGAGTGCGCGCTGCAGAATCTGCTGTGCGCAGCGGCATGCATCCCATTCTCGCTGGCGCGGGGGACCCGGATTCCGATACCATCTGAGGCCGTTTCGACCCGTTCATTCGCCGTGGCGATCCGGCTCGCGGACTGCGAGGCGAGCGGCGGCGACCCCGACGGCGTTCGTGTGCCGCGTACGGCAGGCGGGGTGGGAGATGGCAGGTACAACCGTGCGTGCAGACAGCTTGCTGTCTTTTTACATAAATAGACAGCTTAAACAGACAGCTTATATAATGAATTGTCTGTTTGGCTGTCTGCAGGGTGTTTAATTCATCCTTTGACACACAAATCATGATGATCTGATGCATACTTGATCTTTATAGTCATTTTGTTGCATACATAAGACAATGCACTATATATATATGTGTGTATATATATATATATATGCATTTTTAAGGGAATAAAAAGGGGTTAAATGTAGTTTTTTATTTCATCTCGAGTGCTTCTTGCATCCTCAAAGGACCTCCGCGTTATTTCTATCTCTTTTAAGGTCCATACAATAAAATGACCAGGATATTTCTAAGACATTGGACGATAGGATAGAATCTCGATCAGTTCATCCTCATATTGTTTTCTTTTCCATTCCCTCTTTCCATCCATAGATTCTCCTCTCTCATGTCCAGTGTTTCTGCTTCTCTCGAATCCGGCAAGCAGCAAGGCGACGCTAGCAGCTGGCTCGGCGAGAGCAGACTCGCCGCTGCCCAGGCAACAGATGCAGCGGCCGGTGGCTCCGCGGCCACCGGGCGGCACCGATGGCTTGGCCTGCGAGCTGCAACGACCGGTGCGGTGCTGCGAGCAGGTGAAGATATGGTGGTGGGCAGGTGAGTTGGCGCGCACTAAACCAGTTTTGCTTTCATCCTCACTCCGTGCGGGCTTCATCTCGGCAGCGGCGGCGGCGTCAGTGTGGTGCTCGGGGCGGCGGCGGCGACGTGTGCGCCTGGATGCCGATGAATAGAGGCCGGAACCTTGAACGGGAAAGGGATTCCTCCCACGCGCGCAGCAGATCCTCGCCGCCGTCGTCTCCCTGCAACGCTTGCTACAACGCGCGCCAAGTCGTCGCTGGGGCATTGGAGCACGAGCATCGCTCGTAGACGAGCGAGACGACGACGCGGTGGGGACTGCGGTCGCGGAGGGGGTTTCTGTAAAAAAACTTTGCATGTCTACGGCAAACTACGCCCATTGTACATGCCCTAATGTAAGCGCTGGGCGGCGGGCTTTGCTATTTACCGGTATATTTAGAGTTTAGAGTCTGTTTAAATCCAAATGTTAATATATAAAAATATTAAACTTTAGCGCTAGTTTGTTTAAGCAGAGTATTAATGAGTAGTGCTGAACATCAGTTAAGACTTAAAAGATATGAAAACCAGAGAAGTGTTCGTGGGTGCTAAATTTAGCAATAGTATTTTAGCCAATCTAAATAGGCTGTTAACCCCACGCCGTTACATCTCTGATTTTTTTTGTAATGATGGGCTGTGGGTTCTGTACTATCCTGAATAGTTCAAAAAAAATGATTGTGTTGCTCGTTGCTCTTTACAACACCATAGTTTACAGGAGACTTTTCTGCCTTCTAAGACTGTTCTTTCTGCGCCGGGGGCCGTGATTCGTTCCAAAACGGAAATATTTTTTCAAAGGGAATCTTGCATGCATGAGGTATTAAATGAAGTCTATTTACAAAACATTTTTAGAAATGTGGGTAACTTTACGCGAGGAATCTAATGAGCCTAATTAGTCCATAATTTACTACAGTAATACTACAGTAACCATTCTCTAATCGTACGGTCAGAGGCTTCATTAGATAGGTCTCGTGAATTAGTCTAAGGTTGTGAAGATAGTTTTATAAACTAACTTTATTTAATACCCTTAATTATTGGTCAAATGGAGTAGAAAAATATTCCCGAAGAAAAACGGCCGTTCACGATCGTTATACCATGCTAACAGTGCCTAGCAGCATAACCAACCGGATTTCTGCTACCTGTGCGTGTGAACGGTGGCTACCCTACCATCGAGTACCAAGCTGGTGTAGCGAGCAAAGGAGGAGGGCCCGTTAGGTTTTCCCACTGCCAACAGGCAACAGCCCACGCAGCACTAGTTTATTGGGGGCAGTGCTGGTTGTGGTTGGTGTCAGACGTGCCCTGCGGGTGGACGCTGCCACTGTGCCATGCCCTGCCATGCGGCTCCAGGTGCAGTGCAGCCCAGGAGAGGCGCGGGCCCACTTGAATATTATTGACTGCAACGCTGCAGGCTGCAGGTGGCAGTGAGAGAGAAGATGCAGAGGGCGACAGGCAGGCTCTGACACCCCACGCAGATAGCCTGACAACACCCACCCCACTGTTTCTCTCTCCTTGACTCACACTCAAACACAAGTAGTATACGTGTACCGGGAGATGTACGTCTACTCCAGAGATCTGTACTGTTTGCTCACCAGTAACTCCTCTTTTTTTAGATATTGGAAATAATCCGGCCTTCTCCTCTGCCACAGTAGCCAGCTCCCGGTGTACGTACTGCAGATGCTCATCGTGCAAAAACCACTAGTGAGTTCTGAGGAGTCATCCAATGGTCAGATGCCTGATTGCAGCGGAAGCACGTACTCAGCTTTAGTAGCCAAGGCCGGAATAAGATTATAGATTATAACGGTAAAACGTGTACTCAGAGAGTACAATGCATTACCGGAAGTGTTCTAATTACAAACCTTAAACCTAAATGCCGAATTGGCACCCCCGATTTGGGACTGGCCGGCCTGACGCGCGTCAGGCCGGTCACTGTAGCGTTTCGTTTGCATGTGCGAAAAATTGTCTAAAAATTTATTACTTAGGCTCAAAATGTTCGTCTCGCAGAGTACAACAAAACTGTGTAATTAGTTTTTGATTTCATCAACATTTAGTACTCCATACATGTTATGACATTTTAATGTGACGAAGAATCTTCTTTTTGCATAGTAAATTTGGGAGGTGAATTTGGGATCAAGACCCATCTCTGATTCTGAAGCCTGCACTGCAGGCATGGCCGCATGGCTGCTGTGCTTCTGCCTTTTGTTGCTGCTGTCTGACGGCCAGATTTAAAGCAAAGCCCGCCTGCACAGCACAGTGAGGTAGTCTGGTCTTCTACTGTGCACACATGTGTGTCTGTTGTTCAATTCAAAGCAAAGCTTCCTGCGGCCTTGTTTCCAAATTCCCCCTTCTTAAATTTCCTGCGTATGCGTGCAAGTACTGACGCCGCAACCGCAGCATGATACAGTGAGCCAGAGGAGGAGACGTAAAGATGTCCAGCGATGAGAACGCAGGCGTAGCTTGAGCCGTACGCTCACACGCCGCGCAGGCCTTTCCAGTTTTTTGCTGCCTGCCGGCCGATTTGCTACTCACCTGCGTCTACGTCTGAGTTTTTATTTTCAGCGAAGAGGTTTTCTGAGCTAAAATGGGATATTTTCGTGTCTATCAGCTTACCTGTTCTGCTTATGCGTTTCGTTCGACCAAAGGGTATATATGCATGCAATAAAGTATATAAATGCTAGATATTAGTTGCCGATAAAAGTAAAGCCGAAAGTGCAGGCAGGAGCAGACGATAGGTTGTGAGCTTTTCAGGGTCCTTTGATTCGCTCTGCGTTTTCTTTCTTTTCCCGACAGATTTGATAGCTCATGGCTCGTAGCATCATCATTTCTTCTTGTATATTTTTTTTCATTTCTACTTAGTCCATGTTTAGTTTTAAAGTTGTCGTATCAAACTTAGCATTTTATCATTAATGCGTCACAATAACGTTTTATTTGTATTTATAAATAATTATTCAAACATTGATTAATTAGGCTTAAAATGTTCGTCTCACAAAGTACAACAAAACTGTATAATTAGTATTTGTTTTAATCTACATTTAGTACTCTATGCATGTGCCGATATTTTGATGTGATGATAATCTTTTTCTTTGTATAGTGGAATTTGTGGTGAAATTTGGGAAACTAAGGGGGTGTTTGGATCTAAGTGCTAATGTTTAGTCCCTTAAATAAATAGTAATTAGATATATTAAATATAAACTAATTATAAAACTAATTGCATAAGTCATATCTACTTTGTGAGATGAACCTAACAAGTCTAATTAAGCTATAATTAGTATATAATTATTACATATTTATTGTAGCATTACATCGTCTAATTATAAACTAATTTGGCTCACTAGGTTAGTCTCGTAAATTAGTCCTCAGTTATGTAATGTGTTTTTTAATTAATTTATATTTAATACTTCTAATTAACATCTGTTGGCACGAAATCGCGCCAACAACAAGCACGCGGAGTAACTCCTTGCTGCCCTTCTGCGCAAAGTGGTCAGACCGGTTTTGATAACCGGTCAGACCGGTTTCGCCGGCGGTGCCCGGCGAGAGACCAACGAACGCCCGTCCGGGAGGGACCCCGTCAGGACAGGCGCGCCTTGGGTTGTTCTAGGATCGGCAGGCCACCTAGAACGCCTTCAATCGACATAGAGACGAAGGAAGAACAGCATGATAATAGATTGGAAAAGTTGGGTAAGAGAAAAAGTAAAAAGATAAAAGATAGATGTATTTGTTCGATTGGATGATGATCTCAATCGGCCATGACCCTTTATATTTATAGGGTGGGGAAGTCATACCCCTTTAGGTTGGTTTACAATATGGGATAAAACTCTAGAGTCCTAAACCTACTCCAACTGCCAATTTTGGGTGCGAACATATGCCCCCCTGTTTTCTGGCAAAGCTTGCGTGTCAGAAAACATCTACAATGATCAAAATTGACTAAAGACGATGATTAACAGTACATCGTCCATATAATAGTCTCTAAATCTTTATGGACGCTATTGTAGCCGAAATATCAAATTTATGCATGTTGCAATTTTTATGATTCTATTTCGGCTTATGAACGTCATATCTAACAACTGAAGCTTTGATTTGGCCATGGCATCCAATTGTAACTCCTTGGTGTATCATAAGAATAATATTGATAGTTGTAAAAAGAAAACCAAGGATCGTACCAAAACCATGAATCATAATTGTTTATACCTGAACATGTATTCCATGGCACATGCATCGATGGAGAAAACGAGGAAGACCAATGTGATGACCGTCGATGCTTCTTTGCTTTTGGTGATGAAAAATTCCAACTTTGATCTTCTAACTGATTACTTTGCTTTTGCTCGGCTATCTTCTGATATTTATGTAACAATTCAGCAAAGCTTGGCTTCTTCTTCATCACCTTGCTCTTTGAAGTGACACTTGCAGATTTGTCAATTTTTTTGTCAAACCGGTCAGACCGGTTTTTAGAACCGGTTAGACCGGTTCCTTCAGAACCAGTCACGCTGAGACCATATTGCCCCCCAGCCGAACATGATTGTTGCTCAGCTATAATATTTGTGATATGCTTATTGTTAGGGACAATTTGATCAACAGAACTAGCCGATGAATTTTCAATTATCGGCTTTTCTATGTCTAGTGTCAATTCTGAATTTTTATTTAATCTTTCATCTTTCTTGACACGATAGACTTGTTTAATCACCTTACGCTTATTTTTCTGTGTGGACCGATTCTTTTGATCAAAACGGTCATTATGGATAGGTGATGGCTCATTAATTACCGGCTCCCTATAGGTAATATAATCTGAACACAAATATCTAGGAGGAGACGGCATATATGAATTATAATACCAAGGAGAATAAAAATAAGGCACATTAAAACAAAACTCCCATGGCATCGGTGTAGGTGATCCATATGATGAAAACGGCATTGATTTGTGAGAATTATTCCGTTGCCGATTTCGATTATGGAACTTCTCTCTAGGAGAAGATTTTGACTGTATGGAATTTTTAAACCGACTAGTATCATTGACATTATTTTGTCTTTGAGACTTAGCCGGAAATTTCTTGTTACACTTCGGTTTTTCTCTTTGATGCTTATGACGGCCTTTGGATTCAATGGTTTTCCAAACACCAATCTCGGGCTTCTTTGGCTTAACCATCTTTGGTTTTGATTTATTTTTTGAAGCCCTAGGTGAAGCGGTCAGACCGGTTTGAGAACCGGTCAGACCGGTCTGGGCACCGGCCAGACTGGTTGTGTTGCAACCATCACCTTTGCCTTTGTTCTGTTGCCCCCCGAGCGTCGAGATGCTAGATGTAGCCTCTATGCTCTGGCTAGGGGATTTTGGATCAACAATTTCGGCTAGAGACGGCCGATTTGTTTCTTGACCAACAACATCACAATTTGGCGAATTGCAAGGATCAATAATATCATTAGTCGGCTTTTCAACAACCAACTTTTGAACAACAGGAATTGAATCTACCTTATCCTCTTTAGAAATCAAAAATTTAACATGAGCAGATAGACGGGTAGATATAGTACCGGAAGATTGTATCTCCTTTAATACGGCGATGTTCGATGGTGGCTGAAACTCTTTAATCTTGATGACACCTTGTTCTGTCTTAATGAAGCAAGACAAGAATATCCTTTCAACTGCGCTGTCATATTCTTGATAATATTCTTCAATCAGCTTTTTACGCGACATCAAATCACTTAATAAATCAGCCATGATAACCAGAGATTTCCCCAGCGGAGTCGCCAATTTGTTGGCACGAAATCGCGCCAACAACAAGCACGCGGAGTAGCTCCTTGCTGCCCTTCCGCGCAAAGCGGTCAGACCGGTTTTGATAACCGGTCAGACCGGTTTCGCCGGCGGTGCCCGGCGAGAGACCAACGAACGCCCGTCCGGGAGGGACCCCGTCAGGACAGGCGCGCCTTGGGTTGTTCTAGGATCGGCAGGCCACCTAGAACGCCTTCAATCGACATAGAGACGAAGGAAGAACAGCATGATAATAGATTGGAAAAGTTGGGTAAAGAGAAAAAGTAAAAAGATAAAAGATAGATGTATTTGTTCGATTGGATCTCAATCGGCCATGACCCTTTATATTTATAGGGTGGGGAAGTCGTACCCCTTTAGGTTGGTTTACAATATGGATAAAACTCTAGAGTCCTAAACCTACTCCAACTGCCAATTTTGGGTGCGAACATATTCCTTTCATCCGATGTGACGGGGACTAAATTTTAGAGGTGGTTTCCAAACACCCTCTAAACCAGGCCTTGGTTTGCTGTTGCTGGTTAGTTCAATGTGAAGGTGACTTGTTTATCTTCGTCAGAAAAAAGAAATAATCAAAAGCTAGTTCCCATTCCCTAGCACACAAACAACGACGGTATGCCGTTGCCCAGACTTCTGATGTGATGGTTCTGTCGAGAACCATTTACCTATAGTTTTTTTTTTGTAAGCAAGTACTACTGGTAGCACGGCAGTAAATATCACTACATAAAATTGCACAGATTAGTGGACTATTATGGGCCACTCTGATGCTCTGGAAAAGATTGCCAAACTTGGACCAAGAGCACAGTGCCAAAAATAAGCTTTTGTATGAAGCATAGTGACTGCCATCCTAAGCACAACAACACTGCAGAAAAAGGTGCCATTCTACAAACAATGAAACAAAGTGCAGGTTAGCATCATTACTGAGCTTTTCTCCCGCACGGTAGTGCTACGCACAATAATTAGGCATCAAATACAGCCGTGTGACTGACTGGTCAAAGAAGGAGAAAGGGGGAGCATGCTCGCTGACACCAACAGATGGGCCTGCAACCGTGGGCCACTTTTGGGCTCAGATAAGCCAACCACTGTCCGTTGCCGAGAGCGATCAATGGCCATCTCGATGGCTCAGACAGCACACGCAGGGAAACACTAGTTACTCTGCCATAATGATGATGTGCCTTGACCCAGCAGAGAAGGTAAACAGAAAAATAGTTCCTTTTTTGCTTCGCTTTTTTTACTTGATGATTGTTCGTTAGCGAACTGATACATGAGATAATATAAGAAGCTGCAGCTTGAAGTTGTATGTGTGGAGTACAGTAGTATAGGACATACGCTGAATGCTGAGTTCTCCTGCTCCAACGCACCTCAGTCTAAACGAGCGGTCTTGCGCTGTGTTTAGATCCGTAAAAAAATGAAAATGATCACATTAGACACTATGGCCTTGTTTAGATCCCAAAAGCAACTACCAAATTTACTATAAAAAAGAAGATTCTCCGTCACATCAAAACGTCATAACATGCATGGAGTACTAAATGTAGATGAAATCAAAAACTAAGTACACAGTTTTGTTAGTGTTCTATGAGACGAACATTTTGAGCCTAATTAATTATTTTTTGGATAATTTTTCACAAATACAAACGAAATGTTACAGTGACGTAATGATTACGAAGTGACATCAAACTCCCAAATTCGACCTCCCAAATTCGTCATCTAAACAAGGCCTATAGCGCACTATAGCATTTTTCGTTTGTTTATGATAATTGTTGTCCTATCATGACCTAACTATGCTCAAAAGATTCGTCTCGTCGTGTACATCAAAACTATATAATTAATATTTTTATTTACTTACATTTAATACTTCATGTATACGTCATTTGTTATATTTAATGTTTCGATGTGACGTCGATGTTATATTTAATGTTTCGATGTGACGTCGATGTGATAGAAAGTTTATACATTAGTTGTCTGACCTGTCTCTTTTCCGCGGTGTGGAGTTGGAGGGAAGGGACTATAGAGAGGGAGGCGATGGCTGACGAGGCCTCTCGTTCGGCTGCGTAGGGCAGCGAGCACTGAGGAGGCAAGGCATGCACGGACCGAGACTTGCAGGGCACTCTTTCGGCTCACGCAGGCATCCACTGTAATCACAAGTACAAGGTTTCTCTGAGTCCTCTGCTGCTTTGACTATGTGTCATGCCTGCAAAATCTACTTTGAAGTGCAATTTTAGCTACCGAGGCCTTGTTTAGTTTCCGAAATTGGGAGTCAAATTTTGATTTTTTAGAGTACGTGCGCAACTGTAGCATTTCGTTTGTATGTATGAAAAATTGTCCAAAAATTGATTAATTAGGCTCAAAATGTTCGTCTCGTAGAGTACAACAAAACTGTGTAATTAGTTTTTAATTTTATCTATATTTAGTATTCCATGCGTGCTATGACATTTTGATGTGATGAAAATCTTCTTTTTACATAGTGAATTGGGTAAAATTTGGGATCTAAACAAACAAGGTCTGAACTTTGTCTAAGCACGTGTTCTGCTACCATATGATTCAAGCATGCCCGAACGCATCATGTTGTCAAAAAAAAAAAGAGCACGACTCGTTGCTCGTCCGAAGAAAACCATCTCCCTGCCAGAAAGGACAATGGAAAAATCAGAGACCACAACCAGATCCACAATGAGTGCGCGTCCAACTCACCCTACACTTGCCTCGTTTTGACCTCGATCGGTTTCCCTTCACTCAGGCTAATCAAACTAGCCCAGCCGACGCAGAAACAGAAGCATCACTCGAACTGCACTGCACTGCCGTTGTAGCGAAACGCATCACTACTAGCATAGCTCGGGCACAGTCACAGCACATGTTTTGTCCCCTCACGCAGGTGCGTGAGCAGGGAGCGTGTGTCAGGAGAGTGAAGGCTGGTGGTGGCTGGAGGCCCCCCTCCTCGTCCTCGCAGTCGCAACAGCTCCTCTCCCTTCCGTGATGGGTCAAAGAAGCCGTCAGGCAGACGGGGCGCAGGCCTTCCCATCTGCTTGTTCACACAGCACAGCACACAACAGATGCATGGCATCTCTCTACGTTCAGACGTTCAGTTCAGTGGAGTGCTTGCTGCTGCCGCTGCACGCAGCTCAGCCGAGGCCCATGCCGTAGGCCTTGATCCCAATCCTAATTCGGGAGCTCTCAATTTAAAAGTTTTCAATCATTAGGTTATATTTATGAAAAATTATCAAAACATTGATTAATTAGGCTTAAAATATTCGTCTCGTAAAATACAACAAAATTGTATAATTAATTTTTGATTTCATCTATATTTATTACTCCATATATGTACTGATATTTTAACGTGACGAGAATCTTCTCGTTAGAATTGAATTAGGCCGTAGTCCCAGAGTCCCAGCCGCGCTCGCCAGCAGGCAGCAGCCGTCCGCGCGCTGCTACCCCTCTGGCCTCTGCCTCCTGGCCCTCTGGGGTCCAGGCGCTCGTTTAGATCCCAAATTTTACCTCCAAAATTCATTATGCAAAAAGAAGATTCTCATCACATTAAAATGTCATAGCATGCATGAAGTACTAAATGTAGATGAAATCAAAACTAATTACACAGTTTTATTTTATTGTACTCTGCGAGATGAACATTTTGAGCCTAATTAATCAATTTTTGAACAATTTTTCACGCATACAAACGAAATGCTACAGTGGCGCACGCACCCAA
Organism: Echinochloa phyllopogon; assembly: GCA_033239725.1. Lineage (NCBI taxonomy): Eukaryota > Viridiplantae > Streptophyta > Magnoliopsida > Poales > Poaceae > Echinochloa > Echinochloa phyllopogon. Next base: position 56,842,427 of record BTCW01000010.1, read on the forward strand.
AAGACTAAAATTTGGCTCCAAATTCGAACCCGGTCTGGCCTCTGGCCTCTGCCTGTGCGGCAGGCACGGATCAGCAGGACGGGTCACTGGCTGCCTGCGCGCAGCGCGCATGCATGCTCCCGGCCGGTGACCGGTCAGGTACTCCGGTCAGGGTCAGGTGCGCATGCAAGTGTGCTGCTTGTCATGCACGGATGGATGGACGGACTCTGGCTGACATCTCGTCAGAGACGTTCCCATTCCCGTCCGCTTTCGCTGCCGCGGTCGGTGAGCCAGGAGGGATCGATCAGTGCCTGCCCACTGTCAAGGGCCACGACGCGCCCCCTTCGGCCTCGCGTACAATACAGAGGCCGTGATCCAAGCATCTGCCGATATGATCCGCGACGGCCGCGCGCGCGGCTACATCGATGTTGTCCAGCACAGCCCTACCACAGAAGATCCGCGGTCTCCGTCGTCTGGCACCGGGGGCTTTTACTCTGGCCGGTGGGAGGGGAGCGAGCCGCAGCGCGGGCGGCAGTAGCATCAGGAGGCAGTCATGTCAGGCAGGCAAGGGCAGCCCAGCGCCTTTCCAAGCGCAGCTCAGCGGCTGCGCGTTCCCCGTCACGTCACTGGCTCTGTCTGAACCGGACAGTCCGACACGGGTCCTGGGTGACGACGTGCTAGCGCGCGCGGCCTGCGGCCGGCATGGCGACCCTGGCGAGCGGCACATGCAGCGGGAAGGGGCGGTCAGAAAGACGGCACAGGGAGAGGCAGGCATGGAGGGGCAGTGGTGCTGGTACTTGTGGCAGGCACATTCACTGCGCGCCTGCCACCGCCCCACGGGCCAAAGTCCTTTCCCTGTGCGCACGCACGAAGGCGCCCTGTGGCTGCCCTTCACTCGGCTCTCCTGCGATGCAGATTCCAAAACCTTCCGGTCAAAAGTGCCAATTCCGTAGGCAAAAGCATGGCTGAGGCTGCTGCTCGAGCGCTCATGAATGAAACAACAGGCTTTGGAGGATGATAAGCAAAGTTTCAAAAAAAAAGAGGATGATAAGCCTGTCCTAAGAGGAGATAGGGGGTAAAGAACACGTCCGGTTTTGGCTTTCTGTCTGAATGTGTCCAGCATTTGCAGCAAGTGAAGGCTATGGCTAGGCGGTCAAAAACGAAACCGGACTCTTCTTTCGATGCTTCCTCGCTTCACTTTCATGACGATCAAGAGCGCTGGCGTCGCATTGTAGTAGTGTCCCCCTGGCTCACAGCTATAACTCGAGCCGATAAAGGATGCAGATACATTCCAATAGCAACACTGCAATGACCGGACGAAAGAAAAGGCAGTAATGCATAGCGTATAGTGGAATTTACCACATCGCTGACGTTATTTTGCTGGATTAGCGAGATCGAAAGATTACACCGACTCTTGTGGATGAAAAGCACCAGATTACCACATATAGATTGACGTCAAACATATCACACACATCAAGAATGAGATACAAGCTGCACTGACACTAATGCTTAGATGAAAAATACCACACGTTAAATTACAGCTCAAGGAAAAGAGATACAGGCTGCACTTTGGAACATCATAGCCCTTGGATTCTTGGCACCCCTTCAGGTTCCAGCGTAAGTTATTGGATGAAGCTTTGCAGGCTTTTAATTCCCAAATGAACATATTTGTCCAGAGATTTTCCTGCATGTCTGGTTGCATTACAGTTTACAGCACAGGTATTGTAGGAACAATCCATAAAAGGCTTCTTACGGGCACCTACTACTGCCTACAAAATCTTAGATGGCGGATCGCCGGTTCACCACACCAGACTAATTTACAACAGCTATAGGGCACTCTTCTTCACTATCCATTACTGGATTCTGATAAACTACTATTTTTTCGGACAGTATATGGGTTGTCCGTTGCAGCTCTTAACCCATCTCTGAGCCGCCAAAGTGACCAAGGCAGCTCATTCTTTCTAAACCGATATGTACAGTTGAGCTCAACACCTAAAGGCTGCAGTGCAAATAAAGAAATCAGGACTCAAATTGATCATGGATGTACTGCAGTAAAAAAATTTAACTCCAATAAAGAGCGCTAACTAAAGATGAATTCTTTTTTTAAGGAACATAAGCTGACAGTGAGGATCATGCTGGGCTTTTCTTTGAGCTGTCCGACAAAAAGAAAACTGTGTTTCTGGAAGAGTATCAATGATATACAGCCTAAGCTATGAGCACCAGCCTAAACTCAACTGGAAAAGCATTGTTTTGCAAGAAGGTATATAAACAATACACAATTCCAGAAATCAGGAATCTAACAGTAAAATTAATGAATATACAAAGGTATGTAGTGTCTCACCTTGGCAAGAGGAGACAGACATTAAAGTCTGTAACAGACACTTAGTCCTTTTGATAAAAGGAGAGAACTAGGTCTGTATGTACCGAGAACAATTGTGTGTCCACAAAAAGCTGTCAACAAAAAACAAAGCACAATGTAAATTAGTCTGTGCAATGGTTAGAGAGCTCAAGGATTTGAGCATGCCAATTTAATCCCAAAAGAATATACAGCTGAGCTATAAGAAAAGAAAAGAGAACATGGTATTGAAAATGTAAATATCACTTGTTTCTGTGTCGCTACTTCTTCAGTGTCCACTTTGATGAAAATTAACAAGAGTAAGCTAACATGGCTTGCTTCTATGCAAACCAAACAAAGAAATTCTATCAAGGCAAAAGAAAGAATGCAAGTAATACCTTCATAAAGGGTCTATCCCGGCTTGGGAAAGAACCAATAAAGCTCTCCCTTAAAAGTAAGGAAACCTATGCAGAGAAAAATAGAGTTAGCAACCAGCATCCTGCAATTGCATAAGCATGGGCCAAAAACATCCTTGGGATACTACACCCCATGACAAATTTTTTTCATCCAACAAAAACAGCGACAAGAAAATTATCCAGATTTCATACCAATAATTCATATATACAGAAAAAGGAACTAAAATCAGACAGAAAACATCTAAACAAGGGAAGGAGAACAGACCTTGTCATTGTTAGATTGCACATTAGTAATTGTATGAGATCTCAAATTCGAGCACAGCGTATCAAGGTAGTCTCTAAGCACTGCCAAGAAACCTTTAGCCGCTTCCACCTGCATGCTTAAAAGATTAGATACATATAAAGAAAAAACAGGTGAGTAGATACACTCTAAACCCTTGACTGAATATAAAACCCCAGAATGTTATACTAGCCCCTAAAATTCAGAAACTGCAGCGAACATAGAGTGCTCTGACTAACTCTATATTTTGTTGGAAACCAACAGAAGATAGGCTTAGGGATCTATACTTGCAACACAAAGCAAAAAACAAAGGGAAATAAATTATATGTCCACTCAATCACTTCCAGTCCCAGAGAAAGCAGAAGGCGGTAAAGTGAGAACTATAGAAAAGTACACAACTTATTTGTACATGGAAGAAGTCTACATAACCCCCCAAACTATTGGGCCTGGAACACTTCACCCCCCAAAGTACAAAACCGGATAACCAGCCCCCTAAACCATAGAAACCGGTGCACATAACCCCCTAGGGTGGTTTTCTTGGGTGGTTTTACAAACAAATTTACAGAAAACCCCCTAGAATGTTTACACTATCGCAAACACATCCTTCCATGCCTCTCCTCCATCTCCGCACGCACGCCGACGGGGGCGGTGCGGCGCTGCTGGAGACGGTGCGTAGGCTGCTGCTCGTTAGGAAGGAGGCGGACGCGGAAGGGGACCGGGACGAGCAGGCGGGGTTCCCCATTGAGCGGCCTTCCTTCAACGACGGCGTTGGCGAATGGGGCCCCGGCCTCCCCGGCCGGCCGTGCGGCGGCATTGGCAGCGCGCAGGTCCAGGGCAGCGGCCAGCGCGGCGCCGGAGCAGGAGCAGTGGGCGAGCGCGGCGGGGTGACGGCTGTGCGAGAGCGGCGGGACGTGGCGAAGGATGGGCGGCGCGGGAGGAGGGTCTACGCGGAGGAGCCCCGACGGCGGCGCATCTGCGGAAGCGGCCGTGGACACCTGCGGCGATTCAAGGCCGCGCCCGCGAGGCTGCGTGGTGCGGCTCCCGACCGGCCGCAGGCCTACGCGGCGGCGACGACGACCGACCGGGCCGCTAAGACGACTGCGACGGCGCGCAGGGCCCAAGACGGCAGCGGTGCGGGGGGCGGGGCGGAGGGGACGGGGCCGCGCGGGAGCGACAGGCTGGGGCGGCATGGGGGCGGAGGGGAGGGAGAGGGCGTCGCGGCGCCAATCCGAAGCAAGGCCGGACGGCGGTGCGGGGGCGGCGCGGAGGGGAGGGAAAGAGAGGGGTGGCGCCGGCAGGAGGAGGAGGAGGCGGAGTCCGAGTGCGTCGGGGTGGGCGGCTTGACGAAGCGGGACTTGGGCTTGGAGATGGAGGAGAGGCGTGAAAGGACCTGTTTGCGATAGTGTAATCATTCTAGGGGTTTTTTTGTAAATTTGTTTGCAAAACCACCCAAGAAAACCACCCTAGGGGTTATGTGCACCGGTTTCTATGGTTTAGGGGGCTAGATATCCGGTTTTGTACTTTGGGGGGTGAAGTGTTCCAGGCCCAATAGTTCGGGGGGTTATCTAGACTTCTTCCTTTGTACATAAGGAAACCGTATGAAAATGGACAGATTATGAAGGACTAGATAACCAAGACAATACCTGAGCATCCGTGCATTCGTAAACAGGACGTTTTCTTGCAAGATAACTTTCTCCAACAAGTATGGAATGATATGGACGCAAGGTGGAAAGCAACTCTCTGTGCTGTGGTAGTTGTGGGACTGAAGAAGACTTAATCTGAATAGCGCAAGGGATTCATGTATCAGCGGTAACCCTTAGCATCCAGTGATCAATCATCTACATCAATGTGCACTTACAAAAATAAATGTTCCAGAGAACATGATCATTAAACAGGATCTCGAAATCAGGTTTCGCAAAAGTTGAGTTAAACTGATACTCAGAAATGTACGCAAAGAACTGTAAATCATCTCCAGTTAGTAAAGTTTCTTTCAACATTTAGAGACACTGAATACTGCCAAGCCCCAGCCTTCCAATTCAATATGAGGTCAACAAAGTTACTACTTATTTCTTGTAACACTTTCCAATAACTAAAAGGTAAAAACCTATCTATATTGCCCACATAATTTAATTCAAGAAAGCAACAGCAGCAATGAGTAAGGGACTGTTCAGGCACCTGATTCCTGTTGGCGTCAATGATCACAGCATTTGCTAGCCTGTTGAGCACATCAGATGTATTGTTCTGTACACCAACCTAATGATGACAGCAGCTGTTAATTCTTCATTGGATATCTACATAAACTCAATGCAAAGCTCACTTCAAATAGATAGTGATGCGCCGAAACATAATCACATGTCGAGTATTTAATCAATGCAAGGCCCTATACTTATCTCCCTCCCCAATCCCCATCCTGCTATCTTCCCCTTCTCAAGTGTGCACACTGAAAGCAGATCGCTAACTCCCAACCCTTTTTTCCTTGTTCCCACTACATTGCTCAAAACAAATGGTGCTAATTAGATAAGGAACTCACTATGTACGGGACTGGTGCATCCAAAAAATCCATCATGTCACTAGGCAAAACCTGGAAATCAACGAAGCAGCAGAACATATGAAGGTTACAGTAAATGGATACCTGACATGAACGCCAAATTTGAGTTTAAAAAAATAGAAGTACCGGTATGAGCAGACTCTGCCACTGATACGGGCGTATTAGAGGTATGATGGACAAAACTGAGGCTGATAGCATTCCCTGGTTGTTAGAAATTGCCAGAACATGTTAGTGTCAACTTTCAATGGTTTCATCAGTAGAAAGACAACCAAAATATTCTGAGTGCTCAAAAAGACCATATGATTCACAAGAAATATAAGAATAATGAACTTGGAAGTTGTTTAATCACCTATAGACATCTTCCTTCCTCACATTCCCTTTTTTTACAATAGATAAAGTCATGAAAGGAGCATTATACATGATGCTTTAGCTAATGAATAAGCAGCTAAACCGAAAGGAACCCTAATATTTAATGCTTAGAAGTGCCAAAATTTGTTAGGCCTGGAACCATACCAGATTAGAACAGACAATAACAATCTGTTTCTCCAGGAGCGCAGCAGCAAAAAGTGTCATTACCTGCCAAAATCATATAGTTTAAAAAACTGCAATCATCAAAATAGATAAATGTCAAGTAATCTACATTACTATTTTGTTCCAATACAGATAAAGCACATGCACAACAATGCAGAAGGCTAGATCACTGATTACATCTTGAAAACCATAATAAAAAAAGGAAGATGACACAATGATCTAGTGCAAGGAGCTGGCACTTATTTTTATTAAAGAATTACTACCAGCGAGAACAAGAAGCCAATACAAAGAAAAGGCATCACATGACCCATGTGCCACAGACACACAGCAGCCGATTGGAAATACACTTGTTGAATAGACTAGAAGAGCATAACATAAAAAGGTTATCTAGTAACAAGGTCACTAGCACATTCTTAGAACACCACAACTATAGCGCAAAAGCTTTTATCGACTTCATACGATTGCCAATGTATTGCGTTGAGCCGATGGAGTTCTCTTTGACAGATTTATACATCAAAAATGCAAATATTGCCCACTTGCAAATAATTTGCACTAGAGGTCCACAAATTCTAAAAGTAGAGATGTTGATTTACTGGACATGAACACCTGCTTATTATTTAAAAGATGTCCATCTTCTAATAACAGTATCAAGCAAGTGCAATAAAAACAACTAATGAGCTGCTAAGAAAAGAGTTATATCATCGTCGAATAATCTGATACTTACATGTTCCAACCTGAGGCATCCACATATGGATGCCACTGCCCACGTGGATAAAGCAGTTGATTCCTCCTCAGCATAGAGTGCATTACGCATCTAGAAAATGAAGGCACACTAGTCTTAAATTTCAAGACTATAAATCATCAACATCACCAAAATAGGTGAATCCTAATTGCATCAACATACCTCAGCAACCTCTAAGCTTGTATCCCGTGACCTAAGCTCAATAGTAGAACCAGCAATATGAAGAACTGTTTCACCTGGCCGGTGAAAACTCAAATGATGCAAATGCTCCAAGGGATGAAAAGTAAGTGTTGAACCCCTAGCAGGACACTGTAGCTGGTAGTACTGACAGACAACTTGCAGAGAACCATATTTTTTTGCCTGGAAAAAATGTTTAAGTAAACGAACAAAACAAACACATAAAATGAGAAAATGGAAATAGTTGTGCCTGATTTTGTGCATAAACCTTAGCCCACTGCAGTATGTTGTTGTGTCTAACTAAGTCTCCGTGACCAATGGAAGATGGCTCCTCTGAATCTGATTCCTGGGTGTCACTTCTTAAATTTCTGCCTTCAGAAGGAGAACCCTGTGAACTGCAATGAATGATGGTAACTATTTGGTGACTCTAAACAGCGACTGGTGATCATGTAGAGTAAGCATTGCAAATGATATTAGATGATTTGTGGCTCCTAACCCTTCTTAACTCGCTACTTTTCCGCTCGTTCCCTATGATGATTAGCTATTAGGTGTCAACAGTCAATAGCAGGAGTAAAAGGGTGATTTCACTCAGAATTAAAATTCAACCTAACAGCTCAATAGCTCTCTATCAACCTTCATTGATATTCAACCTCTATGTGATTAAAGACTGTACACTTCCATTTAAGAGACAGTGGAATAAGGTACTTAGGTGAGGAATAAGGCCACACGTTTCTCACAAGCAGGAATGAAAAGAAAAACTTATAGCAGTACTAAGATTCATTTTCTCTTGTGCTGAGGTCAACAGCAACATACTAATGACTCATTTGTAGGTATACCATACCTTGGAGATGATTCACAATCATCACAAAGGCGAGATCGCATGAGCGACAAAATAGTATCAGTAATAAAGAGATCAAGCTGCTCATCATCCACATTTCCCTGTGGAGAATCATCGCAATTCTTCGTTGCACCAGATTCATTCTGGATATCTGGTGCAGAATCATGTTCATGATGCTTAACTCCAGATTGATCCAATGATGCATCTTCTGGAACACAAAGATCAGATACTTCAGGGGTATCACAATGAGTGACAGTTTCCATTTCAAGATCACTCTGTTCTTTAGCACAAGAACTATCTTCCTCTTGCCCTTGCCCTTGCCCTTGACCTTCTTTAGAAACAAAGTCAAGTTGGATCTCCTTACACCCAGAACTGCTGTCGGTGTCAGACAGCTCCTTTGACGAAACTCCCGTGCTTGATTCATATGATTTATCCACATCAATTGTGTTACCATCTAAATACTGTTTCTGTGTTATAACTTCAGTTCCTTCACTGGTAATATCATTCTCCTCACAGGCTTCCTCAAGTGATAATGAAGTTAACATGCTGACACCCTCTGTGAGCCATTCAAGCCGTTCTTCCATAAGAATACTGCATAAGAAATATGGCAGCTACTTATGAAAGCCATACAAAAGAAATAAATCAAGTAGAATATCAATATTGAGAGTGCTAGCATCAAAACTTCCCGGATTAGCTTGCAATTGTTATGCAACTAAACGAAAATATAAGCATAGGTAGTCATTGCACTGTACAGTAGCCTAAAAATTATAATACAAAGCAGGTGATTTGTACAGGTGTCGGAATTCAGATACAACAAGTAAGTCAAGATAAAGAGACGATGATTTCACAAAAACTACCCCTGCAACACCCCAAAATGCAGCTCAAAGAATGGAAGCCTGGACAGGATGCAATAACACCGGGGTGTTGTTATCACGTAGCGACTCCGGCGTGGAAAAACGGGTTTATCATTCATGAGCATTGATACCAGCTTTGATGGTCTCTGTACGATCTCTTCAACCAGTACACAGCATCCATATAATGTAGAGTCATCAGCAACCTGCAATCTCTCGATTATCAGCCATCCGGTACAGCAAAAAGGATGCAGTAGATAAAGATATCGGTCTACCTGTAAGCGGAACACAAATGATTGGTTGCTTTCTTTAAGCTGTTCCTGAAACGGGTAACAAAGATTATAAGACTCGCAACGGAAAAAACATCAAAAAGACTAGATCAGCTACTTGCAAGTAGAATTCATGAAACTAGAAGAGTTTTATGGCAGTATTTGTCAATCTACTCGGGTTTTGGTGTTACTATGGTCACAGAAGTGATGACTTTGTCAGGTAACGAGATATCTACTGATTGAAGCAAAACAAAGTCACAAACATAGCTGAGTAACAGTCACCTGCCCTAGGAGAATTTCATTCAGCTCACTAAATGAAGGAGTCCGTTCGACAGCATGAACCTAGAGCAAATATAAACATCATTAAACTTTCTGATTGCTTAACAAGAAATGTACGATTAAAAAATGTACGGATGACAGGAAATAATACAGACTCATTGGGTTGTTGACTAATCCTTGGTGCTACTGGTTCTGACAGCATTAGTTACTCGCAATACAGTGTCATTAACTACTTAATAAAAAGAATTTAAAAAAACTGAAAACATGACTTCAATTATCGTATTCAATAACTATCAGAAAACCTCATGAGTTCTTATTTCTGCTCATTGATCAACCTTTGTATTCTAAAAAAAATCACATTTCCATATAATTATATAAGCACAATATTTGCCTGCTTTTTTCTTTTTACTCATAAGCGCTGTTATATATAACTGTTATTATGTCACTCATTGTCTCACATACGATAGCCTTAACCGGTTGGCACTCATGTGCTTTCCAATAAACACGAAAGGGAGACTTGAACACCAATTACACTCTGTTATCACATGGGAATCAAAACTATAGTTGCATGTAGCTTGGATATGGCGGACCTGTACACCTCCGGGAAGGCAGAAAGAGAGGGTATCCTTGTACTTGAGTGGAAGAGGCTTCTCTGGAGGGTATGCAAAAAGAACCTAAAAGAAAACAAATAAAATCAACATGATGACTTCTTTTTTTTATAAACAATGTCATGCAGATCCCTACCAGAATGTAATCATCGAATCAAGCAACATGAAACAGTAGGCAAGATGGATGATAACCTGTGGTTCCAAATTTGATATTCCATGAACTTGGTGGTGGCTATTGCCAAATAAATTTCTTGATCTCTTTCCATCCTCATCAATTCTCCCTAGTGCAATGTTTTCCAGCTCTTGGATATCTGCCTGAGGTGGAAGCCCAACAATGACAATGCTCTCAAACAGATGTGATGGTTCTCTGATGCACCTATTACCCTGTTCCAAGAAACAACTTTGAGATGTATGTACTCGCAGCATAAACATTGGCATTCAAGCAATTGTTATTGCATAAAGACTCACTGTAAACCTAGCCTATATGAACTCACTGTAGATAAGAGAACAAACAAAATAGCATTAGCATCCCGATGATGAATTGCAAAGTGCTTTGATTGGGGAATGAACAATTTCCAGCATGTGGATCGTTTATATAGCTAATTTCTGATAGTTATTTAGCTAATTTCTGATGAAATATCAGGGGCTCACAAGATCAATTGCAACTTACAGATTTGAATAACCTTAGTTATTTTGCATAGTATGCACAAAAAGAAATTGACAAGGAGTGGTACATAGGTAGAGTGAGATGCGCACCAATGACTTCAGCTGGAACCTCGACCATTGCCGTTTTTGTGTTGTGAGCACTTCCGGATTGTAAGGTCCAGACAGGTCTGGTGAGGACGAAAAACCCTTCATGATTTTTGAAAATTGCTGCTGAAGCTTCTGCATTGGGCTGCCACTCTCATCTTTGGAAGAGTATACAACAGATGGTCGCGCAGACTGTGTAGTGGCAGCTGAAGCCGCAGCGATAAATGCTCGAGCAACCTCTTCGGTTGTTTGAATCAGGTGTGACGTGTTAAATTTAAGACCCTCTGACCCATCATTCTTGTCCACCATCCTAAATGCCTGTTAATGATGCAGACAAGGAGACTACCATTTCAGTGGTGAACTGGATGTAGGAACTATCATGAAATAGTTCCAAGGTGGCGTTCATGATCCAGTAGTAGAATCTACTCAACAAGAAAATTGTAAGCCATGCCATCAGTATCAGCTCTGGGTCACCAATTTTCAATCAGATAGAACTACTATCATCCACACAACCTTAAGATTTTTTTCACTTCTAAAAATAGTAAAACATTGACAGCCGACCGCTGACATAATATTAGCATGAAACAAGCTTATATCTCAAACTAATATCCAACCACAAAGCCACCTAACAACTAACTGCATGTACTTTAGAAAACTAAAAGTCCACCCACTGAGCACACATCCCTCTTTTCCGAGAGAATCACTCAGGAGCGATGGTGGAATCTTAAAAGTAACATCAAATCAGACGAATCCACATAATCCTACACTATTGTTAGATTCCCGGCTCGCCGAGTGACAGGAACCATCTCTGGTGGCGGACTGGAGATGCCTATTCACACACCGCTCCAAAAGGTAAAATCTAACAAAATCCGCACAGAGGAGTCGAAATACTTGGTCTGAATTTCTAGTTGACTAGTCCAGAATCCATCAATCGCGGTGTTCAAACAGGGGAGGCAAATCCGCACACTCGAAGCTACCAGACGCCTCAAAAAATTAACAGCAGCGGCCGGCGAAGCAGGAATCAAAGCTAGCCGCAGCCTCCTCCGATCGAGGAGCCGCCTTTGGGGCGGAAATCGGCAAAAAAAACACCAAAACAAATCGCTTACCAGTGGTGCCCGCGGCGGCGGCGGTGGCGGAGATGGGTTTGACGCTTCGCCCCGTGCTGATCTCTTCCTACTGCGTGTGCGGCGCCGGCCAAATGGACCCGAACCAGCCCGCGAATGGGGTGACCTCCCTCCCTCTCGTAGTCGTCCTCGCGCCTGCTCCCCTCCCTCTCTTTTTTTCCTGCTTTAATGCTTCGAATAACTACGGCGATTGGTTATGAATCGAGCAGATTTAAGTGGTGGCGATTTGGTTTGGTTTGGACAAAAAGGAGAGATTTCTGAAAGCGAGTTCTTTCGTGGCGGAGTGGGACTCTGCTGGAACTGGGACTCGATTTGGTGCCACTGCACGTGGGACCCGGGTAGCCTCGTATGCGGGGCCCAGTGATGAGGAAGCAGGTTTCTAGTTGAGTTGACCCGGACTATGTGGGTTCGACGCGTGGCCACTCTGTGCGGAGCCAGCATGGCGCCTCGTCATCTATTATATTAATACAATAATGTTAAAAGGAGCCACGTTCGCCGAGAGAGCCAAGAAATTTCCATGTTAATCTAAAAAAGAGAATGATATGGACCGTCGGATTTTATGGAGATCTAACGGTCTATATTATTCCGTTACTCTAAAAAAAGAAAAATATACGTCGTCGGATTTGATGAAAATCTAACGGTTTAAAGAGAAAAAGTATATGCCGTCGGATTTTATGAAGATCTAACGGTCTATATTATTCCGTTAATCTAAAAAAGAGAAAAATATATGTCGTCAGATTTTATGTAACGGTCTATATTATTCCGTCCACCGCCACCCCTCTGCGGTCGCCGCGGGAGCCCCTCCACCGCCACCGCCACCGCCGCCGCGTAGCCGTCCATGGTCATCGTAGGAGGCCTCCATCGTTGCCGCAAGGCCGTCCCCAGCCACCGCGGGAGCCCTCCACCGCCGCCACACGACTGTCCGTGGCCGCTGCGAGAGTCCTTCATCGTCGTCGTCGCGCGACCGTCCGCCGCCGGGAGGCCGTCCACCGCCGTCGCCGCAAGGCCGTCCCCGACCACCGCGGGAGCCCTCCACCGCGGCTGCGCGGCTATCTGTGGCCGTCGCGGGAGTCCTTCGTCATTGCCGCGCGACCGTCCGCCGCCAGGAGGCCATCCACCGTCGTCGCCGCCGTGGGAGCCGCCCGCGTGCCTTCGGAGTTTGGGGTCCAGCCACTCCGCGCGCCGCCGGAGGACAGCGGGACTGAAGGCTGTCGGTCAGGGAGACCGACACCCCTCGCCGCCGCCGCCACTAGAGAGAGGTGGGGAGACAAAGGGAGAGAGATAGAGTAGGGGGAGTGGGGGCGTCGGTGAAAGAAAAGGAGAAAAAAAGAGATAGATGGGCTCACGTTTTAATAGTTGGTATATAATATGAGATATAGAAGATAACGGATGCAGAAGAAATTAATATAGAGGAGAGAATCTCAGTGACTAGGCACAAGTATTTCTTTTGGAGGATAAGAACAGAGTATGAAGAGTGCGGATAGCCTGAAGCCCCATGTGCCCTTCTAGGTTTCTCTATATGAGAGGCAACGTTCAACAATGAGCGGAGGACAGCATGTCGATCTTGCACGTGTACCTAATGAGAGGTGTTCGGATTTAGGGTGTTCAAAAAGGTTGTGAGCACAGCAGGATATAACGATTCTCCCTGTCCGAAGGGAGCGAATCACTGCCGGGATTGAGCACCATGGCCGCACTCAGCACTCATGGAAGATCATCAAATGGTTTATCTGCGCTCAAACCCTTTTGATGGTCTTTGTTAACTGCTTAGTGCAAGAAGGAGCAGAGAGAGGAAAAACAAAGCGGAGAAACTAAGGTGGTGCAGCGTTTAACATGAGCGAATGACACCATGTTGATTTGCACATGTAACTGATGAAAGTTGCTTAGATTTAGGGCGTTCACCAAGGTTGTGAGAACAACGTGAGAGAAAAATTCTCTATATCCGAAGGAAGTGAATCGCTGCTGGAATTGATCATCACCGTGGTCATGCTCAGCACTCATGGAAGATCACCAAATGGTTTGCCCACACTCAATCCGGTTTGATGGTCTTCGTAAACGAGTCAGTGCAAGAAGCAGGAGCAGATTTAGGAAAAAACAAAGCAAAGAAACTCAAGTGTCGTACAACTTTGATGATACACGTGCTTGACGTGCACATGTGTTGACATGGAAGTTGAGTGACAACAAGCTGGGCAAATATGTGTTGACATGGAATTAGATTTGAAAACACTTCTCACCAAGATTAGGCCCACCCTACACCTCACATAGGACCCGTCTGTCATGAAAAAACGACTACGAAAGATGAGGGGAGACCCATTTTGTCGCCATTCGGAAGAGAATTCCCCCCAATCCCCCCAAAACCCATAACTTTTTTCACCTAAATTGGGTTCACCTAAATCTACTCACACGTCCTTTATGTTGCCATATTTAATATGTATAATCTTAGCGAGTTTTCAAATAGATGGTAGTTGATGATTATGTTTGGATTTAAGTCCAATCTATTACCATAATTAATATGTATAATTTGAGTATGTTTTTAAACAGATGATAGATTTTCATATTTAATATATATATATAATCTGAGCAAATTTTCAGATAGATGGTAGTTGATGATTACGTTTGGATTTAAATCCAATGTGTTGCCATAGTTAATACGTACAATCTCAGCAAGTTTTCAAACATATGATAGGTTTCCTTAGTTGATGATTGTGTCCGGATTAAAATCTAATAATTAACATACTAGACTATTCAAATTTAATATATACAATCTGAGAAGGTTTCAAACATATGATAGGTTTCCTTAGGTGATGATTGTGTCCAAATTGAAGTCATAATTACCATACTAGACTACCCAAGACTTATATAAATCACGCCAACCAGCCGTCACTTCTCATTATCCCCATTGACATGTGGTTGTTCCACAAATCCTCCAGTAGAGAGATTCGCCGCTCCGCCATCACCCGCGGCCGTCGGCTCAACATATATGTGCACCTGCACGCCGGAGCGTCTCCAGCGCCGGAGGCCGTACTACAGGGCGTCGTGCATGATGGACAGAGGCAAGAACGCCGGCGCCGTCGACAGCGTTACGACAACGTCGGCCGAGGAGGATGACGAGGTCAGAACCAGCAGCTTCGACATGTCCGACGTGATGAAGAGCTCTGCGGCGGCGGCGACGTTGAGCCGGCACGAGAGGTACTGCCCGTTGGCGTGCAAGTAGAAGGTGGGGTTGTTTGCGACGGTATGGGTGAGTCGAAGTTGGTGCCGCATGTCGGCCATGTCAGGTTCTCCTGCGTCGGCCACGGTATCATGGGATACTAGACTATATAGTTTGATGAACTTATTGATAGGATGAACTTATTATGTCGACCACGGCACATGCCACTATCGAATTGATTTAATTAGTTGTTAGATCCGCGTGTTTACGTGATTTGCGGCACTGTTTGGATGTGTTTTTTCGGCAGCTCATACTTCATTTCTGAACATATATACAATATGTATGCTGTCATATATACATCATGGTCAAAAGGAATTTGCCAGTATACTTGTAAAACTGGCGTATATGATTACATTTAGATTAAAGTCCAATAATTTTATATTTTCTTTTTATTTTTGTAGTGTACAGTACGGTAAGTTCTGCTTACGATGTCGCGCCCTTTATGTTGCCATATTTAATATGTATAATCTGATCAAATTTTCAAATAGATGATAGTTGATGATTATATTCAGATTTAAATCCAATAATTTTACAGTTTCTTTCCATTTTTTGTAGTGTACAATATGGTAAGTTCTGCTTGCAATGCCGCTCCCTTTATGTTGCCATATTTAATATGTATAATCTAAGCAAGTTTTTAAATAGATGGTAGTTGATGATTATGTCCGGATTTAAGTCCAATAATTTTACATTTCCTTTCCATTGTTGCAGTGTACAATATGGTAAGTTCTGCTTGCGATGCCGCACCATTTACGTTGCCATATTTAATATGTATAACCTGAGCAATTTTTCAAATAGATGGTAATTGATGATTACGTTTGGATTTAACTCCAATAATTTTACATTTCCTTTTCATTTTTGCAGTGTACAATATGGCAAGTTCTCCTTGCAATGCCGCTCCCTTTATGTTGCCATATTTGAAATGTATAATCTGAGCAAGTTTTTAAATAGATAGTATTTGATGATTATATTTGGATTTAAGTCTAGTAATTTTACATTTTCTTTCCATTTTTGTAGAGTAAAATATGGTAAGTTCTGCTTGCGATGTCGCGCCTTTTTATATTACCATATATAATATGTATAATATGAGTAAGTTTTTAAATATATGGTAGTTGATGATTACATTTGGATTTAGTCCAAAAATTTTACATTTTTTTTCATTTTTGCAGTGTACAATATGGTAAGTTCAGCTTGCAATGTCGCGCCCATTATGTTGCCATATTTAATATGCATTATCTAAGCAAGTTTTCAAATAGACGGTAATTGATGATTACGTCCGGATTTAAGTCCAATAATTTTACATTTCCTTTCCATTATTGCAACTTACAATATGGTAAGTTCTGCTTGCGATGCCGCACCCTTTACGTTGCCATATTTATATATGTATAATCTAAGCAATTTTTCAAATAGATGGTAGTTGATGATTATGTTTGGATTTAACTGTAATAATTTTACATTTCCTTTCCATTTTTACAGTGTAAAATATGGTAAATTCTGCTTGCAATGCTGTATCCTTAATATTGCCATATTTAGTATATATAGCCTAAGCAAGTTTTCAAATACATGGTAGTTAATGATTACGTTTGGATTTAAGTCCAATAATTTTACATTTCCATTCCATTTTTGCAGTGTACAATATGGTAAATTCTGTAGATATGACTATTTTCACCTGCTTCCAAATAGTTATTTGGATCTTCATCACACAATGGTACCTACTCCTCCGGAAGTCTATCAGTTAGAGTAGATGTGCCAATTGCACGTTTAGTCTCTATTTTATATTTTCGTTTGGAACATTTCGGTCTCGAATATTTACTTATTTGCCTTTGTAATATTTACTTATATTTATATATTATAGTATACACTTAAGTTTGATATTTTATCCATTATTCTCTCTTTTCGGTTTCTTTGATTGACGTAGTGGTGAAACGGTTCATTACTGAGCCACTGAAAGGTGAGCTCCAAGCGAATGTTTGTGATTCCAATTTGTGAATTCGCAAAAAGAGAATAAGCGTTGAGCATAAAGTTTATAGAACTTGTACCGTGTGTCTTACAAATTGAACATTTTCTTTAAATTACAATCAACTTTCTATTGAATTCAAGATTTTTTCCTTACCCTTTTCAAAACACGTGCCACGGCGTACCAACCAGTTCTCAGAAAAGAAGAAAAAGAGAACCCGCCGCCGAGACTCTCTCTTACGGGCTGGCCCAGTTAGAAGCTCATGTCCATGACGCCGAGTGTGGGAGCCAACCCATCAGAAGCGTGGCTAGCCCATGTAGCAAAAACAGGCCGAGCCCATCCCAGCACCTTGCGGCTTGCTGGTCGCGGCCCAACTGCTGCGGGGGACCGGCCGATGGGCGAACGACGAACGGCAGGAGCAGGTGTGCAGGACACCGGACACTAGGGCCATGGTCTCATCTCAAACGCAAGCAAAATGGCCAAAATGGCAAGGGATCTGGGCATCTGGCTCGTCGACCAGTTGAGGAGTCGCCAGCTCGCCATGTGTACAGTCGTACAGACTCCACAGCCCCATGCTTTGTGCGGGATGATGGGCATGCGCTTCGAACCCATGCCCGCTGCTGCTCCGTTCCGCGCGCGCGCCCCATACCGCTGGCGTTCCGCTACGATTCCCTGGCCGTGCCGAGCGTGGTGGAGACCGGAGAGGAAAGGAGAGGAGCACGGGGTCATGGGCTCGCCGGTCTCGCCGCGGCGAAAGAATCCGCTAGCTAGCTAGCTAGCTGTGTCCACTGCCTAGTCCGAGGCTCCGAGCTCGGGTGTGGTGGGTGGTCTCGTCGCGGCGCGGGTAATGAATGAATGGCTCTCGCTGCGCCGGCCGGCCGGGCTGGCCGTGTCAGCGAGCCGTACGTCCCCGGCCGCTGAGCCCGGCCTGCCCCCGCGTCCTTCCGTCCGGTTTACGCCGCGGAAATTTTGTCTGGCGTATTCAGCCCCATACCAGATTCAGATCGGTCAATACGTAGTACGGACTACACGGAGACTCGCAGCTCCTCCCGCCTGCTGCGTTAGTTCATGGTAAAACGTAGACGTGCGAGGTGTACCGTACCGGATCTAATCTTGTGATCGATGTACTGCTGCGCCGGCGCATACAGATACGGGTTCAAGGTACACGGCGCCGGGGGTTGTTTGGCTTCATTCGTTATTAACGCATACAGTACGGGACATGTATATATAGCAAGATTCAATTTGACCGGAATCTTGTCATCTTCAGCAAGTGTGTGTATATATATGGTATGGAACGGTACGGGACGTGTATGACACTGGCCAGTCGTCTACGGTCTACCGGCTACCCGTACTGGGAGCGAAGTACATTGATTGTAAACCACATAGGTACATATTCTCTCGTCAGGCAGGATATGTTAGAAATTTAGGCATCATTCGGTATATTTTAATTCCAGAAATTAACAACAAATTCATGACAGCGGTGAGTGATCCAGTGGTAACATAACATGTGACAGTGTTTAAGTTAATTCTCCTAAATATCATGAACAACATGAGAAACCAAAACAAGAACAAAAGGATATTCAGGATGTACCCAGAGGCGGGACCGGTACCGGAGGCCCCGGATGCGCCGTCACCAGCTGCAGGAATAGTGTTAACCATCCTCGACTGGCCTTGCTCGAAGTAGTCGATCTAATTTGGTGCAGTGGCGAGTCGATGCAGTGGAGTCCCTCGAACGGTCACCGGAACGTAGTCGTTCACGTGAGGAAGAGGGCCACCAGAAAGTAGTCGTTCAGGTTGACGAAGTTGGCCACCAGGAAGTAGTCGTTCACAGCAGCGAGTAGGCGCGTACTCGTACGCTCCCCAAAAACCTTATCGCCCGCCTATCCCGGGCAGGATCACTGGACAGGGAGGTTCGAAGGCAACTGCTCACGTAAGCAGAGTGCGCGCAAGGCTTGCGTTGGGAATGCAAGAGAGCAGCAAAAACAGGGAGAAGAGAGAGAGGTCTCCTGAAAGGAGTACCAAAGAGGGAGAGTGCTTATGTGGAGGGGGCCCCTCTTATATAGGCGACCAGATGAGGAGGGGGGATGAACCTGGACACTGCATGAGGCAGCAATGGCCATAATGACGGCAATTATTGGTCAGCTCAATAATGCCATTACTCTCAGCCATCAAATCGGCGGTTACTGGTAACGTTTAAGACTCAATCAATGTCATTTGTGGCAATTAATGTCATTTGTGGCAAAAAGTTCATCACACAGCACACGTAGAGCGGCTCGCCTCGGAATCAATGTCATTTGTGGCAAAAAGTTCATCACACAGCACACGTAGAGCGGCTCGCCTCGGCCTCGGCCTTGGGCTCGGCGAGGCGAGCGAGAGCGCGCGCGTGTGGTACGCCCATCTCCTTTTACCAACTTCACAAGTGGTCCACAGTTGGTTCACTATTTAAGTTGGTTAGTATTCCCGTTGACTCTCCATCCGGGATTTAATTCTCTAGCATTTATTAGTGAACCTTTAATTCTTTGATTAATCGAGACTTAAATGGGTCAATGCCCAATTAATCTAACATGATAATCCGTCAGCCTGACGCGGACTGTACGTGCATCTTCAGTTGCACGTCCAAGCTGCTCAAGCTCCAGCAATGCCCTCAGAGTTTCAGTTAAAATTTAGTCACTTATCACTTAAACAAATGATAATTAAAAGTATTAAATATAAAATAATATAAAACTAATTATGTCTACTTCGTGAGACGAACGTAACAAGCCTAATTAAGATATAATTAGTAGATAATTACTGTATGTTTACTGTAGCATTACATTATATAATCATGGACTAATTAGACTTAATAGATTGTCTCGCAAATATGTAATATGTTTTTTAATTAATCAATATTTAATACTTCTAATTATCATCATTATATCCGATGTGACGGGACTACACTTTAGCCACAAGGAACCAAACACCCCTTACGCCTTGTCTAGATCTCAAATTCCACCCCAAAGTTCACTATGCAAAAAGAAGATTTTCATCACATCAAAATATCGACACATACATGGAGTACTAAATGTAGATGAAATCAAAAACTAATTACACAGTTTTGTTGTACTCTGCGAGACGAGCCTAATTAATCAATTTTTGGACAATTTTTCACACATACAAACGAAATGTTGCAGTGCGTACGCACTTCAAAAGACCAAAGTTTGGCTCACAAATTCGGGAAACAAACAATGGCTTAGTCTGATGTACTTCAACTGGCTGGACGGCGGCCCTCACAAATTAAACCTCAGCTCGGAGGATCCAAAAGATCACGGACGCTGCTGCAACGTTTTAGATGTGGCAATGCGTCGAGAGATTATCGCAGCCGTTTTTTTTTTCTTTTGGCAGTGTGGATCCGGTTCAGAAAGAAAAAAAGGTTTTGGCAATGGTCCCTTCAAAGATCAGTCAGGCTGCTCGAGAATGGATATCATTAACCCGTGGAACATCTGCACACGGCGAGTCTTTTGAGATTTGTATGTTTGCGTGGTAAGCTAATAATAAGCTTTCCACGGTCCATTACACGTTGATTATCCAAATTTAAAAGCCTGCTCCGGGTCGCTTTTGCTGCGCACGTTCCGAGCCATCTGAAGTGCTACTGGAATGCATATACATACTGTATGCTATAATGCTAATATGCTGCAACTACCTGAGAGAGAATGAAGGCCGTGCTGATACTGCCTATGCAACTGTTGCATGCATGCATATGGCATACTGCTACAGTATACCAGGATATATATTGCTATCACCGCTGGTTACTCCCTCCATCTCATAATATAAGCATTTCTCGATTTCTACGCATCACGTTTGACTGTTTGTCTTATTCAAAAAAATTATAAAAATATAAAAACAATTATGATATACTTAAAATATATATCATGATAAAACATGTCATAACAAAATAAATAATATTTTTATAATTTTTTTGAATAAGACGAACAGTAAAACGTGAACAGAAAAAATCAACGAATGATTATATTATGGGACGCAGGGAGTAGCTTTGTGTCGGTTTAGTTTTATATTGCTGCTAATAAGATACCCTACAGGCCGGAGAGTTCAACTGTTTCATCTGTCAGCGAATTTCATCACAATGTTCACGCTGCATTCTGTCCATCCTGAAAAGTTTACCTAGGCCTTGTTTAGATCCCAAAAGCAACTCCCAAATTTACTATGCAAAAAGAAGATTCTCCACCACATCAAAATGTCATAACATGTATGAAGTACTAAATGTAGATGAAATCAAAAACTAATTACACAGTTTTGTTGTGCTCTGTGAGACGAACATTTTGAGCCTAATTAATTAATTTTTGGATAATTTTTCATTGATACAAACGAAATGCTACAGTGACGCAATGATTACGAAGTGACATCAAACTTCCAATTTCGACCTCCCAAATTCGACATCTAAACAAGGCCCTGGTCTCGTTGAAAGTTGAAACTAACTGATGCAGTCTACTAGCTTCTTTTGGAGGAAATTAAACAGTTGCGGTTTATCTGGCCATGAACATGTGCTAGAATGTCCAATGTATCGGGGCATTACTTCTTGCCTCTTGGGGCCTTGATTTGAAAGCTGTGCCTCACGGCTGGCGAGGCACTGTACGGCCGGGCCCAGGCGTTGCAAGGCCTTATTTAGATCCCAACTTTGAAGGATCAAACTTGGGACCTCGTCATTAACACGACACTATAGCATTTCGTTTGTATTTATAAATAATTGTCTAAATATTGATTAATTAGGTTTAAAATGTTCGTCTCGCAAAATACAACAAAACTGTGTAATTAGTTTTTGATTTTATTGACATTTAGACCTTGTTTAGTTCCAGAATTTGGCCCCCAAATTTTACTATGCAAAAAGAATTCACATCACGTCAAAATGTCGGCACATGCATGAAGTACTAGATGTAGATAAAATAAAAAACTAATTGTACAGTTTTGTTGTACTTTATAAGACGATCATTTTAAGCCTAATTAATAATTTTTTTGACAATTATTTATGAATACAAACGAAATGCTATAGTGTCGCATTTATGACCAGAATGTCAATTTTGGATCTAAACAAGGGCTTAGTACTCCATACATATGTCGATATTTTGATGTGATAGAAATATTTTTTTTACCGTGGAATTTGAAGGTGAAATTTGGGAGCTAAACAATCAATGGGCTAGATCTCTGAAGCACGGAGAATCACACACAGGTCTGGGGATAGCCTGCATGCATGGGACCAGGACGATACTGTTGCGCGCAAGGGCAAGATGGGGAATGGGAGGGTGTCAGCGACGCCGACGAGGGTCTGGGCCCTGCAGCGCAAACAGCGCGAATCCGTCTGGGCCGGCGTGCTTGTTTCTCATCGTGCGCCTTTCGGAAGCGTTTGGGTTGGGCGTGGCCCACCATGCGCGCGCGCGCCACGGCGCCAGTTATCCGTGCTCAGAACTAAATGGGCCCAGTGACGGTAAAAGGGTGAGAGAGAAACTCTTGCCTTGAAGGAAAGGTCTCTTGTCTGTTCTCTTCTCTCCGTCCATACTTCACTAGAGCACTGCCCTTGTTTTTATATCCTTCGATCGACATTGTTATCGTGGAAGGGAAACTTCCCAGGTCCAGGCACAAATTGTTTCATTCATTCTATGATTATACTCTAGACATTGTTATAAAATACCCATACAGATATCAGTAGCCTGAGCACAAAAGTCTAAACAAATTAAGTTAGGGAAAAACTAACCCACGCTCTTATACTCTAAAACGAATAACGAACAACGCTCAATTCTACTACTTCTTGCACATGGACTTTGTGCAACTATATCCGATGGATTTCTTTGTATTTTTCGGTGACCTACTATCAGACCATTATGGTTTTATGTCGGAGTTATTAATATAGAGCTTTGGCTTCAAGATAGGGCCAATGACAGGTAGGGCAGAGACAGTGACAATGTGCGAGGATGGCGGGACAAGATGACTAGAGAGTTGCTACCGTTGACTATGTTTGGTCGCTTGCTAGTCTCCATTAGCAACCATAGCGATGATATCTCCTTTTGCAGGTTTAGATGTTTGATCATCTTGTTAGGTTGTGTTGGGGTCGTGGGATTCTGTTTTTTCTTGCTACTTTCACTTTGTTTGCTTGGGTCGCTTGACACTAGCTTGGTGGTGATTTGTATCTCCGTGCTACGAGTGTTCTCTTATAGTCATGGAGCTAAAGATTGAAGAAAGCATGGAGACACCTAGCTTAGCTCTTGACTCTGAGTAAGAAAGAAAATAAGAGCTAGAAAACGTCAAAAGGGTCCAACAATGTACTCTAGAGTTTAGAGTTGGCTACTAAGAGCTATGTATGTTTGCTAAAAAAAATTACGATATGCAACTGAAATTCTCAGTCCGCAAATATTCTCACTAAAGCAGCTCATAATATGTTACCTGAAATATATATAAAATAACCAGACTTGAGCTCGTAACCAGATCATTACAACCGAGAGAGACACAGACCACACATTACGATCTCTAATATGCTGCTCTCACTGGGTTTCCTGATCTCGAGTGGAAACAAACGTGGCCTTCCAAAAAGACTGATGTCTTCTAGCCTTCTACTAGGTTGGAACTCACGGTAAATTGCACCCAGAAGGTAAATCAGAAGTCCAAAATGGCGAGAGAGAGAGAGAGAGAGAGAGCCAAGTGACGACCAGTGCGGCAGTGAATCACATGGACATGGCCCCACTCCATCGTCTCCACACGAAATCCCCCCCTCCCCTCCCCTCTCGCCAACTCGACGCTTCCCTCGAGGAGCGAGAGGCGCCGCAGCCCCAGGAACCAACCAAAACCCCGAGCCCATTAAAACCACCACGCACGGACGCCTCTCCCCGCGAATGCCACTGCTGCCCCGACGCGGCTCCGCGGCTCAGCACCGGCCATGACCCGCCTCCTCCGGGGCCTCGCCGCCCTCCTCCTCCTCGCGGCCGTCGCCGTCGCCGACGACGGTTGGTGCCCTGCCTGCCTTGCTATGCCCCCAAGTTCCCCAGAGGTTTTACGGGCGGGTGGGTTTTGCGCTGCTCGAGAGCTGGGAGATTCAGGGGGGACGGCGGTTGCTTGCTCGTGATGTGTTGCTATTTTATTAGCGCTGCTGCTAGGACGAGGCGGCCTTTTAGCATTAGGGGTGGAGTGGGTCTTTGTTTATAGCTGGTTCCTTTTCCTATTGGTAAAGTACTTGATTAATCTAATCCTGGCTCCCTGTTAGTAGTAGCATCTTCTGTTTTTTTTTGCTGTCTTTGGGGTCCTGGGGAGCTGTTTCTGCTGTGCAGTGCTCCGGCAACACGAACTAGCAAGCACACCACCCCTATCCTAGAATGCGGTGTGCTCTGTTGCGATGCTATTCTTTGTTTGGTCTTTATCTGCTCTGCTTCGTGTAAAAATGCATTTTTACTGCCATTTCGCGTAGTCGAAGATTCATTTCTCCCTGTTTTTGCCTTTTCTCCTCGTTGTTCATTTGTCTTGCATAACTATACTCCGGGTTTTCCTTGTGTTGATTCCTCTTCTTCTGGTGCTGCTTTTACTGATCCAGGGGCAACACTGCTGGAGATCAAGAAGTCCTTCCGCAACGGAGGCAATGCGCTCAACGATTGGTCCGGCGAGGGCGCGTCGCCGAGCTACTGCTCGTGGCGCGGCGTGCTATGCGACAACGTCACCTTCGCTGTTGCGGCTCTGTAAGGAGTTCCCTGTAGCGAAACCACTAGCCTCTACTGCCCAGTCTACTGCTGCTGTTGGTGTTGATGTGCGGTTGCTGACGGCGTTCTTGTATGCGATGCAGCAACCTCTCCGGGCTCAACCTCGAGGGCGAAATCTCGCCGGCCTTTGGGAGTTTGAAGCACGTTGTCTCAGTGTATGATGGTGCATTGTTTCATGATATTAACTTTCAGATGCTGAACTGTTCTTGACATTCTTTTCCCTGTATGTTGGGTTATGTTTAGAGATTTGAAGTCCAATGGACTTTCCGGGCAGATCCCTGATGAGATTGGTGATTCTTCATTGCTTCAAACTCTGTAAGCGGGTTTCAGTTTTAGTTATGACATTCTTTTTCCGAAGTATGGTTTAGTTCAAATATTCCTTGCCTGTAAACTCCCCTCAGTAGTGGTCTTTCCTTGTTAAATTTGGCGTTTCTTGATTATCATCCATATTTTTGTGTATGATTTCTAATAGCATTACTCTTTTGATCCAGGGACTTGTCCTCTAACAATCTAGAAGGAGACATACCATTCTCCATATCTAAGCTGAAGCACCTTGAGAACTTGTAAGTCATACTTCATGCCAGATCTAAGTTGAAGAAAGTGGTCCGCAGTGCTGATTTCATCACGTGTGCTGCTGTTTCCTGTATTTATAGGGTCTTGAAGAACAACCAGCTGGTGGGGGTGATACCATCGACACTCACTCAACTTCCAAATCTGAAGATATTGTAAGTTACTAATAAAGTGTTCTGCTGTATTAATTGGGTTTAATCTAATGTGATATGTATCATAGGGACTTGGCTCAAAACAAGCTAAGCGGTGAAATTCCAAATCTAATATATTGGAATGAGGTTCTTCAATACTTGTAAGTACTTTATTTCCTTTGAATGACAAAACTCGTTTTGGTGCAGTACCTCAGCTGCCTATTTTCAGAGCCTAGCAGATTTATTACAAATTAATCTTTTATAGTATCTAGAGCTTGAACCAGTTGGGTATTCAAGATATGATATTTAGACCTTATATGCACATAATGTAGGGTGACTAGGCTACCTTTTGGTTTGTGACCCTAAATTTCTCATGTTCATCAGGGGGCTGCGAAGTAATAATTTGGAAGGAAGCCTCTCTCACGATATGTGCCAGTTGACTGGCCTGTGGTACTTGTGAGTGCATTGCCTCCCTTCGTTTATCATCAGTGCAATAAGTCATGCCCTCCATTATATTCACATAGTTACTTTTGTTTATTTCAGTGACGTGAAGAACAATAGCTTGACGGGTACAATACCAGAAACCATAGGGAACTGTACGAGTTTTCAGGTCTTGTATGTATATACATTCTATTCCTTTTGAATACACTTACCGAAATTTCAATTGTGTAGCATCACTTACCTTTTGGTGTTTCAGGGATCTGTCAAACAATCAACTTACTGGAGAAATCCCATTCAATATTGGTTTCCTGCAAGTGGCTACGCTGTATGTGATACTAATTCTATCTGTTGAAACAAATGCTTTTGGTTTAATTATTACAAGCAACGGCATGAAATCTGTAAACTATCTGTACCAGGTCTTTGCAAGGGAACAAGTTCTCTGGACCTATACCAGCAGTGATTGGCCTTATGCAGGCGCTTGCAGTGCTGTAAGTTAAATTATGACTTTTAAGGTTTCTTGAATTTTAAACAGAGGTATTAGCACTTAAATGTAAGGAAAGGATAATGTTGAAATGGACTTCTTTGTACCATGTAATATCCAGGGATCTGAGTTTCAACGAGCTATCTGGATCAATACCATCTATACTGGGCAACCTGACATACACTGAGAAATTGTAAGCTTTCTGATTTGTGCACATTTATTTCATAGTTGATTGTTCAACGGTGCTTTTACCTGCACAGTTTCCCTTATAGAAATTGTAGCTTTCGTCAAACTTTTTGTATCAAAAGTAAGGCTGATTCACAATATTTCGTGCTGGTAGATACCTGCAAGGCAATAGGCTAACTGGAACGATACCTCCAGAGCTTGGTAACATGTCAACATTACATTACCTGTAAGGGTGTAGTTTTTGTGATACTTTGCTTCTTGGTAGTTTATTAAATAGTGTTCTTTCCAATTTTTACGCATCATCTGTTTTCAGGGAACTGAATGACAATCTGTTGACTGGGTTCATTCCTCCCGATCTTGGAAAACTCACAGAATTGTTTGACTTGTAAGTACAATTCTGTCAATTATTTGTTATATATATATGATGCTTACTGCTAGTTCAGCTGGCTGTCCATGTCACTTGCAGGAACCTTGCAAGCAACAACCTTGTAGGACCTATCCCCGATAATATAAGTTCATGCATAAATCTCGTTAGTTTGTAAGTTCCATCTGTTCTACTTAAGTTTCATTATGGCATCTCCAGTGGTTGGATACTTAGCCTCCTGGCTCTTGTATTAGGAATGCTTATGGCAATAAATTAAATGGAACCGTTCCACGCTCATTTCACAAGCTCGAGAGTCTGACTTATCTGTAAGTGGTTTGCTGTTTCCTATTTTTATTGTTTAAATTGTATTTTTTAGTAAGCTGATTATTTAGCCAGTCTGCTACATTAATAATATTACGCATCCGATTGCTGCTTAATAATCTGTATTATCCATACCCTTTAGGAATCTATCATCAAATCATCTTAGTGGAGCACTTCCAATTGAGGTAGCAAGAATGAGAAATTTAGACACACTGTAAGTTCCGGCAGCTAACCGGTAATTGTTTTCTTTAATTGCTTTGGATGGTATGATATGTTACACTAAGATATCTGTAGGGACTTATCCTGTAACATGATCACTGGTTCAATTCCCTCAGCTATTGGAAAATTAGAGCATCTTCTGAGGCTGTAAGTTTTATAACCTATCATTTTAATATAAATGTTTGTATGATGTCATGATTTGATATTACTCTTATTCCTGTAGCAACTTGAGCAAAAATGAACTGGCTGGACATATTCCTGCTGAGTTTGGGAACTTGAGGAGCATATCTGTAAGCACCTTCTGACCTAACAGTGCTCAAATCTCTACTGGTCTACTATGTTGATCTCTGCTTATTCAAGTAATGTTGACACATTTTATTTTATTTCAGCGATTTGTCCAACAACCAACTTAGGGGCCTGATTCCTCAAGAGGTTGGGATGCTACAAAATCTGATATTGCTGTAAGTATACTCTTGCGTCCTTTCAAAGTACAGTTCGAAAGGCTTTGGGCAATTGGCTGCATATTAATTGTGTATTCTGTGCCCAATTACTTCAGGCTGATCTGTATTTTGTTTGTCCTTTCAGAAAACTACAAAATAACAATATTGCTGGAGATGTCTCACCACTAACTAACTGCTTCAGTCTCAATATCTTGTAAGTTAACAGCCGAAAAAAATATTTAAACTGTTTGTGTCTGGTTTTCACTTATAGTGTCTTTGTTCTTGAGCGTTTTTGCAGAAATGTATCATACAACAACCTTGCTGGTATAGTACCTACAGACAACAACTTCTCACGATTTTCACCTGACAGGTGTTATTCTCTGGTATTGAATGGTCCCTTCAGAATGATTTTTTTTTATCAATCCTTATTTATATCTTATCTTTCCAGCTTCATGGGTAACCCCGGACTTTGTGGCTATTGGCTTGGTTCTCGTCCTCGTTCTTCATGCTCTCCTTTATCATCCAGTCTTCAACAAAAAAAGAGATGTATGCACAATGTTATCTTCATTAAGTTGCTCTGGAGCATAAATTCATCATTGATAACATTACACTTCTTTTTGTTTGCAGCCTCTATCTCAAAGGCTGCATTTCTTAGTATTGGTGTCGGTGGGCTTGCTATCCTGCTCATTATCCTAGTAGCTGCTTGCAGGCCCCACAGGCCACCAGTTCTCAAAGATGTCTCTGTAAGCAAACCAGGTGATACATCTGTTAGGTTTCCCATCTGTTGCTTTAACATATAAAGTTCCGGTGGCTATTTTGTAACTGTTGTCGTGTCAAAACTGGTAGTTTGAAATGAATAGCTATTTGTCTCAAAAAGGTTTTCTTCTTGTATCTCCAGTTCAGAATTCAGATGTTCCGACTGTTTAATTTTAATACATGTATGATTGTTAATTATATAATATTACTTATTTACTGTGACAGACAACCTTGCTGCAGCGTCAAGCAATGTTCCTCCCAAGCTTGTGATCCTCCACATGAACATGGCCCTCTATGTATATGATGATATAATGAGGATGACTGAAAATTTGAGCGAAAAATATATTATTGGTTATGGGGCATCAAGTACTGTCTACAAATGTGATCTGAAGAATTGCAAGTCAGTTGCGATAAAAAAGCTATATGCTCACTACCCACAGAGCTTGAAGGAATTTGAGACCGAACTTGAGACTGTTGGGAGCATCAAACACCGAAATCTTGTCAGCCTTCAGGGCTACTCCCTGTCACCTTCTGGGAATCTTCTCTTCTATGATTACATGGAAAATGACAGCCTCTGGGACATTTTGCATGGTGAGTGTAGATTGCTAAAAGATTTTACACAATGGATTTGGGAGTAGTGCTACAAACAGTTAGTATATGATTCTTTCTTTCTATGCCACTGATAGTATTTAGATTGACTAGTCTCTCTCTCATTTGTGTTAAGCTTTCACCTATTCTTCTGTCAGCAAGCACCTACTGGTCACTTTCCTATAAAGATGCCTGCATGCTTTCACTGTTATTTTGGTTAGGGTATTTCCATGGGTTGGCAAGAAAATTGCCAACTTCCTGCAACCATTCTTAATTTGTACATCTTTGTGGAGTTTAGCAGCTTCATCCAAGAAGAAAAAATTCGATTGGGAAGCTCGTCTAAAGATTGCTCTTGGCGCTGCTCAAGGTCTGGCTTATCTTCACCACGAATGCAGTCCGCGAATAATTCACGGGGATGTGAAGTCAAAGAATATCCTCCTAGACAAAGACTATGAAGCTCATCTTGCTGACTTTGGTATTGCCAAGAGCTTGTGTGTGTCGAAGACACACACATCAACATATGTGATGGGCACCATTGGCTACATTGACCCTGAGTATGCACGCACATCCCGACTCAATGAGAAATCGGATATATACAGCTACGGCATTGTCTTGCTGGAGTTGCTTACTGGCAAAAAACCTGTGGACGATGAGTGCAATCTTCATCACTTGGTAACTACTTAAACTTCTTTTTCTCGCTTGCAATAATTTACTTGATTTTCCCTATTTTCCCTTCGCCTACTCCTTTAGATTTTACTGCTCAATATGTACTCAATCACGTGCGTTAGATCTGTGCAACTGTGCTCCCTTGAGGGGACCAGCAACATGAAACCCATCATGTGAATAGATCTGTGGTCACTGTGGTGGTGTGATTCATTGTATGGCTGGTGAAAGTTCAATTATAACCTGCCAGTGTCCCATAAAGCCTGCCAAGTTTGTCCCCTGTCTTCAATCATGTGTCTGAAAATTTTTACATGCTGCACGCTATTTTATCAAAATTGGTAGCTGACTATAACTTTTCAACAGATCATTGATATGTCGGTAACTTCTTTCATCATTTAATTTTATTTGGAAATGAAACCCCAAAGTTGAATTAAAACTGCTGTTCTTGGATGTCCTGGTGCAGGGGGGCATAGCGTTGTTTTCGTAACTTGCTGATTTGAATCATAAATTCATAATTGTCCTCATTGGCTATCTGCTACCTCCAGATCCTATCCAAAGCCGCAGACAACACGGTCATGGAGATGGTCGACCCAGAGATAACCGACACGTGCAGAGATCTTGGCGAGGTCAAGAAGGTGTTCCAATTGGCACTCCTTTGCAGCAAGAGGCAACCGTCAGATCGACCAACGATGCATGAGGTCGTGCGCGTCCTGGACAGCCTAGTCTGCCCAGGCCCACCCCCGAAGCAGGCACAGCCACAAGGATCGGAGCAGTCAGCCACAACTCCGAGCTACATCAGTGAGTATGTCAGCCTAAGAGGTGGTAGCGCGCTCTCCTGCGCCAATTCATCGAGTGCGTCCGACGCCGAGCTCTTCATGAAGTTTGGCGAGGTGATATCGCGGAACACAGAATAGATGATCGCCGTCTGTTAGCCTGCAGTTTTGCAGCAAATTTTTTGTTACAATGTACAAGAGATATCTGACGCCCTGCTAGTCTGTAAATATGCTGCTTTCCCTTTCCTGGGACTCCTCTGTCAATTTTTTCTCCATTATTCCACTTCTTTTTTTTTTCTTGCGGTTTGGGGCTAAAGTTGCAACTAAAGGAATGTAGTTGGGTGCAGGCTGCTTTTACTGACTTGTTCTGTTGTTCAGCTGGGAGCCTGGGACAATTCTGCTCGGCTCAATCAGGGCACTGTTTAAGGGGCTGAAGAATCATCTGGGCAGTGTGTTACTGTTACATTATCCTGGGCCTCCATTTTCCTGGATCGTGCCATTGTGATTCCCTGACGAGTGGCGACGGCAATACTGCAAACTGCTGCTGCTGCTGCTGCATGGTTAGTTATCTTACCGGTAGTTGCTGCTGCTGCTGCTGCTGTAAATTTTTTGCCGTTGCTCCCCGGGTTGCCCTGTTGAATCCAAGGGGACCGGGCCCTGCCTGGCATCATGGAGGACCTTTGTCTCGTGGAGTGTCAGGGATGTGTACAAATTTACTCCGGTAGGGCCGTAGGGCCCTGTGTGAGTGCGAATGATTGATGGGGGACAGCCGCAACAGCGCGGTGATGGCATGGGCCAAAGCTTCTGCCGACTCGCCTTGGCACGATACGGGCAAGAGCCAAGGAGAGGCGAGCGAGTTCCTCGTGAGTCGTGACCCGCGGCGCGGTGCGGGCTCCCGGCAGACGCCACGAGCCCACGACACGCGGGTGTGGAGGGAGCTGAGCCGGGCGGGAGCGCGGGGGAAGCGAGCGCTGCCTCCCGTGTCGTCGTGCCGAGGCAAAGGGGCCTGGCGCACGCAGCTTTTGATGCGTTTTCGTGGTGATTTTCGACGGTGGATTGGTGGTCAGGACAGCGTGAGTGGTGGTGGTGACCGGTGAGGGAGCGGCAGGCACGAGTGACCGACGGCGCAGAGGCTTTTGCTTGCGTCCCGCTCGGCGTGGCGTGCCGCGGTACTACTGTCGCGTCACCGCGCCGAGGGAGGAACCGGTCACTGCAAGGGAGCGTTGTGCTCGTTGTTCCTTGTGGCTGCCCGCACGCCTCTGACGAGCTCAACCCTTTTGGTAACCGGCGATAATCTCTTGGTAAGTAAAGTAATGGATAGTATATTAGTATGAGTTACAGAGTTAGGGTCAAACAAAATTTGTTCACTTTAGCGACAACTGAAAAGATGATAAGAATGTTTCACGCTGGCTAAAGCAAAGTGAAGCGCACGGGTAGATCATGGGCAGGCCCGCGTGTTTATGAGTTAGGACTGGCAGGCTGTACTTTGAATTGGGCTGCTACAAGAGCCCAGTACTGCTGCACAGGCCGTTTTTCTTTGTTGGGCTAAAGTTCCGGGCCCTGACTCACAACGTTGTGGATCTCTTCTCTCTTCCCCGTTTGTGTAAATCTGGGCGTCTTAGGTTGTAGTAAATGACAAACAAACACAAGGACCATTATTCTTAAAATTAATTAATATAAGAAAGCTTCTTAGGCTATCGTCTTTTATGCCACGTATGTTTTGTGTACTGGTCCATCTTCTTACGTTTTAGATAGCGACTATATCTCTTAGGAACCACGCTATCATGGAAGTACTCGTCGTAATGGTCGGTGCGAAAAGGACTTGATAGTAGTAAATGGTTACCTGCAAGTGAAGAAATCGCGCGGCTAAAAAGATAGCAACAAGAAAACGCTTTCCTTGGCGTGCACAGCTTCCCCGAATACCCCTCCCCTGCACGTACCCGGATGCTGTCATCTGCATGTGGGGCCCAGCCTCAGTGAGACAGACGCGTCGCTTGCACCAGCCGTAGCCAAAACCCATGCGTCCTACGTGGCTCACCGCCGGCCAGGACACAGTTGCGCCACGGGAGAGAACGCGCAACGCAGACGCCGGCTTGTTTCAGGATGGCTGTGAGGGCTCTCAAGGGCAAAACCGTAATTTATGAGCGGGGATTATTAGGAGAATAAATAAAAAAAACGCCGGCCTTCGACGACGGTCTCGTAAAAATCGTGGCCACTGCCCACTGGAGCGAATCGCGGCGCGTTCGCTGGGCCTGGTTTTGAACTCGCTCTCTTCGGGTGCATCTGGGCCGTCGATCGCGTTGAGATTCGGTGCGAAGCACGTGGTCTTTTGTCGCGTAGAAAAAACAGAACGGAGTGTGAATTTTTTAGGCACGCCGCACTGTTCCGTGTTTGAAATTTGAACGAGGAGCACTCGTATATTTATTTGCCACCACTGGTATGATTGAGTTATTTTAAGGACCACACCATGGCAATTGGCAAATATACGCTACCGTTTCAAATTATAGTTTATTTAACTATACTTCAAGTTAAATTTATCTATTTTAATATAATTTATAGAAAAAATGCCACGTAAACAGCATTCAACTAGTTTCATTGAGTTCATCACAAAATATATTTTTTAATATTTTTATGGCGAATTTACTTGGTATTGTCCTGTTTATATATGTTTTTTATAAACTCAGTTAGACAAGTTTGATGTAGAACGAAACTGTAATTTAAAATGGAGGGAGTTATGTGTTTTTTTTGCCTATATAGATTAGTTCTTTTACAACAAAATAATGCTTAGATATTGATCTCAAAGTTTTACTACTACCACACGCTCGTTCGATCTGACCAACTTTTCAAGATATATCATCTCCTAACCTATTTTCTTATGCCATTCTATCTATTTTGAAATAGAAATCGCCCTATACAATGTTGAATTATCGACTCTTTGTCCATAATTTGGCAAGGATTTTTTTCAAATAAAATGCTAATGAATAAGTAAACTATTTTTCTATACTTATGTTTTCTTTCAATTTGCGTGTGAAATTTCACACCACAACTAACCCGAGTTTGGACTTTGATCAATGCACTTTCTTCGTGCTATTATATTAATCCATGAAGAAAGAGCTAAAACCATATGAATTGGTTTTAGCCTTCCCATGTTGCTCGATCAACACCGTATATCATTTTAAAACATGATTCAGGTGTATGCATACGGCTTTCTTTAATTGATGTTTTATTAAATGGAATTTGGTTGACATTTCCTTCATTAAAATGCTTTCACTTGGCAACAAATTGTTTGTATTGTAGACGGGCTATACCATACATACAATACAACCACATGGAAGTCACAAACATGCTCGTGAGCAGATAATTGCTCCGTTGCATTGCAAAATATACTCTCTTCGTGACAAATATAGGAGCATTTAGATAACCGTGGAGACTCTACGAATTCAAATAGACTTGAAGACGGGCGAATTCCAATAGTCCCTTCGCAATCCCACCAAATTCCTCTGGTTGCAACTGGCAAATTTTGAAAATACAGACGGCATTAGGGACCTAACTGAGCAAACCACCCCATATTCAAACGGGATTAAAGTACGCCAGATCGGCCGATTTGAACAGACCTGACTTCCTGGTGGGACCCACCACAATTCCTCCCCAAGGAAGACGCCTCTGCCCCCGGGCCCGGTCACCTGCACAACGCCTTGATACGCGCGGGCCCCGTGCCCGCTACGCAGGCCGAAATGACGCATCCACCCATCGCCCGTTCAAATTCTGGTGCCACCTCTGCGGGAAATTTTACACTCACCACCCCGTACACATCGAGATTTCCCCCTCTCAGTCCCCCAACGGCCCAAACCGGATGCTTTTCGGGCCGCTGAAAGCGCACGGTGACGGGGGAGAAGAAGCGCCAAGCCAAAGCAAAAATTTCGCCATGAGTGCACCACGACTCGAAGCAGCAGCGGCCGCGCCGCTCTAATCGGAGTTCCGAAAGACGCCGCCGCCCCCTCACTCAGCGCTCGAATCCGCCGCGCTCGCCTCGTGCTCACCGCCACTGGCTTCCGCTGTGGGACTAGGGTTCGGAGAGGCGGCGGGGAGCCTAGGGTTTGGGCGGGATGAGCTACCGCAAAGGGTCGAAGGTGTGGGTGGAGGAGAAGGGGGAGGGGTGGGTGGAGGCGGAGGTGACGGAGGCGAAGGAGCGCGCCGTCTTCGTGCTCACGAGCCAGAGGAAGAAGGTACGTCAACCTATCCTCCCACCGTCCTCTGTCGCTTTCTACTCATTCCGTGAGGTTTAAGTTCCCGTTGTGCCGTTTGGTGGTTTTGGTGGATGCGTATGTCAACGCGGTGCTTGTTTTAACCTAGTTTTATATTTTGAAGAAGTTTTATAGTTGTCTTTCTACTACTCGCCTCGCCTGTTGGAGAACAATTATTTGAAACTGGGGAAACAGTGGCATTGTTAATCGCACACATGGTTGTGGCGGGGTCGCTGCAGCACTGGGTTAGCTTTGGGGAAAACTCTTCAGATACCGTACTCACTGGTTTCAAGTGTTTGTAGCATTAATTCAATCAAAAGGGCTCTTCAGCTTCTTAGAATTTCTAATGCTGTTATGCTTTTTTTGTCTTATATGATATAGGAATGGTTCGAAGCTTTGATGAATTACATTTTTGATACTTGTATTTGATAACTTTTGAATTTGTGTTCTGCAAATTGCTTGGATTACATGTGCCGTGCGATTTCATGTACACTGGTCAACATGAGAACTTATATTAGTATATTAATGCGGTCTTCCCAGACAGCTCTGTCAAGTTTATCAATCATTGTGACCTTAGTTCAGATTCTCGCTGTACAAGTTACTTGAGTAATCTGCTCATTTTATGCTATGAGCTGTTATGTTCCAACTTAGGTTTTGTTGATCTATTCAATTGCAAGCAACACCCTGCTCGAAACTCTTTTGAGTTGATAGCACAAGTAGCAAGATTGATTTCATGATAAATATTGGCAACATTTTACTTTCTCGTGTCACCCACTGAGATCCTTGGGACATATAGTTGATATTATATTGGATCAATTTGCCGAGGATGTTGAAGCACATTGGTATGTGGCAGTTTTTCTTCTGCAGCAGGAATCCTTAATTTCTTGCCCATCAGAATGAATTATGACATATTTATTAAGATCCGGTTTCATTTATTGTATTGGAAACTTGATTTGATTAGCTGAGGCTTTCCCTTTTGTTGATTTCAGATTACAGTTTCGCCAGAGAAATTATTGCCCAGGGATACAGATGAAGATCTGGGTGGGGGTCATGTTGATGACATGACCAAACTGACATATTTGAATGAACCAGGTGTTCTTTACAATCTGAAGAAAAGATATGCATTGAATGAGATATATGTAAGTGGTTACCGGCACTGTTTTATATACTGTGGTGATTTCTGATTTGCATTTATACCTATTTTAAATGTAGGTGAATAGCTTAACCAGAAACTTTCTCTGTGCAAATTTACAAAGTCAAATAGTTCCAGTCACATGTTTAAGTTTCCATGCCATATTGCTTTCACGCAGCACCTTTTCCTTAGCACATTCTTGATTCCCATTTTCCGATGTCTTAATCATATTTCAGCTTTGGTGAAATTTCTGCTCAGATGTTTTTAATGGATAAAATCCGATCCATTAAGGCAAAATCAATTGTCCATGAATAATGATACACTCATATCTCACCGGGTTTCAGCTTCAATTAATTCATGATATTATAATTATCCTTTTGCAGTTTATATAACAGAATGACGAACAGTTGTAGTTTTTTTTAATTTGATATGGTCTATATGTTATTGGGAAATAATTTCCTTGTCTTCCTCCAACCCTAATGGGTGGGTATATAATTATCCATACATGGGCCTAGATGGGCCTATTACAACACCATACTCCAACACTATACTTAAATAGGGAAATAATAATCAATGCTATATGCAATATCATGACTGTTCTTTTCATATTGTTTCACGTATATTATTACTTTTCCATTTTGTGTTGCCAGCATGAGTATGAATTGAGTTCTTTTATGTAGGAATTTTAGTACCTTGTTAATAATTATTAATCATGATTTCAAAGGCGATAAGGCGACCTAAGAATGCCGTATTGCCTAGGCGACAGGCGTAACTGTTCCCCAAGGCGAGCTGGGTCTGCCTGGATGCCTAGGCGACACCTTTAAAACACTGTAATCAATAATGATCAGATTGCACCACTGATTGGCATGGACTAATGGAGTAATTTAGGCCCTGTTTGGTTTGGAGGGGCTTATTATAAGCCCCATAAGCCCCTCATATGGAGAGGCTTATTATAAGCCTCAAGAGGTGTTTGGTTTTTTAGGCTTGTATAGTGGAAAGTGGGGTGATTCTTGTGGAGTCATGTCAAATAAGCCTCAAAATCACCTCTCTAGGGGGCAGGGGCTTATGGGCTTATGAAAATAAGCCTCTATAAGCCCCTCCTGTTTGGTTAGAAAGAGGCTTATTTGGAGCCCTTAGTCTTATCACTTCAGTCTGGACTACCTTTTATAACGCCTTTCACCTTTATTGAAACAGACTTATACTGGAAGCATCTTGATTGCTGTTAATCCTTTCACAAGGCTGCCTCACCTGTACAACGAGTACATGATGGAGCAATATAAGGGTGTCCGATTAGGGGAGTTGAGTCCACATGTTTTTGCAGTAGCTGATGCATCGTACAGGTAGGGGTTACAATGTGATTGAATTGCAAGGCACTGTTTCTATGCAGTATATTTATTTTGCTGACATGGGCTGAATTGATTAGGGCTATGGTGAATGAATCCCGAAGCCAGTCCATCCTGGTAAGTGGTGAAAGTGGTGCTGGCAAAACCGAAACGACGAAGCTTATTATGCAGTATCTCACCTTTGTTGGTGGTAGAGCCGCTCTTGATGATCGGACGGTCGAACAACAGGTTCTAGAAGTAAGTTTTACAACCGTTTCTCCACTGTAATTTACGGAAACTAAGAGTTCTCCATCTGTATTTTTTTTGACTCTGCATTTTTCTGTTGGTATTGCTGATGATAGCATTAGCTTAATACTTATTAATTTGTTCCCTCCACCAGTCTAACCCTCTATTGGAGGCATTTGGCAATGCTAAAACAGTACGGAATGACAACTCAAGGTGAGTTTTCACTGGTCAATATGGTGCCATGGTTTGTGTGTGTACATCTAGATTATACACAATTTCTTCCTTAATTTGTACTTCCTCCGTTCTGAATTATTGGCCACTTTAGCTTTGTCCTTTGTGAAACCTCTATAACTTTGACCAAGTCTATAGAAAAATATAATAATTTCCACAGTACCAAATAAATACACTATCAATACATATTTGGTGGTGGATTTAATGAAACTAATGTGATGCAGATGTAGGCAATTTTTTCTATAAACTTGGTCAAAGTTAGACAAGTTTGACTTAGGGCAAAGCTAAATTGACCAATAATTTGGAACGGAGGAATTAGAACTAAACCTTTTCGATCGCCTGTTCTTTTTGCACATTGTAACATAAACGCTTTCTCAATTGCAGCCGTTTTGGTAAATTCGTGGAGATACAGTTTGATGCAAGTGGTAGAATATCTGGAGCTGCTATTAGGACCTATCTTTTGGAAAGGTCCCGTGTTGTGCAAATTACTGATCCTGAAAGGAATTTTCATTGCTTCTACCAATTGTGTGCTTCTGGAAAGGTATGTCTGCCAACTACCACTATTTTGATTGGATCATTTATTATGTGAATGCACCCCATATGAGTTTGTTTACTTCGTGACATACTTAGCATTTTCCTTTGGGGTTGATAGTGTCCAAATGAACTTTGTAAGGACATTCTTGAACTTAATCCCCATTACAGCTCTACAAAATCCCATCACAAGCTATTAATTTGACTTGTATGTACTTATAAATGCCTTTTCTCACTATACTAGTGGCTTGCAATTTCTTTGGGATTTGTCCTGAGGTTCAAGTGTTGCTCATTTTATCTATTGTATCTGTAAAGGAATCAGTCTAGTGTTGTATACTGTTAAAATGTTCATGATGTGGCATCGATTTGTTGAAACACTATTTGCCCAATAACATTGATACATCTTTTCCTTAAAACTCTAGCTTATTTGTAGCATGATATGACTGTTATTCACTAAAGTCAAAATCACCATCAGTAGCATATTTTGAAGCTTAGTTTGTTTGGAACTTTAGACGCACACAAGCATAAACATCACAAACCTGACACATCCAGTATAAATGTCAAATGACATTATATTCTACTAGCAAATATGCCCGTGTGTTGCTACGGGATGAGCACGAGCGCGAGATCTTATCTGATGGAGCCCTTGTTGCTCGCACGTTAAGGATCACGTTGGAAGAGGATACGAATCCTGGTCTTATTCGGTTTCTTTTTTTGGGGGATATGAGGGTCCACCCGTCGGTGTCTTATGATGGACCAAAAGTCAAACTACCACAGAAACGGTCCTCTCTTTAGTAATAGGAGAGATTACCCTGTGGCCATTTGATCCAAGGGAAGTAGAATGTGACATGAAAGGAAGAAAGGAACAAGGATCTGATACCTATTTCTTTCTTCATTTACTGTAATTACAACAGAGATTAAGTGCATAGGGAAGTTTACAGCAAACAGAGGCATGCGTGATGAGGAATTAAACAATTTACAGTAGGGATATTTTGTTAGTTGGGAATCATTTAAGACACATTGGAGCATGATCTATTTTTTGGGTCCATTTACAGATTTATACTCTGATTCTTCCCTGGTATGTTTATTTTTTTCTCTCGAACAACGCATGAGCTGCGTGTCCTTTCATTAATATAGGAAAAAAATGTACAACGGGTCCAGACAGGGCCAACCCGAGTACAAAACTCACACCCATGCACATTTTTCCCTGGCATGTTTCAGATCCATTTTCCCTGTCTTGTTATGGACACATAGTATCCTGGCTTTCCTAACATCTATGCAGAATTGGAAAATACTAATGCACTTCTATCCACAAAGCCACTAATATCAGTTTTACGTGACCATTTTTTGAAAATTTCCAATCAAAGTTTCCTTTATTTTATTTTGCATATGTCCAAATATAATTATTCTGGTGGATGCACTATGCCCAGGGTTTGTGATAAGTTGCTGTAATTTATTACCTTCCAATTTAGTTTCCAACTGTATATTTAGTTGTAAAATATAAGCTATGGTATGATGCTGTAGTAAGGTTGATTTTGATATCACATTGTTTGTCTTTAAAGGATGCAGAGCTGTACAAGCTTGGTCGTGCAAGCAGTTTTCATTACTTGAATCAAAGCAATACATACGATTTGGAAGGGACAAACAATGAAGACGAGTACTGGAAGACGAAAAGAGCAATGGATATTGTTGGAATTAGCAGAAAAGATCAGGTTCCTAACAGGATTCTAACACACCTAGATGTTACCTGGAAAATATCTTTCTCAGAGAATCATTGCATTGTACTTTTATTGTGT
The DNA here is from genome assembly GCA_033239725.1 of Echinochloa phyllopogon. Taxonomy (NCBI): domain Eukaryota; kingdom Viridiplantae; phylum Streptophyta; class Magnoliopsida; order Poales; family Poaceae; genus Echinochloa; species Echinochloa phyllopogon. Next base: position 56,882,481 of record BTCW01000010.1, read on the forward strand.
AGTTCTGTATCCATATTTCAGAAAATGAACCTGCATTTTGTACTTTCTTCAGGATGCTATATTTCGTACATTGGCAGCCATTCTTCATCTTGGCAATATTGAGTTTGCCCCTGGAAAAGATTCTGATTCTTCAAACATTAAGGATTCAACATCAAATTTTCACCTCCAAACGGCAGCTAACTTATTTATGTATGTTTCTTTTGCGTTAACCATCATGATATTTTTAGGGGAAAATATTCCTTGGTTTCATAATTGTTGTTTCTCTGGATTGTTTTTATCCATTGTGTTGTTTTTTTTTAAATGTTTGGTTTGAAATGCTCTGGGGGCAATGCGGTAAATGGTTAAATGAATTGGTATTTAATTTTGTTCTAGATGAAGACTAGCAAAGGATACTCTACCCCCTAAAAAATAGTTGTTCCTACAGGGGCAGGGAAACTGAGGCAGATTGAGCGCGGCTCGTCCTCCTTGAGGATGAACACTATGGCTCAATATCTGGATAACAAACTCAATGGCTCCTATCAGCCTATATCATCCACGACGTGGTTTCAACACGCCGGTTGTATTAGGAGCCTAGATTCTCTGGAAGTTGAGAAACAATGTTGTGTTTAATGGAGTATCACCCAGAATCGATCAGGCCCTCATCTTTGCAAAGGAGGAGGCTGATCTCTGGATGCTACCTGGGGTAAAAGGCTTAATTAGCCTGGTCGCTGTAGGATCAGCAGGGTAACAGCTCACTAGGTCAAGGGTTGCCTTTTTTTGTTCCAAGGGCGCATCTGTAACTTGAAACCTAGTGTGTGTGGGTGGCGTGTGTTTGTATGGCCGTTTTGGCCGTCTTTTCATATCTTAATGCAATGATACACAACTCTCCGTATTCGAGAGAAAAATCGGCCGAGCCTAACAGACGCTAACAGATTGCCCTCAATTGCTGCTAACAACTCCTAGTCCAGCTAACCGTCCCTTGCGGCGCAGCCGCGCAGCCGCTGATAGGTCCAGCCCACTCCACAGCAAACAATTCCAGGCCTCATCTTGAACATGCACTGTAGATAATTAAAACTATGGTTTCTATGGTCACTTTACATGCTGTCTGTTTATAGGCATAGAAGATCAGTGGAAGTCTAAATTTGGTGAACATGTTGAAAATGTGCATTATTGAATAATGCACCGCACCTACTGTCTTGTTCAGGCCAAATTATGTTTCCATGTATAAAATATCTGGACTGTTACCATTCCTGTTTTCTTGTAGCGGCCTCAATTGAATTTGCTGCTTATAGTTTCATTTTTGGGTTTTTGAAACAGGTGCGACTCAGACCTATTGGTCTCAACATTATGTAGCCGGTCTATACATACTCGTGAAGGAATAATTATTAAAGCATTAGACTGTGCTGCCGCCGCAGCTAATCGTGATGCTCTAGCAAAGACTGTATATGCAAGATTATTTGACTGGTATTTTCTTCTGCAATATTTTTTAAAATTACATTTTTTTTGTATGTGGTACCATATTTTAAATGGTTGACTAGATCCATTGTAAATTTTCTAATTTTAAAAAAATATCACTCCAATGATTCAAATGGGGTAAGCGCCATTGTAATTTGCATCTTGTTTCAAACATGCCATTATGTAAACATTTGGACAAGAATGTCCTCAGACTTGTCTCCAGCACAACGTCTGCAATCCTTCCAATCCCCCATGGTCCCCAGCAGCCAAGCTCTTGCTCCAGCAACCCCATCCGCTCAACCCCTCGCCCTAGCTCCTCCACACCACCCATACCGCCTTGAGGCTAGCAACTGCCTTGCTGGATGGCAGGGTCTTCAGCTGGCGGCACAGGCATTCCATTACACCCATGGGAGTTGCCAGATCTGGCACCGCCAAGCTTCTCCACACGCAGCATGAACTTTGGCATGTCCCTGGCGATGACCAACTCTGGCTGCAGCTCTGTGGACATAGCTTTCTTGTGAAGTCCACAAGAAAGATGACTTCACTTCAACCTTCTCTGTGATATTGTTTTAAAACGAGACAGTTATAATCGCGAGGATCTAATTAACACCATTTTAAAACTATTTTCAGGCTTGTCGAGAATATTAATAAGTCAATTGGTCAAGACGTTGATTCCAAGGTACAAATTGGTGTCTTAGATATCTATGGCTTCGAAAGCTTCACAAACAACAGGTATATGGCTAGCCTGTAATTTATAGCAACACTCTAATGTTTTGTAGCAATGTGCTTTTAAATTCTTTTGGTCAAATGAACTGTGCCACTAGCAGGTAAAGGGCCTAGTTAACTGTTTACTTTCATTCTTTTGGCAATGCTCCACGATCACCAGAACAACAAAAATGCCTAGAGTCCCAAGCAAGTTGGGGTATGCTATTTATTGGCAGTATACTTGAATTATCTTCCAATAAAGGTGTCAGTGCACACGCCCATGCATTTAAAACATTATTACTACAGTCTGGTTAAACATTTGTGAATTATGCAATTATTAGGATTGAAATATTGATTTTGCATTGCTATCTAGTTTTTAGTGATGCTCTTTGATTTACCTGTGCAGCTTTGAGCAGTTCTGCATTAACTTTGCAAATGAGAAACTTCAGCAACACTTCAATGAGGCACGTACAATATTTGTCTGTCTGATTCAGAAGGATGCGCTCTTTAATTTACTTGCTTCTCTTAACACTGGATGCTGCAATGTCTTCCTTCAGCATGTATTCAAGATGGAACAGGAGGAGTACAAAAGTGAGGAAATTAATTGGAGCTACATCGAATTCATTGACAATCAGGATGTGCTGGATTTGATTGAAAAGGTTGTTTCTTTACCTTTTTGATAATCAGGATCTGTGCTCTTTGACCTTGATTCATTTTTGCGTGATAACTGGTAAATAACTGTGTTCATCTTTTTATTGAGCTATGTTTTCATACATCATCATTTTTCATTAGATTATCCGTTTGCAATTTATTTAGTGAAGCTTTTGTACCTTTGTTGTCCTTGTCCTGGACCAGCAGTGCTAGGATCAGCCACCACTCTTCTGCCTTGAGCATTACTGTGTGACGGAATCACCATATGTTGACTGTTTGGCACATTCATTGATTGCCAATGCTGAGATGACATTCGCGGTGTCTCCATATTGAGTTTCGTTTAACCCCACTGATGGTGCCCCAGTTTTTGGCTTGTGCATAGCTGGCATGTGTAGGAAATAATCATCTAGCTCGTGGTTTCTCCATTTTTGGTATATTTTTTGGTTTCAAACTGTGTAGGATGGAACTGCATGTAATGAATATGATTGGTCAAATTAATCCCTACCTTTCTTTTGAAATTTACAACTGTAGGCTTTAGAATTATTTGTCTGCCCTGTACACTGGTTGGTAGTACTCTGGTTTCTGTAACCGGGTGCAACATGTTGCCATTTCCTTAAAGCAAAGATTCTTAAGGTGGTAAGGCACCATAGAGCGACTTGGGTACGCCTTAAGAACCTTGTCTAGAAGCGTATAGAGAACATGCTTACTGTGGCAGACATACGAACAAGAATTTTTATTTCAGCGCTCTGTTAATATTCTGCAATATCAGTAGTGTAAGCTCAAAGCTGTACTTAGCGCGGCTACCAAGTGCTTATTCCTGGCATGTATTTGTTGTTTCATTTTAATCCCCTTAACTTTGGAGTCTGGGGATAGGCTTGTGAGTCACTGTTAGATGCTCTCGTAAGCATTTTGTAAACTGGGATTAATTGTATTCTGTGTCCTCTAAACAGAAACCAATTGGAATTATTGCACTGTTGGATGAAGCTTGGTAAGCTTCTGGTCTCTTTCTCTTGGAATATAAGATTTATATAAAATGAATCAGTGTCCTCATCTATGGTTTGCTTATTTACAGCATGTTTCCCAAATCTACTCATGAGACCTTCGCAACAAAGATGTTCAGAAACTTCTCTTCCCACTCTAGGCTTGAGAAGACAAAATTCTCAGAAACAGATTTTACCATCTCACACTATGCTGGGAAGGTAAACCAGAACTGAGAGGTATTGCCATTAATTATTACTGTATTTGTAATAATGAAATCCAGCTATTTGCAGGTCACATATCAAACAGATTCTTTTCTGGAAAAAAATCGAGATTATATTGTCGCAGAGCACTGCAATCTTCTATCATCTTCAAGGTGCCCATTTGTTTCTGGACTTTTCACTTCGTTGCCGGAAGAGTCTATAAGATCCTCGTACAAGTTTTCTTCAGTTGCTTCCAGATTTAAGGTATCAATAAAAAAATTCATTGCCTCTGTTCCTCTTGCATTTGGTGTACGCACTTCTTGCTTTTGTTGTTTCTTTGATCCCGTGTTTTATGTTTTTTGTACACTAGATGTGTTACTTTATTCATTATCCTATTCAATTATGTCCGAATTCTGTTTTTTTGTGTTAACCTTTATGCCTTAGTGCAATGGTGTAATGAGTTATCCTTAGTCATATCATCAATATTTATTGTGTTTGATCTCCTTTAGAAATTTGATGTTGAAGTTTGTGTGCGGTAAATGAGTTATCCTTGGTCATATCACCATATGCAGAAGTTTTAGCTGTTTATTATTCTACCGCTTTGCATATTTATATTGTTTCACTCTTAGATGTACATATAACTAAGACACTGATTTATTGTCATTATTCTGATTCATATGTCTCCTTATTGCTTTTTTTGAAGCTACAACTGCAAGCCCTCATGGAAACCCTAAACTCGACTGAACCTCACTATGTACGCTGTGTGAAGCCTAACTCTGCTAATCGACCTCAACTTTTTGAAAATCAAAGCGTCTTGCATCAACTGCGTTGTGGAGTAAGAACTTTCACTTCATGTTCTTGATATAATAATACGCAGCTCTTCTGCTTGTTCGAGAAATTTTTTTTCACTGGAGCATATAGGATACTAAAGCAATGAAATATTTTTTCTCTCAATGTTTTATTAGTCAGCAAATCTTTGCATATAACAGTTTGTTGCTGATCTTCATGTTTGCTGCTCGCACTAAGCATTGAATATTGAACTTGATTCTTTTTTTTTGCTTCAAGTCATACTTCTGTGGAATAGATCAAATGATTTATAGTTCTATGCTGACTTGGCCAAATGATATTGCTGTTATATTCATTGTACATTTGTACTACCGGTCTTAAATCATATACAAACATTTGACTTTAGTTGGTATACTGTATCGATGGTTTGGTTTTGGGAAGCTACCGAGCCATATTTTTTTTGAGGTTGCTTGATAATTTTTTTTATCATATTTCTCTAATGCCTATAAATTTCTCTCAAGCTATATATCGTCATATACTCCAGTTTGGAATGTAGTTTCTGTTCAACATACTTTGAACGGCAGTTTCTGTTGTTCATATTTCTAAAATCAAATAAAATTGATACTTTAAATATTCATAGAAATATTGTTGGAAAAAACATGTTTCCTAGGATTATACTTACTTTTTGGTTGGAGGGAATTAGTATTCGACGGACACTTAAATGTTTTTGGTTCCCTATTTTGGTAAATTCATGTTTCTCTGATTGGTATTTCATTAATATTGTCACTTGGTGATGACAGGGTGTCTTAGAGGCTGTCCGTATTAGTCTTGCTGGCTATCCTACCAGAAGGACTTATGCTGAATTTGTTGACCGGTTTGCTGTTCTAGTTCCAGAGTTGATAATTGGAAGGTATCTCTTATATTCTTCATGAAACTAGTTATAGAAAAAGATGGAAACTAGTTCCGTAGTCACTGTTTCTTTGCGGCCTGAAACACCCTGCATAATTTCTTGATTTTATTGATACATAACAACAAATTACACTTGAACCATCTGATTCCTCCTTACCAAAAAAGTTTGTCCTTGAAATAAGGCCTTTTCTGGTCAAAACTTATGCCGATTTGTAGTATGAACTGTGCACATCATCTGACGAGTTGTACATTTTTAATTAAGCAGCACTAATGCATTAATTTCTTTGTATTACCTTAGCAAAAGTTGGGTGCTTAGATATAAAGTTGCTGTTTATTAACTGTGTCACCATGTTTGATATTATTATTTTTTACTTATGCAGTTACGATGAAAGAACGCTGACAAAGGGAATTCTCGAAAAGATGAAGCTTGACAATTTTCAGGTAATCTGTTCAGCCGAGATTCTACTGTTTCAATGTAGTTTTGTGATGATTAGATATAAATGAAAATCACTTGTTTACATGACTGAATCTTGTTTATGTCTCCCAAGCAATTCTTTAAGGTTTAGATCTTTACTTGAAAAGACGCACCACTGGTCTTTTACAAAAACATCCAATTCCTCATAAATCATAACACACCACCATTATAGTTGAATTTGTTACTGCTGCCGGGCTAACTGGGCTAAGACCTTTGGGGCTTGTTTGCTAGGTAATCTAGGATCTCTTGGTCCTAGTTGCTAGAGGAAAATATTTCCCTTGTATTCCTCCAACCCTAGAAGGGTGGGTATATATATGCAATGTACATGGGCCTAGCTGGGCCTTATACAACATACTCCAACACCCCCCGTAGTCTGAACTACCGGCGCAACGGTGTTCAAGACTGGACAACAAAGAAAGACACCATACAACAGGGCCCCGCAGCCACAACTAGCTCCGTTAAGTTGAGGCTGGAGCGAAACTCCGAGAACGTCGAGGAGAGTAGACCCTTCGTGAAGATGTCTGCAAACTGGGAGGTGGTCGGTACATGGAGGACTCGAACATCGCCAATGGCAACCCGGTCGCGAACGAAGTATAAGTCGATCTCGACATGCTTCGTCCGCTGATGCTGAACTGGGTTGGTAGAGAGGTACACGGCGCTGACGTTGTCGCAGTAGACGAGCGTGCTCTTGGCGAGCGGGCTGTGAAGCTCCGCCAAGAGCTGTCGAAGCCAGGACGCCTCGGCCACACCGTTAGTGACAGCCCGGTACTCCGCCTCGGCACTGGAGCGGGAGAACCAGCTGCCGCTTGGACGACCAGGAGACAAGGTTGCTGCCTAAGAAGACGGCGTACCCTGAGGTAGAGCGGCGAGTGTCCGGGCATCCAGCCCAGTCAGCATCGGTGTAGACAACCAGCTCAGCAGAAAGAGACCGGTGGAGGACCAGCCCGAAGTCAACCGTGCCACGAACATACCGAAGAAGGCGCTTCATGGCAGTAAGATGAGACTCCCGGGGATCATGCATGTGGAGGCAAACCTGCTGAACAGCATATGCAAGGTCCGGTCTGGTGAAAATGAGGTACTACAAGGCCCCCGCAATGCTCCGAAAGGCAGTAGGATCAGCTACAGGAGCACCCGCATCAGCAGACAGCTTCGACTGAGTATCAACAGGAGTAGAGCAGAACTTGCAATCTGACATGCCAGCCCGCTCCAGGATATCCAGAGCATATTGTCGCTGGTGAAGGAAAAGGCCAGAAGGACGAGTCTCCAATATGACACCCAAGAAGTGGTGGAGCTGACCTAAATCCTTCATGGCAAACTCCTGCTGCAGAGAGGAGATGATGCGCCGAAGCAACTGCTGACTGGAGGCAGTGAGAACAATATCATCAACATAGAGCAGCAGATATGCAGTCTCATCACCGTGTCGATAGACAAACAGAGAAGTGTCGGACTTGGCCTCCGTGAACCCCAATGTCACCAAGAATGTGGCAAACCGAGAGTACCAAGCCCGAGGAGCCTGCTTCAGACCATACAGAGACTTGTTGAGCCGACAGACCAGGTCCGGACGACTGGAGTCCACGAACCCTGCTGGCTGGCTACAGTAGACAGTCTCGGACAGAGTGCCATGGAGAAAGGCATTCTTGACGTCGAGCTGGTGCACAGGCCACGAGCGAGAGAGAGCAATCGAGAGAACCGTGCGCACTGTAGCAGGCTTCACCACTGGACTGAATGTCTCATCATAATCCACTCCAGGCCGCTGAGTGAAACCCCGGAGAACCCAACGAGCCTTGTAGCGCTCGAGAGTACCATCAGCCCGACGCTTGTGCGTCCAGATCCACTTGCCCGTCACCACATTGCAACCAGACGGACGCGGCACGAGGTCCCACGTTTGGTTGGCAAGGAGCGCCTCGTACTCCTCTTCCATCGCGCGACGCCAGTTGGGATCCGCTAGGGCGTCGCGGACAGAGGAGGGCACCGGGGAGAGCCGCGGCTCACTCTCGGTGACGGAGAGAGCCGCGGGTCGGAGAACACCAGCCGCCTGCCGAGTCACCATGGGGTGCACATGGCGAGGGTCCCGATGGAGAATCGGCGGGTGGTACACGGCCGGCTCGACACGGGAGCGGGGCGGCGGCGGTGGCGGTGGTGGAGGCGGTGGTGACGGCCCCGGTGGAGGGTGGAGGTGTCGGTGGAGACGGGGCCGTCGGACGACGCTCGGAAGCAGGAGCCTCCGAGCCCGGAGCCGGAGGGCCGGGCGCCGGTCCGAGTGTACCAGCGTCGCTCGGCGAAGCGCGCCGGGGCCCGGAGCCGGAGGGCCGGGCGCCGGTCCCAGTACCGAGCGACGCTGGTACACCTGGACCGGCTCGGCGAAACGCGACGGAGAGGTGGGGGCCGCCCGTGGCGCGGCGGGGGGCGCTAGGGCCACGCACGGCGGCGCTGCAGGCGGCACCGGGGCCGTGCACGGCGCGGCGGGAGGTGCTGGGGCCACGCACGGCGGCGCTGCAGGCGGCACCGGGGCCGCGCACGGCGAGCGCGGGAGGAGGTGCCGATGCCGCGCCACGAAAACCTGCACGAGAAGGAAAAGAAGGAAATGGTGGCTGAACCACCGGGTCAGAAAACATGGACTCCAGCTCAGGCTCAGGTGAGGGGGAGATGGAGTAAGGGAAATCCGACTCGTTGAAGACAACGTGTCGAGAGATAATGACCCGGTGAGAGGTGAGGTCATAGCAGCGGTACCCCTTGTGGTCAGGGGAGTAACCAAGGAACACACAACGTGTCGAACGGGGCGCCAACTTATGAGCAGCAGTGGCGATGATGTTAGGGTAACATGCACAACCGAAGACACGAAGGTGATCGTAGGTAGGAGGGGTACCGAAGAGAGCGTGGTGGGGAGTAAGAGCAGGACAAGCGGTGGAAGGGAGGCGGTTGAGAAGGTAGGTGGCGGTGTGGAGGCTCTCAGCCCAGAAGCGCGGGGGCAGAGAGGCCTGGATCAGAAGGGTCCGCATGACATCATTCGTGGTGCGAAGCATGCGCTCAGCCTTGCCGTTCTGAGCGGAAGTGTACGGACAAGACATGCGCAGCTGAACACCCCGAGAGAGGAAGAAAGAACGAGAGGTGTGGTTGTCGAACTCAAGCCCGTTGTCGCACTGAACGGCCTTGACAGTGAGACCAAAGTGAGTGGACACCCAGGCAAAGAAGTGGAGGAGGGTGGGAAAAGTCTCGGACTTCGCGCGTAAAGGAAAAGTCTAGGAGTAATGGGAGAAATCATCAACAACCACAAGATAGTATTTATAGCCTGAAATGCTGGATACAGGAGAGGTCCACAGATCACAGTGAACAAAATCAAAGGCATGCGAAGCATGCGAAGAAGAAGAAAAAGGGAGTCTAACATGGCGACCGAGCTGACAAGCATGACAGAAGTGCTCAGCAGAGGTCATAGTACAAGAGATGTCTGCACTACGACTAAGCCGAGTGCGTGTCAAGGAGGACGTGGTCGTCGAGGACGTAGCGGCGGAGGGCGATGAGGACCTGATCACGCCAACGGGCGTAGGAGGCGGACGTCGGGTCGAGGACGACCGAGACGAGGTGCTTGATGTGGAGCACGCCTGAAGCCTGGCTGTGCAGCTGGGCGACCGAGGGATCGGTCAGAGCCAGCTGAGACCCAGTGGACGGCGCCTGGCGAGAGGAAGAGGCTGCCTGCTCGACCACGGGGACAGCAGCAGCAGGAGGAGGTGGCTGCTGTCCTATGTAAGCGAGCAGGAAGTGCTTCGCCTCGGCCACCTGACGCGCAAGCGCATCGGCCGCGAGCTGCTCCCGCTCCCAGGCCAGGGCAGCCTCGCGGGCGCGCGACTGGCAGCAGCGGCCTCCGTCTTGGCGGCGAGGAGGGCGGCAGCGAGAGCTGCGGCAGCCGGTGGCGGGCCGGGAAGGAGGAGCCCGTCTGCCGGC